>CM060331.1:40095805-40110805 GCA_030674155.1 Stramonita haemastoma
ACGCACCACGCACGCACACACCACGCACAACGCACTACACACACACAACACCAAACACACACACACACCAAACACACGCACACACTATTCTCACACACACACACACACACACACACACACCACACACACACACACAAACAACACACACACACACACACCAAACACCACACACACACACACACACAACACACACACACACACACACACACACACACACACACACACACACACACACACACAACACACACACACACACAACAATCTCTCTTCACCCTTCCTATTCTATCACTGTTCTCTACATCCACCATCTACAGACTATTTTTATTGCCGATTTTTTGTTGTTGAGATATTGATCTAATTCCAAAATTTATTCAAAGCAATCTCTGTCAGCATTAGTCTGATTCAGTCCTTTGGCATTCTTCCTAGCCTATTCCACAAGCCCTGTATGTCTCCTGCCTGTCTGTTTTGTCTGTCTGTCTGTCTATTTGTCTGTCTGTCGATGCCATAATGACGACAGCTGTTTTAGGACCCTTCCACAACTCAGCATCAACAATGTTTCAGCAGCCCTTCATTATTTGAATGACTAATCCAATTGTCTGTTTTTTAGCACATGGAAAACAGGCTCCAACGTTTTTAAAGCTTGGTTCAGAAAATCTGAGTGTGTGCCTGTGTGTGTGTGTTGTGTGTGTGTGTGTGTGTGTGTGTGTGTGTGTGTGTGTGTGTGTGTGTGTGTGTGTCTGTGTGTCTGTGTCTGTGTCTGTGTGTCTGTGTGTCTGTGTTTGTGTCTGTGTGTCTGTGTGTTTGTATGTGTGTGTTGTGTAGTGTGGTGTGGTGTGGTGGTGTGAGTGTGTGCGTGTGCGTGGGGGGTGTTTGTGTGTCTGTTGTTTGTTTGTCTATGCGTGAAGTCAAAGTTAGTCATTCATTTTTATTTCCAGATGGAACATTGAACATTGAATAAGCAACGCTTTGCTTTTTTCCCATTAAGTGTATACATGTGCGTGTGTTAGTGAGTGAGTGAGTGAGTGAGTGAGTGGTGAGTGGTGTGTGTGTGTGTGTGTGTGTGTGTGTGTGTGTGTGTGTGTGTGTCTGTCTGTCCTGTCGTTCTGTCTGTCTGTGTCTGTCGTGTTGTTGGTGTTTCTGTGCCGGTGTGTGTTATGAGTATACGTGCCTCTTTTTTCAATACGTCTTCATATATAGTTACAGATGTGTATGTCTGTGACTGTGTGGAAACTGTTTAAAGCAAGACAACACAATAATTTCGAGCATAAGGAAAGAAACAAGCGACAGACTCCAGAAAAAAAAGAAATAAAAAAAATGAACAAAGATATAAAAAATAGAAGACATTCATTACGTAAGTCTGTAAAAAAAAACAAAAAAACACCAAAATCTGAAATCTATAACCTGACAAAAATACCTGAATAGATCTCTTCGAAAATAACTACCATCAATAGGGTTGGTTCTTTCTAATTTGAAAGTCTTTACAGCGCTTGTGGCACGGTTTCGATTAGCACTTCATCTTCGTTTTCTCCGCTCTGCCGCACTAATTAATCAGGCTAGGACAGACTGGTGAGGTTTTTTGTTGTTTGTTTGTTTGTTTGTTTTTGCTTTTCTGTTTTTGTCGAAGGGGGGGGGTGGGGGGGGGAGGGGGAGGATTGTACATTTACTGACTTTCCAAACGAGCAAATTTAGTACAGCTCTTGTACTAGATACGAAGTTGTTTTATGGTTTATTTGTGTCTGTTATTTTTGTTTTCTTAATAGTTGTATTTAGTGTGCTAGGTGGAATGGTGGGTAGAACATTGAACATCTGATATTAATAACTGATGACATGGACCTGTCTTTCTGCCTGTACTGAATGTATTCTGTCTTTTGTCTGTTGTCTGTCTGTATGTTGTCTATCTGTTAATCTGTTGTCTGCCTGTCTGTCTGTATTCTGTTCTTTGCCTGTCCTGTGTGTCTGTGGTCTGTGCGTAAATCTATGAATCTGTTTGTAGATTCACAGCCAAACTTCATGGACCAACGGGACAAAAATCACACGATCTTAACCACTCGGCTATAGCACCCATCGCTTGGTTTGAGACTCCACTGAGGTGTCCGTCCAAGATAATGTTCCCTCAACCCCCCCCCCCACCCCCACACCACTTGGTACACAGATATACTGTGATCCAATTCTTATGTGTGTATGCTACACTATGTACTGACTAAAATCCAGCCCACCTTTTCAAGAAGTTTAAGCTAGTAGCGGTGTAGAGGACAAAATATCCCTGGCATGTTGTATTCCACTACCTGGATGAAGGATCCTCCAGGTTCAACCTACCTGTAATACCAGGAAGCTAAGAAATACGACATTTAGATAGCGACCCTTTTTATCTTTTGTTTTTGTTTTTCTTTTCCTGGGCTAGACTTCGAGGTTCATCGATAGTAAGATGTCTGCGTATGTCGCCAGTTTTTACCCCCTGCTAATTTTAAGGTAAGCCGCATTCTGACTTTGGAAATGATGTCTAAACACGACACCAGTGTGCATGCAGGTTTTAAAAAAAAATAATTATTGTCCATTTCTACTGGCAGGAATGACATACTCTTCTGAAAGGTGGACGGGTTTTAACGTGTGCGCAGGATGTTCTGAGTACGTTCGTACACAGGGCTTTGGCACTCACAAGTTCACCTACACATACAGACATTCATGTATCTCCCCCATCACCTCCATTCTGCCTCTATCTTACCCTCATACATTTTTGTGGTTGGGTATGTATGTGTTCTCTCTCTCTCTCTCTCTCTCTCCTCTCTCTCTCTCTCTCTCTCTCTCTCTCCTCTCCTCTCACTCTCTCTCTCTCTCTCTCTCTCTCTCTCTCTCTCTCTCTCTCTCCTTCTCTACTCCTTTCTTTCTTTCTCTCTTTTCTGTTATATCTTCCTTTCCTCCTCTTCTCCTCTCTATTCTCAAATCTTCCTTCCTTCTCTCCTCTTCTCTCTCTCTCTCTCTCTCTCCTCTCTCTCTCTCTCTCTCTCTCTCTCTCTCCTCTCTCTCTCTCTCTCTCTCTCTCTCTCTCCCCCCTCTCTCTCTAACCTACACACAAACACACATAAATGCACACACAAACACAACATACACAAACATACACACACACATAAACACACAAACCCCAAACACACACACACACACACACGCACAAACACACACACACACACACACACACACACACACACACACACACACACACACACACACACACACACACACACACACACACACACACACTATAGAACTGTTGTTGTGTACACAGCAAAACAGTGCCAAAGCGAACCACTGGGACAATCTACGATAAAAGAATAGAAACAGACTACTAAACACTGGCTATTCCTGTTTACACACCATTTCGTTTGCAACACCAAGCCTAATCCTAATAGCACCCGATCCACACAGGCTGGGCAACCCACGTTTAATCAAAGCGGTGCAGATTCATACTGCCCCCCATAGAGGCTGTGGACACAGTGTTCAATATATTATCATCACTGTCTGCCTCCCGTGAAAGCATCAAACGACAAACTCATTACATGTCAGCTTGCTTCCATCACATTGGTCCACCATGTGGCTTTTTTTCTGTCTGTCTGTCTGTCAGCCTGCCTGCCTGTCTGTCTGTATGTCTGGCTGTGGTCAGTGCAGTCTCTGATGTTTCTGCTCTGTTTGTGGGTTTGTTTTATGTCTGTCTATCAGTCTGTCTGTCTGTAGACCGATTTTTTTCTGTTCTTTCGTGTGTTGATTTTCTGTCTGCCTATCAGTCTGACGTCTGTCAACTGTCTGTATGTCTGTCGTCAGTCTCTGATTATTTTCTGCTCTGTTGGTGTTATGTTTTTTTGTCTGTCTATTAGTCTGTCTGACTGTCTGTCAACTATCATCTGTTTGTGAACCTGTCTGTCTCTCACCACATCGCCATGTTCCATTAGTGACTGGTTTTGATGTTAGCGGCTTGTGGAGAATGGATAAATGATGAGGGAGGAATAAGCAGAGTGGAGTCACGTCCGTTGTCATTCAGGGTTCCCCTGGGGCTCGTCCACTTTGATTCAGCCACTAGAAACAGGTAATGGCAAGGTACACCCTGCCTGGTTTACCTTTTCTATTAGTTTTTTGTTTGGCAGAATTGTTGCCAGGGATGACGCTCTTGCTGTTGTGGGTTTCCTCTTTATATGCGTTAAATGAGTGTTGAAACACGGGGCTTTAAATGAATGTTTGTAACACTCGAAAGAATAGTACATGGACGTATAGACTATTATTTCAAGTTTAATGAGTGGGGGAAAAGTCTGGTTCACACATATATCAAACCCACGACTTGTTGTATCTCGACCACGTGGTCCATCTATCTGTGATAACTTTACTGCAGTGACAACGGACCAAATGACAGAACATTCTCAATTAACTTTCGTTATCTTTTATATAGCTTTCTTCGTTCTGAGTGCAGATTTTCTTTAATTTATCATTTGAAGATACATCACCAGGTATGTAGTCTATAGCTAATGGCATTTATTTTTTGATAAACTTGATTAAACCATTTCTATCCCTGAAGTCGGAACACAGTTACCTTGCTGATGAACAAATACGATCTCACACGCAAAACTGGCACCTTTGGTGTACTAAGGAGCTTTTGCCAAGGAAAAAATACAAGTATTATAAAAGCAATAATGTTGTTATATCTGATTTTTCAACAACACAAAACTGCTGTATGGTAATGCAGAATTGTACTTTTGCTATATGTGCCACTCATTTGAAACGGGTCGGAAGTAACTGAACACTTTATGTCCTTAGTTTTGGGCCGGCCAAAAGCTGTGTCAGTTTTGATGTAAGGTGGGAACGTTTATGGCCCAATATTGGCGAATATCTTCTTCTTTATCTTTCTTCTTGTTCTGCTTGCTTTTTTTTTTTTTACTTGTTCTTGTTCTTCTCTTCCTCTTGTTGTTGTCTTTACTTTTTGTCTCCTTTTTTTGTGTCTTCTTGTGGTTTGTAAAAATGCATGCTTCCTTATGCCATAATCCCTTTAAATAAAATTCATTCATTCAATTCAATTCAATTCATTTCAATCTTCTTCTTCTTCTTCTTCTTCTTCTTCTTCTTTCTTCTTCTTCTTCTTCTTCTTCTTCTTCTTCTTCTTCTTCTTCCCCCTTCCCCTCTTCATCTTTTCTCTCCTCCTCTTTCTTCTTCTGTTCCTTCTCTTCCTCATTTTCTTTCTTTCCTTTCTTTCTTTCTTTTCTTTCTTTCTTTCTTCTTCTCTGCGTTATGTTGCGGTTCTCCTCTTCTCCTTTTCTTTCTAACCTGTCTCCTCCTTCTCCTCCTCTTTCTTCCATGTGATATCTATACTCATTACTTCCAGAAAAGCATCCTGCCTCTGTGTGTGTTTCTGTCTGTCTGTCTGTCTGTCTGTCTGTCTGTTGTCTGTCTGTCTGTCTGTCTGTATCTCTCTTTTCTCTCTCTCTCCTCTCTCTCTCTCTGCTCTTCTTCTCTCTCTCTCTCTCTCTCTCTCTCTCTCTCTCTCCTCTCTCTCTCTCTCTATCTATCTATCTATCTATCTCTCTCTCTCTCTCTCTCTCTATATATATATATATTTTATATATTGTGTGTGTGTGTATCTGTCTGTCTGTCTGTCTGTCTGTCTGTCTGTCTGTCTGTCTGTCTGTCTGTCTGTCTGTCTGTCTGTCTGTCTGTCTGTCTGTCTGTCTCTCTCTCTCTCTCTCTCTCTCCTCTCTCTCTCTCTCTCTCTCTCTCTCTCTCTCTCTCTCTCTCTGTCTTCATCCCCATTCTCCTTAGCGTTTTTGGGACTGATAGTGTGATCAATGTTAGCTCATTCTGCCCCGCTAAACTGATTTTCAGTGTATTTCACTGCATCCATCCATCCATCCCCACCCCCCCCCCTCCCCCCCCCCCCCCCCCCCCCCCCCCCTCCTCCTGCCACATTCAGCTATATTGATTTGCTGGCCAAAGGATTGCACTGGTTTAGCATGGGGTGGCTGTTATGTATTGCAGGGTGTGTGTTTTATGTCTATGTGTGTGTGTGTATGTGTGTGTGTGTGTGTGTGTGTTGTGAGTGGTGTGTGTGTGTGTGTGTGTGTGTGTGTGTGTGTGTGTGTGTGTGTGTGTGTGGTGTTGTGTGTGTGTATGTTGTGTTGTGTTGTGATTTGTGTGTGTGTTGTGTGTGTGTGTGTGTGTGTGTGTGTGTGTGTGTGTGTGTGTGTGTGTGTGTGTGTGTGGTGTGTGTGTGTGTGTGTGTGTGTGTGGTGTTGTGTGTGTGTGTGTGTGTGTGTGTGTGTGTGTGTGTTTGTGTGTTGTGTTGTGTTGTTGTGATTGGTGTGTTGTGTTTGTGTGTGTGTGTGTGTGTTGTGTATTGGATGTGTTGTGTGATGTATGTGTGTGGTTTGGAGTATGTTGTGTTGATGAAGTGATTGTGATTGTTGTGTTGTTGTGATAGAGAACAGGATAAACAGGGAAACAGAAAGAAACAGAAGAGACAGAAGAAGAAAAACACAAAACAGAGACAGACAGACAGACAGACAGACAGACAGACAGAAGCAGTAGGAAAGCCAAACACAGATAGACAATACACACACACACACACACACACACACACACACACACACACACACACACACACACACAACAACACACACAGACACACCAACACACACAACACACAGCAGAAAACAAACACAGAGACATCCCAAACAACAACAGCAAAACAAAACAAAACCCAACAAAAACGGCACGGGATAAACACCGAACGTAACTTTAAAATCGTTCAGTCCTATTCAAATTCCAACGTTGCACCTATCTGGTCCTCTGTAGATTGCTTCTGAAGTGGTTGCTCCATTTGATATTGATTTCCTCTCGTGGCCCCGCTTGATTGGCGGCAAATGAAGCAGCGGCCATTGAGTGTTTATCTCTCTTCTTCCTCGCTGCCTTCCTTCATCAGCCAGCCAGCCAGGCTGACCAGGGTGACTGAGGTCTTCCAGTGCTCTCACCCCACCCCCTTCCTAATGAGATGTCTCGCTGCTGCCTTGCAAAACTTAGTCCTGGCAGCTATTATACCAACTACCATCATCACACCCCCTCTCTCCCCCTCAACCGGGGGGGGGAAAGGTGGGGGCGGGGTGGAAGAGGAGGGCGGGGGGGGGGGGGGGGGGGTTTCAGGGTGAAGGATTTTGTGAGTACGTTATATCAACACAGTTGAAAGATATTTTATTTCAAGATGGTTTTTAGTCATACAAAAGGAAAAGGTGTATGATAACGTGTGCGGATGTTGACGTATTAGAAACTAAAGGTAGAACCCAAAATATATATGAATCAAGAAAGGAATAAAGTAAAAGTTAGCAACATTATTGTTTCAAAATGAATAGAGATAAAAATAAAGGAGAAAAACAAGAGACAGAAAGACACACAGGGGAAAAAGAAAGAAAGGAGAAGAAGAAGAACAACAAAGACAATAATAACTACAAAACCAACAACAAAAATGACAACAAAAGGGGAAAGTCTGATACCAGAAGATTGCAAACAAGAAATAATCACAGACATTTCCATCAAGTGTGAATGAAAAATGATTCTGGAAAAAAAACCATCTAAACACAAATAAATGTAACGGTGAAAAACAGGCCTAAGCAGAGTTCTTGCTGACTATAAAATTCAGTTGTTTGTGTGTTTTTTTTTAAAGAAAAGAGAACTATAGATGTAAATGTAATTCTGTTGTCACAGAAAGATAGTACAATAGCGCATTGTCCACGCTGCGTATTTCATGCTGTACAACATTTTGTGTATGGTGTATGAAATAGGTAAAAATACAATACACAACATTGCAAAGCAATAGAAAGCCATGCAAAGTACAGACAATTGAATACAACACGATCAACACAACGCTATACAAAAAGATGCAATGCAACACATTACAATGCAACCAGATAAAAATTACAGACAATGATAATTATACAATAACTATCATGCTCTACAATTCACAACGGTTCTTTGCGATGGAAAGCGTTGCAATAAGATGCGAGAGAAGACACACATACGATGCGAGATGATACGATATGACATTACATAATAATGGCAACGCAATGACACGTCAGGCACTGCACTCAGCTTCACTGCATTATAGCAATGAAATTAACAGTATTATCATTTTATACTAAATACGTCTATTTATTTCTGTCTTGTTGGGTGTGTTTTTTTAAGCACACACGAACGAGTTGTATTGGGAAACTAATCATCTAAACCTCTTTCTTTTATTCTTTTATTTCGAGGTTAATGGAAAACTAAATCATTTGCCTTTTTCACAACCAGTCCCCGTGTGTATGTGGTTTTTTGTGTGTGGAAATTTTGTCATCCATTCCAATCAGCACACTATTGCCGAATCTTCTTGAACTTTTGTCCAGACTTCACTGCTAAAACTCACGTACCTATACCTGTTTCCTTCACCTCCAACTATCCCGTAGGCCTGCAGACTGTATCAGACTATGACTATTTGCAGTTAATCCTCAGCCCATAAATCCCTTGAAAAAGTACATAAGTCCTCAGCAAGTGTGACTAGCAAAGGTTCACCGTGACAGTCCCTCTCCACAGCCTTGCCCTGGTTCCCTGTCTCTGATAGGATTAGATACAAAGCTGCTTGCTTTACAGAAATGTTTGGCGGGTTTCATTCCGATCTATCTAGCTCAAATTCTCTCTCTCTCTCTCTCTCTCTCTCTCTCTCTCTCTCTCTCTCTCTCTCTCTCTCTCTCTCTCTCTCTCTCTCTCTGTCTCTCTGTCTCTCTGTCTCTGTCTGTCTGTCTGTCTGTCTGTCTGCCTGTCTCTATCTATCTATCTATCTATCTATCTATCTATCTATCTATCTATCTATCTATCTATCTATCTATCTATCTATCATCTATTATCTATCTATCTATCTATCTATCTATCTATCTATCTATCTATCTATCTATCTATCTATCTTTCTTTCTTCTTTCTTTCTTTCTTTCTTTCTTTCTCTTTCTTTCTTTCTCCCCTCTCTCTCAATATCTCAATATATATATATATATATATATATATATATATATATATATATATATATATATATGTATATATATATATATATAACACATAAGATATACACAATATATATGTATATTATATATATATATATTATATATATATATATATATATATATATATATATATAATATATATATATATATATATATATATACACACACACAATTCGTTTCCTACACTCTTCACTCTTCATCTGAACCCTGTGTGCACTACTGCTCCATTCAACGTCACCTATCCTGTAGTCTTGTAGTCCGTTGGAGCACCACTGAAGATTTTGCAACCAGCTTCCTCCACACCTGATGTCTTCATCTTTCTGCTGCAAATCGTTCCAGTCAAGGACAGTCCACTCTCTGATGTTGTCTTTCCATCATTTTCTCTGTCTGCCTCTTCGTCTCCATCCTTGTACTGTTTCCTGTAGGACAGTCATGGTCAGTCCTTTCATATAGATTTAAGGTTTGTTGTTGACGTTCTTTTTCTCATTATCCCCTAAACTTTACTACAGAAAACTGTCCTTTATAACGTCAAATGCGATTCTTCACTTGCTTTATTTTAAAAGAACCTGGGGGTGCGCTGGCTCGTAATCTGATGGCTTGGGGATTGAACCACAGCTAGGGAGAAACCCGTTTTAATAATTTTTAGTGATTGAGTTAACATCTCTACTGACTCCCACAAAAGTCCTCTGGATGGTACTATAAATCGAGGTGTCGTCTGCAAACGCACGAAGAACATCTTGCGCAAACGCTGAAAATCCTGTCCACCTTTCGGAAGAGTGGGCAATTTTGTGCGGCAGGAACTGATTTCAAAGTCATTAAAAAAAAAAGAAAAAAAGCACGCACACACATGTAGTGTTTTGACAGCATCTCCGAAATCGGGATGTAGCTACTTAAATGCTGGGTATTAAAAAACGGATCATATTGGTGAACCTCAGAGCTCTAACCAAGGAAGGAAAAATGAACAACCCTTAACACTCATCTGCTCAGCCAGTTCTTTTTTCAAGTGGCACAATCTGCCTCCCTGTCATTCATTATTGTTGTTCGTTAGTTCTTTTGTTGTTGTTGCTCTCTTTTTTTTCAATCATCATCATCATCATCATCATCATCATTGATCATCATGCACTACTTCTTCTTCTTCTTCTTCTTCTTCTTCTTCTTCTTCTTCTTCTTCTTTATCTGTTGTGGTGCTGTGTAAATAGTTACAGTAAAGCATGCTGTTATTGACTGGGTAGTAATTACATCTATCTATCTATCCAGCACTTAATCAGATTGCTGGTTTAAAAAGTGTGCAAGACGTTGCGTGACGGGGGCATTCACAGCTATTCGCTACATGCAACCACTGCTAGCTTTTGCTGATGGTGTGGAGTTGTCTCCCCCAATCGATGGCTGCCAACAACGACTGGCCTTTCTTCCCACCTCTCTGTGGTAACAACATGGCGGACCTGCATCAACTTGGCTTCATTAAACCGTTACTGATCAAACCACGGCTACACTGAGGTGCCAAAGGAACTGAAACCACGACAACCACGACACTAAGGTGGCATTCAAGCGCAAAGCAAGGTCACGCTGTTCATACCTTGCCTTCTGTATTTGTTTTCACGGAAAAGTGTAACCAATTAGGAAATTCATTTTCTGCTCTTAATCTCTACTGCAAACATTTATCAAAAGTGGAGTCTCCTGTATTGCACCGAAGCGTTAATGACCAGTGGTAATTCTGTTGTGTATAATGATAATTCAGGACAGTTTAAATTACTTTGCTTCCTGAAAACAGAATGAAGGAAATGAGAAGGAAGGCGAGGAGGCAATTTGTACACGTCATCACACAATAGAGGCAATGTGTACACGTCATCATACAATAGAGGCAATGTGTACACGTCATCATACAATAGGGGCAATGTGTATACGTCATCACACAATAGGGGCAATGTGTACACGTCATCACATAATAGGGGCAATGTATACACGTCATCACATAATAGGGGCAATGTGTACACGTCATCACACAATAGGGGCAATGTGTACACGTCATCACACAATAGGGGCAATGTGTACACGAACACACAATTAAGGGGCAATGTGACACGTCATCACACAATAGGGGCAATGTGTACACGTCATCACACAATAGGGGCAATGTGCTACACGCCATCACACAATAGTGTCATTCATGCAACAAAATATTGTACAAATGGCTTGCTCCTCCTTTTCTGTTGAAAAAGGACTCTAGAAATAAGGTCATACGATCTGCTAAGGTAGTTCTTCCATGTTTATTCATGTGTATGAGATTCCACATTACAGATCCAATGTAACATCGTTGACTCAAATGTTTTGCAACCTACACGATCTGGAAACAAAGATACCTTACCTTGAGACGACTAACCAGGTACTAGGTGATCTTAAAGGCATCATAGCCAGTATTTTCAAACTGAGAAAGCATCAGCTATAACATGCATCTTAACAACTATACTAGTGTTGTGTAGGCCTATCTCTGCAGCAAAGGAATATACTTTCCATTTGGACAATTTTTATTTTATATTATTTATTTTTATCTTATTCTTTTAATCGAAGATAATGGAATAAGCACTCTTGTGTTTTTTTTTACATGCAGTCCCCGTGTGTGTGCAGTTTTGTAAATGTCATCTGTTTCCACCGGCACACGATTGCCTACTATACTCTTACGAAAAGCAGAACAGGATTAACTGTGCGCAAGATGTTCTGCGTGCATTCACACATGGGCCTCGGTTTATAGTCTCATCTGAAGAACTTTGGGGGAGAGTGGAGTCAGCACTGATGCTTAGTCCAGGAGAAAAAATCTCCTCGAACGGGAATCAAACCCGGGTCGTCAGATTGTGACAATGGCATGTATGCATTAGTTCTGAAGAAAAGCCCTCTGTATGTGTTTGAACAGTGTATCTCTGGCTGCTTTAATGTCTGTGATTATGAAAACATTTAAACAAAGTGGTATTGTAGACTTACAGAATTCTCAAAGGACTGTTCAGATCATGGTAGTTTGCTTTAAAAAGACACAGACACAAGGATGATGCTCATATTGCTTGTTTTGAATAACATTTATCGACAGCTAGACAAACTGCACTTAGGCAGGTGGGAGGAGGAGGAGAAGGTGAGGCAAAGTGCAGTTTAAGATGAGAAGAAAAAATGTTCAATTTAATAGACTCCAAATTATAGACTTAGAGTATACTTGTTTAAAGCGTGTGTTGCCACGTTTGGTTGGTTCAACAATAAAAGGGGTGAAGGTTGGGGGAGAAAGGGGAAGGTTGTAGTGGGACCTGACTTCAGGCACTCCACAACTCAAACCGTATCGATGTGAGGCCACGCAGAGGTGTTATGGTAACACGATTATTTTTTCAGTTACCACAACAAAACACCAACACACACCAACACACACACACCTAAAACAAAGCAGAGAATTCAGGTAAGTTCTACTCTATCCACATTTAACAAGGTACATAACTCATGAAAGGCACACATACCAAATACTATTGTTGTCTAGCCGAATGTAAGAAAAACACTTCTTTCATCACTCACACCAAGATACCAAGTTAATCCTAGGAAACCATTAGAGAGTCACTCACTCACTCACTCATCATGTCCCAAAGGACGTAGGGGGACATGAGAGAAGACGCAACGGAGATCTTTTTCCATGCTTCACGATCCTGTGTGGCTAGTAGGAGGTGTTGCAGGGGTTGGGCGGTCCAGTCTTTGATGTTGTCAACCCATGATTTCTTTTGGCGGCCTCTTCTTCTCTTGCCCTCAACTGTTCCTTGCAGGATGTTTTTTGCTAGGGTGTTGTGTCTTGTTGTGTGACCAAACCACATCAGCTTTCTCCTCTTTATGGTGGAGAGCAAAGGCTCTTGGGGGCCCACACGCTTTTTGATTTCTTCTTTCACATAGTTATTGGTCTTGTGTTCTTTGTATGATATTTTGAGAGTCTTCTGTGGCACTTGTTCTCGAATGCTTGGATTCTCCTCTCTAACTCTGCTGTCAGAGTCCATGATTCACAGCCATATAGGAGGATAGATATCACGAGGGATTTGTAAAGGTGGTATTTGGTGCCGAAGCTGATGTTGTTGCTTCTGATGATCTTCTCGAGTCTGACTAGAGCAGATGTTGCTGTTGCAATGCGAGCTTTCACTTCATTGTTTGATGTGCCATCTTTTGTTAGGATGGAGCCTAAGTATTTGAATTGTCTCACCTCTTCTAGTGTTTCTCCATTCATCTTTATTTCCGTGATTCATTACTCGAGCTGTTGACCATGATCTTTGATTTCTCTGTACTGACCTCCATGCCGTATGCGCTCGCTCGATCTGTTAAATTGTCTGTGAGGATTTGCAGTTCTTGTTTGCTGCTGCCCATGAGGTCAATGTCATCTGCAAATCTGAGGTTGCAAAGGGGTCTTCCACCAATGGAGATGGAAGTGTGGTGGTTTTGCAGTGTCTCTGTCATGATGTTTTCGAAGAAGAGGTTAAAGAGTACAGGTGAGAGAAGGCAGCCCTGGCGAACCCCAACCGTGGTCTTGAAGAACTCGCCCACGTAATTGTTCATGAAAACTGCACTTTTTGCGTTCTCGTACAGAGCCTTGATGACTTCAATTAGGCAGCTGTCAATGTTGAAGTGCCTGAGTACTTGCCAGAGGCCGTCATGCCATACCCTGTCAAAGGCCTTTTTGAAGTCTATGAAATTGTGGTACAAGTCTTTTGGGTGTTGGAGATGCTTCTCTATCAGAATTCTCAGATTGAAAATTTGTTCCATTGTGCTGCGTTTTGGTCTAAAGCCCGCTTGTTCTTCTGCCAGGAGTTTTTCCGCTTGGTTTTTCAGTCTGTTGAGGACTACCTGCAGCATGATCTTGCTAGGATGACTTATGAGACTGATGGTTCTGTAGTTCTGGCATTGCTTGAGGTTTCCTTTCTTTGGCAGGGGTATTACAAGAGACTGTGTCCATTCTTTTGGCCATTCTTTGGTGTCGTGGATCTTCTGACAAAGTTCTGTGAATTGCCTTGCTGTTTCATTCCCTCCATTTTTTTATGAGTTCAGCTGGGATGTTATCGATTCCAGGGGACTTCCCTTCTTCAATTGTTTAATAGCTGCATCTACTTCACACCTTAGTATTAGAGAGTATACACTTGTAAATCAAACAATCCAAATATTACAATTAACCAGGAAAACCCTGCAAAGCACACTTGCTAACTCTCTGACTATCCTAGGCCTATACAACAATGCTTCAAGATACACACAAAAGAACGTACTGTAGACCTAGCTGACAAAGGAAATGAAAGACAAAAGCCCAATTACAAGCCTGGGGATATATAGGTCTATAGGCCTTCATGTCTCTGAGTTAGCCACAATACACTGACTTGTCAAAAGCCTCTGGGCCCATGAAGACGCTGGCCACTTAAGGAATGGACTTCAATAAAAAGTCTCAAGTACATTAACAAAGAAAGTCCAGACCACAGCCTCAGGTACACAGACAAAACCTTGTACCAACAATCTGTACCACTCGTTGAAGAGAAGGGAAAGGGGGAGGGGGGAAGAAGAGGGTTGTAGTCCATAGTTATAGTCCATAGTTATAGTGTCTTAAAGTGCACACTATAACACGTGTGTATTGAGTGTCTGTTGCCCAGGCTACCACATGCCAACACACACACACGCGCGCGCACACGCACGCACACACACACACACACACACACACACACACACACACATTGTTTTATCAAATTCATGAGGTGATTGCGTGTTGCGACAATCAAACCATGTGAAACGCCTTCTGTAGTTTCCTTATGCACATTAAGGGTCTTTTATGAGATCTGAATACAAATGCTTTTGGCTTAATCCTTTTCTCCTCCTCTTTCACCCTTCTCTTTTTTTCTCCCTCTTTTCGTTCTCCTCTTCCTTCTTCTTGTTTATTTCTGCAAGTCATAGGAGATTATGG
>CM060331.1:40115805-40120805 GCA_030674155.1 Stramonita haemastoma
TTCCTTTTGAAAGCACCCACGCAAAATTTTGCAGACAAACATTAGGAGTTCACAAAAAAACAATGGTCTTGCCAGTTTTCGGAGACTTAGGCAGATACCCATTAACGTTAAAAGTTATTAGTCATTTAATCAATTTTTGGATTCACATAATAGATTCAAAAGAAAATAGCTATTTGAAATTGTTATATAATGAAATGCACCAAAACAATGAAAAAGATCACTGGATTTATATAATCAAAACAATAATTCATAAGATTGGATTCAAGCATGTGTGGAATAATCATAGTACATTAAATATGAAAAGATTATGCTATGCCATAAAAACAAAACTTGAAGAATTATACAGACTGTTTTGGAATCAACAAAAAAAGTTATTTTCTAAGCTGAATTTTTACAACTCTGTTTCACATGTTTACAGATTGGAGCCGTATCTTTTGATATGCAGGAATGAAAATTATAGGCGCCTATTCAGCAGATTTCGCACCAGCTCCCATGATTTAATGATAGAGCAAGGGAGATATATGAATATACCAAAAGAAGAAAGAAAATGCAAATGGTGTAACAAAATAGAAGACGAGTATCACTTACTTGATGTTTGTACATTATATGATGATTTAAGAAAATTTTTTCTATCTAATGTCAATATTAAGGAAATGAATAATATGAATAACTACAACAATCTGAGTAAGTTTTTCAACAACGAGGACTGTCTGCTAGATATGATCAAATATGTGCATGATTCTTTTTCCAGAAGAGCAAGAACATAGATACATTACATATGTAAGAATCTACATCTTTTAAGAATGTTAAATACGTTTACGTTTGGTGTCAAATAAGTCTCGTTCTGACTTAATGGCAATAAAGTTTTCTGATTCTGATTCTGATTCTGATTCTGAAGAAGAGACAAAAAAAAGGGAGAGAGGCAAGAGACAAGTATTTCAAATCAAAATGTAAGAAGATGGGGGAAAAAGTATACATAAGTTAAACAAAAAATAGAGAAAAAGTAAAGAAAAACATGGATAAAACAAGACATGGGAAGAAAGGCATGCATGAAATAAAAAGAAAGGAAAAAGAAAGAGAAAAAAGGTAAAAACCAGAAACACCAACAAAGAAAATAGTACCGAAAACAGGGTACATCAAATCAAAGATTGAAAAGCTTTTTTTTTTTTTTTTTAAAAAAAGGGGTAGGACAGAAATAGCAAGACAGGGCAATGGAAAGAAAGAAAGAAAGTAAGAAACAAACAAATATATGAAGAGGGACAGAAAAAAGAACGCAAAAGAAAGAAAGAAAGAAAGAAAGAAAGAAAGAAAGAAAGAAAGAAAGAAAGAAAGAAAGATCCGAAGAAGGAAAGAAAAAACACAAAAGAAAGAAAGAAAGAAA
Source organism: Stramonita haemastoma (assembly GCA_030674155.1). NCBI lineage: Eukaryota > Metazoa > Mollusca > Gastropoda > Neogastropoda > Muricidae > Stramonita > Stramonita haemastoma. The sequence goes on from CM060331.1 coordinate 40,117,187, forward strand.
GTAAGAAACAAACAAATATATGAAGAGGGACAGAAAAAAAAACACAACAGAAAGAAAGAAAGAAAGAAAGAAAGAAAGAAAGAAAGAAAGAAAGAAAGGAAGAAAGAAAGAAAGAAAGAAAGGAAGAAAGAAAGAAAGAAAGAAAGAAAGAAAGGAAGGAAGAAAGAAAGAAAGAAAGGAAGAAAGAAAGAAAGAAAGAAAGGAAGAAAGAAAGAAAGAAAGAAAGAAAGAAAGAAAGAGAGTAAGAAACAAACAAATATATGAAGAGGGACAGGAAAAAAGAACACAAAAGAAAGAAAGAAAGAAAGAAAGAAAGAAAGAAAGAAAGAAAGAAAGAAAGAAAGAAAAAAATATCCGAAGAAGGAAAGAAAAAACACAAAAGAAAGAAAGAAAGAAAGTAAGAAACAAACAAATATATGAAGAGGGACAGGAAAAAAGAACACAAAGAAAATAAATAAAGAAAGAAAGAAATATCTGAAGAAGGAAAAGAAAAAACACAACAGAAAGACAGAAAAATAGAAAGAAAAAAGGCAGTAACAAAGAAAGTAAAGAAAACACACAAAAAAAGCAGAAAATGAAAGGCAAAAAAAAAAACAAAGCAGACAAAGCCTCCGAGACCAGCCAATCAATAATTGCCCAAGACGGCAATAAATCGAGAGCGTTCATTTTCCTTCTTTTGCCGACAAGATAATGCCCTCTAACTGACACGGCCCCCAATTTATTTTCCCCATTTATTAGCAGATGGAGGCTTGATTATCTGACCTCGCTATGCTGTTGTCTTGCAATGCAAACAAGGAAATCTGGAACGATAGACATCCAAAACTAAGGTATGTTTTCTGCAAACAGAAACACACAGACAAAATTCGAGTGACGACAGTTCTTCAAGGTAAGGTTGAAGACAGAAGGAAAAGAGGCAGAGCACCCAAATCACACACTGGCAATGTCACTGTGAGCAATGGTTTTTTGAGGGCTACAGGAGACCGTAGAACTCAGCAGAGAGAGAGAGAGAGAGAGAGAGAGAGAGAGAGAGAGAGAGAGAGAGAGAGAGAGAGAGAGAGAGAGAGAGAGAGAGAGAGAGAGAGAGAGACAGACAGACAGACAGACAGACAGACAGACAGACAGACAGACAGAGACAGAGACAGAGAGACAGAGAATGACAGAGAGACAGAGAGACAGACAGACAGACAGAAAGAGACAGAGACAGAGAAAGGTGGCAAACCTGGTGATATCGCACGGTGCTATTACCGACGACAGCGGAGATGCAGACAGTTGACTTAAGGCCAGCAAAGAATAGCCTCAGAAATATAGAAGATTCTTGTTACTAAAAGATTTTAGTTTTGTAGCAAAAATAAAGCAATATTGCTGACCGAAAAACTAGCCTGAGGAGGTAATTGTAGATTAAATAATACAGAAGGCGCATTGTAATCAATAAGGAGTAAGAGAAAGAGGTGACAGGAAAAAGCTATCATATAAATATAAAAAAATAAACAAGCAAACAAACAAAACACTATCATAAAAACCCAAAAAAGCACAAATGCACCAAAACAAACACGCAAGCTAAACCACCATGCCGAAAAATAAGCATCAGTACCATTGCATGTTGTTCTTTTCTTTTTTCTTTTTTTTAAACAAACAAACAACCATTTAACCCTAAATAAAGGAAGACCAAATAATTATAAACCCTTGCGAACACTTTGTTTAATGACACGAGCATTTAATGCGCATGAAATACGATATTTTAGTTTGTTGACATCGTAAGAGTGATACATGTTTTTGCACTGTGTTCTAATATTTTACACACCATCATTACCAGTGATGATTCTGCCGGCCTGGCAGTATAAAAAAAAATAGCATCACCATCTTTCCTGGAAGTTTTCTGCTAGGATTTTATCTTATCTGTCCCTGTAGTTGTTTCTTCCCTGTTCCTTCTTTTGTCTCCCTGCCACCTCCTTCTTGTCTATTTTCTGCCTTCTTTATCCATTCTCCTGCCTTTTTTCCTAGAAAGATTTGGCAGTCAAAAATTCTCTCCCATGCCAAAGTTGGATGCGCTGGGCCTGATTTGTCAGGCGCTTAACGGCAGCGCAACGCATATTCGCTCATATTTATGATAGACAAACAATCCATTCCAATCCAATTATGCTATTTATAGCCCCGCCGATCACACAGACCATATCGGGGCTGTCGCCTCGCAAAATTTTAAATCTCAGAATAAAACTGTGCAACTATATACAGAAAACAGGGTAAAAAAAAAAAACAGCTCTACTATCCTTCCTTGTATCAGTGCCATGGTCAACCATAAGGGTCAACCCAGGGAAGGCACTGCGTTGCGGGATAAAAACCCACATCAACCACACTTAAGATGAGACAAAACCAAAACCAGATTCTTTAAAACAACCTTGTTCTTAGGGACCAACGTTCACTCATATCAGTCCCCCCCCCAAAAATAAAAAAAACAAAAACTAATTCTCTCAGGATAGACAACGATAGTTACTGTCTAAGCACTGGCCGAAGAAGAAGAATGCTCGATCAGTTTATGAGAACAAAAAAGTTATGGTCAACTGAGATCAAAAGTTGATAATGAAGTCTGATAGAGTACCAAAGAAATGACGGTCATTAAGTTGGGGGTCTCTGATCATCTACACTCATTTCTGCGGTGCACCTTTTTCTTATCACCAGGCTTTCCAACTTTTCTGGCGTAGCTAAAGTGGATGTCATGGGGATAAAGCTGCTTTTGAAGAGTAGGGATTTATTGACTTATTGAGATAAAAGGGTGACTTTTGAGTGTTGAGTGGGCAAGAAATCATTTTTCTCAATATATTTTTGGGTCATGATATTAAAAAGACCGTCATTGATTACGGGAGCTAACTGTTTTTAGTATCTTGTATATGGATTTAATCATCAAAACCTGCCTGCTTCAAATAGATTAAGGCATCAGACTAATATAAGTCGGGCTGTAATTGTTCTTGTGCTTCACGCACGTACATTCATTCTTTGAAAATGTTTCAAACCTTTGCAGACTGATTAGGTAAACATAGCGTTGCCTGCTTTACAACAGAAGAAACAGGTATTGATATTCACCTTCACTCTTCACCTGTCCCGTAGTCCCGTGGACCGTGGGGGTACAACTGAAGATTCTGTAACCAGCTTCCTCCACTCCCCACGGTCCTCCGCCCTCCGTAGTATGTTGTTCCACCCAAGGCCTGTCCACTCTCTGATGTTGTTTTCCCATCGTTTCCTCTGTCTAACACTGTGTCTCCCTCCCCTTACTGTTCCCTGTAAGACTATCTTGGCCAGTCCAGATGATCGTGTGACGTGCCCGTGCCACTTTAACTTGCGTTTTTTCACTGTAGTTAGGAGCTCTTCATATGGACCGATGGCGTTCTTTGTTCTAGTTTTCACTTCTTCATTAGTGATGTGATCTCTGTTATGAAATGCCAAGGAGTTTGCGAAAGCATCTCCTTTCCATTGCTTGTATCCTTGCTTGCATTGATGTCACCAGGGAAAAATGTCTCTGTGAGAAGGTACTTGTAATTGGAGGTGCTCAATGTGTTCATTTTTGTCCAGCTGTTGACGGTGATGTGAAGTGTTAGCTTGACCAGACAGGGCTTGAGAATGGGAA
>CM060331.1:40125805-40128305 GCA_030674155.1 Stramonita haemastoma
GTCTGTTTTCAATGCAACATTTTTCCTGGGGGATGTCCAGTCTGTTTTCAATGCAACATTTTTTCCTGGGGGATGTTCAGTCTGTTTTCATGCAACATTTTTCTTGGGGGATGTCTACAGTCTGTTTTCATTGCAACATTTTTCCTGGGGGATGTCTAGTCTATTTTCATTGCAACATTTTTCCTGGGGAGGCCGGATTCTCTTTCATTACCAAACTACTACTGCTCCCTTCAGAAATAATGCATCAAAAATGTCCTCTCTCTCCTATCTGTCGTTTTATATATACTTTTTCCACATTTCTGTTTACTTGCTATGATCCTGTTTTCTTGTCTCTTCTACTATTTGTTTCTTTCTATGCTTGTTCTAAATGACTCTGTGTTGTTTTATTTTCCGGAATCATTTCATCGCTGTTATGTTTTTTCTTTATGTATTTTGATTTTTCTTGTTTCGCTTGCTTACCATCATTTTTGTGTTATTGTTCTATTTATCAATACTTAAAAAAAAAAAAGAATTATTCGCTAGACAGATTTCAAATTACAGCTGTTTCAGCCAGCCTTGTTTTTCTTTCGTCCAGGATTTTAGATTGCTTTTCGTTCTGTGTTTGCCGTAATTCTGTAAATGTTTGTTGCGATGGAAGTATTTGTTCATTGCGAGGGTTTTATTCTTGCTGCTGCTGATGTTGTTTTATGTTTGTTTTGTTGTCGCTGTATTTCATTGCGCTGCTGATGGCCCTGGTTCTAGCCACCAACAAAACCCCTTTTTTCAAGAGGGATTTTTCCTCATGAGTTAACATCAGTGCTAAATCCAATCCCCTAAAGTTCCTCACACAAGGCTACAGACCGAGGCCCCGTGTACTAACGCAGGCAGAACATCTTACCCACACGGTAAAACCCGCGAGGAATAAAAGAACAACTTAGGAACGAAAGCCCTTTGAAGTGTTGCATTGAGATTGTTGAACACGACTTCAAACTCTTTGATATCTTAAAAGGACGATAAATTCACGTGGGTTATAAGCATAGCTAGAGCAATCAACAAGAAAACGTTTATCACATACAGAAACACGATCAATATCATAGCCCCCAATCAACCGTTTCCTACACCTTAGATTTAGTTTCATCCAAATATTGACACATACTTGTAAAAGCACGCACGCACCGGTGCATGTGCGCGTGCACACACCACACACACACACACACACACACACACACACACACACACACACAAAAGGCTATCATGACATAGTATATAATGAAATACACTATTCAGCTAATAATCTATAGTTTATCAAAAGCATTAAAAACAAATGGAGTAAAATTGAAAGTTGGAACTTTGGTAAAACAAAAGTTTTATTGAACAGTCCTGTAGGGTATAGTTACATCATAATACCCTGAAGAATGTGTTTATTTTTGCGTTTTTTATTGTTGTTAAACTGGTTTATCTCATTTCTGTGTACTTTATGAGCTATTTAACAGCAAATAGTATTTTATTGCACACGTTCACCAGATTAACTCCCTTCCTCTCTCCCTCTTGCCAGTCATGTAATATCACTTTGAGTAAACAGACGTAAAATCGAGGCAACAACAACATCAACAAAATTAACAACACACAAACATACTCACGCACGTACGCATGCGCGAGAAACACACACACACACACACACACACACACACACACACACACACACACACACACACACACACACACACACACACACACTCACACACACACACACACACACACACACACACAGAGAAAGGGAAGAGAGAGAGAGAGAGAGAGAGAGAGAGAGAGAGAGAGAGAGAGAGAGAGAGAGAGAGAGAGAGAGAGAGAGAGAGAGAGAGAGAGAGAGAGAGAGAGATTCTTTATATCGAGGACTCATGTGCTTTTTCTTACAATCCAGTTCCCGTGTGCATGCAGTTGTGTAAATCTTGTCATCTGTTCCCATCGGCACGCAATGGCCTACTCTTACGAAAAGCGGAACAGGATTTAACATGTGCACAAGATGTTCTGCGTGCGTTCGCACACGGGGGCTCGGTTTATAGTTTCATCCGAAGGACTTTTGGGGAGAGTGGAGTCAGCACTGATGTTAACTCCAGGAGAAAAATCCCCTTCAACGGGAATCGAACCTGGGTCGTCAAATAACGAGCGCAATGTTCTGACCACTAGGCTATCCCGTCCTAGAGAGAGAGAGAGAGAGAGAGAGAGAGAGAGAGAGAGAGAGAGAGAGAGAGAGAGAGAGAGAGAGAGAGAGAGAGACAGACAGACAGACAGACAGACAGACAGACAGACAGACAGACAGACAGACAGACAGACACAGACACAGAGACAGAGAGACAGAGAGACAGAGAGAGACAGAGAGAGAAAGGCTTCTAAAATATTTATGTACGTAGTAAAACGATATAGGTAAAAAATGAAAAAAAGGAACAGACAGGCAGACAGTACAGACACACATACAAACAGGCGATCACACGCGAGTGAATCCAACTCGTGAGCACTCACA
>CM060331.1:40145805-40165805 GCA_030674155.1 Stramonita haemastoma
GAGAGAGAGAGAGACAGACAGACAGACAGACAGACAGACAGACAGACAGACGGACGGACGGACGGACGGACGGACAGACGGACAGACGGGCAGACAGACAGACAGACAGACAGACAGACAGACAGAGAGACAAAGAGACAAAGAGACAGAGAGAGTATATAATGGTTTAGTCATACCAGGGTAAGGCCCACACCCTAATGGCTAATCATAATAGTAATGCTACATATATCTTCCCGATAGGACTAATGAGTCCGCTTTTTGTTCTATAAGTTTTATGACCATCATAACTTGTAATAATATGAAGTTGTCTCAAACTATTTTGTAAATATATAGCACAAGGCTACATAAATTTGCCCTCATTTCAAGATGGCATATGCAAGCTAAGTTTAAAACGACATGGGTTATCATAAAACTTCATTCCAATCCATTTAGTTCTCCAACCATGTAGTAGAGAGCAACACACCGTGAAATGAATTCCCTCTTCCTCTTTCGAGCTGTGACATAAACGGCAAAACATCTCACAACGTACTCATCTGTATGTCAGTTTCCATGGCATGTTATTCCCATAACATACTCTTAATCCGAATTATCAAAATATCTTTTCATATAAGTATTTAGCTTTTTAATTTTTATGGAATGCTTTCCCTATTATCTGCAGAATTACTACTGTTGTATGTGGTCACATCATTTTTGCTTTTCGTTACAATAAATCATTCTTTGCTCACAATATCAAATAGTTTGGAATGTCTCCAGCACACTGATTCTTCTACACATAGCACATATGTTACAAAACAGACACTTCCAAACATTTGTAGCCAAACTACTTTATTAAATCATCCGTATTTATCAAAGGTTTATGTATTATGAGGAAATCAGTAATTATTTATCATAGCAAATATTATCCAAAATACTGATACATTTGACATAATGGTTGAGCTAAAAAGTTTGCCACCCAACCTACCCATAGACAAAGTAAAGGTGTCCCATAACCTCTGTGGTCGTTGGGGAGCGAGGCGTAAGACACCTCAGCTTTTCTAGGGGCCAGCATATTGAGGGCAGCTTCTGTCTCCTCTCCCTCATTTCGTTACCTTCCTTGACCCTAAAGAGGCAGGATACCTTTTCGCAGCTAGGTGGGACTCAACAGGTACTCCACCCATCCACTTGGAAACCACGGTCAGTGCTGTCAAACTTTAGCTTGGAAAAGCGAGCTCTTTGACCACTCAGCATTCGCGTTAAAAGTACCAGTGTCATATCCAAAGCCCTCATTTCATTGCAAACAAATGAAGCATATCGATTCAATTGCTATTGTAAAGTACCAATAAATCAGTGCCATATCATGTTGTTCACGAGAATCACCAACCTCACAAACATGGCAAAGCAAAATACGAAATATGTATTGTATCTCACTTGCTCTATTGTTCTGATTCTGACATGTATAAATGAAACACTCTACCGGAGAGGAAGAATGGAAGGCATGTATATTTATTCACTACGTTTACGGTTTCAAGTACCACGATACTAATTTTCACGTCTACTTATGTAACTACCCTCACAATAAAATTGAATATGGAAACTGTTCAACTAACGCTGTTAGTGCATTATGGTAATGAACAGCAAAATACAATCATTACCCGAAAATAAAGATCTCATGTTGTCTAACAAAAACTGTTCTGATGCAAATTCAATCATAATAGATACAAAGTTGGGCTGTGCATATCACCCTGCTTTACTCCTTTCATGCAATTGACATATTTTGAAAATCCACTTCCATTTCCTTGTCCTTGCTTTCTTATATACCATCTGTACAGACTTTGTTATCACTTTCATTTCTTGTCCTTGCATGTCTGATATTTCTCTCATAAACGTATATTACTTCCAGTTCTTACCAATACCGTTGCTATATCTACACAAACATTGTGCTTTTCTTCCATTTCTTGTCTTTCTTTACACTTTGACATTGTGTACAATAGTTATATCATTACTTCCATGTGTTTCTCTTACCTTTGAGATTTCTATACAAACCTTATACACTATTCTTCTTTTCTTACCCTTGCTTTTATTTATATATCTATCTTCAAACGCTATTATATCATATTCATTTGTCTTCTTCCTGTGATATTTATTTTTACGAACGTTTACATTATTTCCATGTCTTGTCATTGTATTTTGGTTGATATGCCACAAACTTTATAAATTGTGACGCTCCGCCACGAAATGAGTCGCTTAGCACATAATCCACTTTTCCGCTAGGAGCCATTAAAGGCAGGTGGGGGTGAGGTTGTCAATTTTGAGATTTTGATTGATTATAAAATATAGCACTTATTCTACCTTGTAATGAAATACCAAGGCAAAATTGTGTGTCCTTTTGTCTTTAAACGTCCTTTTAAAATAGCGAAATCCTCATTCTGACCACCTATCACTATGCTTAACTTGTCAATATCTCATTTCGACATTTTCTGCAGTCTATCATTTCAAGTCAAAATAACTTTTGACAGAGATGTCCAATTTTCAATCGTTTTATCTATTGTATAGTATTCCATGTCAATTGATACATTGTCAAAAACTAAATTGCTTGTGCAAATGCCACTATATGTGGTGGAGCGTCACAATTGCTTCCAGTTCTAATCCTCACCATATAAATGATCTAAAAAGCTTCGCACGAGCAGCGTCTTAGCAATGCAGGCCAAAGTAGTTTCCTGGGTGCCGAATCGAAGGCTATTTGTAAAACCACACACGGTTATGGATTCTAAAAAACTGCTTTTGAACTGCAGCTAACAAACCGAACAATGATCAATAGTACAGCACTTCTTTCTGAACCCAGCCTGTCAGCCTAGACTGTGCTGTTATTTCCTTTCGTTTTATTGGGGTTTATTTTTTTCGTTCCTTGGCTAGAGCTCGAGGTTCACCAATGGTAATCTTTTTGCGTATGGAACTGTTTTTTTCTCACCGTTAAGGTTGCTGCATACCGACTTTGGGTGTGATGTCTAAACATGACATCACTGTGATGCATTTTCCAAAAAAAAGTCATCCCTTGCTACTGACACATAATGGCCTATTCCTCAAAATGCAAAACAGGTTTTAACGTGTGCGCAAGATATTCTGCGTGCGATCGCACACGGGACCTTGGTTTATAGTTCATCTGAAGGACTTTCAGGGGAGTGAACTCGGCACTGGTGTTAACTCCAGGGAAAAAGAAATCCCCTTGAACTGGGCGTCTGGTGGTAGCTCAAAGCTGGGATCGATCCTGACCGTAAGATCACGAGCACGACGCTCTAACCACCGGCCAGCTGCTCCACCCCCCGTGTTGGTATTTACACTTAACAGTCTTGCAATCCATTCTAAGCTCTCTGTCTCTGTCTCTCTCTCTCTGTGTCTCTGTCTCTGTCTCGTCTCTCTCTCTGTGTCTTTCTCTCTCTTCTCTCCTCTGTCTCTTCTCTTCTCTCTCTGTCTCTGTCTCTCTCTCTCTCTCTCTCTCTCTCTCTCTCTCTCTCTCTCTCCTCCTCTTTCCCCTCTCTCCCTCTCTCTCTCTCTCCCTCTCCCCCTCTCTCTCTCTCCCCCCCCCCTCTCTCTCTCTCTCCCCCCTCTCTCTCTCTCTCTCTCTCTCTCTCTCTCTCTCTCTCTCTCTCTCTCTCCTCTCTCTCTCTCTCTCTCTCTCTCTCTCTCTCTCTCTCTCTCTTCTTTCTCCCCCTAGTACACCATGGCTCCTTAGTGCACTGCATTGAATTTTTTCAGGCCGTGTCTGGGTGCAAGTTGAACCTGGCAAAGCTCACGGTGCAAACTAGGTATGTTGGTGTTTCCTTAACCCAGCGAATGCTCACATGAATTAAAGGATCTGTAATGTGCAACTTTAATCTCCTCTAGCGTATATATACATGCAAGGATTTAAGGCAGTAGCAGTTCTGCGATTTCATTTGATTGGTAAAATTGTTACAACTCCCGCCCTTGATTCACCAGACTTTCCCAGAAGCCAGAACACCGCTATCTTAATGGTGGATAAAACTATATCTCACCATTGGTGAACCTCAGAGCTCTAGCCTAGGAACGAAAAAAGTAACAAATCACGAAACGTCAGCACCAGAATTTGAACCCACGACTTCATGTACCCATGAGAAAGAAGCACAGTGTTTTAGTCCCCTTGGCTGAGGGTCTGTCACTGTGATGGCCTAGATAGCTGACAGACAGGTATTGCATGATGGAGTACCCGTGTAAATATTTGTACCAATTTATCTTCCTGAAGACAAACAATTTTTTGGCTCTGCCCAGTTTTAAGGAAAATTGTCATTGGTAAATTAAAGCTTCAACATGTCCAGGACAGTATTTGGTTTTTGCCAAGTACACAACAAGTTATTGTTATTTTTTAAACTGCTTTTTTGTTCCTTGATTAGCAATATTATGTTTTGTTGCTGGTTTATGTAAAATGGTTTCTACTTTCTATATTACATCAATTTTTGTTGAACTACCACTCACACACACACACACACACACACACACACACACACACACACACACACACACACACACACACACACACACCGGAACCACCATCACCACCACCAAACCACACCATTTCACACCACACATCACACCACACCATTCCACAACACATCCCAAAACAACACAGCACACACTTTGAGAGAGAGAGAGAGAGAGAGAGGAGGAAGGGAGAGAGAGGGGGAGAGAGAGAGAGAGAGAGAGAGAGAGAGAGAGAGAGAGAGAGAGAGAGAGAGCAGAGAAGAGAACAGACAGCAGACAGAACAGACAGACAGACAGACAGACAGACACAGACAGACAGACAGACAGACAGACAGAGATAGAGAGAGACAGAGGAGACAGAGACAGAGAGAACAGAAAGAAACAGAGAGAAACAGAGGACAGAGAGAGAGACAGAGACAGAGACATGACAAAAACAGACAGACAGAGAAAAGAGAGACGTGTGTGGGAGGGTAGATGTATTTTGTGCTTGACCGCATATTCATGTAAGCATGATCAAGAGCATGAAAGCGTGTGTACATTTTATTTTTTTTTGCATGCATGTTCACACTCTTCAGCGTGTGCGTCGATATCGGCATGCCTGCATGCTTGCGTGCATTCTTCTTTGTACGCGGGCATAAGTGCCAGGTTCAAGTTAAGTGCGTGTATGCAGACGGGCACCTGTCGACTGAGGATGTAATTGATGACCAAATATAGGCTGTAGCAGCTCCGCCGGGCTGGCAGGGGAAATGCCATGTAGGATCGTATTTTATCCTCTTCGATTTTGGTTTGGTTGCAGCAAGACAAAACAAATCCTACCCCGGCCTGTGTGATTACATGTCTGTGCACATCAATACAGCTTGGGAGCCCATCACATCAACTTTCTTTTCACTCAAGTGATCCAATACCTACATTTTTTGGGGATGGTGGGGTGGGCGGTGGTGATTGTGGTGGTTGGTGGTGGTGGGGGGGGGGGGTGTTGTTGTGTTTGGACAGCACCCACACACACACGCGCGTGTATACACATGCACACACTTACAATATACATATATACATGTATAATGTATATATATTGTATATTGATTTATATATTATTATATATATCTATATGACATAAATGATTTACATTTGATACATATACTGTATAAAATATGTAATGTATACTATACACTAATTTTTCCATATAATCATTTTAAAAAATTGATTTGTAATGTATTGTTAAAGATAGATCCGATGTCTCCTCTGTTTCAATTAACCCAAAAGTATGAGAAGCAAGCTTAAGAAAAGCAAGGACAAAGCCAAAGCAAAAACATATACTGCTTGGAGAGGACCTGGCTAGCAGGTTCAGTCTTCTCCATAATACCACATAAGCAGAGCATCAGGAAACCTCACAGACTGGTCACAGATGCAGTCGTCTATGACCACGCCATCTTCTGAATCCAAGCAGGGTAGAAGCAATGAGTTTGCTACTGGAGGTAAAGTACTACACGTACACGGTGACAAAATTACCATCACCACATGGAATGCAAGGATTCTCAGACAAATAGGTAAATGGAAAAAAAAACACCTGACATTTGAAAGGAGCTGATACACTTGGCCTCTCTGAAGTGAGATGAAAAACACGATGGAGAATACAATCAGGAGAAGACATACATACTTAGAACATTGGAGGAGAAATGGGTAGACATGAAGATCTGACGTGATTTCTAGGCAACAAGAACATCAAGAACTCTGATCTCGGATGCTACCCTGTTTCAAATACGATCACAGCCATCTACCTGCCTGTAAAACCATTTAGTATAATGAAAGTATGCGTATAAGTACACTCTCACTTACGACCATGACAATGACTAAACTAAATTTTCCACCCAGGATCAGATGATCACAAAAAAAAACTTATAAGGAAGAGTGTTAGTCGTCCGAGATAACTGGAGTATCACACAAAGCTGGCAGAGATGCCAAACAAGACTGGCGAAGTCGTGAAGAGCCCTTTTGACATCAAGAGTCACTGTGATAATTCGCTGATGATAATTACTGTCCTGCTCTTGTTAGCCTAGCACAGTGGAGCACAGAACATCCTGACGAACATATGACACACCATAGCCGTCAGTAGGAGTCAGACAGACTATATTGTCATGAAGGATCGCTACAAGGCTGACACCAATAAAGTTAAATCCATAACACGTTTTGGTCATTTTCACTGCCTTTTCTTCTACACAAACTTGAAGAGATGGCAGTTCTCTCCTACGCCGAAGTTGGGTGTGGGCCTGACTTGTCAGGTGGTTAACGGCAGCACCATGCATGCTCGCTCATATAACAACAACAAGAGCAGCTGTGTGAGCGTTCGATGAAGAAGAAGAAGAAGAAGAAGAAGAAGGAGAAGAAGAAGAAAAAAGAAGAAGAGCAACAACAACAACAACAAGAGAGGAGGAGGGGAAGGTCATTTCTAGAAGCCGATGGGTATCAATCACAACCCTGTCATGATGGACTTTAAATCACGACTGAGGAAAAACAAAAACAAAACAAAACACCTCCCCCCCTACTCCCAAAAAAAATCCCTACCCAAACAAACAAAACAGTACATCTGACTCAAATTCAATCCTAGCAAGCTGATACATTTCAGAAAAAAGACAGATCAAGTCCAGAGGTAGTTAGGTACAACTAAAGAACTTCCATGGAAGACAAAAACAAGACGAATCGTCGCCACCATGTCTTTTTAGGAAAATGTGGAAGAGTTGAACTTCACCGAGAAAGCGCAGCACACAAGAAGGCAAACTACTTCAGGGGAGGAAAGACCAGAACAAAGACATAAAACAAAGGCAGCTTGTTTTGCTGCTGCAAATACCGGTTGTCAGCCTAGTAGCCCATTTGTCAGGGTGTCTGAGGCCTTTGCTGTCTGAAATCAGCCTGTCCATGAGAACAGTTATTTCACTGATCCCAGGAGCTGGTCGTGTGATTGGTTTTTGTTTGTTGTCCTAGTATTTTTCTCCCTTATTATTTCCTCTCTCTTTTTGTGTGTGCGTGTGTGTGTGTGTGTGTGTGGGGGGGGGTTGTTTGTCGATTGTCAAACCCGAAAGTATTTATCAACATCAACGCTGCTACAGTAATTATCAAAGAGGAGCAAGAAGTTTACAAACTCGATTTTTTCCAATGTACATGTTTGATAACTTGAGAGCATTTTAAAAGACATTTTTAAAGTTTATATTTCTAAGTTGTGAAAAATATCAAGTAATATCATATCATTTTTTCACACAATGGATAACAGGCCAGCAACCTGCCTAATATCTAAAATTTAAAAAAGTCTCTGCTTTCAGGCGTTTTCTACTTTCCGTCATATAGAGGAGAGAATAAATGACTTTTGACAGAGGCGATCAACCTTAGAATGATGGAGTTACTCCTCTTCTCCCGGGACATCATAACACTTGCAGGGACAAGGCCAATTACTTACACCACACTGGCGGAAGCAATAGCCTCCCCTACCTCCTCTCTTCTCGGTGAGGAAAGCAAGCCCCCACTGAATTCCCTTGGCTTACCATATTCTCTGTTTGGCTACACACCACCTTTAGATTTGGCCACTTCTCCCTCTATTTCCCTATATCTCTCTGACATCTTCACCACGTGTAACAATGCAATTAGAGAAATACAAAATGGCTTCTTTCTTTCATAAATGACTAGCCTCTGACTCAAAACGCATGTGATTTTACAAAAAAATTGGAAGTTTGAATTTTTTTAAAACACTTTTAAAAATCAGCAAACATTATACCCTCTAGGTCTTTTGGCATCTGCTCATTTCCTCACCACAATATGCATGCACGGGGTCAATACTGTAGTAGGATCACAAGCAATCCTTATTTGGATGATCATTTCCAACTTTCTCGTGACTACCTGTATTGCTCTATGTCTTCAAACCCAAAACATAACGACATAGTACATTTCTTATGTTTTAAAAGGAAATCTTTCCGAATAAGCAACTTTATTTTCTAACTAGCACTCTATAGAAGACACTACTTCACGGGAGCCTAAAGGTGCAGTGTAACCTTTCTGTTTCTATCTCGGTCTCTGTCTTTATTTTGTCTGTCTTTGTATCTGTCTCTCTGTCTCTGTGTGTTGGTCTTTCTGTTCTATCTATCTGTCTGTCTGTCTTTCTCATTCTCTCTTTCTGTCTCTGTCTCTATCTCTGTCTGTCTGTCTGTCTGTCTGTCTGTCTGTCTCTCTCTCTCTCACTCTCTGTCTGTCTGTCTGTCTGTCTGTCTGTCTGTCTGTCTGTCTGTCTGTCTGTCTGTCTGTCTCTCTCTCTCTCTCTCTCTCTCTCTCTCTCTCTCTCTCTCTCTCTCTCTCTCCTCTCTCTCTCTCTCTCTCTCTCTCTCTCTCTCTCTCTCTCTCTCTCTCTCTCTCTCCCCTCCTCTCTCTCTCTTCCCTCCCTCCCTCTCTCTTATCTCTCTCTTCCTTTCCGGCCTCCCATCCTCCCTGCTTACACGCCCCTCCCCTCCCCCACTATCCCCATCTCTGTCTGCCTGTATAAATCTGTTTGTCTGTCTGTACGTCTGCCTTCTTCTTCTATGTGTGTAATATTTGCTTGCTGCAGTTCTATTTCCCGTGTTAATCATAGTGTGTCGATGAATGATTTATCTTCTGTCACTCAGCAACCTCGGAGTGTATGGGCTCGCCTCTCACATAATCTTCTCTCTTCTCTCTTCCTCTGTACTCTGTCTTATCTCTCTCTTCCTTTGTCTCGGCCTCTCTCGCTCTGCTTACATCGCCCCTCCCCCTCCCCTCCTATCCCCTCTCTGTCTGCCTTATCAATCTGTCTTCTCTTCTGTACTGTCTGTCCTTCTTCTTCTTGTGTGTAATTCTTGCTTGCTGCAGTTCTGTTTCCCGTTGTATCATGTCTGTCGTTGTTGTTTATCTTCTGTCACTCGCACCTCGGTCTAGTTATGGCTACTCCTCTCTCATCTCTAAATCATTTTCTCTCTGCCTCTATGTCTCTCTGTTTTTGTGTCTCTGTCTTCTCTGTTCTGTCTTCTGTCTGTCTGTCTGCCTGTCTATCTGTCTGTTTTCCGCTACTACTCTGTCTATATTCCGTCTGTCTATGTGTCTGTCTCCTTCTATCTCTTTTATCTCGCTTGCTACCTGTCTATTTCTGTACTGTCTGTCTGTCTTGTCTGTCTGTCTGTCTTCTATATGTTCTGCTGCTCTGTCTGTTTCGTCTGCTGTCTATCGTCTGTCTGTCTGCTGGTTGTTCTGTCTGTTCCTGTCTTCCCCTGTCTGTCTCTGTGTTCTTTCCTTCTTTCCGTCTGTCTGTCTACTGTTTCTGTCTGTTCCTGTCTCCATCTGTGTTTGCGTTTTCTTTTCCTGTCTTAACGTGTAATTATGTCATCTGTTCTGTCTGTTGCCTGTTATGCTGTCTGTCTCTGGTCTTCTGTCTGTCTTCCGTCTGTACATGTCTATATATCTGTCTGCTGTCTATCTGCTGTCTGTCTGCCTGTTATCTGTTGCCTGTCTTTCCGTATGTACTGTCTAGCTGGTTTTCTGTCTGTTTGCCTGTCTATCCGCCTGTCTGCTGGCTGATATTCTGTTTGCCTGTCTTTCCATCTGTCAGTCAGCTGGTTTTCTGTCTGTTTGCCTCTAGTATCTGCCTGTCTCTGTCTGTCTCGATTTCTTTGTCTTTCCCTTTGCTTCCGGCATCTCCCAGTGTCTTTGCCCGTCTCTGTGCTGTCCACTAGCCTCTGTCTGTCGGTCTGTTTGTCTGTCCGTCTGTTTGTCTCTCTATCTCTCATCCCCCTGTCTGTCTGTCTGTCTGTCTGTCTGTCGTCTGTCTTTCTATATGTCTGTCTGTCTGTCTCTTCTCTGTCTCTTCTCTTCTCTCTCTCTCTTCTCTCTCTCCTCTCTCTCTCTCTCTCTCTCTCTCTCCTCTCTCGCTCCCTCCCTCTCTTTCCTCATCTCCTCCCCTCAAGTCTCCTCTCTCTCACTCTCTCCTCTTACTGCTTCTGACCCTTCCACCTCTTTCTGGGATAATCACTCCTTATTGCCGCACCTGCCTTAATCACCTGAAAGCATCTCCTTATTCTCTCACATAACTCATTACAACTCATCTAGCTCTGCTGTGCTGCTAGCACATAAATTTGCCCTCTCTTCATGTAGTGGGGACTAAATCATCATCTCTGTTATGGTCGTGCACATCTGCTGTCTTCTCACCTGAAACTCTGTACTCTCTCTCTCTCTCCTCTCTCTCTCTCTCTCTCTCTCTTCTGTCTCTCTGTCTCTGTCTTCTGTCTCTGTCTCTGTCGTCTGTCTTCCTCTCTCTTCTCTCTCTCTCTCTCCTCTCTCTCTCCTCTCTCTCTCTCTCTCTTTTCTTCTCTCTCTCTCTCTCTTGTTTAAGGTTCATCTCAGTTTGTGTTTGATATAATTGCTGCTCACCTAAAATTCATTTCAGTGGGATAATTAATATGGTGTGTTTTAGGGATGTTAAAAAATAACCATCATTTGCTTGAAATAAACAAAATCAAACATACACAGATAACTGCATAGATGCATAGCTTCATAAACCCATCCATCCATATCCATCCATCCATCCATCCATCCATCCATCCATCCATCCATCCATCCATCATATCCATACATACACACACATACATACACACACATACATAAAACATACATACATACATAGCATCACATGACATACATACAACAAACATACATACAACACACATACATACACTACACACATACAACATACACACAACCATACATACCATACATACAATACATACATACATACATACATACATACATACATACATACATACATACATACATACATACATACATACATACATACATACATACATACACATACATACTAATATATGTGTCTTAAACCTCCCTTTAAAAGGCTACAGTTACTTCCTCCGATATTTCTGTTATTCTCTGCTACTCTCTACTACAGTCTTATAACTGCTGCTAGATTGCAAATCCAAAAATGAATGTTTTGGTATCTCAGAGCACAGAAATGGATGTAAGTGACGAGGGCAGGATCAAACATCAAACGTGAATGATGTATTAAGAGCTGTAGAGTGACTGCTTGAGTGATCCCATGCTGGGTATAGGTTGTGTGTATTGATTCTATGTCTGTTTGTACACTCTCAGAGGATTAGCAGAATGGAAATGGCAGTGTCTTTGAAATTCACTCAATGATTCATTGCATCCCATCAAAGGGTACTGTTGTTTTTTTTTTTCACTTTTCTTCTTTTGCTGGGCCACCCCCTCCCCCCTCCCATACACCACTGTGGATTATATTGACATGAGGGGTGTGACAGAGTTGCAAAACAAGATGCGTTTACTCTACCTCATTTGATTTAATATTATCAGCATATCAAATGGCTTAGGTGAAAACCCTGTGTCCTTTAACAATGCAGGCAATGTCATTTCTTCATGGCACTGGAACATAACATCTTTTAATCTGTAGACTGAAACTGAATTCATTGAAAACGAAACATTTGATTTGCAAACGCTATGAATATGCATGCTGCAACATCATTTCTATCCGACGTTGTTTTTTTTTAGTGTTCCATATTACAAAGAATTGGAAAAAAATGATTGATTTCAACAAAACATTTAATTATGGTAATGACAGTTTGAATAGCAAAGATGCTTATCTTTTGATTCTATGAAAAATAATAGATTATTATCAGTGTACTTCTATGGTATGCACAAATATATCTGTGCACATACTTAAAGATCACCAGTTCTTTGAGTGCTCTGCCACATGACTTAAAGATCACCAGTTCTTTTGAGTGCTTTGCGCACATACTTAAAGATCACTGTTCTTTTGAGTGCTTGCGCACATCTTAAGATCACCAGTTCTTTGAGTGCTCTGCGCACATACTTACAGATCACCAGTTCTTTTGAGTGCTCTGCTCACATACTTAAGATCACCAGTTCTTTGAGTGCTCTGCTCACATACTTAAAGATCACCAGTTCTTTTGAGTGCTCTGCCACATACTTAAAGATCACCAGTTCTTTTGAGTGCTCTGTGCACATACTTAAAGATCACCAGTTCTTTTGAGTGCTCTGCGCACATACTTAAAGATCACCAGTTCTTTTGAGTGCTCTGCGCACATACTTAAAGATCACCAGTTCTTTGAGTGCTCTGTGCACATACTTAAAGATCACCAGTTCTTTTGAGTGCTCTGCGCACATACTTAAAGATCACCAGTTCTTTTGAGTGCTCTGTGCACATACTAAAGATCACCAGTTCTTTTGAGTGCTCTGTGCACATACTAAAGATCACCAGTTCTTTTGAGTGCTCTGCGCACATACTAAAGATCACCAGTTCTTCTGAGTGCTCTGCGCACATACTTAAAGATCACCAGTTCTTCTAAGTGCTCTGCGCACATTCCTAAAGATCACCAGTTCTTCTGAGTGCTCTGCAGCACATACTTAAAGATCACCATTCTTTTGAGTGCTTTGTGCACATTCCTAAAGATCACAGTTCTTTGAGTGCTTCTGCGCACATTCCTAAAGATCAGCAGTTCTTTTGAGTGCTCTGCGCACATTCCTAAAGATCACCAGTTCTTCTGAGCGCTCTGCGCACATACTTAAAGATCACCGGTTCTGAGTACTCTGCTAAAAACATTCTGCGCACATGCTTTAAGATCACCAGCTCTTGCTATGGCTGGTGCCGTGGATGAGGCAAACATACCCAGCATGCAGCCTGCTAATTGAATAGGGATTGTCTTCTCAAGGTTCAGCTTGTCAACTAACCTACACACCGAAAACCCCAGTGCAAAGCCCTCACTACTCCTTACAGTCAGGGGATATTGGAGTAGGTCAGGGGAAAGCATAGCATGGTGGTTATAACGTTACGCGTTGCGCTCGCGATCGGATGGCTCAGTTTCGAGTGCGGGCTTGCGCCACCAAAAATGCTCGTTCAAGGGAATTTTCACCCTGGAGTAATCTTCAATGCCAACTTCTCTCCCCTGAAAATTCTGTTCATGAGACTGTAAACTGAGGTCCTGTGTGTCAATACACACAGTGTGATATCTTCCCACACGCTAAAACCCGTTCCGCTTTTCCGAAGAGCAGGCCAAGTTTGTGCCAGTGGGAACAGATGACAAAACTTACAAAACTGCATGCACACGGGTACTGAGTTTAAAAATTAAAACTGCACATTAGGGTTTGTTTCACTTTTCATTATCCTTACAACACAAGAATAAGTGAATACATGACTAGAAAAGAGAACAAACAAGTCATTTTTCAAGGCAGACTATGCAGAGCTAGGTGAGCTGGTATTTTCATTTTCATTTTTATTTTTTCATTTTATTCTTTTACATCGAGAATAATGGAATAAGCACTCGTGTCCTTTTACACCCAGTCCCGTGTGTATGCAGCTTTGTGAATCTTGTCATCTGGTATGATGATGGAATCATTCTATCCTAGTTTCTGTTCCTTCTGTGTAAGCAAGAGGTATTTAAAACGATCAACATCCCCGGTGTCGGAATGTAACAAAGACGGTAGCGAACACAAACACCTCACCCCTGATAAACCTGGAGGTCTAACTGAGGAACGAAAAAAGCAAATTAAGAAAAAAATCGATCAATGGCTATTCAGTATAGTATACTTTAACGATTTCTGCTTTTGCCATTACATCTTTTATGGGGAAGGTGAATTTATATACGTGAAATTTCCTGCTTTCTACGAAGAAATACATTTTACACATGATTAAACTTCATTACACAATACTTGCTATTCATTAGAAGAAAATTATTCACACCAATGACGTAAAAAATTGCCAAAAATAATATTGTTTATGTATTTTGTTTTGATGTCAATCACATAATCATTTTTTGCCTGATTTTATTCAGTTGCGCTGGGCCTGACTAGTCAGGCGCTTAATGGCAGCACAATGCGTTGTCGCTCACACGACAGACAAGAAAGGTGCTGTCTGAGTGTTCAACAAAGAAGAAGAAATCTAGTTCACTACAGACATTTACATAATGCAACTGTCAACTTATTTTAGTTTGTCTTTAGTGCGAAACATGAATTAAGACAGTGAATATTTATGAACTTAATTTGCAATACGATCGAAGGTTTGGTTTATTTCAACTTGGGTATTGCGATTTGCAAAAGAGCTCCCAAACTTTCTTGGGGCTTAGCCCAAATCTAAATGAGTTCTTAGCCTGCGCGGTGGGTTATAAGTAGCATGAATAAATAAAGCTAGAACAGAAAGACGGAACAAAATCGAACAAAAGGGGAAAAATGAGAAATAATGGAAAGAAAGAAAGAAAGAAAGAAGAAAGAAAGACAGACAGACAGACAGAAATAAAGAAAAAAGAAGACAGAAAAGAAGAAAGAAAGAAAGAAAGAAAGAAAGAAAGAAAGAAAGAAAGAAAGAAAGAAAGAAAGAAAGAAAAGAAGGAAAGGACAAAAAGAAAGAACAAAAAAAAGAAATGAAGAATGAACTGAGGAAAGAAAGAAAGAAAGAAAGAAAATAGATAGATAAGAAAAGATAGAAGAGATAGAAGATAGAAAGAAGAAAAAAGAAGGAAAGAAGAAGAATAGAAAGAAAGAAAGAAAGAAAGAAAGAAAGAAAGAAAGAAAGAAAGGAAGAAAGAAGAAGAAAGAAAGAAAGAAAGAAAAGAAAGAAAGAAAGAAAGAAGAAAGAAAGAAGACAGGCAGAGAAAGAAAGAAAGAAAGAAATCGTCTGCAGCAAATTTGTGTTGATAAAATCGCTTTCAGATGGAATCAAATACATATGCGCGCGTGCACGCCGCCACACACACACACACACACACACACACCACACACACAACACACACACACACACAACACACCACACACACACACACACACACACACACACAATTTTCTACAACTGTGAGTGCCTTGACTCACGGAACACAATCAAAGGTAAAAATATATATATATATATTGGTGGCAACAGCAAACATCAGATACGCAAATTCTAGAGGAAATAAAAAACACAAAACACAAGCACGAAAAGAATGTTTTCAAGCTGTGGCCGAGTCTAATGTCCCCCCAGCAAAGCAGTATCAAATAAGAACGAATTGAATTTTGTCATTTCTGTTTATCTGCGACTGAAGTCAGCACGTTTAATCAATGCCTTGAATATTTCATTGACGTAAAAGAAAAGCAAACGCTATTCAATAAAACAAAACCATGAACACAAAAAAAACACCCTGCAAATCAATAAACAGCTAACTTAAAACCGAGGATTGCGTTTTAAAAACCGCTATAAAGTGTATTATTTGCAAATAAACTGTATCGCGATAATTAGTTCATGTTAGTTCTGAAAAGAATCAACGGAATGCTTTGAAATCTTGGTTTGTATTGTTTGCTTTTGCCAAAGAGAGAGAGAGAGAGAGAGAGAGAGAGAGAGAGAGAGAGAGAGAGAGAGAGAGAGAGAGAGAGAGAGAGAGAGAGAGAGAGAGAGAGAGAGAGAGAGAGAGAAAACAGAGGGAAGAAAGGCATTAGCTGAGAGTGATGTCACAAATATAGAACATAAATGTATTTTTTCTTGCCCAAAAGCAGCATGTGTCACACCTATGTTCAAACACTTTTCCAGCACAATAATTATTCATTATCGTAAAATATATCACGTGCAGCTAACAGTCATAGAAAACAGGTTGTGCTGATGTATCAAATCCTGAATTCTTCAACATGGGCAAAGATTGACAAACACATAACATGTACACCCCAGAAGTACAACAAACAAACAAATAGACAAAAAAAAAAAAATAATTATCAGCTTTGTAGCCAAGAGATTGATGTATAAATAATAAATGGGTTACTGTCAGTCGTTATGGAAAAAGCTAAACAACTAAAGTGGGTGTAATTTATAACCTTCAACATTCACAGCTTTACTTTAATAAAACCCTGCATTTCTAAGTGTTCTTGGTCTACAAAATGAAGACATCAACTTCTTTTTCAGGTTCTGTACAATTGTTGGCACAGTAAGCTGCTTCCGAGGTAATAGAATTGAAATCATTTGAGTAGGATAAAGAAAAAAATATGTTCTACTTTCCAGCTATTCAGTTGCTGGTGCTACTCGTAGAAGGCGAAAGGTGTGGATGCGTGGTGTGGGTGTGGTGTGGTGTGGTGTGGTGAGGAGAGGTGTGGTGTGGTGTGGTGTGGTGCGGTATGGTGTGTGTGTGGTGTGGTGTGGTGCGGTATGGTGTGGTGTGGTGTGGGATGGTGTGGTGTGGTGCTGTGTTTTGTGGTGTGGTGTGGTGTGGTGATGCGGTGTGGTGTGGTGTGGTGCGGTATGGTGTGGTGTGGTGTGATGCGGTATGGTGTGGTGTGTGTGGATGGCGTGGTGCTGTTTTGTGGTGTGGTGTGGTGTGATGTGGTGTGGTGTGGTGTGGTGTGTGTGTGTGGTGTGGTGTGGTGTGTGTGTGTTGTGGTGTGGTGTGGTGCGGTAGTGTGGTGTGGTGTGGTGGTGTGTGGTGTGTGTTGTGGTGTGGTGCGTGTGTTTTGTGGTGTGGTGTGCGGTATGGTGTGGTGTGGATGGTGTGGTGTGGTGCTGTTTTGTGGTGTGGTGTGGTGTGGTGGTGTGGTGTGGTGCGGTATGGTGTGGTGTGGATGGTGTGGTGTGGTGCTGTGTTTGTGGTGTGTGTGGTGTGTGGGTGTGGTGTGGTGTGTGTGGTGTTGGTGTGTGTTTGGTGTGTGTTGCGTAGTGTGTTGTGTGCGGTGTGGTGTGGTGTGGTGTGGTGGTGTGGTGTGGTGTGTGTGGGGTAGTGTGGTGTGTGTGTGGTGTGGGGGTCGATGGGTTCGGATCAATACGTGTGCCAGTGCTGCAGACTGCCCTGTTAGTTAGCGGCCTTTAACTAGGGAGTCGCCTGTGATAATATCCTCTGAGACAGCCTTGGTTACCGTTGGGTTTATAGAAAAGTCTCACGTTCTACTGTCTACGTTGTTCCTGTGTGTTTACTTCATCTGTCTCCTTCTCTGTCTTCTGATTTCTCTTTCTGTGTTCTCTCATCTGTGTCTCTGTCTCTGTCTGTCTCTCTCTATCTGTCTCTCTCTCTCTGTCTCTCTCTGTCTCTGTCTCTTTCTCTGTCTGTCCCCTTTCTCTCTGTCTGTCTCTCTCTCTGTCTATCTGTCTGTCTCTCTGTCTCTGTCTGTCTCTCTTCTGTCTCTGTCTCTTCTCTCTGTCTCTCTCTCTCTCTCTCTCCTCTCTCTCTCCTCTCTCTCTCTCTCTCTCTTCTGCTCTATCCCTGAAAGTGGCGTGGCACTGAAAGAATGTAAAAAAGCACATGAGTGCTTATCTATTATCCTCGAATAAAAGAATTTGCTCTTGCCTTGCCTTGCCTTGCCTTGCTTGCCTTGCCTTCTCTCTCTCTCTCTCCTCCTCTCTCTCTCTCTCTCTCTCTCTCTCTCTCTCTCTCTCTCTCCTCTCTCTCTCTCTCTCTCCTCTCTCTCTCTCTCTCTGTGAACTATCATTTTGATTGAACAAAAGGGATATAACCAGACAAAACAGATGCCATCGAATTGATTCTGGATAATAACAATTGACGCACTTCTTTTAAATGGAAACCATAATTAGAATTGCAAAAAAAATGTAGATTTAGGTAAGAAACATCATCATCATCATCATCATCATCATCATCATCATCAAAATAATAATAATAATAATAATAATAATAAATAAAATAATAATAATAATAATAATAATAATAATAATATACCAACAGCAACAACACCACTAACCACCAACAATAATAATAATAATAACAATACATGGAATTATATAGCGCTAAATATTGTAATGTAAACAAATTAAAGCGCATATACCCAATGATTTTGATACAAAGCTTCAGTTGGGAAACAGAAATGGATTTTGATACCAACCTGAACGCGTTCATTCTCAAGCTAAGGACTACCACTGCAGTAAAGAAAGCCCCACACCGTCCACTGGTATGTCTCAAAATAGCGCACGGTGCGGTAATGTTTCCCAAGGGAAACAACTAGGGCCGTCCAGTTACGTTAAACGAGCAAAAGTGACTTGACTTATGAAGCTAGCAGGGGCACGAGGGAGAAATGAGAAAGAAATGGAAACACTAAAAATAAGTCCATAGAACAGGGCATAAGCTACAAGAAATGACTAGGACACAGACCTGCACAGACAAAAATAAAGGCGATCTTTACAAGCCAGGACAATGGCGCAATAACATGGTTCAAGATGCATGGAGATGGTGGGTCTATACCTCATCTGTTTTGTCTGTAAAATAGCAATTCAACAATAACTTCAAATTTCAGCCTCCTTTAAAAAAAATGTGTTTTTTTTCCCCCGGAGAAGAGTGCTTCCTATACACAACACCTTTACTGCTAAGACTTCTGCTAGCCACACACTTGACTAGCGCATAGCAGCACTCGGCAAGACTGCGGATGCATGCTGGATACATGATGTTTCTGAAGTTTACCGATGGTTGATACAATGTACATGGTTTCTAAAGCACATGCTTGATCTCCTACATGCAAACGTGCACCCAGAAATTCAGCACAGCAAGCCTGCACGGGGTTGATCTAGAAAACAATAACTGTTCCCTCTTGAATGCACCAGACTGGGCCACATCAAAACTGTTTGCCACATGACGTTTTTGGATTACAATCCAGATGCTTTAACATCGGTAAAGTCGGAATGTAGCTACCTTAATAATGGAGACAAACAGTCGCATACACACAAATTTCACGATATCATGGGTGAACCTCGGACCTCTAGCATAGGAACGAAAAACAAAATGCTTTTATTATTATTTTAACCTTTTGTGTCCCTTTCAAGAAGGAGAGTCAAAGTTGCTAAGTAATTTCCACCCTAAAAATACGCATGCACAAAAACAAGTAAACAAACAAACACAAATGCCAACAACAACACTGAAGAAACAAACCCAAACTAAGTGATCATTGCTCAATAGATAGATTCACCAATCGCCTTCACTTTTCCCTTTGTCCCTCTACAATGGTACTGGTCTACATCTGAAGATGGAATCGGATTGATGGCTAGAGATTACCTACACGTGCCAACAACCTGTAAAATTTTAAAGTGTTACACTTAACTATATTTTGTGAGACTGACAGAATTACTTTACTTTCTATCAACATGACTTTTTGGAATATCACACCTCCTTCAAACTCAATTTGATAACTATGTCTGCCCATTTTCCTTTTTTATTTTATGGACAATGACAAACTCCATATCAATCTGACACACCCTTATTCCTATTCGGTGGGGCCTTACAGATCCAGTTTTTGTACACTTCTGTCAGGAATACAGCACTTTGATATCCTTCATGTTGTGACTGTTGCAGACCTACACTTTGTAGAGAAAAAAAGCAACATCCGTTGTGGTTTTTACATACACATCTATAAATCTGAATGCATTCTTTTAAAGTACCCAAAAATATTGGTTGCAGCAAACACCAATTGTTATTTTGGTTGAAATACACAATTTTGTTCCGTGCGTTCTGTTATATAGTTGACCGTATAGCAGACCCACGACGTAGGAACGA
>CM060331.1:40175805-40185805 GCA_030674155.1 Stramonita haemastoma
TAGTCACAGATAAAGCTAAGACAGCACTTCTCTTGGCAGATGTGAAGCTAGGACCCCACTTTCTTTGGCAGAAGTAAAGCTGAGACAGCACTTCCATTTGCAGAAGTGAAGTGAAAACCACACTTCCCTTGGCAGAAGTGAAGCTAAAACCACACTTCCCTTGGCAGAAGTGAAGCTAAAACCTCACATTCCTTTGACAGAAGTGAAGCTAAAACCACACTTCCCTTGACAGAAGTGAAGCTAAAACCACAACTATCCCTTGGCAGAAGTGAAGCTAAAACCACACTTCCCTTGGCAGAAGTAAAGCTAGAGAACTCTTCCCTTGGAAGAAGTGAAAATTGCACTCCCCCTGGGCAGTGAAGTTAAGACCGCACTTCCTTTGGCACAGACGATTTAAGACCGCATTTCCTTTGGCTAAAGTGAAGCTAAGACCAATGGAGGAAAATATGTCTAGATGAGAAACAAATAAAACAGGCCGAACAACAAACAAAAAAGACTGTAGGAAAAATACCATAAGCACACGAGAGAACACAGCACAAATAGAGGAATAACAACACAAGAGAACAACAAAATAAAAAAGAAACAACAACAAAAACGATGACGATAACAACAAACCAGGAAATAGTAAAAAAAAATAATGGGAGAAGAAAATAGAGAAAAATAAGGGGAAAATATGAAAAGCAAGAACTAAGACAACAAAAAGCAAAACAAACAAATGGAAAACAACGTTACAGAGAAAATGAAGTAAGCAAGGTAACAGTAAAAAAAAAAAAAAAAAAAAAAAAAAGAAGAAGAAGAAAAAGAAAAAGAAAGAAGAAGAAAAGAAAAAAGAAGAAAAAGAAGAAGAAGAAGAAGAAGAAGAAGAAGAAAGAAGAAAGAAGACAGAAGAAGAAGAAAGAAAGAAGAACGAAAAAAATACAGAAAGGAAGACAACTGAATAACAAGAAGAGAGAGAGAAAAGAGACAGAGAGAGAAGAGAGAAAAGAGAGAGAGAGAGAAGAAGGAGAGAGAGAGAGACAGGAGAGACCAATAGAGACACAGAGAGACAGAGAGAGTTGTACAAAGAACAAAGAAATAAAACAACAGAAAGAAATATTTCAATAAACAAGATAAAGAGTCAAAATATTAAAAAGTTGATTTAATATGCAAAAAAGGGGAGAACCAAAAACAGGTATGCAAAAAAAGCAGAACAAAAAGAAACAGACACGGTTGGAAAGAGAAAAATAGAAAATCATTGTGCATTATTTCCCTCCTCTTCCCCCCCCCCCCCCCCCCCCCCCCCCCCCCAAAGACATTTGGATCAGAAGTCTCATGTGCAAACGAAAACAGAACATCTTGCACACACGTTGAAATATCACCCATCTTTGAAAGAGGAAGCTGACCAGATATGGGCAATGAAATGGATGACACAGAGTTGCCTAAAAACTTCACTGTAGTGCCTCAATGACTTCTGAAGGAGTTTATGGAAAAGTCATGACACCAAATACACCCATCAGCTCTGTTGACTGTAAAGCCAACATGATGTGAAGTCGGAATGCGGCTACCCTAATGGTGGGTAGATAACGGGTCGCACATCGCAAAATCTCACCATTAGTGAACCTCAGAGCTCTTGCTGAGAAACGAAAAAAAAAAAGCTGTTTCACGAGTCACATGCCAACGTTGAAAACTAATGCAGACGAGGTATTACACGGCAGTTAAAGAGTCTAGCACTGGCTGCCATCCCCGCTGTTCCCAGGAGAGATGTGAAGAGGCCAGGGCTGGCTGTGAGTGAGGGGCTGGCTGTGAGTGAGGGGCTGGCTGTGAGCTGAGGGGCTGGCTGTGAGGTGAGGGGCTGGGCTGTGAGCTGAGGGGCTAGCTGGCTGTGAGTGAGGGGCTGCTGGCTGTCAGCTGAGGGGCTGTCAGCTGAGGGCTGCTGTCAGCTGAGGGGCTGGCTGTCAGCTGAGGGGGCTGGCAGGCCAACAGTCTCCGGCCTGTCTGACCTCTGCAAATCCATTCTCCTGGTGCTGCTGATCTCAGGATAAAACAATCAGGCTTTTCCTTTCCTTACATGCCCTACACCCCTCCCCAACCGTATTTCTGTTGTTGTTATTGCTGTTACTGTTCTTTGTTTTGACGTGTTTTTGTTGTCGTTGATGATGATGTTTGGGATTTTTATTGCTGCTGTTGTTTGTTGGTCGGATTATGAGAAATGTTGTTGTTGTTGATAAAGCTAGACTTTTGATAAATACGCTGTTAATAGTGTTGGTTATGATATAAAAAAAAAGAAGACAGAAATGAAAAATAAGACAAAAACAAGAACGAGAACAACAAAACAAAAACAAAAAATGTAAAATTAGAGGAGAGGAGAAGGAGTGATGGCATTATTGTGCTGCTCTGCTGCTACTGTGTTGTTGATATTGCGAGTTCTTGCTATTGTTTGCTGATTTTCCACTATTGCAGCTAGTGCGGCCTATGTCCCCCCATTTCCAAGCAAAACATAATCTGGTTATCATATCACAGGCTTGTTTTCACTGCTTTTCCAATGGAATCTTTATTTTGCCAATTTACCAATATTTCCACTGGCTTTTTTCTTCTCTTCGCTCTGCGTGGCTTTCTGGCGCCATTTATTTCCTGTTCACCAGACGAGGATTTGGAAAATGTAATCAAGACTTCATCAAACAGAGAAATCAAATCCTACTTGTTTTGATTTGTGAAATATTTCGAAATTGACCATTTGCATCAAAAATAGAAAACGAAATAAAAGAGACGGGTAGAATGGAAGCATTAGAGAGTGAGAATAAGACAGATAGACAGACAGACAAACAGACAGACAGACAACAGACAGATAGACAGACAAACAGATACACAGACAGGCAGACAAGACAAGTAGTAGATAGACAGAAGACAAAGAGATCGTGATAGAGGGGGAGGACCAAGAAGGAAGGAGAAAGGAAAACAAGAAGTGAGCAAGCCATTCACGTAATTCATGAGAGACACAGAGACAGGCAGACAGAAAGACAGATCAACCAGACAGACAGACAGAATAACTGAGAACAATAGTGTCAAAGAAAGGGAACAGAGATATAAGCAGACAGGCAAACAAACAATAGCTTGACTGAGATAAACAGACAGAAACGTCCTATACAGTTCCGGAAATCCATAGTAAGTTATGATGAGACCTTGGTATGTCTGCTGGTCCTCTGCACAGTCCTCCACTTGTTTTTCTCCCTGACACTGCTGAGAACAAAGCGGTCAGGATTTAGGGACAGAAGAACAGACCCCCTGTACCTCGTAAACAAGCAGAGCTGAGACACTTCTCACACTAGGAAAAGACTGCCCCCCCCCCTATTTCTGCATGATAGTGCGCACTGTATGTACCTCAATTTCATGGTGACGGGATAGTTCAGTGCTCAGAGTGCTCTCTCTCCCCTAGCTAAGATTAAGCAGTGATGAGCATGGTTACCAAGTGGACGGGGGACTGTTTGTGTGCACTGCTTCAGTACATTATCGCAATTCAGGCAGCTGTAAATGGGCACCTGCCCTCTTTAGGATCAGGGAAGGTAAATCAGCAAGGAAGAGGAGATGGGCGCCGCCCTCCAAATGCTGGCTCATGGAGAAACCCAGGTCTCTGGCACTTTGATCCTTAGCAACCCCATAAGACCACATAGGTTATGGGAACACCTTTACCTCTTTACTTCACTTTATAGTCTCCTCCAAAGGGCTTACAGGAAAGAGTAGTCAGATGCCAATTGAACTCCATAAGACTTCATTTTAGTTATTTGTACCACTTTAAGTCACAGCAGCACCAACAGTTCCTGTCAGGTTAGCCTATAGCATTGTTATCACTAGGCGGTTTCAAAGACCGGTCTGACATTGTCTTCTATTCAAGCAGAACAACTGGTTGATGAATCCAGCTTGACAGAATCAGGGTCTGTCTGGTGCTGGAATATCAGAGAATGCCAACAGGTTTTTTTCTATCAGGTTTTTGCTGTCCTTCTTCCCCTTGCCTGTTGGGGTCTTTGATTTCTTTTCTATATTTTCTCGTTTTATCTTGTTTTTCCTCTTTTTGGTTTATATCCTCCAATCGTTATGCTTCCTTTTTTATTCATTTGTTGTTATTCGTGTATTTGGTCGTTTATTCATCCATTCTTTTGATATTTTTGATC
This sequence comes from Stramonita haemastoma, assembly GCA_030674155.1. Classification (NCBI taxonomy): domain Eukaryota; kingdom Metazoa; phylum Mollusca; class Gastropoda; order Neogastropoda; family Muricidae; genus Stramonita; species Stramonita haemastoma. The sequence goes on from CM060331.1 coordinate 40,179,951, forward strand.
GTCTCCTTCTTCATTTTCTCATTCCTTAATCTATTGGTGTTCTTTTCACTTATTTTACCTTTTGACTTTTTTCTCCTTTTTTAGACTCTCTCTCTGTTTCTCTCTCACTGTGTCTCCCCCTCTCTCTCACTCTGTCTCTCTCTGTCTCTCTCTCTCTCTGTCTCTCTCTGTCTCTCTCTGTCTCTGTCTCTCTCTCACATGTATTATGTGAAAGGCTTGATCTCTTATTGTTTTCTTACTCATTCCCTCTCTCGTTCTGTATGTGCATGTGTGTGTGTGTGTGTGTGTGTGTGTGTGTGTGTGGTGTGTGTGTGTGTGTGTGTGTGAGTGTGTGTGTGTGTGTGTGTGTGTGTGTGTGTGTGTGTGTGTGTGTGTGTGTGTGTGTGTGTGTGGCGTGCGTGTGTGTGTATGTATGTGTATGTATGCGTGCCCAGGGTTTTTCAGGCACGCTGCATGCGAGAGCAAATGTGCATGTGAGTCACAGGCAGTGGACTGCCCGCAATCAATTTGATTATTACTTTGGCCCATTCTTTGTCTGGGTTGTTTTTGTTGTTGTAAGTGCCAGAGCTTTTCCTGTGCATGTTTCACTTACTTGTTCCTCGTTTTCATCACGAGCCACGTTTTACAATATCATTATTGCTTAATGCTTGTTCTTTCTCATCGTGTTTTTACCACTTTCAGCAGCCTCAAGCCAACGCACTCAATAAACTGTTCTTAACGTGACATTGTGCTACAACACGTGACATTACGTTACAGCACAACACATAATGACTAAGAAAGTACTGACAAAATGTCTTGCACAAGTCTTACACTAGACTTGTATTCCAAGGATTAGTAAGGTCCATAGTTCAAATCTTCACAGATTCTGATCACAGTACAAATATTGTTCGTGTCTGCAATTGTTTCATACTGTGTTACATTATACCTTATGGTGCTCTATAAACAAGCATAGGTGTTCAATGTAAATCCTAGGTCCAATGAACAGAAAATTTACACCCAAAGCCTTCTTACAAAGTGGGGGCGGGGGTGGGGGGGGGGGGCTGTGGAATGAACACACTCTTGATGGTAAAGATGATGTCGGTGATGCTGCTGCAGCAGAAGGAGAGGACAAGGACGTGGGTAAGTAGAGAGTGGGGGGGGGGGGGGGGGGGCGTGAAGAGGACGTGTATGCTGCTGATAATGACAGGGTTCTCTCGATGATTGTCAATCTCACAAGAATCATTTGATATAATAAGAAAGAAGAAAAGAAAAAGAAGTTTATTACATGAGGATATAAAACAGCAAGGTCTCGTATATTAATGCATGCAGAGGATGCTAAGCACACATGAAAGTCCCAAGCTACTTTTATAGAAAAAAGTATACATGCAAACAGAAAGAAAATGTATAATGATTGTGTGGCAGCACTCTTGTGGCAACGCACTATTCCCAGGACGAGCAGCCCACATTTCACACAAAATAATCTGCTGTGACTTTAAGTAGTGTACGAATACAAACTTATTTATTTATTCATTTCTTTCTTATTTATTTATTCTTTTATAAATAGGATAATGAAATATTATGTGGGTTTTTTTCACATCCAGTCCCCGTGTCCATACAATTTTGTAAATCTTGTCATCCGTTCCCACCGGCACACAATGGCCTACTCTTACGAAAAGCAGAACAGGATTTAACTTAACATAAATTATACAAGAAGAATTGGCCAGCTAGGGCAGTGGCATATAATATTACAGGGACATAGTAGCTTGCAGCATGCTGCCAGATCAAGGACAGGCTCCTTCGGGTTCCACTTGCCCACAACCAACACACTACTTTCAATATTCAGAGCAGTGCTCCAACAGTTGCTCATTGTGGAAAAGGCCAGAAGAAGCCAACTCCTCTGATACTGCCGCTGGCTTTGTCATTCTATACAGGCAACATGATTCGAAAGCCTTTACATTACACGAGTCACATGCCGATGTTGACAACTAATGCAGACGAGGTATTACACCGGCAGTTAAAGAGTCTAGCACTGGCTGCCATCCCCGCTGTTCCTAGGAGAGATGTGAAGAGGCCAGGACTGGCTGTGAGCTGAGGGGCTGGCTGTGAGCTGAGGGGCTGGCTGTGAGCTGAGGGGCTGGCTGTGAGCTGAGGGGCTGGCTGTGACCTGAGGGGCTGGCTGTGACCTGAGGGGCTGGCTGTGAGCTAAGGGGCTGGCTAGGCTGGCAGCCAACAGTCTCCGGCCTGTCTGACCTCTGCAAATCCATTCTCCTGGTGCTGCTGATCTCAGGATCAAAACAATCATGTTTTTCCTTCCTTACATGCCCTACTCCCTTCCCCAACCGTATTTCTGCTGCTTCCGTTTCCACTTCTGCTACTGCCAGCATCACTATTGTTGTTGTTGATGTTATTGTTTTTGCTTGATGCTAGTCCTTCTGGTTTTGATGATGATGATGAATGATGATGATGATGATGATGATGGTGATGGTGATGGTGATGATGATGATGATGATGATGATGATGATGATGATGACTAGACGACGACGACGACCGTGGCATTATCTCTGATGTTGCTGCTGCTGTTTGCTGATAATAATAGCTTTGTTAGTGATCAGGATGTTAATGATAAGGTCTAGAATGACTCCACCTTTAACAACGTTAATTACTCAAAAAAACAAAAACAAGAATAACTCAGAACAAGGAGGACAAGAATAAAACAAAAAAGACAAATAACATAAACAAAATCAAGATCAAGAAGGTGAGGAAAAACATTGATGCTGCTGCTTCTGCTACTGCTACTGCTGCTACTGCTGCTGCCACTGCTGTTGCTGCTTCTGCTGCTACTACTGCTACTGATACTGCTGCTGCTTCTGCTGTTTCTGCTACTACTTCTACTGCTGCTGCTGCTGCTGCTCCGGCTACTGCTGCTGCTTCTGCTACTGCTGCTTCTGCTTCTGCTACTGCTGCTGCCGCTATTTTTATGTTTGTCATTGATTTGTTAATATTTGCGCTGTTGAAGTTATTACCGCCCATTCAAAGGAAAGGATAATCTGGTTATCACATCAGCAGGCTTGTTTATAGTGCCTTTCCAATGGACAATCTTTATTTGGCCAATTTCTCGATTCCTTCCCATTTTTCTTTCCTTTCTTTTATTTCTCTGAGTGTCTTTCCGGCACCACCGACTTCCTGTTGTTCACTAGACGAGGGGGTTTTTGGCAATCAGATCAACAAAGATTCCATCCAATAGAGAAATCAGGTTCTGCTTGTTTTTAATTTGTTGAGCATTTCGAAATGGACCATTTCTATCAAATGAAAAGATCAAAGAATGAAAGAAAGAGAGAGGGACACAAAAACAGCAGTGAAAACAAAATAACAAGAAAATGATATACCGCAGGTGAACAAATATATTGGAAGTAGACAAACAGTACAGAGACAGACAGTGCTTTTTCATTCTTTCCAAAATCATTTAGTATTGCTTTCTTTTATTGTCTATAGATCGGTGTTGACAGCATTTTTTTCTTTGCTTCCCGATATGTTTTACTGGCGGTATTTTTGTACTCTTTGCTGGCTGTTTTCAGAGAAAACGTGTTTCTTGGGTGTCTCTGCATACAGCTTTACGTTTTAGGTACAAACGTCTTTTTATAGAGCATTTTGCATCAAACCACACTTTCTATGACTTTTTACCACTATGCTTTAACCTGTGAACTGGTTTTGTACCAAAAGTACATTTTACCGCCGTCAGAATCATTGATGTCAACTCTTCATTAATTTCGTCAATAGTGACACCTTCCTGCTAATGTTTAGTCCGTAGATCTAGGCCTATGACATTTGGCTTTGATAGCCCCGAAATGAACGACTCTTTAAGTCTGGCTTTGGTCGTTGTTTTCTTAGGTGGTCATGTGTGGTATCTGGAATATTTGAACTAGTGCCTGTATCCATTTCTTGCTGCTTTACGCTAATGAATAGTTAGTTCTACTGAAATTGATACAGGCACTCAGACATAGCAGCTTCAAAGGGTGCAACATAAAAATCATCTACATAATTATGGGGAAAAGTCGCATGTACTGAGAACACAATTAAGTATAGCACAGCCACAGCTTATATGATTACCCATCCACTCCCTTCCAAAGTGACGATTAAAACTATACAGACACTGAATCAAGCAGCCGATACCCGTAGTTATTCATTCGGTGGTCATGCTTTGAAAATCTAGGTTTTAGATCAGCACCACAATACCAACACTTTTATTTATCTCATCTAGATCTCTTTCGATGTAATCGTTACTGCATTTGGAATTTTTAAGAAAACCACCCAATAACAACGTGGGAAAATAACTATATTCACATTTAAGGTCAAAAAAGAAGTTTCAATATAATCTTGAAATAAATCATCACTACTATATCGTAAAACCTCTGGAGGAATATAGACTACTTCAACTGATTTGTCAAATCATGTTATCTCTTGATAAAAAAAAAACTATAAACCGTCATCGTGTTTGTTTGGTAAAGTTTTAATGCAAACAATGACTTTTTTTAATTACTAAAGCAATACCACCTGAAAGATTATTCGATAGTATTTTCTGCTCAGAATATCGATGGAAAACTCCATCTTATCAAATACATCAAGGAAGAAATCCGAATCTAGCGGAAATCCGAATCTAGTTTTGCTTTCAACAAAGACCATCAAATCAAAACCATTGATATAGTCCAGAAAAATCTCTGCAACTTAAACGGCTGCGTAAGTCACAGGCATTTAACAAAATGCTCAGACATGAATGTGGAAGGGTATAATCTCCATTTTCTATCTTAGAACATTTTTCACCTTTTTGTTCCAAGTCATTTTCACTTTGTATTACTGACATTTTACAGAGGCGTGAAGATTCCTTACACACATTTACAACATCTGACACATGTTTCTGCTTAAAAGAACCTAATGTCTTGACACTATAGTCACAGTGTAATGGATCAGTTATATTCATTTTATTCGTTGTCCGAGAAACACTACATTCATTACTGCACATGTGTTGTACACACACACACACACACACACACACACACACACACACACACACACACACACACACACACACACACACACACACACACACACACACACACACATGGGGGACGGATAGCCTAGTGGTCAGAACATTGCGCTGGCAATTTGACGACCCGGGTTCGATTCCGGTCGAGGAGATTTTTCTTCTGGAGTTAACATCAGTGCTGACTCCACTCTCCCCAAAAGTCCTTCGGATGAAACTTTAAACCTAGGCCCCGTGTGCGAACACACGCAGAACATCTTGCGCACACGTTAAATCCTGTTCCGCTCTTCGTAAGAGTAGACATACGTGTGCCAGTGGGAAAAGATGATATTTAGAAAACCGCATACAAACGGGGACTGATGTAAAAAAGCACAAGAGTGCTTATTCCATTATCCTCGATATAAAAGAATAAATCAAATCAAATCAAATCAAATCAAACACACACACACACACACACACACACACACACACACACACACACACACACACACACACACACACACACATGAACGCACACACACACACACACACACACACACACACACACACGCACGCACGCACACACACACACACACACACACACACACACACACACACACACACACACACACACACACACACACACACACACACACACACACACACACACCGCTCAAGATGATTTTCCCCTGTTGTTAAATCAGCACTGACTCCCCTCCCTCAACACTCCTCCAGATGAGACTAAAAGCTAAAGTCCCATGTGCGAAAGCACGCAGAGCATCTTGCTCACACGTTAAGATCTTTTCCCCCGTTTTGAGAAGCAGGCACTTGTGGGCCACTGGGAGCGGATGACGATATG
>CM060331.1:40190805-40195805 GCA_030674155.1 Stramonita haemastoma
CGCCATCTCTTGGCTTCTAGCAAGCAGCAAGTTTCTTATGGCGTGAAAGAGAGAGATGGGGATGGTGGGGTGAGATGGGGGTGCAAACACAAACTCAAGATGCTATTCAGTACTTGCTTGCTTTTTGTAGCATCCAGACATTTCAAGAGTATATGGATTGATTTTGCTTTCTAGGGGTGGGGGTGGGTGGGGGGCAAAGAAAGAGTGTTGATAATGACGTCCCAAATACTTCTACGAATGTCAAAGCGTTTGATCAAACCAGAAGCTATTGATGTGGTTTTCCGCTGGCACTTGAAGCAAGAAGAGAAAGAGGAAGTTGCGAAGTCAGTATAGTGACTATAACATAGAACAGACGTCTCTCATTTCTTCCAAGAAAAAACAACAACATTACCTTGATACATCAATGATCGTCACCATGCTTTAAGGCCTTGTGCGTGTGTGAGGGGTGTGAGTCAAGGCAAGGATGAATCCACAAATGATGTTGAAAAGATAGCACGCTGATGCGTTTATAAAGAGAGGAATATGCAAAGAAGCATTCATAATATGCCTTTTTTTTTTCTTGCTGTATTTTTCTTTGTACTGTTCAGATCGACTTAAAACCAGATTTTTTTTTCTATTTTCATCAACAATAGGGCATTGATATGGAGACTCTGATCAGTAAAGCTCCGATTCTTTTTAAGAACAAACTTATCTGCTGCTTTAACCAACTGGTACGTTGAGTTGGACATAGCACAAACACTACTCTCTCTGTCTCTCTGTCTGGCTGCCTATGTCTCTATCTGTCTGTCCCTCTCTGTCTCTGTCTCTGTCTCTGTCCGTCTCTCTCTCTATGTCTCTGTCTCACTCTCTTCTCACTCTCTGATTCAGCAGCACCACCCTCTCTGACAGGTCTGATCATTGTGATTGACATTTCAGTGGAGAAAACCTCAGTGAGGATAAAAACGCTTCATTCGTTTCTATTGATGGGCATGCAGCCTGTGGCGGTGTGTAATGTGTGCCCGCTAGTGCTGGCTTCCTGAGCCTGAGCCCTGTTCCCTTTGTGAGGAGAGGAGGTGCACTGTGGGCTGACATCGATTGGGAGGCACCCAGTGCCGCTCTGGCCACAGACAGAGGATGATCATGGAGTGGATTTCTCAGTTCCTGCCCCATTAAGGACAAGTGCCGTGTTAAACGTTCATGGCTTAACTGAAAGGTCAGGCTTCGTGAGAGTTAACACATCTTTTTGTTGTAGGAAATGCAAGTAGGCAGGTGTTAGTTTGCTTTAAAAAATAGTAGTTGGGGAAAAGAAGTGCGGGTAATATATATTACTTCATCATTCTGTAAATGATTCATCGGTGATTCGGTTTTTCAACAACAACAACAACAACAACAAAACTCCAGATAGCAATATCCTACAATGACCCCCCCCCCCTCTTTTTTTTTCTTTTTTAAAGTAAAGACCATGTATTTTGACTGATATGACTCAGTGTACACGTATATCACTTATGTATGTTCACATACCATAGCATTTTTAACGCATGCTTGTGTTAATAAAGGGACAGCAGAACGGGAGTGTTATGCTACCTTTTTCATAGGACCTTCAAAATCAAGTTTTGGATTTTAAAAAACATGCCTACCAGATGCACGTGTCTGTGCTCTAATCAAACTTCAAGGCAGGTGTCACAAGCTTTTTGAGGTTAGAAATGTTCATGTTTTCATATACAGGTGAAATGTGTTGAAACAGCAGTATGGTTATTTACGGAATTTGATGTCATTTATCATTCTCTCTCTCTCTCTCTCTCTCTCTCTCTCTCTCTCTCTCTCTCTCTCTCTCTCTCTCTTCTCTCTCTCTCTCTCTCTCTCTCTCTCTCTCTCTCTCTCTCTCTCTCTCTCTCTCTCTCTCTCTACTTCATGACAAGATTTCATTTCTTAGAACCTCCTTCAATCGATATCAAAAAATGGCTTTTGCAAGCTAATGACATGTAAATCTCAAAGCGTTCTTCCGTTTCTGTCAAAATTCATTAGATTTTCCATAGTTTCTTACAAATTTTGTCTTTTAATAATCAGTGAAGTTTCGAAATTTTGTTCCCCAAAACTTTACTTAACTGCTTTTAGAAACCATGATTTTCCTTGATCTAGAATGTTTATTGGAATATGATATTGTTGTTCATTATGGCTCCATTATTGTTTAATCACAGCTGAAAGTTTGCTTTTAGATTATATTGGCACCGTTAATTGAAATATTTTTGCTGATTAGCTGACAATTTTGTTGTCCAATGAAATGTGTGTTTTTGTCTTTCAAAACTTGATAAAGGTGAAAGGAAATAAATTTTCGGTCTGTTTCTTGAATGCGCGCGCGCGCGCGCGCGCGCGTGAGTGAGTGAGTGAGTGACTGACTGAGTGTGTGTATGTGTGTGTGTATGTGTATGTGTGTGTGTATGTGTGTGTAAGTGTGTGTGTATGTGTGTGTAAGTGTGTGCGTTTGTGTAAGGGTGTGTATGTAAGTGTGTGTGTAAGTGTACGGTGTGTTTGTGCTTTGTATAAATCAGTGGCAAAAGTGTATCTGTAAATGTCCTTCAAAAAGTGATATGCCTTTTGCCTGCTGTAACTTAAAGGTACGTAGACATGATGGTAAGTGGTAAGGTGTGTTTGCTTTACTTGTTGCACTGCTGTTAAAAGCTGTCCCTTTTTGTCGAGCAAACTTTGTTGTCAATGACAAAAAGCATTTTAGGGTTCAGTGTTTACTTAAGTGTGTTCTCTGTCTCTGTCTCTGTCTCTGTCTCTCTCTCTCTCTCTCTCTCTCTCTCTCTCTCTCTCTCTCTCTCTCTCTCTCTCTCTCTCTCTCTCTCTCTCTCTCTTCCGTCTCTCTCTATCTCACTCTTTGTCATCTTAAATAGCACATTAAGGAGAATTCTTCTTCCTCCTGGTGACGGGGTAGCTTAGTGGTCATGTCTGTTTACACGCCATGGCTTCAGTACAGTCCCCGTGTTCACCCACCTGTAAATGGTTACCTGCCTCTTTAGGGTGAGGGAAGGTAAATCAGCGGGGGAGAGGAGATGGGCGCCGCCCTCAATTTGCTGGCCCCTGGAGAAGCTGAGGTCTCTGATGCCTCGCTCCCCTACGACCACATAGGCTATGGGACACCTTTACCTTTACTTGTTGTTCTTCTTCTTCGCATTCTTCTTTTTCTTCGCATTCGTCTTCTTCTTCGCATTCTTCTTCGCATTCTTCTTCACATTCTTCTTAGCATTCTTCTACAGTCTGAATAGCAATGTCTACAGTCTGTCGTAGTTACTTGCCGGTTTCCAGAGTTTTTTTCAGGAGCTCTACTGGGCTGGGTCACGTCTGGTGTCTCAGAGTGCTGAAAGTAGGACAGGACTGCAGGGTATGGGCCCCTCCTTCACAACACACATACACTAAGACAATACTGCTAACAATAGTACTGAAATGACCAGAACTACGTTGTTACCTTAACTTTTTGCCTATAAAACATTCATGGCCATTTTGGGGTGATTTTCTCCTTTACAATTCCGAGACGCAAGTATATCCAAAAAAAAAGAGAACGTCTCCCCCCCCACCACCACCAAAACTAGTCATAAATTTGCGGTAAATGCTGAAGCTTTAATCAAACTAAACTGCTCAGTACTAAAACAGCGGCTGCATACTGTTTCTGTTTAGTGTAGGATTTTTTTAGACAGCGAAGATAGGAGATGAGATGGCAGTGTTTTGTTTGCGGTTTGAAAATGGCAACATGAGTGGCTCAGTCTGGCTCAAGAATGTCATCTTTTTCATTGTTTGGCCTGACGTCCAGCCGCTGGTACCATGCTTTCCTGAAGCTGTCTCTCAGGACTGTCCTTGCCTCAGTGTATGATACTGGGGGCGGGATAGCCTGGTGGTCAGCGTGATGTACTCTTGATCTGCTGACCCGTGTTTGAGTCTCCTCTGGAGTTAACATCTTTTCCGACTCCACTCCCCCAGAAAAACCTTAGGATGAGACTAAAAACCGAGGTCCTGTGCGCGAACGCACTCAGAACATCTTGTACACACGTTACAATCTGTTCCACTTTTCGGAAGAGTAGGCCATTGTATACCGTTGGTAACGGATGACAGAATGTACAATACTACATAAACACGGGGACTGCATATAAAAAGTACGAGTGGTTATTCCATTATTCCATCAACCAGGAGACAAGGGAACTCATTTCTTTCTGCTTTTGTACATTAATCTTTTCCTAATCCGGTTATGTTGGTGATGCTTTTAACATAAAAAGTAAATGAATACTGATAAGCTTGCTGCTCCAAGTTGATGTTTGCCTTGTACAGGCCATCTGCCTCTTCGTCGCCCCTTATATCACAATGGGAAGAGATCCATTTCTACACCACCACGGATAATTCAATCTATTCTTTTCCAAACCTTCTTCCTGAGCAGAACTGAATCTTATTCTTTGGTGTGGATTGCTACAGAGGGATGGGCAGTCAAGGGGTAGTACGCATTCATGTGCTTGTTTCCCCTTGCAGATTTAGGGTTTAGTTGTTTTCTATTTTGTTAGTCACTTAAAGAGGAGGGTGTCAAGGTCAAAGTGAAAATTTTCTTTCCAGATGATACATTGAATAAGCATTGATTTGCTTTTTTTTCATCATGGGTGTGTGTTTTCTTGCTTGATGTTTTTAAAAAAAAATTGTTTACTGATTTCTTTCAGTTTTTGTACATTCTTCTTTTCCTAACCCAGTTAAGTTGATGGTGTTTTTTAGCACGCTAAAATAAAACTGTTGTTAGGAGTTTATTAAATGTCTGCGTTTCGTACTGCAAAAGTGTTAGACTACATTGTGTGACAAGTGCTATCTTACTTTTTTGTTTATAAAAAAACATGCCTGGCACATTTGACAAACAAAATTTCAGTCCACATTTTTCCTGAAGGATTCCAGAGGTGCTGGTTATTGCATTGCTGGCTTATGTGTGTGCGTGTGTGTGTGTGTGTAGGGGGGGGGGGGGCAGGGGATAGAAGGGGTAGAAGTGGCGT
>CM060331.1:40203305-40230805 GCA_030674155.1 Stramonita haemastoma
GTGTGTGTGTGTGTGTGTGTGTGTTGTGTGTGTGTGTGTTGTGTGTATGTGTGTGTGTGTGTGTGTGTGTGTGTGTGTGTGTGTGTGTGTGTGTGTGTGTGTGTGTGTGTGTGTGTGTGTGTGTGTGTAGTGTGGTGTGTGTGTGTGTGTGTGTGTGTGTGTGTGTGTGTGTGTGTGTGTGTGTGGTGTGTGTGTTTGTGTGTGTGTGTGTGTTGTGTGTGTGGGGTTGTGTGTGTGTGTTGTATGATGTGTGTGTGGTGTGTGTGAGTGTGTGTGTGTGAGTGTGTGTGTGTGTGTTGTGTGTGTGTGTGTGTGTGTGTGTATGTGTGTGTGTGTGTTTGTGTGTGTGTGTGTTTGTTTGTGTGGTGTGTGTGTGTGTGCTTGTGCATGTGTGTGTGTGTGTGTGTGTGTGTGTGTGTGTGTGTGTGTGTGTGTGTGTGTGTGTGTGTGTGTGTGTGTGTACATACTACACAAGAAACTCGTCATGTGAAATACATTTACTTTGTTTGTGGTGTTGGGCATTCTTCAACTTTACACCCTTTATGATTATATATTTTAACACACACACACACACACACACACACACACACACACACACACACACACACACACACACATATATATATATATATATATATATATATATATATATATATATATACATACATATATATATATATATATATATATATATACATATATATATATCGCATATAAACAGCAACAGCTTTTTGCTGAGTTGACCAAGTAATGCACAAAGTATTCAATAAAAAGCATTCTATTGTCTTTGTTGTTTTCATCTCTCTCTCTCTCTCTCTCTCTCTCTCTCTCTCTCTCTCTCTCTCTCTCTCTTCTCTCTCTCTCTCTCTCTCTCTCTCTCTCTCTCTCTCTCTCTCTCTCTCTCTCTCTCTCTCTCCATATGTACATAGTAACATGTACAAGACAAAGCCTCAACAGCTACTGTCACCAGCAGAGCTCCTCTAATAGCGTAGCAGCCTCTCCTCTAAAAGCAAGACTAATGACCAGCAGCAGCAACAGCAGCAGCAGCAGTCATTTGAACACTGCCTTCATCGTTTACAAAGGACGTGGAAGGAGAGTTTAGCAGCGGAATGGCTTTTGGCCACCAACCAAAAGTGTCCCCTTGAGAGATGCCAGAGCTCTGTCTACATACAGAATTTTGTTTTCAACCTCAGTCACGATACCACTGTGACTGAAAAAGACCTCGCGGTGAATGGCAAAATGCCAAGGAAACAAAAAAGTGGAGCGTCTCAAGCGTATTGCAATGTCAGTATGTGTGTGGGTTTTTTTTGCTCTTACCTTCGAATAGTTTTGCTGGAAAAAGGTAGATTCGTGAATCAGCAGCGGGACAAAAAATAACCGTGAAACCAGCATCGTTACCAAAAAACAGACAAAAAAGACAGAAATGGAGAAACGTGATGAAAAGGGGAGACATTTGCACACACTTTTTAGGTTATGGCTGTATGTATATCGAGATACCCCCATCTCCCCCCCCCCCCCCCCCCCCCAAATCGGACATTGTTCCGGAGAAAGGGAAATTTTGATTTCTAAGATGTCTTATGTTGCTTTTTGGGGCGTCCTTGGCTTTCGATACTCAAGGGGGCACCCACGATAATGTACTCTGTCATATTCATCACGTCTGGAAATCACTGTGAGAAATAATGAGTTCACACACAGAGTAAAAACGGTTGAGTGCAGATCTCTTTTCAAGTACTGCACCACGCACACAGCCATAATCCGACTTCTCATCACATTTTTTATAGAGGAGAACACAGATTGTTATGACAAGAGCTTGCCACGGGTGCAGGCAATCTCAAATAATAACATGTTAAAGTACAGGAAGGTTTCAGTGTAGGTCTTGGCCGTTTGCTTACAGAGATAACTGACACAGGTTTGGGTGTTTTTTTTTAACCGGGGCTCGAAGCTACGTGTAAGTATGGACTTTGAAGACAGCTTGATTTCAGAAGTTTGATGAAGTCTGGACGATCCTGGTTGATGCTGACACCAGAGCAGGGTAATAGCAGCACCACAGTGATGGAGAGAGGGAGGGAGTGAGGAGGGAGGAAGAGTGACCAACAGTTAACTCCCCACCGCCTTGGCCAGATCAATGCCAGTGCTACGGAAACACGAAGAGACAGACACAGACAGAGAGATAGATGCGTGCGTACGTACGTACATACATACATACATACATACATACATACATACATACATACATACATACATACATACATACATAGACAGACAGACAGAAACTGAAAGTCATGTCTAATTGTGAAGTGCATGTGCTTAGTAACAATGAAAATGAAAACACCATATAAAATTGTAACAGAGTGCAGATATTTGATCTGCCCCGTCTCGGCGACAACAGCACAGTCAGTTAGTGAGAATGTGACCCCTATAAAAAGAGGTTGATAAATACTACATTTTATCGCTAGGGGCAAAGTGCATGCAACGGATGGTTTTCGACCACCTCCCAACGATACAGAACGTTGCACAATTCACCGGAGTGGATCTAAATTTAGATCCACGACACTGCAATTGGCAGTTCCTATCGCATGGGAAGTAATCTAATTACCGCCCCGTCAGAAAATAATGGCAATGACATGTCAATGAAGTGAAATAAGCTGTCAATGAAACCAAACTCAAGTCAAGACTGCAAACGTACAAGGAACGTTCTCTAACTTTACCAAGAAACCCCCTAAATGTGATTGTCTTCCTTGTTCCATGGCTAGATCTCTGAGGTTCACAAACATGATAATCATGTTTCGTATGCAAAAACAAATTACCCACCATTCAATGAAGACGTATTCTGACTTTCTGGAGAGTGTGATCTGCTCGAACCTTGCTCGCTTTTGTGATATGCAGTCCTTGCACTTGCAACCCCTACCTGGTGGAGCAGAGGAGAAGTTAACTCCATCCATTTCCAAACTGAACGAATACTATCACATTCAGTTCATTCATAGTAAACAGAGCACATATTTTTTTTTCTTCAGAGAAAAGCCACTCTCATAGGGAAACAAAATTAAATACAGTTGCAGACAAGAAAAAGAAAAAAAATAATGGGTGGTGCTGCACTTGTGGTGACGCGCTCTCCCCGGTGAGAGCAGCCCGAATTTCACGCAGAGAAATCTGCTGTGACATAAAGTGGTATACATTCTTTTTTAAACGCTGGTGTCGTGGTAGGGAGCTTGTAGTTGTTCTAGAACCGGTCATTTACCAATATGGTATACAGCAACCCACAGGAATTTTCAGTCTGGAAGGGGGGGGGGGGGGGGGGAGAGGAGGGGAGCGAGCCTTGTTCACTTATTGACGATAACCATTTAACGGCACCATACACGAAACGAAGCAACAGACAGAAATTCAGAAAACATGAAAGAGACAGACAGACAGACAGACTGACAGAAACTCAGGAGCGAGCTTGTTCACTTATTGACGACAACCATTTAACGGCACCATACACGAAACGAAGCTACAGACAGACAGACAGACAGAAACACAGAAACACAGAAAGAGCAGACAGACAGACAGACTGACAGAAACTCAGAGAGACAGACAGACAGACAGACTGACAGACGACAGACAGACTGAAGAGCCAGAGAGAGAGGTCGCAGACTCCCGTAACGAATAACTTATGCATTGAACACCATTGCCCGCACGGCTGTGTTGATTATAGGTGGAGGTATGGGAGGTGTGTTGTGTTCGATACTTTCTCTTCATTTGTCAGTCTGGACGTTTCGATCGGTCTGAAGCTAGGTACATATAGGGTGACCGTGGTGGATATTTCCGTATATTGGCTGATCTGTCTGTCTGTCTCGCATCATTATCCTGTTCTTTATTGGTTATCGTTTTAGATATCTTTGTCTTGTTGTTGTTGTTGTTGTTGTGTTTTAGGTTGAATTGTGGAGAGATAATTGAGCTATTACGTCTATTTCAAAACTGTGGTTTCTCTATTGGTAAAAACTGAATACTTTGGTGTTTGTGTACGTGCGAGAATGCGTGCGCGCGCGCGTGTGTGTGTGTGTATGTTGTTGTCTTTAATTTGACGTCTGTTCTCTCTTAGGGATATTAGACGAGGAAAGTGGAAAGTAAAGGGAAAGTTGAAGAAGGGAGGAGAAAGCAGCAATTTAACATGCTATCATGGTCCTAGGCTTTTCTGACATAAAAAAATGTTGCAAGTACATTATTTTCTTTGTGCACACTGCTACTTGATTTGTGTTGTTAGTTTAACTGGATTATCAATAGCAGCTCTGCTTTTTTGAAAGCCTGCTAGACTGACAGGAACTACCTTACTTTTCTGAATTATACAAGCTTGGTTGGTGGGTTACTGATGTCAATTAAGTGCCATGGCATACATTTTATCTGTGGTACTACATCTCTGAAGTTGGAATGCCGATACTTTTAATAGGGGGCAAAAACAAGAAGAAAAAAAAAAGGAAATTGTCACATTCGCAAAAATCTCACTAGTGGTGAAAGTTGCAAATGTAGCCGAGTAAAGAAAAACAAAACTTTTAATGGTGAATCACCAGTTGCAATAGTATAGAGAATACCAAGGCGTATTGTAAAACTACTGCTGTGCATTAAAACGCTATGTTGTAGATATTACCTTCAGCCATGACGACTCCTTAGCATAGCAGTCTGGTCTTTGCTCTAGGTAAAAAGGCAAAAAAGGGTAAAGGTGTCCATAACCTATGCGGTCATAGGGATGCGAGACGTCATGGATATCAGCTTCTCTAGGCGCCCATCTCCTCTCCCTCGCTGCTTTACTTTCCCTGACCCTAAAGAAGGCAGGTACCCATTTACACTTGGGTAAACTGGGGGACTGTACGTAAAACCAAGGCGCGCAAACGGTCACCCACCCAATTGATAACCAAGCTCGATGCTGCTTAACCTTAGCTTAGGGAAAATGAGCGCTGTGATCACTGAGCTATTCCGTCCCCTTTGCTTTAAAAGAAAAAAAAGCCGCCTAATATTCTGAAGTCGGACTATGCTTGCTTACACGGTGAGGTACTTGGAAACAGTATTGCACGCACATTTTTCATCATCTAGTATGTACTTACCGTCTTACAGTGGTGCCAGAGGGAGGAGTGAAACAGAGTGCGTAGACTGGGTAACCCCCAAGGTATCAAGTTGGAGAAGGTGCAACAATAACAACAGTAATAACAACAACAGTCACAGCTTAAAAACGGCATCATTTAAACAACAACACAACAGAAACGACAGCAGCCACAACTTAGAAAATGTATCGTTTAAAAAAAATCAGCAGTCACAGACTTTTAAATTCGTCCTTTAAACAATAAATGTAACAAAAACAGTAATTATCTATACATTTCGGCATATAAACAACAAGAACAACAGTCTCAACCTATAAACCCGTCATTAAAAACAGCAACAACAACAACAGCAACAAACATTTTGATTTCAATGCCATGGATCCATAAAATCCTGGCCTTCAGATTTTGGCAGGAGTGTCTTCTGAATTGTGCGGGGGAGGAGGGGAGGTAATTTTTACAAACCCCCTAGGTCAGTTAAAGTGCAGACCTGCCAGTGCCTTGATTCCATCCGGAAGGCAGAAGATCGGATATAGACATTAAAGTACTTCGGATGAGACTATAAACAGAGGCCCCTTGTGTGAACGCACGCAAAACACTTGCGCACACGTTAAACCTGTTTCGCTTTTCGTAAGAGTAGGCCGTTGTTTGCCGGTGGGAACAGATGACAATATTTACACAACTGTATACATGCTGGGACGGATGTAAAAAAAAAAAAAAAAAAGCACACGAGTGCTTATCCCATTATCCTCGATATAAATGAATAAATAAATAAATAAATAAATAAATAAATAAATGGAGATCCCGTAATTCCTATCCATGTTGGGTGGGTTATGGAAACGCGAAGAGACCTCAGTATGCAGCCTGTCTTTGAAGAGGGACAGACCATATTGAACGTTCTCGGGGACACGGCCTGGAATAAAAATTAAGTGCAATGCTCCAACGACACCTCGAGAGTTAAGGAAGGATAGAAAGAGGGGAGACAGAGAGGTGGGAGAGAGAGAGAGAGAGGAGAGAGAGAGGAGGAGGAGAGAGAGAGGAGAGGAGAGAGGAGGAGAGAGAGAGGAGAGGGGGGGGAGAGAGAGAGGGGGGGGGGGCAGAGAGGAAGGAGGGGGAGAGGGGGGGGAGAGAGGGAGAGAAAGATAGGGGAAGGGAGAGATGAGAGAGAGGGGGAGGAGACAAAGAGAGGGAGGGAGACAGAGAGACTGACGAAAACTTCTCAAGGAAAACACAGAATCAGCAACCAGAATAGCTCCAACAACAACAAAAAAAGCAAACCACGACACCTCTATATAAAAAAAAGTTTAGTAGACTTTAAGTTATCCACGGTCCTGGCACTCCCTGTCTATCTACCCAGCAGAAAACATACAGAAAGACACATCGACAGGAGTTGAGGGGGGCGGGGGGGGGAGGGGGCGAGGTCTATATGCTGACATGACACGATGCTAGCTGGGGTATTTTTGTTTCCGTGGAGCCACAAGACATCTATCCGCCAAACCAGCAGGATGTTAGCTGGTCGTCACTTCTGACAGCGCTGCTGCTAACCTGTAGCCTCCTGCATGCTGCCAACACGGACTGATTTTGTGTGGTTTTTTCTTCAAGAGTTTTAGACTGGATACATGCTGTAGCTTTGTGGATATAGAGTGTAGACTGTCATCGCCTTTGGATTTCCTAAAGTTTTGAGTTCGAATCTTGACAGCAACGTCTGGTAACTTTTTTTTTCTGTTCCTAAGCTAGTGCTGCAAGGTTCACCAATGGTGAGATTTTTCGTTTGAGACCGTTTTTTTCCCCACCATGAAGGTAGCCTGTATTCCAACTTCGGGATGTATGCTGGGTACGTTCTGTTTCGTAACCCACCGAACTCAAACATGAACTACAGGATTTTTAATGTGCATGTTTGATCTCCTGCTATATATATATATTATATAATGGAAATATAAGATGGCAGTCTGCACTAAATTTTGACATGAGATTATAAATCTATATAATTAGAGCGAATTCAATATCAGATTAATACATTGTATATTGAACATTATATATATAGCTATGCATTATTATTTATATATAGTATATCTATATAATAGTATATAGTTTCTATTATGTCTATATAATAGATTTACGTATTATTATTTTTAATTTATATACAACCTGGAGGGAGGGTAAGGCACTGCAGATGCATGAAATTGCTATGGAGGAGTCGTAAAAAACTCATCAATCAATTTGCCACCACCACCGAGATTCAAACCCACGATGGATGACCCATCTGGTTGAAGTTTAACAGTTTAAGTACTCGGCTATGGCGTCCGTCGCATGGTCAATTAAAGGTGGGGATTTGTATGATTTAAGGTATACCTACCATGCCTTAAACGCCCTCATTATTAAAATCATATCGCATGTAAAATGTCAATATGCCTGTTTAAGATCCCGTTAGTGACGTCAGTGTTCGGGGTTAGGAAACCCAAGCATACCCAGCATGAATCCTGTGCCTGAATTGGCTCCACCTGGTTCATCTTGCCCAAGAGACAAGATTGTGTGTGTGTGTGTGTTGTGTGTGTGTGTGTGTGTGTGTGGTGTGTGTGTGTGTGTGTGTGTGTGTGTGTGTGTGTGTGTGTATGTGTGTGTGTGTGTGTGTGTGTGTGTGTGTGTGTGTGTGTGTGTGTGTGTGTGTGTGTGTGTGTGTGTGTGTGTGTGTGTGTTGTGTGTGTGTGGCTTTGGGCTCTTTCAAGTAATGCACTTTTTGTATTTTGACTTACATTGACATACATTGTATCACAAACGTCTGATAACATGTGTATTACATTACAAACCTATGGACGTTTATATTACATTACAAACGTCTGAACGTTTATGCTACATTACAAACGTCTCAACGTTTACATTACATCACAAACGTCTCAACGTGTACATTACAATGTACATCGGAACGTGTGTATCACATTACAAATGTCCGAACATGTACAAAACATTACAAACGTCTTGAACGTGTACATACATTACAAACCTTTGAACGTGAACTTACATTCAAACGATCAACGTGTGTTACATTACAAACGCTGAACGTGCTCCTTTATAGCACAAGAGTAGAAATAAGGTTTGTTGTTCGTTACTGTTGTTTTTTTTTATTTCTCCTATCTAACACAACCTCTTCTGAAAAGACATTAAAAAAAAAAAAAATTATTCATTGATTCAGTTCAAGATTCAGGTTGTCAAGTAATGGGTTCTACTTCCGCCGCGTTACTGCTCTGGTGTGTCCTTTATTTTTTTTTTTTTTAGTGTGAACAACCGATTAGGAAGAGTGGGGGGGGGGGGGGAGGGGGGGTTTCTTTTGTGTTTAAAGAGAAATGAAAGAAACCCAAGCTGAGGTATTAATAAACAATTTAGTTTCAGAGGCTGACCCTGGTGGTGTGTGTGTGTGTGTGTGTGTGTGTGTGTGTGTGTGTGTGTGTGTGTGTGTGTGTGTGTGTGTGTGTGTGTGTGTGTGTGTGTGTGTTGTTGTGTGTGTGCTGTTGTGTGTCTGTGTGTGTGTTGTGTGTTGTGTGTGTGTGTGTGTTGTGTGTGTGTTGTGTGTGTTGTTGTGTGCTTGCATGTGTGCGTGCGTGTGTCTGTGTGTGTCTGTGTCTGTGTGCGTGCGTGCGTGCGTGCGTGCGTGTGTCTGTGTGTGCTGTGCGTGTGTGTGCTGTGTGCGTGCGTGGTGTGTTGTGTGTGCTTGTGTGCGTGCGTGTGTTAGTGTGTGTGCTTGCGTTGTGGTGCGTGTATGTGTATGTGTATGTGTGCTTGCGTGTGTGCGTGTATGTGTGTGTGCTATGTGTGTTTGTGTGTTTAGAAAAAGAAAAGGAAATATGCAGTAGTGTCAAGTGACACTGGCTCAGGTGCATGGAGGTTTGAAAACAAATTGCAGAGAGTGCAGCAGCACTTAAAAAAAATCAAAGGATCAATAGAAAGATCAACACACCTTTGAAATACCTGAGGGGAAAAACAATACCACCTTCAGCGGAAACCAAAAACACGGTTTGGTAATGTTACAACATTTGTGTTTATATTGAAGGAAACTCTGAAATTTCCATACGAAAAAAAGAACTTTATTTGTCAGTGTATTTTGTCTGTGTTACGTTGTATTGTACTACTATGCATTGCATTGCCGTGTTCTCTTGTGTTGTGTGGTTTTGCATTGTATTTGCATTGTGTTGGTTTATATTGTATTCTATTGTCTTGATTTGTATTGTATTATATTGTGTTGTACCATATTATATTATATTGCATTATAGTGTAGCGTAATGTAGTGGAGTGGAGTGGAGTGGAGTGTGGTGTGGTGTGGTGTGGTGTGGTGTGGTGGGGTGTGGTGTATTGTGGTGTGGTAGTGTTGCTGGTGGGTAGTAGTTGGTGTGGTTGGTATGTTAGTGTTAGTGTGGTGTGGTGTGGTAGTGTAGTGTGGTATGAGTGTGTTGCGTTGTTTGTGTGTTGATGTGGTGTTGGTGTAGTGTTGGGTTGTGATGTGGTTATTGTGTGATTGTTGTATCGTGTGTGTGTAGTGTAGTGTGGTATGGTGTGTGTGTGGTGTGGTGTGGTGTGGTGTGTGTGTGATGTGGTGTGGTGTGGTGTGAGTGTGTGTGTGTAGTGTGTGTAGTGTAGTGTAGTGTAGTGTAGTGTAGTGTAGTGTGTGTGGTGTGTGTAGTGTGGTGTGGTGTATGTGGGGGTGTGGTGTGGTGTGTGTGGTGTATGTATTAAAACCCCACAGCATCGCACTGCACTGCAGGGCATCACAGAGTCTCTTATCGTAATGGATTTGATTGGGATGGATTGGATTGGATTACATTGCACTGGATACCAGTCACATTCACAGCTACTGTCTTTGAGATAAATTCAAACCGTTTATTTTGGACATGGTCACGTTGCCATTAGTGCAGCATCACCCAGGTGTTTTTAGTTTGTTTGTTTTTGTTTTGTTGGTGTTGCTTTCTTGTTGTTTTCTCTTATTTTTTTTTTTTTGAAAAATATTCGTCAGTACGGAAGATATTTGCCCTATGAGAGTGACTTTTGAAACAGAATGTTTGACAGAGATTGCTCCCTAAGCCTTACGGGTTGGAGGTTTGCAGGGAGACGGTCGTTGAAAGGACGTTGTGGTGGTTGCCACCTGAGGTGGGTGACTCACTCAGTATGGCTACGCGACTGAGCTAATACCGTCGTTAGTAGGGGGCTTAGTAGGTGATGTCCTGTGTATGTTAGATCAGAACAAGCACCACAGAACACCACCAAAGTGACTCAGACTAATATTGACAGGCTCCCTGTGGACTGCCGACCCCGGGGATGAGACACAACGAATCTGGGAATGGCTGTGGCGGGGAGGTTGAAATGAGCGGCGTGGGAACAACAGTACGGGGACGTTACAGAAAATGAAGGCAGCAAAAGAAAAAAAACAGATTGCTCCCTTATCGCTATGTGTTCTTAAA
Organism: Stramonita haemastoma; assembly: GCA_030674155.1. Lineage (NCBI taxonomy): Eukaryota > Metazoa > Mollusca > Gastropoda > Neogastropoda > Muricidae > Stramonita > Stramonita haemastoma. Next base: position 40,213,822 of record CM060331.1, read on the forward strand.
TGTGTCCGGAAAGTGCGTTACATATGACATTTTTTTGTGGCTTGTGGTTTTGTTTTTGGTTTGTTTGTTTTTTAACTCATCTAGACCATGTAAACAGTTCAACCTTTCATGTATAGAGAAAAAGTTCAGTCTTAGACTGGAGTAAAATCCGAGAGCTCTTGCTTTTTTGCACAAATACATACCAGTAGACCACTACCTTCTAATATGTTGTTTTTGGTTGTTTTTTATGGTTTAGTTTGGTTCTTTGATTAGTTGACTGGCTGGCTGCTGGTTGATCGGCTAGGTGGTTTTGTTAGGATTTTGTTTTGGTTAGCTGGTTGTTTAATTAGTTGGTTGGCTGGTTTGCTGGTTTGCTGGCTGGCTAGTTATTAAAATTGGTCAGTTTGTTAGTTAGTTGATCTTTTCGTTAGTTGGCTGGGTGGCTGTTCAGTTGGCTGGCTGGTTGGTCCGTTGGTTGGTTTGCTGGTAAAATGTTTGGTTGACTGGTTGGTTGGTCGGTTGCTTGGTTGGTTGGTTAGCTGGTTAGTTGGTTGGTTGACGGCTGTTTGGTTGGCCCGTTGGCCTATTGGTCAGTCAGTTGGTCAGATGGTTGTTGTTTTGAAGGGACGCTTTATATGTTTTTCATTTTGTTTTATAGGAAGAAAGCAGGTGCTGGGTTGTGGTTTTGAGAAAAAAAATGGAGATAACTTATTCCCTCCTCTTCTCAGCAATCACTTCTACAGCTTTGAACTGTGTTCCAGATACCGAGGCAGATTTCATTGGGCAGGCAGGCGTGGAGTAGGCACAGGGGGCTCAACAGTGCCAAGAGCCCAATGACTTTTGCAGACACCGGTATGTCTAGCATGCCTAGCCTTCAGGCTGAACGAAATAGGTGTGGAATTGTTTATGTATTTCTGATCTGTTTTCTAGTAATTTGTTATTCTATCACATGCACAAATTCCATATTCTTTTCTTTCTTTCTTTTTTTCTTCTTTTTCTTCTTTCTTTCTTTCTTCTTTCTTTCTTTCTTTCTTTCTTTCTTTCGTTCTTTCTTTCTTTCTTTCTTTCTTTCTTTCTTCCTTTCGTTTCTTTCTTTCTTTCTTTCTTTCTTTCTTTCTTTCTTTCTTCCTTTCTTTCTTTCTTTCTTTCTTTCTTTCTTTCTTTCTTCCTTTTCTTTCTTTCTTTCTTTCTTTCTTTCTTTCTTTCTTTCTTTCTTTCTTTCTTTCTTTCTTTTGTCGCAGAAGAACCAAGGTAGGAGTGGGAAGGCTTTTAAGTTCTATTTGTGTTTAAAATCATGTACATAGCTAAAAGCGCACACACAATGACATACATACATACACATACACGTACATGCACACTCATAAACATGCACACAAACACACACGCAACACACACCCATGCATGCACACATACATAGAAAAACATGCATGCACAAACATCCCGAGCAGACACACACACACACCACACAACCACACACACACACACAACACACACACACAAAACACACACACACACACACCACACACCACACGCACACACACACACACACACCACAACACACACACACACACACACACACACGACACACAGCAAAACAACACACCACACACACACACACACACACACACACACACACACACACACACACACACACACACACACCACACACACACAACACACACAACACACACACACACACAAGAAACCTAAAACCTAACAGAAACAAAACAATGGAATAAATCTTGGCCAAAACCATTTTTTGTTCACGGTAATGGCATTTCAAGGACACTCGACATGCAAAAAAAAAGCAGTCGTGTGGAAGAGGAAAATCTGATGAAAAGGCTCACCTTCATCGTCATAGCGCTGAGAGCGTTGACTTGACTTGGTTTTACTCGTCTTTTCTTTGTGTTGTTCTGTGTTTTATTCGCTATGAAAGCCAGTCTCTAAAGCAAAAGAAGAAGAAAACAAAAAATCCCCTAGTCTTTGTTCAGCTCCTTGGTTGGAGCTCAGTGGCGAGTTTTTGAGTATTCGACCGGTTTTGCTTATCAATAATATAGCTGGTATTTCGATTGTTGGAAAACAAGAATATTTCAAAGATTTGCTTGAAAAAAAAATGGCAGGCGATTGGACTTGGAAGGGAAAAAAAATCCGCAAGAAAAATTGTAGAAAGGTGAGGAAAATAGACCGAAACAAAGAAAGGGATAGAAAAGAGGAAATGTCTGGTACAGAATGTCCAGAAGGTGAGGATGCTGTTTACTCTGAAAGAGCCCTGGGATTTCCATCAGGGGTGTTCGCTGTCTTTCAAATGCTGTAACATTTTCCGTGGTGTAATCAGATGCTCTGTATCATTAGGATAATGATAACAGTACAAATGATGACAATGACCTTTTTATCGTTTTTCTATCCCTGTATAGGAGTAGAACAAAGTGTTTTATATTATAGCAACAAAGGAAGAAAGTCTATGGCATTACACTCAAAAACATAACTATTCAATACCACACAAAATTTATACTATATTGAAACAGAAAACGCGAGATTTAAACAGCGCACATAAGCATCGCTTCCCAAAAAAAGAACCCAATGAGTTTTTTAAGATTTTCCGTGACTTTTTATAATGATATTGTTTTCTTGCTCTAGCCAAGGCACAAAAAACAAACATTCAAGCTATTAACACCTAACCCGATACGTTCAAGCAATACCCACGACATCTTGGTGCCGTCCAATTTTTTTAACTATGGGCAATACTGCTAAGGATAGCCATCATACGCAGGCATGTTTTTCATTAACAATGGTACCGCAGGCAAAAACGTGTCACCTGGTCTCATTTTCCGCATGTGTTCAAACAGTCGTAGTGATTTTAACCCCCATGAATAAAACATGAACAGGAAAAACCATGTAACGTATGCTTTGCAATCCCTTCCAGCTCTTTGAGTTTTTCTTTCAGAAATCCTCAAACCACAGATATTTCTTTGTGGAATCTTTATTTCCGAACCACTGAGCGCTGATAGAGGACTGGACCAGAAATCTGACGATTCCCTCTTCGACCGTGGTGTAAAGGTGAAGGCGATCGTCTGCCTGTGGGTGTCTCCATGAGGGCTGATGTGCGGTCCATTCAGCCTATCTCTGCAGCATGATAGTCCCTCTGCTCTCTGGCCTGTACACGGTAAAAGGATTGACTTGTTCGCTATCTGATGGCTTAGAAAAATTTAAGAATGTGTGTGAGGTGTGTGTGTGTGTATGTGTGTGTGAATGAATGAACGAATGAACGATTATGTGTGTGTGTGTGTGTGTGTGGGGAGAGAGAGAGAGAGAGAGAGAGAGAGAGAGAGAGAGAGAGAGAGAGAGAGAGAGAGAGAGAGAGAGAGAGAGGAAGAGAGAGAGAGAGAGAGAGAGAGAGAGAGAGAGAGAGAGAGAGCTCTGTGTTTATTCACCTAAACGTATAAAGAATTTTCAATGCTGTTGAATTATTCAAGGACAGAAAATCAGGGTGAGTAGATATTGTGTTATTTGAGGCGAAGAGGAAAACAACAGTAAACATTTCTCCATAAATGAAAAGATCAGGAATCGGTAATACTCCAGCAGATGTGGTATTGCTGAGGGATAACAGACACTGTGCAGCTAAAGGACAGCTGAAGGACAGCTGAAGGACAGCTGAAGGACAGCTAAAGGACAGCTAAAGGACAGCTGAAGGACAGAGTTGCTGTTCTGGCAACAGTCTGTCTCAAGTCCTAGCAGACCAGGAATAACCACCCCCACCAGCGGAATGTTTGTGGCTGGTTTACACACAAACTTTTCAGGTGTATCATAAATCCTGGCTTTTGGAAAACAAGAGGTGACCACATCCCCACTCACTGTCAGCAGCCAGCAAAAAGTCATCTGAAAAGGAAGGATGTAGAGATGTTGCCCTTTCTGTCTACGGAAAGCGAACACTGGCCTCAGGTATTAAATTGGTAAACTGGTAAGACGCCCAAACTAGGTCATTAATATTTTGAAAAGCATTTCATTCCTACAGCCAGTTTTCACAAGCTTTCATGCTGGATATAAACTGGCATGTATCTTTTACATCAATTGAAGCCGTCTTACGACTCTTTGTGATTGGTTTTAGTGCTGTCTTGAAAAGTATCAGTCAAATAATGGTATGAAAATTGTTCCTTTGACCCTTTTAAGTCCAAACGCTTTCTGTGTGCGCGACTTTATTTATCTTGTCGTGTAAAGACAGAAGCCATTACTTCATCAGGCACACTTAACAAGCTGATACTACTTTCTTGGCAGCAAGCTGTCCCATATCTCGATGGACAGTATCACACACCTGAACGTTCAGTCGGCCTGAGTAGATGACAATGCTGATAGTCATACTACAGGGGAGCCAAACTCAGTACTTGCTCCTTTTTATTAGGATGATACTCATTGATTTCAGGGTAAATCTCCGATACTGGAAATACATCTCGGCAAGAATCGGACAGGAACATTGATTGTTCTACGAGTTGAAACATGGAAACAGAGTTCGCTAATTGAAAATCTGGATCAGTTTCCATAAGAAGTGACATGATCGACACAGCATGTCGGAACAGACAGAGAAGCAAATTTCGAATTTTGAGAAGCGTTTACTTTCTTTCTTTCTTTGACAGTAAAGTTGTTTCCCTTGGCAGTGGCTGACAACTCTGCTGAATGGCCGGAAATGACGTGTGGCAGGGATGGTTTCAGTTGAAAGGATGGCATGGAAAACAGTGTTTGCTGTTCCTCTCTGTTTTTATTTTTAATTTTTGCTGTTAATTCATTTGTCATTCTGATTGATCAGTGAAGCAGTTCCTGTTGTTGCTTTCAGAAATGTCGCTCTCTTTTTCTTTTCCTTGTATAGCCTACTGTGTTGTCATTAAAGCACTGCACTGAAGAGGTGCTTTTCAGATTTGCTTTTCTAATCATTCTACACGTGTTCTAAAGATTATGCTTTTAAATATTGACGCTTTTTATTTGGCAATGATGTGGGTTTAACGTGGTTTTGTGTGTGTGTGTGTGTGTGTGTGTGTGTGTGTGTGTGGTGGCGGCGCGCGCGCGCGCGTGTAGATGTGTGTGTATGTGTGTGCGTAAGCGCGCGCACGCCTGTGTGTGTGCACGCGCGTGTGTGTGTGTGTGTGTGTGTGTGTGTGTGTGTGTGTGTGTGTGTGTGTGGTGTGTGTGTGTGTGTGTGCGTGTGTGTGTGTGCGTGTACATGTGTGTGTTGTTCTTGTAGTTTGATTTAAAGTCTATTCACACTCGGTTATATTAGACAAAACAAACACAAACAAACAAAACAAACAAACAAAAACCGTACCATAAAATATTTACAGAAGACTTGGAAATAATCCTAGCAACATCACTAATCAACGGTTTGGGCGAAACTACGTTCAATGGTTCCCTTTGAATTTCAATGCCATGTTCTTTGTAAACTGAATTCAAAACTGAACAGTGAAAAAGAATATGTTCACTAGATAGTGGCTCAGAACAGGAGCAAGTTACTTTTCGAGAATATTTGGTCTTCCAAGAATTTAATCGCAACTTATAAATGATGTTAGTAATATGTGCGGTTGACGCCGGGATATATTATGATAGTAAGCGTAGAGTATAACCCTGTCAAGTAGTCTCAAAGCAGATGCACGTCCAAACGTGTGCGTGTGTATGTGCGTATGTGTGTGTATGTGTGTGCGTGCACGCAATATCTTTTCATCACCTTATCCCCAAAGCTCTGAAAAATTGTTTCTGCAAGGCCAACCAACTCATTCATCAATAAGAGAATCAGGCTACATAGAGACAAAGCAAGCTAGAACGAAAGTATCTAGGAAAACTATTGCCACCATCAAATAACCAACACAAAATTACGACCGTTTTCGTGCATCTTTCGATGTCAATGTGTTCTGCCTCCGGAGAAGAAGGTAAAAAAGGTAAAAGGTAAAGGTGTCCCATAACCACACACACATACACACACACACACACACACACACACACACACACACACACACACACACACACACACACACACACACACACACACACACACACACACACACGCACATACACACACCGCACACCTACAACTACAACCACCACCAAAGCCACTACTACCACCACCACCAGCAAAACCACCATCACCACCGTCTAACCACCACTTGTCACAGCACCTGTGTTATGCTGGAGGCTGTACGGAAGCGTGGGAAGTAGATGTGATTTAGTGAAGGATTGATTACAGTCAGTGCTTTTTGTTCAGAGAAGGAGGTGAAGTAAAATTGATACATATGGTTTATATTCAATATGTTCAATGAATATTCATAATACAAGAAAAGAGGTAGACTGACAGACTGACAGACAAACACAGAGAGAGAGGCAGAGACAGACACATAGACAGAGACAGAGACAGAGAGAAGCACAGAGACAGAAACAGACAGACAGACAGACAGACAGACAGACAGACAGACAGACAGAGAAAGAGAGAAAGACAAATTTGTAACACAATCTGAATGTTGAAAACTCGCACTTCTTTTTTTTTTTTTAGCACGCCCCAAGGTGAATAACCTTTTCATTCCAACAGACTTAAGGTCTACCTACATACAGGAGCAAACTATAGCGATGCGTCAGAGATGCTACGTGATTCTGTGTAATTTGTTACCTCAGGTGCAGAAATAATCGACACCCCTATCTCTAGCTTCGGTCGCTGTACATTTCTCTGCTTAAAATTTCATCTTTTCCGCCAACTTCCTTCCTTTTTATCTCGTGTAGAAGGCAAGTAGGCACAAATTCAGCAGATTTTTTTCCCCCTTGTCTGCACTTGCATATGTGTATCCATTTGTCAGCTTATTTTTCTTCAAAATGCTGCCATAGAAACCTGTCTTGATGCCATCAGGTTTGGGGTGTTGTGCTTTTTTACTTAATGTGCTAAATGTTTGTATCCCCTATTTTTGTTTTTTGTCTAATCAGAAAGACAATCATTCACATCACCAATTTTAGTCTTAATGATAGATAGGGGTGGTGGTGGGAGGTTATTCTGGCTTCAGACAGAATTGAACCCTGAACCACCCGCCTCATAGACGGTTTTGCTGTTCCTAGAATACAGATTCTTTTTGTGGGAATTGATTTTAATTGATTTGTTTCTGCGTTTTCCAGTGGAAATACAAGAATATGTCAAGAGTCTTTACCTGAATAGGCAACATATCTTCAAGATAAATGATGATCATCAAGTTCAATTTCTAAAGAAGTTTTGAACACAGAAATTATAAGAATTAGGTTAAATAACGAAACTATCTGTCCAAAAACCTTAAAAACGTTGAAAATGGGGTTATTCTTTTAACAAAAGTATGCTCCAACATTTTAGAAATAAAACAGGCAACACACCACACACACAAAAAAACAATTAAAAACAAAATATAATAAAAACCGAAACGAAACAAAACGTCAACTGTAATAAGAATTGACACTTGTGTGAAGTTTTACAGTTTGTTTTTGGGAGGGTTTTGTGTTGGGTTGGGTTTTTTGTTGGTTTTGCTTTGCTGTGTGTTTTGCTTTCCCTGCTTCTTTCCCCCTAGAGGGTTGCTTAGGTACCCACCCCACACAACGAGTCCTGCATCACAACAGGGAGCCACATCCTCCCTCTCCCCTCCCCAAATCCCATTCTCTCAAAACCTCTTTAAGAAATTGAAACATGATGACCGGATAATTTATCTTTGAAGATAATAATATTCCTATTCATTTTTTTTTGAGTTCAATAGGCCTCTTATTTGTTTATATTTTTTTTTAATCTTTTTTTAAATGATTATCAGTGTATCTAGTGGGGATTATGCATCTGTTGAAAGCATAACTGGTTGTTTGTTTGTTGTGTTATTTGTTTGTTTGTTTGTTTGTTGGTTTGGGTTTTTTAGGGAAGGGGACGTGGGTTGCTATTCCCTAATCAGGGCAGGGACCGGATGAAAAAAGTAGTGCATGCTTACTCTGTTACCCTTGGAAAAAAATAATCATTATTCATTCCTCTCCTCTCTCTCTCTCTCCTCTCTTCTCTCTTTTCTTCCTCTCTTCTCTCCTTCTCTCTCTCTCTCTTCTCTCTCTCTCTCTCTCTCTCTCTCTCTCTCTCTCTCTCTCTCTCTCTCTCTCTCTCTTCTCTCTCTGTCTCTCTCTCTCTCTCTCTCTCTCTCTCTCCTCCTCACTCTCTCTCTCTCTCTCTCTCTCTCTCTCTCTCTCTCTCTCTCTCTCTCTCTCTCGTCTATCTCTTCTCTCTAGCCCAGTTGGTCAGAACATTGCGCTGGCAATTTGACGACACGGGTTCGATTCCGGTTGAGGAAATTTTTCTCCTGGAGTTAACATCAGTGCTGACTCCACTCTCCCCAAAAGTCTTCGGATGAGACTTTAAACCTGAGGCCCCGTGTGTGAATGCACGCAGAACATCTTGGCCACACGTTAAATCCTGTTCCCTTTTCGTAAGAGTAGGCCATCGTGTGCCAGTGGGAACAGATGACAAGATTTATAAAACTGCATACACACGGGGACCGGATGAAAAAAAGCACATGATTGCTTCTCTGTTATCCTCATATAAAAGAATAAATCAATCAATCAATTAAATCTCTCTCTCTCTCCTCTCTCTCCTCTCTCTCTCCTCCTCTCCTCTCTCCTCTCTCTCTCTCTCCTCTTTTCTCTCTCTCTCTCTCTCTCTCTCTTCTCTTTCTCCTCTTCCTCCCTTAGACCTTCCAACATTGGTCTCTCCTAGTGTTTTTCATCCTTACTCACATTAATCATACATTTATGGTTGGTTTTATTTTAGTTTAGTTTGGTTCTGCTTTTTTGCACATAACAATGAATAACTGAAAGATGGAACAAGAAAAAGATTTTTTTTTAATCAGAAAAAAATCTTAATGATCTCAGGAGGCCATCTTCTGTACACTCTGAGTCCAATACCGCAGCCATAAGACTACGTTGTGATCTTGCTATGGGTATCATTGACATTCACTGTCTTGCATCTTACAAGTTTCGGAGATTTTATTTTTGGAAAAAATGCTTGAAGCAAAAAAAAACAAACCCAAGAACAAAACTGATATTATATGGCTGTCTGATCTTCATATAACTGTTATCTGTTCGTATCATTGCTTTGTCATATAGGAAACAGAAAGAAAAAAGAAAGAAAGAAAGAAAGAAAGAAAGAAAGGAAAGAAAGAAAGAAAGAAAGAAAGAAGAAAGAAAGAAAGAAAGAAAGAAAGAAATGCAGTGACATAAAGCGATGCACATATACAAATACAAACAGAAGTATTTCATATTCTTGACTGCACATAGATTTAGTGCACTCTCCAAGAGACATCAGTAGTTTTATTCCAGACTTTAGGGACAAAGGCAGTCAAGATGCTGGATAGAATATCTCCCTGTCTGTCTGTTTGTCTGTCTATAGGTCTATCTATCTGTTTGTCTGTCTGTCTGCTTCTGTCTATTTGTTTTAATAGTTTATCAGAAATATTTTGTATGATCAAAACTATATACAGTTATACGCATTTCAAAGATTAGGATCGCCCTTTCATCACCACTGCAATGTACACCATCATGGCATGGATTTGTGATGATTCGTACAAGTCAAGAAATCTTTACTGCGCAATGAATTTTTTTAAAAGAATAAAACAACAACACGAACAATAAAAGCTAGACAGATATACAGACAAAACACAGACAAGCAGACAGACAGGAAACAGGCCAATAAAACAAATCTCCATCACAGCAACGATGTTTCCTGATGACTTACAAGTCAAGTCATAACTACAGACTGACTTCCATACCCATTTCATCAGAAAGATTCTCCCTTCCCCAATGAAATCTGATTCCCTCAGTACAGCAGACATGCGTCTGTGTTAATACATGATTTATTACAGATCGTAAGAATATGGGGCAAGGGTGCCCTCATGTTTTGTTTCTGCTAAAGCAAATAGGACAAAAGTGGATGTAGCGTACAAAATGGAATGTTTGCTTTAGAAGAACAAAACATGAGGAAATCATGAAAAACCAATATTGTCATACAATCACGGCAATGGATTATTTCCTAGTACGGTAGTAGGCAAAACAAAAAGGCATGTCATATTCGATGCAAAGGTGAATATGGAAAAATACATTAATGCAAATCTGAAAATCAATCATTTTGGTCTTCTCTTATGAGTGCATGAGATTGTGACACAAGAGAGAGAGAGAGAGAGAGAAGAGAGGGGGGGGGGGGGGGGCGGTGGTAGAAAGAGAGAGGCAGAGGCAAATACAGAGACAGAGACAAACAGAAGAACAGACAGACAGAACTGATTTCAAAACTGAGATTTTTAAAGTGGAAAAAAAATACAGAACAGCATCGCATGTTTTTGTCCAAAAAGTTTAAATTGAGAACAGTGGAGAAAAGGACTGATTAGCAGCAAACTTGTGACACTGGGGGTCAGTCAGACAAAGTAGCAGACAAGCTCATGAAAAAGAGCAGCAGCCCAACAGGGTGAGTGATGATCCTATGTTTCCCTGGTGGGCCGCTGATAGAGCTACATGCTGCACAGGATGCCTCTATCCATCAACCCAGAAGGGGCTCTCTCTGTCTGTCTGTCTGTCTGTCTGTCTGTTTGTCTCTGTCTTCCTTCTGTCCGTTGTCTGTCTGTTTGTCTGTCTTCCTCTGTCTCGGTGTCTGTCTGTCTCTGTCTGTCTGTCTTTGTCTGTCTGTCTGTCTCTGTTTGTCTGTCTATCTGTTTGTCTGAGATGTCCGTCTCTCTGTCTGTCTCTGCCTATCTCTCTATCTCTCTGTCTGTCTGTCCTCTCCGTCTTCTGTCTGTCTCTCTGTCTGTCTGTCTGTCTCCCTCTCCCTCTCGGGACTGGATGTAAAAAGCACAAGAATGCTTATCCCATTATCCTCGATATAAAAGAATAAATTCAATCAAATCAATCAATCAATCAATCATCTCTCTTCTTCTCTGTCTCTGCTCTGCTCTGTCTCTCTCTCTCTCTCTCTCTCTCTCTCTCTCTCTCTCTCTCTCTCTCCTCTCTCTCTCTCTCTCTCTCTCTCTCTCTCTCTTCTCTCTTCTCTTCTTTCTCTCTTTCTCTTCTCTGCCCCTGTTCTGAAACAGGCTCTACAGGGGCAGGGCAGGATACAATCAATAGCTTTATGCTCACTGGAGGCCTGGTCGTATTCTCTGCCCAAATATGGTATACAGCAGTAACGCGTTATGACTAAGTGTACTGTGATATCAGTTTTAGTTGCTGTAGGATGCAAACCAAGATTTCTCCCTGGGAAGTGGATTATAGTTCTTCATATTGCTGAGGTCACGAACATGAATGTTTCTGGTGCCTAGTGAATATAGGAATTTGTTTTGTTACTTAATGGGTCAAAATATGCAAGATCTTCTTGTACAGTTTTCTTCCTGTGCTCAAGTGTTGATACGTTTGATCGTTTAACGCCTTTCTATGTTTGGTAAATTGGGCAACTGTGATGTACTTTGAAAACTGCAAAATTGCTCGCATTTTTTGTTTTTCGGATGAAAAAACTACAAATGTTTGTTCCTGAATCACATTCTTACATTGGCTACTTTAAGTGTTTGCTAAAAGTGTGAATGAGTATTTTGTGGACGTGTGTTCTCGTAGTTGCACCTCTGGAAATTCGATTTGTTTCAACTTGCTGTCACACCATACCAGCTTACGTTGGACATCACACACTTACACTTGGACACAATCACATGGACAGCTGACACATCACCACATCGACAATCACAATGCTACACTGACCAATCACCATGCTATAGCTGACACAATCCATGTACAGCTTGACCATCACATGTTACAGCTTGATACAATCACCAATGCTCAGCTGGACACAACCAATGCTACAGTTGGACACATCACACGTTACAGCTGGAACAATCACAATGCTACAGCTGGACCAACACCATTACACTTGACCAATCAAATGTTACAGCTTATACAATCAAGTTATTGGACCAATCACTCTGGAATCTTCGATTTTGTTTCAACTGTGGCTGACACACCAACCAATGCTTACAGCTTGGACACAATCACCAATGCTTAAAGCTTGGACACAATCACCAATGCTTACAGCTTGGACACAATCACCATGCTACAGCTTGGACACAATCACCAATGCTTTGCAGCTTGGACACAATCACCATGCTTACAGCTTGGACACAATCACCAATGCTTACAGCTTGGACACAATTACCAATGCATACAGCTTGGACACAATCACCAGTGCCTAAAGACTTGACACAATCACAATGATTACAGCTTGGACACAATCACCAATGCTTCAGCTTGACACAATCACCACAGCTTGACACAATACAATAACCAATACTTACAGCCTTGGACACAATCACCATCTACAGCTTGGACACAATCACCAATGCTTACAGCTTGAAGACACAACCAACCACAGCTTGGAACAATCACCAATGCTTACAGCTTGGACACAATTTACCAGTGTTTCAATCTCAAACTTTGGCAACTCCTGTTGCCTCACCACCCTGCCTGTTGTTTGTGATGTACGAACACATTCCACGTCCAAGTGTAATTTGATCCTTGATTTCATTTTCTGTTCTTGCACTCTAATCCAAATAGTGTATGACCTCAGTTGTGGACATATTTCATCACTGTTTTATTGTGATCTTTGTCTATAGTCACAGTGTATTCATCTGCATCCAATTCGATCTGATCTCCATGCACCTTCTCGTGTCTCTACAAAAGAAGAAAGAAGAGAAGAGAGAAGAGAGAGAAGAGAGAGAGAGAGAGAGAGAGAGAGAGAGAGAGAGAGAGAGAGGAGAGGAGAGAGAGAGAGAGAGAGAGAGAGAGAGAGAGAGAGAGAGAGAGAGAGAGAGAGAGAGAGAGAGAGAGAGCACAATTACAGCATCTTTCAATATTCCTGTCTGTGTGTAGCATTATGATTTTCTTTTTTGTTACATATTGCAGCCGGTCTTGATGCCATTGTTGGTTCTCTATTTTTACATGCACATGATTTACGTTGCGTACTGGATCTTGAGTTACCATTTTCATCAGAAAGACAGGCACCAACAGCCATCACCTTTGCTGTTGAAGATCAGGGTAAAATCCAGCTTCAGACAGGTAAGGGTAAAGATGTCCCAAAGCCTATGTGGTCGAAGGGGAGCGAGGCGTCAGAGACCTCATGCCAGCATATTGAGGGCGGCGCTCATCTCTTTCTTGCTGCTTTGCCTTCCCTGACCCTAGAGAGAGCAGGTACCTATTTACAGCTGGGTGAACTGGGGACTGTACTGAAGCAAAGGTACGCAAACAGTCATTGATCCACTTGGTAATCCCGATCGATGCTGCTTAACCGTAGTTTGAGGCAAGCGAGTACTCAGACCACTGAGGACTAAACCCAAAACCTGTCACTATCTAGATACTTAGATAATAAATAGATCACAGATTAACTCGTCTGGGATCGCTGCTCCCATTGTTTTCTAATATTTGCCTGTGGAATTATAAATAAGTGTCAAACATCCTCGAACTGAATAGGTAGCCAGTCTGGAAGAAACCTGAGTGTATACACTAGTCCGAAAATAATGTGTGAAGCAAATAAATTAATTATATTAATCTACTTCAGTTGCAACATCGTGTAACAAACAAACAAAAATCAAACACAAACTTTACAACTGTGATAATTCTTCCACCGCTATTATACCAAAGAAGTTTAGAAAAAAGTAGCAAAGAAAGAAAAAAGGAAAGCAAACAGATAGACACACACAGGCGTGCATACACACACGCAGGCGCGCGTGCACATGCACGCACACACACACAGATTCTTCAAAACAAAACAACACACAACCTCAACCCCCCCTCCCACACACACACACACAAACAACACACGCACACACAAACACACACACAACACACACACACACACACACACACACACACACACACACACACACACACACACATACACACACACACACACACACACACACACACACACACACACACACACACACACACAGATTGTTCAAAACAAAACAAAAGTATGAAGTTTAACGCACACTGACACTTGTGTGAAGGCTCAGAGGATTTGTTGCTTTTTTTGTTTCCGTGATCTTATTTTTCCCTGGCGGGCTGCCATCAGTTACATACCGCACACGACTCCATGCATCACAACAGGGAGTCTCTTTCTTTCCTCCTCCTCCTCCTCTTCCTCTTGCTCCTCCGCTTCCTCCTCCTCCTTCTCCTCCTTTTCCCCTCCTCCTCTCTCCCCCAAACCATCCAGCACTGGCTTCTCCCAGTCTTCCCTTTCTTCTTCTGGCCTGCTCTGATGAGAAATTCATCTTGGATATGGCACACACACAATAGATAGATAGATAGATAGATAGATAGATAGATAGATAGATAGATAGATAGATAGATAGATAGATAGATAGATAGATAGATAGATAGAAGATAGATAGATAGATAGATAGTAGGTAGGATAGTAGGTAGATAGGGATAGATAGATAGATAGATAGATAGATAGATAGATAGATAGATAGATAGATAGAATAGATAGATAGATAGATAGATAGTAGGTAGTAGGTAGTAGGTAGGTAGGTAGGTAGTAGGTAGGTAGGTAGGTAGGTAGGTAGGTAGGTAGGTAGGTAGATACATACATACATACATACATACATACATACATACATACATACATACATACATACATACATACATACATACATACATATAGAAAGAGATAGAGAGACAGAGAGATAGGGAGAGATAGAGAGAGATATATAGAGAGATACAGCTAGCTAGCTAGCTAGCTAGATAGATAGAGAGGGAGAGAGAGATAGAGAGCGAGATAGAGAGAGATATAGATAGATAGATAGATAGATAGATAGATAGATAGATAGATAGATAGATAGATAGATAGATAGATAGATAGATAGATAGATAGATAGATAGATAGATAGATAGATAGATAGATAGATAGAGAGAGAGAGAGAGAGACAGACAGACAGACAGACAGACAGACAGACAGACAGACAGACAGACAGAAGATAGATAGATAGATAGATAGATAGATAGATAGATAGATAGATAGATAGATAGATATATAGATAGATAGATAGATAGAGACAGACAGACAGACAGACAGACAGACAGACAGATAGATAGATAGATAGATAGATAGATAGATAGATAGATAGATAGATAGATAGATAGATAGATAGATAGATAGATAGATAGATAGATAGATAGATAGTAGATGACCGATATATATATACATTTATATGTGTATATATATATGTGTATATGTATGTATGTATGTATGTATGTATGTATGTATGTATGTATGTATGTATATGTATGTATGTATGTATGTATGTATGTATGTATGTATGATATGTATGTAATGTATATATATATATATATATGGATGTGGAAATAACAGATCAAGCTATGGATAAAAGGGTTTAAAAATAGCTGAATAACCTACGCATGCCTTCTTTTATGTTATCAGGGCCGAATTCAACTGGAGCAAGGAAACGTTTGACTACTACTACTACTACTACTACACTACTACTAACTACTACTACTACTACTACTACATACTACTACTACTACTACTACTACTACTACTAACTACTGGTGCTGCTGCTGCTGCTGCTGCTACTACTACTACTATGTAGGAAGGACGTGGAAGAGGGAGGGGGTCTGCTGCATGGGTAACAGCTTGCCCTCCATACTTACATACCCAGGCTTTGCGCCCCAGGGACTAGAGCGCAAGTTCCTAGTCTTCCGAGACTCACGGATGTCTACTATAGAAGCAGGGCCACCTTTTTTATTTATTTATCTATTTTCATGTATTTATTCTTTTAATATCGAGGATAATGGAATAAGCACTCATGTGCTTTTTTCACATCCAGTCCACATGTGTATGCAGTTTTGTGTAAATCTTGTCATCTGTTCCCCACCGGCACACAATAGCCTACTCTTACGAAAAGCGGAACAGTATTTAATGTGTGCGCAAGATGTTCTGCATGCGTTTGCACACGGGGCCTCGATTTATTGTCTCATCCGAAGGACTTTTGGGGAGAGTGGAGTCAGCACTGATGTTAACTCCAGGAGAAAGTTCCCCTCGAACGGGAAGCGAACTCGGGTCGTTAAATTGTGAGCGTAATGTTCTGACCACTAGGCATCCCCCCCCCCCCCCCCCCCCCCCCCCCCCCTTCTTTTCTTGCGTACGTTTTCTCTCTGCGTGTGTATTTGCATCCTTATATCCGACAGGGATAGCCTAGTGGTCAGAACATCGCGCTCGCAATTTGACGACCCGGGTTCGATTCCCGTTTGATGGGATTTTTCCTATCACCAGTGCTGACTCCACTCCCCTAAAAGTCTTTCGGATGAGATTATAAACCAAGGCCCCGTGTGCGAACGCACGCAGATTATATTGCGCACACGTTAAATCCTGTTCCGCTGTTCGTAAGAGTAGGCCATCGTGTGTCGGTGGGAACAGATGGCACGATCTACAAAATGCATACACACTGGGACTGGATGTAAAAAAAAAAAGCACATGAGTGTTTATTCCATTATCCTCGATATAAAGAATAAATTAAAAAAATAATTAAAAATATAAGAGTGTTTATCTACACAGCCTAGCAAGGGACAGCTCTCTTGTTGCTGTAGGTTCTTTTACATGGACTGATTGTTTGTTGCTCACAGATTCTCGGCTGATCATTTCATCTTAAAGATGATCTGTCATAAAGAAAGAAAGCAGGAAAAAGCTAACAAACATACACATAAACAAACGTATGAATAAAAAAAAAACGTTTGCATGAAAGAAACAAACAAAACAAAGAAAGAAAAACTGGAGTCAGTCCAGGGCTCAAAAACAATGTATGTCCTGCTTTCTCTCATTCCAGAAAAGCCTATATTATAATTTCTGAATCCCATTAGTCTCAGAACAATCGACGATCCTTTAAGCCAATGAGACAGACATGTCTGATACCGGAATTATACACAGAACACACAAAACTGGACTCAGCTAAAGTGA
>CM060331.1:40233305-40243305 GCA_030674155.1 Stramonita haemastoma
AGAGAGAGAAGAGAGAAGAGAGAGAAGAGAGGAGAGAGAGAGAGAGAGAGAGAGAGAGAAGAGAGAGAGAGAGAGAGAGAGAGAGAGAGAGAGAGAGAGAGAGAGAGAGAGAGAGAGAGAGAGAGAGAGAGAGAGAAGAGAGAAGAGAGAGAGAGAGAGAGAGAGAGAGAGAGAGAGAGAGAGAGAGAGAGAGAGAGAGAGAAGAAGAAGAAGAAGAAGAGATAAAGAGTGGGAAAGAGAGGGGGGAGGAGACAGACAGACAGACAGAAAGAGACACAGAGATAGACAAAGACAGTGACGGACACACACACACACACCACACACACACCACACACACACACACACACACACACCCACACACACACACACACACACACACACACACACACACAGTCAGATAGCTAACCAGACCTTTTTTTCAGATGTATATAATTATGAAAAGAATTAATGGAACTATTAGAAAGATACGGAACGGCCTTTACAAGATATCGGTTCCATAAAAAGAGTATAAACAGTGTAACCGATAGCTACATTTCCTGCGAACACGCAGCCCTGTGAGTCAGACAAAGCAGCAGACAAGCTCTTGAAAAAGAGCAGCAGCCAACAGGGTGAGTGATGACCCGTGTTTCCTGGTGGCCGCTGATAGAGCTACATGCTGCACAGGATGCCTCTATCCATCAACCCAGAAGGGCTCTCTTCTCTGTCTCTGTCCTCTGTCTTCTGCTCTTTGCTCTCTTCTCTTCTCTGTCTTCTGTCTTCTGTCTCTGTCTCTTCTCTCTCTCTTCTTCTTCTCTCTCTCTCTCTCTCTCTCTCTCTCTCTCTCTCTCTCTCTCTCTCTCTGTCTATGTCTTGTCTATGTCTCTCTCTCTCTTGTCTCTGTCTCTGTCTCTCTCTCTGTCTCTCTCTGTCTATGTCTCGTGTCCTATGTCTCTCTCTGTCTCTCTCTGTCTCTCTCGTTCTTCTCTCTGTGTCCTGTGTCTCTCTCTCTGTCTCTCTCTTTTCTCTGTGTGTCCTTGTTTTCTGTCTGTCCTCTCTCTCTTGTCTCTGTGTCTGTCTGTCTGTCTGTCTGTCTGTCTGTCTGTCTTCTGTCTGTCTGTCTCTCTGTCTCTGTCTCGTCTGCGTCTCTCTCTCTCTGTCTGCGTCTGTCTGTCTCTTCTGTCTCTGTCGTCTGTCTGTCTCTCTCTCCTCATCTCCTCTCATCTCTCTCTCTCTCTCTCCTCTCCTCTCCTTCTCTCTCTCTCTTCTCTCTCCTCTCTCTCTCTCTCTCTCTCTCTCTCTCTCTCTCTCTCTCTCTCTCTCTCCTCTCTCTCTCTGTTCCCCTGTTCTGAAACAGACATCTACATGGGGCAGGGCAGGATACAATCAATAGCTCTATGCTCACTGGAGGCCTGGTCGTATCTTTGCTCAAACGTGGGAACTTTACAGCAGAATAGCCATATAGAGATGCATCCGGCGATTTCTGTTTTATGTGTTACTGCAGTATACAAAAACAAAATAGCCGACTGTGTGGGAAATGAGCTACACTTTCTTATGGTCCCAAGGTCCTGGGATTAAATCCTATTGATGGCTGGTGGGTGAAGTGTGAGTGTTTGTGTTGGTCTGGGTCAACTTAGTAGTATGTGTATTGAGTGCTCCTGTCTTTTTTGTAAGCCCACAAATGCAGAAGACATGACAAGTGAGGTCCTTTAAGTTTTTTTCACATTCATTGAAACTGAGCTTGCCTAATATTAAGTATATACTTTGAAGAGCACATATTGATGTCATGGGAGGTGGGATATTTTTTGTTTGTATTGGGGGCTTTTCTGGCTTCATTTTGTGTTTTGTTTTTCAAGTCACTGCAAAAAGAGTAAATCAGTATCTTTTTGTGGACTGGGGATAAAAAACAAGAGGTACAACTTTGATTCTTGTTTGAAGCCAGAGTTTCCCATCATTCACAAAATTATGACTGCCCCCATCCTCTTTTTATAAACGACAATTCCAGTAATATGACCACAGTTGTGTAACATGGAAGGTGTGTCTGTTTAACAGAGCACAAACCCATATCCTGAGGCTGTAAAGGCAAATGCAGGATTGATATAGAAACAAACGCTTCTGGACAAAATGACAACTGTCAACTGTTACCATGTTTCCTGGCTAGTGTTGTTTCTAACTGTTGTCAATATGTCACTGTTATGACATGCCATAAAAAGACCACAGCTTTGTTTTGATTAGAAGTGCGATGCATACACGTCTTTCAGCTGCGTCTTGTGATAGAAGATCATTTTATGACTTGGTATACATGATAGCACTGTACATGTCTGTTGTAACATTATTGCCTGAAAAATGGACTGTGTTTCCATAACTGCTATTCTGTTGGCAGAACTACAGTAGAGAACTGTCTCAAAGTAAGCTTATATACTGGGACATGCTTAACAATGTAGCTAATGGGCGTGTGTGTAAAGTAGCTAAAAATGTCACTGTATTTATGCGCTTTTTGTTCTTTCACTATAATTTAAAACCTAGACTGTGGCATTCAGAAAAAAGCATATTGTGCAATTAGCAGTGTTATCAGCTTGCTGCTGGCTGTGTGCAGTGTACTCACGCTACAAACAAACTATATGAGCTCACTGGCCTTTTTTGAAAGACATCAGTGGCTGCCAGCCATGTCACACTCTGATCTGTTTGACAGTTAAACAGTGGCCAGGTCATTTTGGCCTTTGAGCTGAATGCTAATGGACTTGTTGTTAGCGGCTTTCACCTCGTTACGAAACATGTCCAATGAATTATTCATGGACTAATAGAGGAGATTTCAAGTTGATGTGCGAACATTAGGAGAAAAAGGTGATTTCAACACTTAGATAAGATCATTCTAGTCTGTGTCACTGAAATAAGCTTGCAATGTCCTGTTTCAAGCAGCGAAGTATATACAAACATAGATAGATAGATAGATAGATAGATAGATAGATAGATAGATAGATAGATAGATAGATAGATAGATAGATAGATAGATAGATAGATAGATAGATAGATAGATAGATAGATACATCCATCCATCCATCCATCCATCCATCCATCCATCCATCCATACATACATACATACTAAATGCATACATACATACATATATACATATTATACATACATACATACATACATACATACATACATACATACATACATACATACATACATACATACATACATACATACACACACATTCAAACATACATATATATATATATATATATGTATATGTATATATATACATATATATATATATATAATATATATACATGCATAATTATATTAATATTATCTCTGAGTGTGTGTGCCTGTGTATGTATGTATGTGTTTGTGTGTGTGTGTGTGTGTGTGTGTGTGTGTGTGTGTGTGTGTGTGTGTGTGTGTGTGTGTGTGTGTGTGTGTGTGTGTGGTGTGTGTGTATGTGTGTGTGTGTGTGTCTTCAATTTCTCGTCTGTTCACTTAATGTGATATTAGACGGGGAGAGTTGGGGGGGGGAGGGGAGGGGGTTGATGAGATGGAAGATGTAGCAAGATACTAATTCCAAACAATACAAAAAATAAAAAATAAAACAAGGCAAAGGAACACAAAAAGAACAACCCTCAGAACAACAACAATAGCAACAAAACTATGCTAACAGCAGAACCTGAACATTTGGAATCATTCTGATTTCAAATATGTAGCAGACGCATTGTCAAATTTTACAAAAATGAAGCTACTGGGGATCGCATCAGGGATAATGCTATCTCACACAATAGCCTTGGATTCGTAAGAACCTCGTGTAGGGACTTATTTTGAAATGATGGTAGGAACTTTTTTAAACCTGAACAGTGATGCAAAACATGAATATTTGAAAGTTTTTCACCGCATATACATTGTATGTTTTTTGCAAATTTTGCCCGAAAAGCATTTAGTTTCAATCTGTAGATTAGAGTAACAGTTTTTCTGGTACAGGATTTTTGATAACCGTACTGAGTACAAAGAATGTTCTCAAAATCTAGATATGAACAATTATACAGGGGATATCCAGCCTCTTCCTGTTTCTTTTTAACATGTTTCCAGCAAACATTTTGAAGCAGTGCATAACCCTCACGAAGAGAAAGCGGAACATGTACGACAGTAGAACAGCAAGAATGATTTGCTGCTGATTTGGCTACTTTGTCAACCTTTTCATTACCATAAATACCACAGTGAGATGGAGCCCAGCAGAAAGTGACATTAGATCCTCTCAGAATTAAAAAGTGTACTAAATGATTGATTTCAGTTATAAGAGCCTGTCTAGCATTAGATTGTGTGTGTGTGTGTGTGTGTGTGTGGTGTGTGTGTGTGTGTGTGTGTGTGTGTGTGTGTGTGTGTGTGTGTGTGTGTGTGTGTGTGTGTGTGTGTGTAAGTGCATACACATAGATCCTAGACTTAACTGTATGTTCTTTTTGCGTGTTCCCTAGTACATGCCCACCAGCTTACGCAGCTATTCTCTATCCTCATATATGCCAATCACCGTGAGACTCTTAAGTACAGCACGATGAGAAATTGTGCATGCACAGCCTTGCCCTGTAGACAGCCAATCTCCGAATTCAGAGAATATTAATTTTTCTGTTTCATATAGATACACGTTGATATGATAGGAGCATGTTATGGATGATGATAGTCTCAACACAGCTTTTCAAAGCATAAGAACATTTTAATGGAGGCCTTGGCACTTAGCTTACATCAGTCGGTACCTGGCAAAGCATTTGGCCTGGGCCATGAGCCTGACAGTATAGATGTAAAGCTATGAACAGCAGAGCTTTTTCTATCACATAACCTGCAACCACCCGTTGCTTTTACTAAACCATGTATACCCTCTACACATCTGCACATACCCCTATTCCAACCTCTGTACCTCCCCCATCCCCCTTCCACCAATCCTCTTACCGAAACGATACCGCAGTGTGAGCAAACACGCCACCCAGACACCCCTGTCCATCCACACACACAACAGCAGCAAACTGGATCCCGTTAGGTCAGACAGCTCCCGTTCATCCAATCAATTTTACGGTAAATTTCCTCCTCCGTCCAATCCATCTCATGCTGAGGTTCAGGAGCAATGGACGTGGTTTTCCTCGCGGTGAAAACCTTGGTGTTTAGATCTGTGTGGCTAGCCAGATGGGGAGATTCTGTGGCTAATCACTTGTGTCTGTCCACTGGAGGAATGATATCAGCTAGCTCTGAGAAAGGAGGAACAGACGGGGTATGGTGTGGTGACTAGCTGATGGAGTGGGATTAGGATTGTTTGATAACATGGGATTTGTAAAATAATTGGATCTAATCCATATTCATGATGGAGGATTTAATCCTCCCAAATATAAATGCAATTTTAATATGTTTTCCTTTAAATAAACACGCACGCATGCCTGCACGCACTCGCGCACACAGAAACACGCACAAAAACATGCATACACACATGCACATGCACACACACATACACACGCGCATGGACACTCATGCACGCCCACTTATGCACACAGACGCACAGACACACACACCACCACCACCACCACCACAAAGTATGCCGCTACATAACACCATCAATTATTTTTTTAGTGATTCATGTCCATGAATGTATCGATTTTTCACAACAAAAGTGAGTGTTCTGTCACATATTGGGGACAATTTTGCCAATGAGTTTACATTATAAATGATAGGTTTCCTAGATCTGCTGTGCATCTAACACAATTTTTTCTCTGCTCTATTCCAATCTTTCAAAACCAAACGATAGTAGACGAATATTTCTTTCACAACTCATACTCCTATTACTCCATTTTCTTTGACAGGGTACAGAAAAAAAACTCTTGTGCGTATGGTTGTCATTATGTGGACCGAAAACGGGTAACTATTTGCTCATAGACATGAATCACAGAATTTTTAAAGTGCATATTTGATCTTCTACTGGTAGTGTGTATTCTACTATTGGGCATCCGTCTGTCTCAGAAGACTATGGAGTTGCCCTCTGGGCTGTAGCGCACAAAGCCTGGGTAAGTAAGCATAGAGGGCAAGCTGTTACCTAGGAGCCGCCAGAACGTTGCCATATACAGCTCCGATCTGCCCTGGGGACTCCAACTCCCCGATATTTCCTCAGCGGTGGTGTCTAAACACAACTGTGTGTATGCCTGGTTTTTTTTTGTTGTTGTTGACATTTGTGACGCTCCACCACATAAGGAGTCGCATTGCACCAGAGGTCAATTTTTAGTTATTGACAAGGTATGAATTTGCAATAAAAGGGCTATTCATTACAAAAAACAGATTGAAAATCAGACAACTATGTGCAAAGTTATTACAAATTGAAATAATAGACTGCAGGATGTGACAAAATGAGAAACGGGCAAGCTTATTTTTGTAACAGGTTGTCAGATAGAGAGCTTGGATATTTTCAAAACACATTTAAAACCAAAAGGAATAAAATTTATGCCTTGATATTTCATTACAAGGTAGAATAACTGATATAGTTTAATAATCGATCAAAATCTCAAAATTGACAACTTGACCCCCACCTGCCTTTAATGGCTCCTAGCACAAAATTGAGTAATGTGCTAAGCGACTCATTTCGTGGTGGAGCGTCACATTTGCTTTTACCTGGCACCAATGGCCTGCTCTTCCAAAAGGCTGTAACGGTGTTTTTTTAATGTGTGTGCAAGATGTTCTGCGTGCGTTCGCCTCGAGGCCTCGGTTTATAGTCTCATCTGAATGACTCCGATTCCTAATGTGTATGTACACAAAGAAAAGCAAGGCATTGGCAGGTCTGCTCTTTGAGTAGACCAAGGAGATAAAAAAGCCTGATCTTAAAAAAAGTAAACCAGACAAACAACTGAGATCTGAACCTACAACTTCATGGATAGAAGCTGAATGCTATTGACCATCCAGTTATAGCTTCTGTGAAGAATCATCGTAGAGAACTACAGAGCAGTTTCCCTTCTACTGTGATCCTGTTGTTGTCCTGTGTAACAGGCATGTAAATTTACCCATTACCTTTCCTGTTGACCAAATCGTTGCCCAACAGCCTAGGTAGATATCGATCATCTAATCCCTGATAACAAGCAGTTAATCTCCTTGACAGACTGGGGTCTTGATATTGATTGCTTCAACATCGTTGGGGTATTGTAGCATGCATAATTTGTAATGAAACGATTAGGGTTCCGCTATGACGGTAAACAAGTCCAACTGCTTCCCTTTAAAAAAAAAAAAAAAAAAGATGGATAGATTGCATAATGACAAACTCAGCCAGACTGAGCCAGGACATGATCGAAATTTCTTGTGTTTGTGAATTTGTATTTGTATACGTTTTCAAGAGCCGCCGCTGTAGTCTAGTGGTTAGGGAGTTGAACTAGCTCGTAATCTAAAGGTTGCGGGTTTCGATCCCAGCTTTCAGCTATGGCGTTGTGCCCTTGGAAAAGGCACTTTACGGTTATTTTCTCACCCCACCCAGGTGTAAAAGGGGTACCAACCTTGTGTTGGTGGTTAACCCTGCGATAGACTGGCGTCCTATCCAGGGGGGAGTCTAGACTTCAGTCGCTTAACGCCACAGAAACCGGGATAAGCACCGGCCTGATGAGCCTTAGGCTCGGGACAGACTTTAACTTTTTTTTAATACCGTTTTCAAGAGGGTACAGGATAGTTCAGTGGTCAGAGCGCTCGTTTTCCCCCAGCCAAGGTTAAGCAGCGTGGAGCGTGGTTGCCAATTGGATGAGTGACAGTTTGCATGCCTTAGCTTCAGTACTGTTCCCCCCAGTTCATCCAGCTGTCAATGGGTACATGCCCCCTTTAGGGTCAGGGAAGGTAAAGCAGCAAGGTAGAGGGGATGGGCGCCGCCCTCAACATGCTGTGCTCTAAGAACTGATGTCTCTACGCTCGCTCTTCTAGCACACAGGTATGGGACACCTTTACCTTTTTACCTTTTCTTCAAGAGAAGTTCCCTAGAAAAAGTGTATTGTGCCTGTTGGTTTTCAGCACACACACACTACACACATACACACAAAACACACACACACACACACACACAACACACACACACACACACACACACACACACACACACAGGACAAGGTTCCCATCCACCTGCAGAACTCCCGGTGCCTCATTTTGCTGGGTACTGTCACTGCCCCCTTGATACCGGCACTAGTGTCAGAGAAGCAGTGCAGCCTGTCTCAGGTCATCACTTTTCATAAAGGTAATGTTTCCCTCAGCAGAGCAGTCCGTGAATCGGGAGTGTCCCCTGGGTCAAAAATAATTATAACAACAACAACAACAACTGGTAATGGAAAACGGAAAATTGGACATTGGTCAGCCACCACTCCTCTCAACCAATCAATTACAGGCAAGTTTGCCTTTCTGTCCAATCAGTTAGCATTTAATCGTTTGCCTTTCTGTCGATCGTTATGGTTTAGATCGTTGCCTTTCTGTCCAATCCGTTTAGCATTTACATCTTTTGCTTCTGTCCATCCGTTAGCGTTTAGATCGTTTGCCTTTCTGTCCAATCCGTTTATGGTTTAGATCGTTTGCCTTTCTGTCCAATCCGTTTAGCATTTACATCTTTTGCCTTTCTGTCCGATCTGTTTATGTTTAATCGTTTGCCTTTCTGTCCAATCCGTTTAGCATTTACATCTTTTGCCTTTCTGTCCAATCCGTTTATGGTTTAGATCGTTTGCCTTTCTGTCCAATCCATTTAGCGTTTAGATCGTTTGCCTTTCTGTCCAATCCGTTTAGCGTTTAGATCTGCGTGTGATGCAAGTTGCTTTCCAGGCTTACCTGTCAATGGAGCAATCAGATCCTGGGGCAGATGAGAGTTGATTTTCTGGCTAATCAGCTCCCAGTTATATCGTTTTCCGCGGCCAATGTCGATAGGAGTAAGAAGTGGATGCGAAGTTCTCCGGTAAATAACAGAAGGTGTCAGACTAAGTTGACTTGTTAGTGTAGTAGTCAGTAACTGGGCATCTATGCACCAATCTTCAGAAGTATGGATTTGGGATATCTTGAGTCTTAGCATACCATTTCTTTGCCTTTCCTCTGTCAGAAACTTTGGATACTTCTGTTATGTAAAGAATAATTCTTTTGTTTGTTAGGTGAATGGATAGAATAAATTAATCAATATGGAAAAAAGACTGCACATTTGTGCGTAGTTCAGCTGTATTTGGATGATTGTCTTTTTCTTCTTCTTCTTCTTCTTCTTCTTCTTCTTCTTCTTCTTTCTTCTTCTTCTTCTTCTTGCAATTCTTCTTCGCAATTCTTTCTTCTTTCGCATTCTTCTTCGCATTCCTTCTTCTTTGCAATTTCTTCTTCTATCGCAATTCTTCTTCTTCGCAATTCTTCTTCTTTGCAATCATTCATTCTTTCTTCGCAATTCTTTTCGCAATTCTTTTTGTACTGTGCTGTGCGCTACTACGCATGCAGCATGCATGCAGACGTGTGTATATGCTGTGGGCGCCCAGCGAGATGACTGTGTGAAGAAATAGAAAAGAGAGAGACACAGAGAGAGACAGAGAAGACAGAGAGAGAGTGAGAAAGAGATCTGGCGTGACTGAAAGTGGTACACGATACAAAACACACCCGAACCCTCACCCTTCCTGGTAGATCACAATGGCCTAACCACCAGACACTAAAGCAGTTAATCTTGTTGTTGGCAGATTGGAATCTGAACAGTCATGCTATTGCTTGCTTTAACAGTGGTGTGTAAATTGGGGCCTGTATTGATTGTGGGGAACGATAGGGTTCTTCAGGGGGTGTAAGGAAACTAGGCCGACTGCTGTTTTCCCCACACCACTAGCTCTGAAGTGACCGGCTGTAATCAACAAAACTATTTGGATTCTAATACAGACATACATTTCTACCTGATGCATGATAAAGTTGGTGCTTCGTTTGCATAAAGTTGGTGTGTGTGTGTGTGTGTGTGTGTGTGTGTGTTGTATTTATGTGTGTGTTTGTACGCGTGTGTGTGTGTGTGTGTGTGGGGGGGGGGGGTATGTAGAAAAA
>CM060331.1:40250805-40288305 GCA_030674155.1 Stramonita haemastoma
CGTCTTAGCTGAGACTGTGAGGGAAAGAAGCAGGAAGGGGAGAAGAAATAAAGAAGACGACAAAGAAGAGCACTGTATCTAGACTTGGCATCTGGGCTTGGGAAAGTACATTCACGTTTGAAACTCTGTTGTACCATTTGATGTTTAAGACACGTCAGAGGCAGCACTGATGAACTGATGTAGTAGACTGCCACGCCTTTGGTACAGAGTCCATGGCTGGCATCCATACAGCAAGGCAGTCAGGACTACTGCTTTGTATACTGCATCTTTACCTCCAGTTCTGAGTTTCTTTCATTTCTTACTTGCTTATGAAGCTTGATGTAGGAAGTACTTTTCTCGGCAATTGGGTTGGGTACCTCCTTATTATTGGACAAGAAACACTACTACCAGGCTAGGTGAATGAGTTAATGTTGCAAAAGACCTTGACCTCCATCTTCATCACAGGCATTACTGATGCTGATCACTTTGCAGATGAAACAGCAGCTCTCTTCAGTCTTCCTGATGTTTGTTTGGTGGCTGCAGACATTGAATCTCTAAGTCTCTGAAGGCCACCCTCTGAGTGAACAATAACAGCAGTCACTAGAAAAATATACAACGCCATTGAGCCGTATGAAGACCTCCTGACTTGAGTGAAAAGATGCAAACTGAAGGGGTATTGGTACGTCACACAGACACCTGGACTGCCCAAAACTTTCCTACAGTGAACAGCACAAGAAGAGAGATTAAGAGGCAGACAGAAAACGATGGGGAGACAACATCAGAGAGTGAACTGAAACCATATTATTATATTGTGACATGCTTGAAAAAGTATAATACTTCTGTTGAAGGTCAAGCGTGAAACTGAATGTTCTTTAATCTCTATGAAATGGAAGAAAAGCACACTTAAAAAATGCAAGCCCCCATGTCTCATTGAATACATTGTATGAGGAGGTTAATCCTAATTGCCTTCCATGCGGAAGGAACACATCTACGAGCGCTACGCTATGTCACCAAACTGGAACACACCAGCGAATTGTGCCAGACTCAGTTTCCTTGGGTGGTTGTTCTGTCTTCGGAACATTCAGTTTGCTTTCACGGTGAATTGCAGAATTTATGAATATTTCATTACTAGTCTGATAGCGCTTCGCAATTTTCTACTATTCTATACTATGCTTGTAGTTCTGAAATATTTGGGAGGTAATCTACTTCTCTTCTGTTTTTGTTTTTCAAATAAAACAACAAACTTGCACATGCAGTACGGTACGCATTCATGTGAAGTGATTCGTATATAAGCGTTTTCACGTGCGTGCACATACACAAACACAAACACACACATGTAAACATCACAAATAACATTTAGTTTGGATAGATGAAGAGAAAGTCAGTCGCCATGCAGCTTTCTTCCTCACTGCTCCCATGTACTCTGCCATTCATCTTCCACTCCCTTATCAGCCGGCATCGATCTACTGTCAGGGACAAGTTTGGAGTGTTGCCAAGGACAGCCTCCTCAATGCACATGCGCCTCCTCCCTGCTGCTGATACATTCCCACAAGTCGTCTTCATCTTTTACCCACAGTTGATCAGCCCGTGTGTGTGTGTGTGTGTGTGTGTGTGTGTGTGTGTGTGTGTGTGTGTGTGTGTGTGTGTGTGTGTGTGTTTGTGTTTGAAAGTCAAATTTTTAATACCAAGATGGTACATTGAACACACCTTCGCTACGAGTGCGTGCGTGCGTGCGTGCGTGCGTGCGTGTGTGTGTGTGTGTGTGTGTGTGTGTGTGTGTGTGTGTGTGCGTGTGTGCAGCTTTTCGTCATATTTTCCTTATTACTTTACTCTGGGTGCCATAATATTGTATTCTTTTAGCTTTGGTAGGTGAATTTCGTATAAATATGGTCTGAATGTAAGCTTCCTATTTTGTTGTTTTTCCCTTAAGGGTCGCCACTGGCTAAAATAAAAGCTCCAGTTGTTTTGTCATTTGTTTTGTCTTCTGTGCATCATTTTTAGACACAGTGCAAGAATTCTGATGCTTGCAGAGTAATGACGATAGAATGTCTGCAGTCCTGATTTACGAGAATGCAGGAAAAGGAATCTACCTGACTAAAGCACGAAATTAGAAAGTAACTTGTCTGATCAATGATCTTTATGTTAGACATCAAAATAAACAGTACCCAAGCACCCTCTCTGTCTCTGTCTCTCTCTGTCTCTGTCTGTCTGCCTGTCTGCCTGTCTGTCTGTCTGTCTGTCTGTCTGTCTGTCTGTCTGTCTGTCTGTCTGTCTGTCTGTCTGTCTGTCTGTCTCTCTCTCTCTCTCTCTCTCTCTCTCTCTCTCTCTCTCTCTCTCTCTCTCTCTCTCTCTCTCTCTCTCTCTCTCTCTCCAACCCCCCCAAAAAAAAACAACCCACATACGCACACATGGCTGGTAAATATTCTTGTGTGCGTGTAGACACACGCACTCGGGTATTCACACACACACACACACACACACACACACACACACACACACACACACACACACACACACACACAACACACACACAGATATAATATATAAATATATATATATATATATTCCCTTCATTATCAATAACGGTGAATAATAACATCACGATAAAGAGCAGATTGTTGATATGAACAGTTTAAGGTAAAAGCAATTTTGTATAATCATTCTTGTATCTATATGTGAGTACCTAATGACAAATCATGTGTAGATGACCTGGTATGGTTTGATAGCTTCAACAGAGGCCGGGTGTTTAAGGGCAGAATTTTGAACATTTAGTGGAGAGAAGATGAAATTCTAGTTATAGTTGTCTTTGATGTTACATCTGATCACTCTTAGTGATATTAGAGGATGGAGTTCTAGTCTGATGGCAGAAATAGGACCTTAGATCTTGGATTCGCTTGTGACTTACCTGGCAGTGGTAAAAGTTGTTACCTGATATGGACAATTCCAATTAAACTTGTTTAAACACACACACGCACGCACGCACTCGCACGCACACACACACATACACGCGTGCGCGCACACACACACACACACACACACACACACACACACACAAACACACACACACGTGAGTGCATGCATGGACACACAGACACACACACTCGCGTCGTACACACACACGTACGCACACGAATAGATATATGCCTTTTACTATTTCAAAGCACAGTACTCACAAACCTGGCCTGGAACAAACATCAAATACATGAAAAATATTCCTTTACTTTGTTGACAGACAAACTAACAGCAGAAAAATATAACAAAAAAATTTCTAGAAAACACGGATCACATAAATTCTAAACCCACACCGTTTTTACATCAAATACCACTGACCCTACATACAGCCTGTAGTTGACCTGCATAGTCCCTCCACTATGTAACATCTAACGGGTGAAAAGCATTAACAAGACAGCAGGTAATGAAACAGGTGGATCATCCACCTCCATGCATGTCAGCATGGTCCATTGGCTTCATTGCTTCACAGGATCAAAATCCAACCATCTAGCCACCAGAGCCT
This sequence comes from Stramonita haemastoma, assembly GCA_030674155.1. Taxonomy (NCBI): domain Eukaryota; kingdom Metazoa; phylum Mollusca; class Gastropoda; order Neogastropoda; family Muricidae; genus Stramonita; species Stramonita haemastoma. Next base: position 40,254,299 of record CM060331.1, read on the forward strand.
TCAGCGTAGAAAAAAAAATTGTACACTCTATTCTATTCTATTCTATTTTTTTATATCGAGGATAATGGGATAAGCACTCTTGTGCTTTTTTACATCCAGTCCCCGTGTGTATGCAGTTTTGTAGATGTCATCTCTTCCAACCGGCACACGATGGCCTACTCTTACGAAAAGCGGAACAGGATTTAACGTGTGCGCAAGATGTTCTGCGTGCGTTTCCACACGGGGCCTTGGTTTAACAGTCTCATCCGAAAGACTTTTGGGGTGAGTGGAGTCAGCACTGATGTTAACTCCAGGAGAAAAATCCCCTCGACCGGGAATCGAACACACTGTCACTGAGAGAAAGGGTTCACCACTAAGCAGAGGTTATGCAGCTGCTGGTAGTGTAGGAAGAGGTGGTGGCAGAGGTTAGTGGCTAGTGTGTTTGGACACAGAATCTGATGAATATGTGGGTGCAGGTTTAATAATACATGGAATTTATATAGCGCTATATCTTGTAAAAACAAATCAAAGCGCTTGCACTCGACCCTCACAACAAACAATCAATGACAATAAATAATTCTAGCAAATTCGAAAGCACACACACGCGCGCGCGCGCGCGCGCACGCGCACACACACACACACAACACACACACACACACACACACACACACACACACACACACACACACACACACACACACACACACACACACACACACACACACACACACACTTATAGAGGTTATACATTTTGACAGGGTGAATGGAATTTCAAATGTTGAAGGCAGGGACAAATAGGAGATGAAAACAGAAGACACAAATCTTAGGTTTGAAACAAGTGTGTCTTGAGGTTAGATTTAAAAGTGTCATATGTAGGCTTTTGCCGAAGGGATAGAGGGAGGTCATTCCAGATTGATGGACCAGAAATAGAGAAAGAGCGGCGGCCAACGGTAGATAGGTTGAATCTCGGAATTTTTAAGGATAAGGTATCTGCAGCCGAGCGGAGGGAACGAGAAGGTGTGTACACGTGAAGACATTCACAGAGGTAGGAGGGTGCTGTTTTGTGGAGACATTTATAACAGAGAATACTGATCTTGTAGTTAACTCTCTGTGGCACAGGCGGCCAGTGGAGAGATTGCAAGAGAGGAGTAATGTGTTCAGATTTTTTCTTTCTGAGGACCAGTCGAGCTGCAGAGTTTTGTATGCGTTGGAGAGAGTGGATAGATGATGCTGGCAGACCAGCCAAAAGAGAATTGCAATAGTCCAGACGTGAAAGAATAAGAGAAGTGACTAGTTTGGATGTTGCATCAGTGGACAGGTACTTTCGAATTGCACTAATACGCCGTAGTTGATAGTAGCATGACTGACAGGTCTAGGTGATGATTTTTGCATGGAGAGTGTGTTGTCAATAACGACTCCTAGATACTTTACGGCACTGGATAGAGGGACTGACGTATTGCCGAATTCTATTGAAGTTGTTGTGATGAAAGACAGTTTGTGTTTGGTCCCTACAAGCATGGATTCGGTTTTATCTGCGTTTAATTGTAATTTGTTCTGTATCATCCAGTTTTGGATATCTTGAAGGCAGTATGACATATTTGTAAAGAGAGAAGGCAGGTTTTCAGGTGTATCACTGCTTAGAATCTGAGAGTCGTCTGCATAAAAGTGATGGTTGATCTGGTGACGATTAATAACATGTGACAGGGGAGCAGTATAGAGAGTAAAGAGAACAGGGCCTAGAACAGATCCTTGAGGTTTGAGTCCTGCTGCTTTGGCTATTTTGAGGCATAGCTTAGCATCCTTTGGGGTCACCCCAGAATATGTGCTCGTCTCTCACTAAAAACACTGAAACCATGCATACATGCTTGATGAGAAGTGCGTTTGTTTGTGCGCATGTGTATACATACGTGTTTGTGTATGCAATCATAAGTATGTGTGTTCGATTCATTTTACGTCTTTTCACAAAATGTGATATTGTACATAGTGTGTGTGTGTGTGTGTGTGTGTGTGTGTGTGTGTGTGTGTGTGTGTGTGTGTGTGTGTGTGTGTGTGTGTGTGTGTGTGTGTGTGTGTGTGCGTGTGTGTGTGTGTGCGTGTGTGTGTGTGTATGTGTGTGTTTCTGTCTGTCTGTCTGCCTGCCTGCGTGTGCATGTGTGTTTGTGCTTGTAAATCCTGATCTTTACAGAAGTGATGGACAATACTAAATCTCCACGGACACCCAGACACCCCTTTCCATTCACAGAAAACAGCAAACTGGATCCCGTTAGGTCAGACAGCTCCCGTTCATCCAATCAGTTTTACGGTAAATTTCCCCCTCCGTCCAATCCATCTCATGCTGAGGTTCAGGAGCAATGAACGTGGTTTTCCTCGCCCATCAGTTTGGCGTTGAGTTTAGGGTTTTTGTTGTTGTTTTCTTTTAGCAAGATTGGGGCAATGCTGTGGCAAATCTTTCGTGTATCTCCACTTGGCAAATGATATCAATACTGAGAAAAGAGGAGCAGACGGGATGCTGTGTGACAGTTAGCTGCTGAAGTGTGGCTAAGATTGTTTCTTTCTATGAATCATTTGACTTTATTGAAACACACAAAAGCTGTATCTATTGATATATATATATTTTTTTTACTTTCACACTTGCTACACAACACACACACACACACACACACACACACACACACACACACACACACACATACACACACACAAACACACACACACGCACACACACTATATATATATATACACCGACATATATATATACACCGACATATATTATATATATATATATATATATATATATATATATATATATATATATATATATATATATATCACCTAGCCGTCACTCAATAGATCATTAAAAAGAAAGTGGGGGCACATCACTCTTGCTTCTTGCACCCATCTAACTCTGTCTCTGTCTCTGTCTCTCTGTCTCTGTCTGTCTGTCTGTCTGTCTGTCTGTCTGTCTCTGTCTCTGTCTCTGTCTCTGTCTCTCTCTCTCTCTCTCTCTCCTCTCTCTCTCTCTCTCTCTCTCTCTCTTTGTGTTCATTTATGCCAGAGGGATGGTTGTAAAAAAGCATTTTTTGCTTATGCCATGACACTCTTTAAATAAAATTTATTCAATCCAATTCAATTCTATTTAAATCTCTCTGAAAGATCTAGTACAGGCTCTATGGTTTTGTGGAAGTCAATTAGAATTTCTTTAGTCTACCTAACGTATGTCCAAATAGTTTTGTGTGCACCTGGAGGAAAATGCTTCAACTTTATCAGAATAAACGGGATTAAAGTTGGATAGATCTACAAGAGCATAACCTTCAGAATATTATTCAATAATGTTATATTCAGAACCACCACCGTTATTGGTATGGTTATAGATTGAAAAGGATAGGAGATAGAACAGTGCATTGAGGAAAACCCGTGGACGTCAACTTTTTGGCTGATTTTTCTCTTCTTTTTAAAAAACAAATCTTGGACACACTGTTTCCCATGAACCAGAGAGTTCAAGGCCCAAAGAATGGACCTTGGACAGACATTCACTGACAGTAATTCGAGCTCTACAAGTCGGGGCTGGATGCTGTCAAATGCAGAGGAAAAGTCAATAAAGACCTTTCTGTCCGCGTCATGCGCAACAGCCGTGTAAATTTGCTCATTTTTCTCCTTGTTGACCAAATCCTCTCCAAGCAGCCCAGGTACTTATCGATCCTGTAATCAGCAGCTAGTCCAGCAATTAATCGTGTGGACAGACTGGATCTCAATGGCCTTGATGTTGTTTGCTGTCACACCGGGTGGAAATTGCGGCATGAATTACTTGTAATGAAATGATAGGGTACTTCACTGTGAAGGTACACAAAGATTATTGCAGCTGATATTATCTTTTTTATGAAAAAAACACATGTTTGCTTTGAGCAAGTAATCTTAAAAGGTGCGTTTATGCAAGCGAGAGAGAGGGGGAGGGAGGGAAGGAGAGAGGGAGGGAGAGAGAGAGAGACACACACACACACACACACACACACAAACACACAAACACACACACACACACACACACACACACACACACACACACACACACACACACACACACACAGGGAGACAGACAGACATACAGATAGACAGACAGAGATAGACAGAGAGAGAGAGAGGGGGGGAGGGAGAGAAAGAGACAATAAATGAATGAATTAAAATGAGAGAGAAAGTGTATGATGTATGTATGTGTCTGTGCGTTCCTGCGTATATATCTGTGTGTATGTTGTATGTGTAAGCTTCTCTGTGTGTGTGTGTGTGTGTGTGTGTGTGTGTGTGTGTGTGTGTGTGTGTGTGTGTGTGTGTGTGTGTGTGTGTGTGTGTGTGGTGGGCTGCGTGGTGGGGGGGCATGTGTATGTAAAGTACTTTTGGATGATTTCCCACTATTTTACATAACCAAAATTAGAGTGGGTATGAGAGAGAGACAGAGAGATACAGAGAAGGTGAAAAGGGCAGAGACGGAGACAGAGAGACAGAGAGACACACACACACAAGAAAGTTTTCCCTTTTGACAGGGCACACCTTTTTTTCAAAATACATATATCTATTCAATAAGCTTTTTAATGTGTGCATCAGAACCAGTGACAACCAAGCAGATGCTTCAGTTCTCAGTTTGTGCCATTTTGCAGCTATTTTTCAGAGCCTGCAAACCCTTTTTCTCTTGGAAAAAGTCTGGTGGCTGGACCACCTTGGCTGCTGTTTGTGCACCAGCTCTGCCCTGCCTGCCCTTCCTTGCCCTGCCGTGCCCCTGTAAATGGGCACACTTTTCATTCCCTTTGTGCCCGTCTGCAGCCAGTGCCGGGGCTTATGATCTGTCCTTTCACTAGGAAAACAGCCAAAAATCAATCCTGATGACATAATCAGAGCTGAATAGCCATTTTTCCCTGTTTGCTTTTGCATCCACGATAAAAGGGTGCTGTCATCAATTATTTGCACAAAATGTGATCATCTTCTGGCTCACGTTCCTAGAAAACCCGTTCCACTTTTTCGGAAGAGTAGGCCATTGTGTGCCGGTGTAGTGGGAACGGATGACAAAATTTACAAAACTGCATACACACGGAGACTGGATGTGAAAAATCATGTGAGTGTTTATTCCATAACCTCGAAATATAGGAGTAAAAGAAAGAATAAGGAAATATAGGGGGACGGAGGATGTCTGTAATGAATATTCATTATAAAAGCGATTGTTATAAACATGACATGGAATCCATGCTATCGTGGGTATCTGGATAGTCATGATTATTTTCTTTATATCATCAAATTGGTATGTGTTCTGATCTAAATCTCTGTTCCAATACCCCCTCATAAAACGAAATGCCTTTTACAGTTTAACACAATAAAAATGTGCCATTCTCTCTCTGTCTCTCTCTGTCTCTCTCTGTCTGTCTGTCTGTCTGTCTGTCTGTCTGTCTGTCTGTCTATCTATCTACTTCTACCTCCTACCTTCTATCTATCTCTCTCATCTCTCTATCTCATCTATCTTCTTCTATCTCTATCTATCTATCTATCTATCTACTCTATCTATCCATCTATCCATCTATCTATCTATCTATCTATCTATCTATCTACTATCTATCTATCTATCTTTGTGGAATCATTAGAACACTGCTTTTTCATATTTTACCTGCTACATTGGGCAGGGGAAATCTGGTGCTGCCTTCCACTTCTAAAATTACTAAAATTATTAGTGAACATAAATTACTTGTGCCATGCACACTACAAGCCATTACTGCCATATGTTTTGGCAAGAACTTTAAACTTGTACAAAGATTCTATAATATGTGTAGAATATGTGATATGTGCATTTGCACCTGGAACTGCAGTTCAGTCTCATCTGAATCACATGCAGGAGATTGAACTTAAACCAGTGTTAATCTCCTTGTAAAACTCCCTGAAGTGAACAGTTCAACAGGACTATGAACCCCTAGTTTACTTTACATCACATCAACTCCCATTCTTATCACCACTAGCCCTTCTTCCCAACGTTACCTGTGCGTTACCTGTCTAAGGGATATGGTGTACATATTTTTTATCGGTGCTGAGCACTCTGGAAGCTAAATTGGGATGGTCTTAGCTTAGCTGCTAAAGCAGTGGAGCCAATAGACATACTGACTGACATGGAGGAGCTGGATGAGCCACTATTCCATTACCTGCTGTCACGTCAGTGCTTTCCACCAGTTAGATGCTACATAGCAGAGGGAATACCAGATCAACTCAGGTTGCAAGTTCAATGAGATTTGATGAAGACAACGGTGTTTCAAATGTGCTTCCTTTCTCCTTTTCATTGTCTGCAGTCAAGTTGAGTGTCAACAAAGGGATTGAATATCTCATGGCTTAGTGTTTGTTTTGGGGATCAGAACTGTGTGTAGCATTTCTGGTTCAAAACTGTTATTAATGAATGAAAAGAGGAAAGCCCCAGCATTGATAAGTGTGTGGTTATTGTACACAGCCAAATAAACTATGTGTGTGTGTGTGTGTGTGTGTGTGTGTGTGTGTGTGTGTGTGTGTGGTGTGTTCTAAATTTCAGTTGCTACAACTTCTATATGGGTTAATTAGGTCAAACAATCAATAACACTCTAGCAGATCCATACAACGTTCTGTTTGTTCCTCCTTTCTCATCATTGATATCATTTGATACTCCCAGTGAAGAGATACAAGATATTTGCCACAGTATCAACCTCCCCCCCACCCCCACCCCCTATCTTGCCCCAAAATCTAAACGCCAAACTGATGAGCGAGGAAAACCACGTTCATTGCTCCTGAACCTCAGCATGAGATGGATTGGACGGAGGGGGAAATTTACCGTAAAATTGATTGGATGAACGGGAGCTGTCTGACCTAACGGGATCCAGTTTACCGCTGTTGTGTGTGTGGATGGAAAGGGGGTGTCTGGGTGGCGTGTTTGCTCACACTGTGACATGACTTGGAGAGGAGGGTTGAGAGAGGTGCAGAGGCTGGAATGGGGTGGGGGTGGGTTACACATGGTGACAGTGCTCCTGGAGAAGCAGTACAGACAGTGTGGACTGTGAGATAAAGAAAACTGATGCTGCTGTTGGTCACTTCACATGTAGTCAGTCTAGGATCTGTTGCATGCGAACACAGACTCCGACAGACACACAGAGATGCAGGCACATGCACACACGCACGCACGCACGCATGCACACACACAAACACACACACACGCACACACGCACACACACACAACACACACACACACACACACACGCACACACACACACAAACACACACACACGCACACACTCAACACACACACACAACACGCACACAAACACGCACACACACACACACTTTTTTTGTCACTGGAAGACAAACTTATTTTAAACTATTTTCAGCCACACACTCCAGACATATCTCATTTCAGGCCAAATGCCACTGACCCTACTTCCCCCCCCCACCGTCACCATACATCCATCACCTTGAGATCTCCCCCATTAGTCCATCAATAATTCATGGAACATGTTTTGCAACAACGAGAAAGCCGCTAACAACAAGTCCATTACCATTCTACTCATGACCAACATCGACCAGGTCAGTGTTTAGCGGTCAAACAGATCAGAGCCCACAGAACTGGCAGCACATGGTGCCTATCAAAGAACATGGAAATGAGTGTGTGCTGGTTGTAATGTGTGGACACTGTAAACAAGGAACTTATTGATAGCACCGGCAGTTGAGCAACAGGTTTGTGTTCTGGATGCATGAGTATAGGCCTGCTACATTGGCAAAACATATATCATTTCATGTCAACTGTCACAAAAGTATTTTCAACTATATATCAACAATGTTTTTCAGCCCTTGCTTAGCAATAAACAAACGTCAGTGGGTTTTTTCTGCACTCAAATATGAATTGTGAGACCGCTCTCTTTAGAATAAAAACACTAAACAGGAGAATCAGATACCCAGCAACGACAACATTCCAGGATTAAGATCCTTTCAAACAGATATCTCCCTAAAGTCAGAATGCGGCTACCTTAATGATGGTCAAAAACGGTCATATTTGCAAAATTTCACCATTGGTGAACCTTGGAGCTCTAGTTGAGAAACATTAAAAAAAGAACATTTCAGTGAGAGTCAAACCCATGCACACACATGACATCAGCTCACATATCTGCGGTTCTAACCACTGATAATTATGTGTTCCCTCATTTACCTAACCTGCCCCCATTCACCAGCCCTTCTTCCTGTAATTAGTGGCGTGACGTCTCTCTCAGGGACAGCGTGCACACCTGTCTTTTCATTTGCGCTGACAGCTAGTACAGGTGATCTACTACAGCTTGTCAAGCAATGAAGCCGATCGATCATACTGACTGACTGACTGACTTCAGGGGAGCTGGATGAGCCGCCTATTCATTAGCTGCTGTCAGGCCTATGCTTTCCACTAGTTAGATGTTACATAATGGAGGGGTTACGCAGGTCTCTGAAAAGGATGTGTGTGTGTTCCTGTTCATTATTCTATTGTCAGTGGTGGAGTTGTGTGTCAACAAAGCGAATGAATACTTCACGTCCTACAGTTGACTTTCAGACTAGATTGAGCGGAACGTTTTTTTGTGTTCTCAAAAAATGGGAAAGGACATTTATTTTCTAACAGTGTGTGTATGTGTGTGAGATTACTCTGTGTGTTGTGTGTGTGGTGTGTGTGTGTGTGTTGTGTGTGTGTGTGTGTGTATGTGTGATGTGTGTGTGTGTGTGTGAAGTGTGGAAAGGCAGTGGGGTTGAGGGAGCAATGTATTGACATTTCATGTCAGATACTATAATAATGTACTAAATCTGGACTAATCTAAGTACTTTTGTTTGATGTCTTCTTCATCCATGCGCACGCGCTCGTGTGTATGTATGTGTGTGTCAGTTTTCGTGAATGTACAATAAAACAGCCATATTCTTATTTTTTTACACAAGCATACAGATTCAGATGCTTTGTTTGAAATACATGTCTTTCAAGAACAAACAAATAAACAAACATTCAACAAAAGAACAAAAATAAAACAGTAGTGTTGTCTCCAGCCAGTAACAATCTAAAAACAAAACCCCCCAAACAGGGCAACTCACAATCCAGCACACTTTGTCATGAAACACGCCCATAATGTTGAATAATAGACACGACAGTCACCGTGCAATGTGTATTCCATTAATAAAAGCACGACAGCCACGAAAGTTATAGGAGAAAAATGAGGGGTAACCGCACAGTGCTATCAAAAATGTGTGAAAAATGAAGAGAAATTTGCAAGTTGCAGGAGAAGGGCCAGAGGGCTGGGGTATTTTTTTTGCATTTGGATGGCATTCTTTGGCACCTCTCCAAAGTGGGCCCTGCCTCGGGATCGATGCCAGTATGAATAAGGATGAAGACAACAAACTGTGCTGGTGAGAAAGACGGGGAGACAAGGTTCATAGGGGTGTCTTTTCTTTACAGTGCTCAACAATCTATATGTCTTTTTATGGTACATGTTTCACACACCACACACCACACACACAACACAATATCAACAATATATATATATATATATATATATATTATATTATATATATATAAATTACTATAATCATACATATTTATAATTTGTGTGTGTCTGTGTCTATCTGTGTCTGTGTGTGTGTGTGTGGTGTGTGTGGTTTTTTGTGTGTCTTTTACTATATTACAAAAACTAAAATTAATATGTATGTGTAGGACGGGATGGCTCAGTGGTCAGATCGCTCCTTTCCCCCAGCCAGGTTAAGCAGCGTCGAGCTGGTTGCCAATTGGATGGGTGACCGTTTGCAGCGCCTTGGCTACAGTACAGTTCCCCCAGTACTCCACAGTGTAAATGGGTACCTGCCCTCTTTAGGGTCAGGGAAGGTAAAGCAGGGAAAAGAGGAGATGGGCGCCTGCCCTCAACATGCTGGTCCCCTAGAGAAGCTGAGGTCTCTAACGCCTCGCTTCCCTACGACCACATAGGTTATGGGATACCTTTACCTTACCTTTTTTATGTATGTGTGTATGTATGTGTGCGTGCACGTGCATGTGTTGTATGGTGTGTGTGCGGCGCGCGTGCGCACGCGCGCGTCTGTATGTGTAAGTGTGTGCGGGCACGTTTGACATTATGCATACTGAATGAAGCATAGCATTTTCACGTACCCCATAAAGGTATAAATGAAACTTAGATCTAAGATTTGCCTGTCAACATAAAAGTTAAACGTTTTCCATTATATCACAAACAACACACTATAACAGACAAGCATAACTAGGGCATGTTTTATTACCGCCACCTTCTTTTTTTTACAGTTCAGTGTATCTGTATGGTCTGTTACATAAAGGAAATTCCTTGAGATGGCTTACAAAACCTGGCAATGTGTACATATAGCTTGCGCTTTGACTTACGCGTAAGCGAAGAACAAGGCATGTGTCATACCTTTAAGCATGTATGTTGTTCTTCTTTCATCCCTCTACAAAAAAACGGACATCCAACCTTTCAGTCAGGGGAAAGTACCGACGGGTAACTAAGGGACGAGATTTTTATCCACATCGCTTTCCCTCCAGTCAAGGAAGCGCTCGGCGTTGTACCAAATGGATGGGACCGGACCTTCCAGACACCCCAAAGCTTCTGTATCTTCAGGTAGGTCAGCCAGGAGGGAGTCGCCGCCTCACAGCGGCACCTAGAACTGAGGTCTACTGAGCAGGCTTACAGCGGAATTATCCTTGAGATCTTGATCCTACGTCTTGGTGCCGCCTCACTGTAGTGATGGTGCATGGATGTTCACCATAGTAGTAACCTTTCGAAAGTGCGGATGTTCCTCACATACTGACGAAGGAAAACATGACCCTAAGGCCCTGAAGCGTAGGTTCGATTTTTCAGCAAAATGGCTTCGATTTGTTTACAATCCCATGCTTGCGCAGCCTGCACCTCATAATTCGTGGGATCGCATCCGAGTCGAATGTCACGTAAAGGACCCCGAACAGTGTTGTGAGTTGGAAGCCCGTACCAGATATCGATCGGTGCAGTACCTTATGGTGACCCGATCCATACCAAGCGTTACTAGAGGTGGTCAGACCACGGCTCTTTCCAGACACTGAATCCTTTTCTTTCTTCAGGACGTTTGCTTTTTACCATGAGACACGGGTGTAGTAGAACTCGCCAAATTGACACGTTATTCCCTGTTGAGTTTCCTTGTTCTACACTCTATAACAATCCTTGCATCAGAGGCGTGTGCGAACCACGCAGAAACTGCACTGAACCTGTCTTCGCTTTTCGTAAAGTAGATGTGTGCGAGGTGGGCAGATGACGTTTACACTGATGATGCGGGCTGGTATAAACCACATGGTCTTATCTCATGCTTGGACTATACAAATGTCCGAAGACTGGGTGAGTCTCAGCAAAAGCAGCTTTAATGCATGGCAGTGCCGTTTACTAAAAGTGTCTCAATCGACACGACTCCCCATCATCAGCAAAAACGTAGCTCCACTAAATTTGTTGCCAGGGTTTTGAGGGGCCATGAAATTCACGCCAGCCCGTTGAAGTGGGCTGTCATCTGAGTCGTCCTGAAGCAAAAACATGAAAAACTCCGTCTTCCGTCTCAATGAATTCTTACTTGTTTTCCGTTCGCAGAAGCATCATGCATGAATAAGATAGTGCAGCTGTAATTGGTGCAAGAAAGAGCCCAGTCTTCACCCCGTTTGTGATTGGGAAAGGCTCTGAGAGGTCGTTGCTGTTTCTGACCTGGCCACGCTGGTCTTCATGTAGCTGGATCACCATGTTGAGAAACTTTGGGGGACAGCCAAGACGCTCCATGATCTACCACAGGCCCTTCCTGCTCACAGTGTCAAATGCCTTGGTTAAATCAACGAAGGTGATGTACAGTCCCTTGTTCTGTTCGCGGCACTTTTCTTGAAGTTGTCTGAGCACGAAGACCATGTCAGTGGTACCCCTGTTAGCTCTGAAGCCGCACTGGCTCTCAGGAGGTGGTGTTCTGCAACAGCAGGTACTAGTCTGTTGAGGAGAACTCTTGCAAGGATTTTGCCAGCGATGGAGAGAAGAGTTATCCCCCTGTAGTTGGAGCAATCTGATTTTTCCCCTTTGTTTTTGTAAAGGGTGATTATGATTGCATCACGAAGGTTTTGTGGTAACTTTCCCTGCTCCCAGCAGCAAACAAAAAATTCATGGAGCTTGCAGTGCAGTGTTTTGCCCCCCGTTTTTCCATAATTCTGGTGGAATACCGTCGACGCCTGCAGCCTTCCCACTCTTCAGTTGTTCTATGGCTTTAGTTACCTCTTCCAGGGTTGGGGCTTCGTCCACTTCTTCTTTCACTGGTTGCTGTGGGATCTGTTGGATCACTGCGTCATCAACAGTGCGATCAGCGCTGAAGAGGGTTTGAAAGTGTTCAGCCCAGCGTTCAATATGGACATCTTGTCTGTGAGGAGTGCCTGGCCGTCAGTGCTGCGCAAAGGACTCAACACTTGGTGAGAGGGTCCATAGACTGCCTTCAAAGCTTCGTAGAAGCCTCTGTAGTCACCTATGTCAGCGCAGAGCTGAGTTTTCTGGGCGAGGTTAGTCCACCACTCGTTTTGGATAACTCTAAGCTGGCGCTGGAGGTTGCTGCATGTAAGACGAAAGGCAGCTTTCTTTGCTGGACAAGATGGTTGTGCAAGGTGAGCCTGGTGGGCACTTCTCTTCTTCGCCAGCAGATCTTGTATTCTTGGTCATTTCCGTCGAACTAGTCCTTGTTCTTCTTAGTGGAAAAGCCCAAGACCTCTGCAGAGGTCTGCAGGTGGCAGTTTTTAGGCGGGTCCAGAGCGTTTCTGGACAGGGGTCAGAGGGGCAGTCCTCGACTTCCAGCTTTGACTGGAGGTTGGACTGTAGCTCAGCTTTCACTTCAGCGGACTTGAGGCTGCCAACCTGGAGTTTCTTTCTGGGGGGACCTCCTCGTTTTGACTTTGGCTTGATGTGGAGGCTGAGGTTGCATCGCACGAGGCGGTGGTCTGTGTGGCATTCTGCACTGGGCATCACTCTGGTGTGCAAGACATCACTTTGGTCTTTCTGGCGCACTAAGACGTAGTCTATGAGGTGCCAATGTTTGGACCGAGGATGCATCCAGGTTGTTTTTAGACTGTCCTTCTGCTGGAAGATTGTGTTAGTGATGATTAACTGCAGTTCAGTGCAGAACTCTAGCAGGAGACGCCCGTTGTCATTGCAATTCCCAACTCCATGTTTCCCCAGAACTCCCTTCCAGGCTTCTGAATCTCGGCCAACTCTAGCATTGAAATCCCAAGGATAAGGACCTTTGTCGTCTGCAGGGGTGTTTCTTACCAGGCTGCGCAGGTCACAGTAGAATTTGTTCTTGTCTGCAGGGTTTGGGGTGGGGTATGGGTATTTGATACTGTACCCCCTGTGGCAGGGTTGAGGTCTGGTGCTACAACGTCCCGCTCTCCCTAAGGAAAGTGAATGCGCAAAACATAGCCTCTCCTTTCCAGGTGTAGTGATCGCCGAGGGGGCCCCTGCCTGGAAACGGGCAGGTGGTCACTTGCAATGGCCTCTCCTACATTACTGTGCCCGTAGCAACACCTTCCCGTGGTGCCCCCTGTTCTCACTGAGCTTGCGACGTCATGGCGCGACCGAGTACCTGGCGGTATAACTGGGTCCGGGAGGAAAGCTGGCCCCCTTACGTGTGGCAATGTGTATACCATTACTAAAAGCTGTGCATGCTTTGATTATTCCTTAACTCCTGTGAGAGGCGTCCAAAACAAAGCAATGTGTATACCATTTATAAAAGATGTATAGAATTTGATTCTTCTTTAACTCTCCCTCACAAAATAAATGAGGGACTATTCCAATTCTTACAGTCAGTTAAATATAAGCACAGTGACTAAGGGACGAGATATCTTAGTAACCAGAGCACTCGCTTTCCCCAGTTAAGGTTAAGCAGCATCGAGCGTGGATACCAAATTGGATGGGTGACCGTTTGCACACCTTCAGTACAGTCCCCCCCCCCCCCCAGTTCACCCAGCTGTAAATGGTTACCTGCCCTATCTGTCAGGGAAGGTAAAGCGGCGAGGGAGAGGAGATGGGCGCCGGCCTCAACATGCTGGCCCCTAGAGAAGCTGAGGTCTCTGACGCCTCGCTTCCTTACGAGCGGATAGGTTATGGGACACCTTGACCTTGATCTTGACCTGACGGTGACTTTGGCACTGCCGAATCCTTCTCACTGTAGTGAATGGTGCATAGGTATGTGTCATCAGCCATAGCTATTTACCTTTCAACTGAAAGTGGGCGGATTTTTAACGCGTACGTATGACTGACGCTATAGCCGAATAGCTACTACAGATCGACTTCAATTCTATAGGTCCATGAAGTCGTGGGTTCGATATTGGCAGCGTGTGGTAAATTAAGGGTGGGTTCATTTTGTTTTACAATATCCCATATCAACTTCAAGCGCAGACCTGCTAGTGCCTTCATTAATCCCCTTCGTGGGCATACGCATGCCGAAGATCAAATATGCACGTTAAAGACCCCCGTAATTCATGTCAGCGTTTGGTGAGTTATGGAAAGACAAACATATGCAGCATACATCCCCGAAGTCGGAATGCAGCTACCTTCATGGTGAGCAAAACCGATCACATACACAAAGTCTCACTATAGGTGAACCACAGAGCTCTTGCCGAAGAACGAAACAAATCCTTTTTCTTTAAAGAATAATACATGTGAAGACGTTCTGCATGATTGAGCACATGAGAGGACGGGATAGCCTAGTGGTCAGAACATTGCGCTGGTAATTTGACGACCCGGGTTCGATTCCCGGTCGATGGGATTTTTCCTCTGGAGTTAACATCAGCACTGACACCACTCCCCCCAACAGTCCTTTGGAGGAGACTATAAACCGAGGGCCCGTGTGCGAACGCACGCAGAACATCTTGCGCACATGTTAAATCCTGTTCCGCTTTTCGTAAGAGTAGGCCATCGTGTGCCGGTGGGAACAGATGACACGATTTACAAAAACTGCATGCACATGGGGACTGGATATAAAAAAGCACATGAGTGCTTATTCCATTGTCTTGGATATAAAAGAATAGAATAAAACCAAAAAGAAAGACCTCGGGTAGAAGTCTCAGCAAAAGCACTTTAAGGAAACAGGAGCCAGTACCCCTGTTAACATATAAAAGAAAATAGTCTCAAATCGACACGAACTCCACACCCTCAGCCTCCAATCAGACAACGCAGACACGTTCTAACCACTAAGCGAGTTTGTGCAGGTTGTTTTGAGGGGCAGGCAATCAATTCACAGCCAGCTCTTCTCGTGGAAGTGGGGTGTCATTTCCTGAGTCACTCCCAAAATGAAAGCCCAAACAAACACACAAACACAAAAATACAAAACAGCAAAAAGGTCATGTCTTCTGATGCCTTGCTTGAGAGATGAAGGATTTCTTTTTTTATGTTTCTTTTTTTCTTCTTTTTGAGTTCGCAGAATGTCGATATCATGCATGGAATTAGAAGTGGCCTGTAATCTTGTCAGTAAAGAACCCAGTCAATGCTGGGATTTTCCTGTTTTCAGGGGGGTTTTCCTAGTTTTTGTTTTTTTTTTCAATTCAGTTTGAACACGACCATCCTCTCCCCTCTTGCTGCATGCAACTCTTGTCTGTCTGGGTGTTTTTTTTCTGTTGGGCGGTCGGTTGGTCTGCGTGTGTGTGTGTGTGGGGGGGGGGTGTTGTGTGTGTGTGTGTGGTGTCTGTATGTGTGTCTGTATGTGTGTCTGTCAGTCTGTCTGTCTGTCTGTCTCTGTCTCTCTCGGCCTCATTCTCTCTGTCCCTCTATGTTTCTCTCTCTCTCTCTCTCTCTCTCTCTCTCTCTCTCTCTCTCTCTCTCTCTCTCTATCTCTCTCTCTCTCTCTCTCTCTCTCTCTCTCTCTCTCTCTCTCTCTCTCTCGCTCTCGCTCTCGCTCTCGCTCTCGCTCTCGCTTGCTCTCTTTCTCTCGGTCTCATTCTGTCTGTCTGTCTGTCTGTCGTGTCTGTCTGTCTGTCTGTCTGTCTGTCTGTCTGTCTGTCTTCTCTCTCTCTCTTCTCTCTCTCTCTCTCTCTCTCTCTCTCTCTCTCTCTCTCTCTCTCTCTCTCTCTCTCTCTCTCTCTCTCTCTCTCTCTCCTCTCCTCTCTCTCTCTCTCTCTCTGGGGGACGGATAGCCTAGTGGTCAGAACATTGCGCTGGCAATTTGACGACCGGTTCGAGTCCGGTCGAGGAAATTTTTCTCCTGGAGTTAACATCAGTGCCGACTCCACTCTCCCCAAAAGTCCTTCGGATGAGACTTTAAACCGAGGCCCCTTGTGCGAACGCACGCAGAACATCTTGCGCACACGTTAAATCCTGTTCCGTTTTTCGTAAGAGTAGGCCATCGTGTGCCGTTGGAACAGATGACAATATTTACAAAAACTACATACACACGGGGACCAGATGAAAAAAGCACATGATTGCTTATTCTGTTATCCTCGATATAAAGAATAAATAAAATAAATAATAAATAAAGAATATCCTCTCTCTCTCTCTCTCTCTCTCTCTCTCTCTCTCTCTCTCTCTCTCTCTCTCTCTCCTCTCTCTCTCTCTCTCTCTCTCTCTCTCTCTCTCTCTCTCTCTCTCTCACGTCAGTTAGTGAAGATTTCGGTGATGTTTTATTTGAAATAAAAGACTGTCCATACAGCCAGTGTGACTGTTTTTGAACTATTGGTGACATGAAAAGCAAACAGTTTGCTTGCCATCGGGGAACAAATCTTTCAAACCCAAATCTTTCTTTCTGCCGTGAAATATGAACGCTTTTGGAAGTAGTTTACTATTTACGTCCAAGGCATAATATTTTAATGTTGTGGCTTTACTCAAGGTTACAACACGTCAAATCTGAACCCCCGATAGACCTACAGAATAATACAGTTCCCATACGCTTGAAGTTTTTGATGTTAAGGTAAAGGTAAAAGTGTTCTCAGAAACTGTGCGGTGGTTGGAGAGCGAGGTGTCATAGATCCCAGCTTCTCTAGGGGCCAGCATATTGAGGGCGGCGCCCATCTCCTCTCCCTCGCTGCTTTACCTTCTCTGACCCTAAGGAGGTCAGGTACCCATTAACAGCTGAGTGAACTAGGGGACTGTATTGAGGTCAAGGCGCGCAAACGCTCACCCATCCATCCACTTTGGAAACCACGCTGAATACTGCTGAACCTTAGCTTAGTAACTGCGAGTGCTCTGACCACTGGGGCTATGGACCTAGACCCCAAACCAGTGAGTATGGCGGACAGAGGAAAACCTGGTTTTGGACACGATTCAGATGGAGAACTCTCAACAAGCGCATTACCGCTCCGGGTCAGACGACTGCGTTACGTAACACAAGGTCCTACATTGCATCACCAATTCAATCCAATTCAATCTAGTTCAAATACTGTATTCTCTCACAAAACACAGAAATTCACGCGGTCTGATGCCCCAACAGAAATGACGATGGAGAGATGTGTGATGGAAATGTTTGTACTGGGGGCAGCTTCTACACAGAGGGCTGCAGCGCAGTGGGCTACTATACAACACAGATAGCTGTCTCAGGAGTATCTCTTTCTGAGGTGACGGATGTGATGTTTCTATGGCTTTGCCCACAGTACACTGGGAGTATTGTGGTGCCACGGTTTACACTCTGCCCATTTCTATCCCAGACCATCAGTCTTGTCGCAATCTTTCTCTCTGGCAGGCAGTCTTCAGGGACTGATCACCACTCTTCCAGTTGCTTATTTTTGTTACTTCTCTGCTAGTGTTCTTTTTGCAGTTCAGCTGCATGCTGCTGCTACTGCTACTCTCTGTGTGTGTATTGTGTGTGTGTGCGTGTGTGTGGTGTGTGTGTGTGTGTGTGTGTGTGTGTGTGTGTGTGTGTGTGTGTGTGTGTGTGTGTGCATAGGAAAATTGAGTGAGAGACAGACAGAGACACAGACACACGCAAAGAAAAACAGGGTGGATGGGTGGGGGATTTACGCACATTACATTTTTAGTCTTTTTTTTTAATCCATAAAAACTAGCTCGCATAATCCCCAGGAAAAAAAATTAATGATGCGTCCTATTTAGTACCCACACACACACACACACATAAAAATACACACGCGCTTGCGTACACACACACACACCTACACACACACACACACACACACACACACACACCACACACACACACACACACACACACACACACACACACACACACACACACACACACACACACACACACCACACCCCGTAGCTTCTACTTGGGTCCCAGTATTTTCACAGACCTACTTTACTACAAAACACTGCGCGAGCTTGCCCGCAATCCCTATTGATCCCCAGGATGCGGCAACAGAAGGGATCCCTAGCACTGATAGTGATGATGGGACTGGCTGGTTATCAGCCTGCACATCAGCAGCAACGGTGCGGGATGGATTGTTTGTGGCTCAAACCTGCGCAGACAGTACACACATTGCTAAGGTGTGCAAAGGGGGAGGGGGTGGAGGGGGTAAGGAGTAGGTAATTTCCGAACGACTTGTTTGATTTCAAAATGATGTCAATATATGGATGGAGTGTTGTACATACTTACCGTTTTGAGGTTTGGAACATGTAGTTTGCTGATGTGATCGCATTGAACAGTTCCGAGTGTAGTTGGGTAATTGCGTACTCCATCTCTTCTGTTCTTTGAATTGCTGTCTGTCTCTCTGTGTGTCTGTTTCTCTTTCATTTTTTCTTCCTTTTTCACACGTAGCGTGTGTGTGTGTGTGTGTGTGTGTGTGTGTGTGTGTGTGTGTGTGTGTGTGTGTGTGTGTGCGTGCGTGCGTGCGTGGTGCGTGCGTGCGTGCGTGCGTGCGTGTGTGTGTGTGTGTGTGTGTGTGTGTGTGTGTATTCATGTGTATTTATGTGTATAATTATGTTTGTATGTGTGACAGTGACTATGTGTGTGTGGCTATGCGTGTGCCTGTGTCTGGTTGTGTGTATGCTTAACTACTCCGAAAAATTAAAACGTATTCAACACTTCCACGGACACGAGTTTTTTTCTGTGCAAACGGAATTTTTATTACACACATACATACGTGCTTTTTCGTAGGAATGGAGATTTCAAATGGAAAGATCGAATAAAGCGTACGTGTTCAAACCATGCTTTAAGAAATGTCTTCAATCTAAAATTGTCTGATTACATCTCGTGGAAATTTGGGGAAGAGGAAAGGGGAGGAATTATGGCAGGAAAAGAACCGGATCAGTTATCTTCATAACTTTGTTGGCATTCTATGTGAATAATTCTGTGAAGTATTTTTGAACACAAACAAATCAATACTTGGTAGCGCCACAAGCTTCTAGATTTAGACTTCTAGCTTATATTATTGTTGGCGGTGGTAGCCCTCGTAATGGTAGTGGTGATAGTTGTACGGTGTTGTAGTTGTGGTGGTAGTAGCTGTTTAGAATTATGATATCAAAGGCTTTCAAAAAGTCAACAGAACGCTCATTGAGTTGAAAGGGTATACCTGGGTTCTTGTCTAAGTTTTGTTTTGCTGAAACTAGTTCTATGTGTTATACACGAAGGGAATAAAGGCACTGGCAGGTCTGCATTTGAAGTTGACTTTGCCGAGTGATCGTAAAAATCCTTACCCTTAATATACCAGGCGCTAAGATTCGAACCCCGGGTTTATGTCCCCATGGGATTTAAAGTCGAACAGGCTTAGCCACACACCTATAGCGTCCGTTGTTTATTCATTCATTGTGTAAAAACATGCAACTGCAATTGTGCACAGCCTTTATTGGTTTCTGCAAGCTTGGCGGCACTACATATAGATACCATAATTATATGACACAATAGTAGAAACGGTCAACTCTGAGATAACCAGCTGGGTAAGGATCTGATAGTTATCGTCAGTTTTCATATCGGCACAATCGACATGTAATAAATCGTTATGGATAAATCAGTCAGCACGCAGAATGCTGGGGCCTACAGTTGAGCTGGGAAAGGGTCATTGTTGAAGAACATCCCTTTGGGGACAGGACAGCTCGGTGGTCAGATTATGCGCTCTCCCCCAGGAAAAGGTAAAGAAGCACTGAGCGTGGTCACCAAGTGGATGGTGGACCGTTTGCAAGCTTTGCTTCAGTACGGTCCTCCCAGTTCACCCAGCTGTAAATGGGAACCTGCCCTCTTCAGGGTCAGGGCTGGTAAAGCAGCGAGGGAGAGGAGATGGCCGCCACCTTAATATACTGGCTTTGGAGAAGCTGAGGTCTCTGACATCTCGCTTCCCAACGACTGCATTGGTAAAGGGAACATCTTTATGTTTTACTTTTATCGCTCTGAAAAAGACATTGAGATGTGTGGCTGTACATGCCTAGTTGGAGTTTTGAAGACTTACTCTTTTTGCTGGGATTAATGAGGAGTTTGAAAGCCTTTGTGCAGCTAGCAGACATTTTGTGGTTATATGCATGTATGTACGTGTGTTTGCGTTTGTGTTGCGCGCTTGCGCGGGCGTATGTGTGTGTGTGTGTGTGTGTGTGTGTGTGTGTGTGTGTGTGGTGTGTGTGTGTGTGTGTGTGTGTGTGTGTGTGTGTTGTGTGTCTGTGTGTCTGTGGTCTGTGTGTCTGTGGTGTCTGTGTGTCTGTCTGTGTGTGTGTGTTTGTGTGTATGTGTGTGTCTTGTGTCTCTGTGTGTGTGTTTGTTTGTTGTGTGTATGTGTCTTGTGTTGTGTGTCTGTTGTCTGTGTCTGTGTCTGTGTGCTTGTGTCTGTGTCTGTGTTGTGTGTCCTGTGTGCTTGTCTGTGTGTGTGTTGTGTGTGTGTTGTGTATGTGTGTTGTGTGTGTGTTGTGTGTCCTGTTGTCTGTGTCTGTGTTGTTGTGTATTTTACACATAGTTTTATAAGTATGACAAGAAGATGTAGGTTTTAAAATGATAAGGTCACAAAACTGACTATTCCTTTTTTTAATTAAACTCTTGTTCTTCTGTACCTGTTGTGTTGTTGTTGTTGTTGTTGTTGTTGTTGTTGTTTCTGTTGTTCTTCTTCTTCTTTGCATTCTTCTTCTTCATGTTTTTATTTTTCTCATTTGTCGCATTTTTTTTCGCATTCTTCTTCACATTTTTTTTTCGCATTCTTCCTCTTCTCTTTTTTCACTCTTACTTCTTCCCCTTCTGTTTTTTCTCCTTCTTATTTTTTTCTTTTCACACACAGATTCACAGACACACACACACACACACACACACACACACACACATATATATATATATACATATATATATATATATGTAGTAGTAGTAGTAGTAGTAGTAGTAGTAGTAGTAGTAGTAGTAGTAGTAGTAGTAGTAGTAGTAGTAGTAGTAGTCGTAGTAGCCACTCATCAGTCTCGGAAGACTATGGAGTTGCGCTCTAGTCTTTTAGGGCAAGCTGTTACCCATCCAGCAGACCCCCCTCTCCACGGCACTGGAATGATCCATTGGAAAGGCATTGACCGATACGAATGGTTCCAGTACCGTCGCAGGAGCCACCAGAACGTTGCCATTAGTGCAATTCGAAAGTACCTGTCCACTGATGCAACATCTAAACTCGTCACGTCTCTGATTCTTTCACGTCTCGACTATTGCAATTCTCTTTTGGCTGGTCTACCAGCATCATCTATCCACTCCCTTCAACGTATACAAAACTCTGCAGCTCGACTGGTCCTCAGAAAGAAAAAATCTGAGCACATTACTCCTCTCTTGCAATCTCTCCACTGGCTGCCTGTGCCACAGAGAGTAAACTATAAGATCAGTACTCTCTGTTATAAATGTCTTCACAAAACAGCACCCTCCTACCTCTGTGAATGTCTTTACCCTTACACTCCTTCTCGTTCCCTCCGCTCTGCCGCAGATACACTGCGCTTACAAATACCTAGATTCAATCAATCCACCATCGGCCGTCGTGCTTTCTCTGTTTCTGGTCCAGTGATCTGGAACGATCTCCCTCTCTCCCTTCGTAAAAAGCCTACCTATGACACATTTAAATCCAGCCTCAAGACACACTTGTTTCAAAGCTAAGACTTTCCTATCCTGTTTCATCTTCTGCCCCTGCTCTCAACAGCCGAACTATCCACCACCCTGCCAAAGTGTTTAACCTCTATGTGTGTGTGTGTGTGTGTGTGTGTGTGTGTGTGTGTGTGTGTGTGTGTGTGTGTGTGTGTGTGTGTGTGTGTGTGTGTGTGTGTGTGTGTGTGTGTGTGTGTATTGACTTTGTTAAAAATCTAAATTGTTGTTGGCTGCATGTGCAAGAATTGGTTGAATGCAAGCGCTTTGATTTGTCTTTGCAAGATATAGCGCTATATAAATTCCATTTATTATTATTATTATTATTATATACCTACAGCCCCGAGCCGCTCTGGGACTCCAACTTCCCGATCTTTCCTCAGGGATGGTGTCTAAACACGACACCTGTGTGCATGCTGGTTTGTTATAATTTTGTCATCCGCTCCTACTGGCACACGATGGCCTACTCTTCCGAAAGGTGGAACGGGGTTTTAACGTGTGCGCAAGATGTTCTGCGTGCATTCGCACACGGGGCCTCGGTTTCGAGTCTCATCCGAATGACTTTGACATTCAGTTCGATTTTTTTGTCAAACTGGGAAGAAAGGGCGAGGCTGGGTACGAACCCAGAAACTCACGATATACATATTGGCAGGCGAACGTCTTAACCATCCTGCCACCGTCCTTCCTATGTATGTATGTATGTATGTATGTATGTATGTATGTATGTATGTATGTATGTATGTATGTATGTAATGTATGTATGTATGTATGTATGTATGTATGTATGTATGGTATGTATATATATATATATACATATATATATATATATATATACATATATATATATATTTATGTATGTATGTATTATAGTCTCGGTGGAAGTCTTTAAAAGTATCGCTTTGATAGCTCGTTTATGGATTCTTAAAAAGAGTTTTAAGCTAATAGCACTACATCCATCATATAATGTTGAAGCGTAATTAATAAATGATTGAATATACGTATAATAAAACTGTCTACGAGAATCTAGGTCAAGAAAGTGTTTAATTTTAGAGAGCTGAAATATCTTTTGACAGATTTGTTTGTATAGAAAGCCAATATGGCGTGACCAGGAAAGATCATTATCAATAGTAACGGGTAGGAGTCTATTCGTGTCTACTTATTTGATAAAGTTATTATCAATATAAATTGGTGCCAGAACAAAGGTTACATTTTGCCGTTTTTGTCGAGACGTAAATATCATTTATTTTATTTTTTGATGATTTAGGGCCATATGATTAAGCAATTGACTGGCATTTTCTTGCATATAATCAGATAGTTGTTTCAGATCAGAATGAGAGAAATAGATAGAAGATCATTATCAATAGTAACGGGTAGGAGTCTATTCGTGTCTACTTATTTGATAAAGTTATTATCAATATAAATTGGTGCCAGAACAAAGGTTACATTTTGCCGTTTTTGTCGAGACGTAAATATCATTTATTTTATTTTTTGATGATTTAGGGCCATATGATTAAGCAATTGACTGGCATTTTCTGCATAAATCAGATAGTTGTTTCAGATCAGAATGAGAGAAATAGATAGAGGTGTGATCAGCAAAAAGTTCAGTTACACTCGCTTCTCCTCTCGCTTTATTCTCCTCCTCCCTTCTCCTCTCGCTTATCTCCTCCTCCTCCCTTCTCCTCTCGCTTCATTCTCCTCCTCCCTTCTCCTCTCGCTTTATTCTCCTCCTCCCTTCTCGCTACATTCTCCTCCTCCCTTCTCGCTACATTCTCCTCCTCCTTCTCCTCCTCCTCCCTTCTCCTCTTGCTTTATTCTCCTCCTCCCTTCTCCTCTTGCTTATTCTCCTCCTCCCTCCTCCCTTCTCGCTTTATCTCCTCCCCCCTCCTCCTCTCCCTACATTCTCCTCCTCCCTTCTCCTCTCGCTACATTCTCCTCCTCCCTTCTCGCTTTATTCTCCTCCTCCCTCCTCCTTTCCCTACATTCTCCTCCTCCCTCCTCCTCTCGCTTTATTCTCCTCCTCCTCCCTCCTCCTCTCGCTTTATTCTCCTCCTCCTCCCTTCTCCTCTCGCTACATTCTCTCCTCCTCCCTTCTCCTCTCGCTTATTCTCTTCCTCCTCCCTTCTCCTCTCGCTTTATTCTCCTCCTCCTTTCTCCTCTCGCTTTATTCTCCTCCTCCTTTCTCCTCTCGCTTTATTCTCCTCCTTCCTTCTCCTCTCGCTACATTCTCCTCCTCCCTTCTCCTCTCGCTACATTCTCCTCCTCCCTTCTCCTCTCGCTTTATTCTCCTCCTCCCTTCTCCTCTCGCTTTATTCTCCTCCTCCTTTCTCCTCTCGCTACATTCTCCTCCTCCCTTCTCGCTACATTCTCCTCCTCCCTTCTCGCTACATTCTCCTCCTCCCTTCTCCTCTCGCTACATTCGCCTCCTCCCTTCTCCTCTCGCTACATTCGCCTCCTCCTTTCTCCTCTCGCTTTATTCTCCTCCTCCTTTCTCCTCTCGCTTTATTCTCCTCCTCCCTTCTCCTCTCGCTACATTCTCCTCCTCCTTTCTCCTCTCGCTACATTCCCCTCCTCCTTTCTCGCTACATTCTCCTCCTCCTTTCTCCTCTCGCTACATTCCCCTCCTCCTTTCTCCTCTCGCTACATTCCCCTCCTCCTTTCTCCTCTCGCTACATTCCCCTCCTCCTTTCTCCTCTCGCTTTATTCTCCTCCTCCCTTCTCCTCTCGCTACATTCTCCTCCTCCTTTCTCCTCTCGCTACATTCCCCTCCTCCTTTCTCGCTACATTCCCCTCCTCCTTTCTCCTCTCGCTACATTCCCCTCCTCCTTTCTCCTCTCGCTTTATTCTCCTCCTCCCTTCTCCTCTCGCTACATTCTCCTCCTCCTTTCTCCTCTCGCTACATTCCCCTCCTCCTTTCTCCTCTCGCTTTATTCTCCTCCTCCCTTCTCCTCTCGCTACATTCTCCTCCTCCTTTCTCCTCTCGCTACATTCCCCTCCTCCTTTCTCGCTACATTCTCCTCCTCCTTTCTCCTCTCGCTACATTCCCCTCCTCCTTTCTCGCTACATTCCCCTCCTCCTTTCTCGCTACATTCTCCTCCTCCCTTCTCCTCTCGCTACACCCTCCTGAAGGGCATCATATGATGTCCATCTTCAGTTTGCTCACTTCTCTGACTGACGAGCATCATTCACCTTTTGCAGGTCACCAGGAAGGCCTGGAGTTGATTTTTTCACGGTAAACCCCCAGCGCCCAGCTTAAGACAGGCTGCTGCCCAGGGAGATGGGTCTTTCCCACTATCGGGAGCAGGCCCTCGTCATATCTGCCCCTATCATACTCCCCCAATTTTTCCTCCAGCCTCCATGTACTTTTATATATATATATATATATATATATATATTTTTTTTTTTTTTTTTAAATTAAAGGGTACAGTTTTGACAACTACAAGGGAGACAGTAAAACTCCCGCTGAAATTCGAACCCATGACACACGGGGAAATACAGACCACAAGCCTGTTCGTCTTATCCAACAGGCTACAGTGCCTGTCTCTGACCTAACTGAAATTGGGAAATATATATCTGAATTCAGGCTGAGAGGTCTGTAGGATATAGAAAATTCATGTTGTGCAGCATTGTTTTCTATTTTGCCATAATGATCCTAAAATACTGTTTTTCTTGATATGTTTTATCTTTTTTAATTTTTTTTATTGTGTTTCTGGCGATATCCATACTTTCGTAGATTTCTATAAATAAACTGGAAAACTCAAGACCTGTGAACTCTGCATTAACTTTTTTTTATGTGAGTAGTCGTCAGTGGGGAGTGGAGGAAGCTGTTGCCAAACTTCAGTTGTGCCCCCACGGTCCGCTCTTGGGGGCTACGGTGTCGCCACAAGTCCGGCGCCACACACATCGAAGTTGGTAGGAGAGGGTGTATGCATGCAGTGCCATGTTGTCTTGGTGCCTTGGGGTCTGCAACCGTGCAAAAGTCGGGGTAGGATGGGCCTGAAAACGGCTCTTTAGGTCCCGTCTTTGCCCCAAACGCACCTTTTATTCAGGGGGTTGGGTATGCATGCGCGCACACGCGCGCGCGCTGGTATTCGTCAGTATGTTTGTTTGTGTGCGCGCATGTGGCGGGGACCCTGCACCTTACTGTGGTGCATCATATTGTTGTATGTTGTCATTATTCTTCCGCACACTGCTTTTTTTGTCGCGTACTCTTACCAGCTTTCCTTCGACAAACTAGCTTTCTTAGCTCTTGGGGGCTGTGGCGTCGCCACAAATCCGGCACCACGCATATCTTAGATGGTAGGAGAGAGTGTATACATACAGTGCGATATGTTTTGGTGCCGTGGGATCTTTTACCGTGCAAAAGTGGGGGTTGGACGGGGCTGAAAACGCCTTTTTCGGTCACATCTTTGCGCAAAACGGCACCTTTTTCTGGAGGGGGGTAGGTATCCATGCGCGAACGCGCGCGGGCGCTGGTGTTTGTCAGTGTGTTTGTTTGTGTGCCGCATGTGGCAGGGACCCTACACTTTGCTGTGCTGCATCATATTGCTGTATATGTCATTCTTGCGCGCACTGCTTGTTTTTTGTCGCGTACTCTTACCACCTTTCCCTCCAACAAACTGGCTTTCTTAGCTCTTGGGGGCTGTGGCGTCGCCACAAATCCGGCGCCACGCATATCCAGGTGGTAGAGAGAGTGTATGCCTACAGTGCGGTATTGTCTTGGTGCCGTGGGATCTTTTACCGTGCAAAAGTGGGGGCTGGACGGGGCTGAAAACGGCTCTTTTGGTCGCATCTTTGCGCAAAACGGCACCTTTTTCTAGAGGGGGTTGGGTGTGCATGCGCGCACACGCGCGCTGGTGTTTGTCAGTATGTTTGTTTGTGTACGAGCATGTGGCGGGGACCCTGCACTTTGAGTGGTGCATCATATTGCTGTATATATATGTATATATATGTATATATATATATATATATATATATATATATATATATATAACACGCACACACCCACGCACGCACGCACGTACGCACACACACACACTTTTATGATAGCCAGTGCAATCTCAATTACATGTTCGTGCTTCAAACTATGCCAGAGAAATATGCATGTATGCAACACCGCCACAGAGCAGGTTGTTTTTTGTTCACCAGGTATTTTCTATCACACTTATAATATTCTACGTGCTTATTTTACAGCCCGGGAGATCGGGAACCCAAAGACTGACATGTATATGTTAAAACCTCGCATTGAGCAAAACCTTCCATCGGATAATGCTTTGATTACAAGTGGCGGGGGAAAGAGATGCACAGCAGAAAATGGTTTGATCACATCTGATGGCGGGAGAGGAGAATAGTTGAAAAGAAAAGGACAGCCCACCTCCCCACTTCGCTGGCATTCTTCTTTTTTTTTCGTTCTTAAAAAATTCTTCTTTGCTTTCTTCTTCATCTCCTTTTTCTCCTCCACCTTCCTCTTCTTTTTCTTCTTATTTGCATTTTTCTTCTTCTTCTTCGCAATTCTTCTCCGCAATTGTTCTTTGCAATTCTTCTTCTTCGCAATTCTTTTCCGCAATTCTTCTTCTTTGCAATTCTTCTTCTCCGCAATTCTTCTTCTTTGCAATTCTTCTTCTTTGCAATTCTTCTTCCGCAATTCTTCTTCTTTGCAATTCTTCTTCTTCACAAGTTCTTCTTCTTCGCAATTCTTCATCTTAATTCTTCTTCTTCTTTGCAATTCTCTTCTTCTTCTTTACGAGTCTTCGTTGTAATTCTTATTCTTCTGCTTTGCAGTTCTCCGCAAATTATCTTCTTCACAGTCATCTTCTTCTTCGCAATTCTGCTTCTTCGCAATTCTTCTACGCAATTGTTCTTCTTTGCAATTCTTTTTCGCAATTTTTTTCGGAATTCTTCTTCTTTGCAATTGTTCTTCGTTAATTTTTCTTCGCAATTTCCTTCTTCATCGCAATTCTTTTTTGCAATTCGTCTTCTTTGCAATTATTCTTCTTCTTTTTCCTCTTTGCAATTCTCCTCGATTCTTCTTCTCTGAATTTTTTTCGCAATTCTTCTTCTTCGCAATTCTATGTAATTCTTCTTTTTAATTTTATTTACATTTATTCTTCGCCGCAATTCTTCTTTGTCTTCTCAATTTTTTTTCTTTTTCGCCTTCAATTTTTTCTGCTTCGTCGAACGCTTTTTAAACAGGAACTATTGTTGGCTGTCATATGAGCGAAAATGCGTTGTGCTGCCGTCAAGTGCCTGACAGGCCAGGCCCAGCGCACCCAACTTTGGCGTGGCTGACATTCTAGATACCCAGGCGATACTACAGAATGATCGTGCAACCAACCACCATGGAGCATTGGTTAGCGTGATGGATTTCGGACTGGGAGGCCGCTTGACGCCGGAATAGATTATGATAGTAAAGCATAGAGTACCAGCGTGTCACACAGCACTCAAAGCCAACATCACCAAGTCAAGAGTGCTATATTTAATGCGCGCCCCTTCCGTTTACCTAGTCCCAAGTGTGGTCAGTTCCTGCTATAATTAGCACCAGCTGACCCAGCTGAGCCGGAATGAGAGGGATTAATTAGCAGCCGAGAGGAGCTGAAAGTGGGGAAAACTGACAGCTTTGGTCAAGTAGTTTCAAAGCGATAGCAGCATCATTGTTTCGTTCTAATTACCATTGATTATCATGCAACAATTAAAAAAAAAAAAAAATGAGAAAAAACTCTGATTCAGTTGCCCTAGTTGTCTTATGATACTCTCAGGTTCGGTTTACTCTATGCCCATGGTGAGGGTTTTTAAACAATTATTCGTTTATATCGAGGATAATGGGCCTGGGATAAGCACTCTTGTGCTTTTTTACATCCAGTCCCCATGTGTATGCAGTTTTGTAAATGTCATCTGTTCCCACCGGCATACGATGGCCTACTCTCTCGGAAAGTGGAACAGGATTAAACGTGTGCGCAAGATGTTCTGCGTGCGTTCGCACACGGGCCCTCGTTTAAGTCTCATCCGAGGACTTGGGAGAGTGGAGTCAGCACTGATGTTAACTCCAGAAGAAAGCTTGTGGGTTTGGAGGTTCACGGGGGGGGGCAGTCATCGTGGCCGCTACCTCGGTGGGTGTAGACACTCAGGCTTCGCGATTGGCTGTCTATAGAAAGGGGTGTCCTTGCTCAGAAGGCACCACCAAATGTGACCCAGCAACAGGTGGTGATCCACAGCAGCCTGATAATGACGGGCCCTGTGGACCACACATAACTCATCTTGTTACGACGTTACGCTCTGGTTGAGATGAGAGGCGAGGAAACGTTACAGAAGATGACACAGCAAAAAAAAAGTAAATAATCATGTAGATCATAACAAAAGTTTGGTGCTGTAAATTGTGATGCGCTGGCGCGACAATGATGTTTCTTGGGGCATGTCTATCTTCAATTTGTTGTAGTCTAACGCATCGGAGATCTTTCATTTCCCCATCTCTACATACTGTATATAGCGATATGTCTGCAAGGGAAGGTTTTTTATCATTACCCAGGGAAACAGAGCGTTGCACAAGTCACAGGTGTGTCCCGATTTAGAAACACAACTCTGTGACAGGGCTCTGATCGCATGGGAGGTAATCTACTTACCGCCCCATTACAGTAGATTTATCACTTCAACTGTTTATGTCGATGACCGTATACAACAAAAAATAGGCAAAATGTCCTTGAAATAAAATATCTAATGCAATTTAGTCGATAGGAAAGCTTCCTCAGTAAAGCAGTGATTTTATTACACCGGCACAAACAACAACAACAGCTTCATGCATTACAGGTATTAAAACCTTTAATCTGATAGGACTAGAGCTGCAAGCGCAGTTCACCATCTTTTCAAAGCTATTTTCATTAAGAAAATCAATCAATGCTCGGCTACCAGAGGGCATATTCACTCAAAGACTTGACGTGTGGAAAACACGCTATTGCAATTTTGCACAGACCTTACTCTTTTGTGCCAGCCTGCAGGCGATCTGCATCGATCCATGTGATTGCACAATGGCTGCAGCCGTCAATAGCTGGGGGATAATCAGCTGGAGATAAACCTGATTATCGTCACTTTTTGTATCAACAATAAAAAAAACACCGGTTTAATTAACTGTTTGCGGCTAAAACTCAGGGTAGCAGGCATACACAATTGCTTGGGGTGTGTTGTTGATATTAAAAATGAGTAAAATACTACAGCGAATGAACAGGCCTAGAACTCAACAAAGCCCTGAGAAAGGCAAAACAGAGAGAGGGGACTGGTTGTCAAGTCTTTGGGGGTGCCCCCAGGTCGCCAGAATACCGGATAGATAGATAGATAGATAGATAGATAGATAGATAGATAGATAGATAGATAGATAGATAGATAGATAGATAGATAGATAGATAGATAGAGAGAGAGAGAGATAGAGGAGAGAGAGAGAGAGAGATAGATAGATAGATAGATAGATAGATAGAAGATAGATAGATAGATAGATAGATAGATAGATAGATAGAAGATAGATAGATCGAGGAGGAGGAGGAGGTAGATAGATAGATAGATAGATAGAACAGACAACGACAGACAGACAGATAGACAGATAGATAGATAGATAGATAGATAGATAGATAGATAGTAGATAGATAGATAGATAGATAGATAGATAGATAGAAAATTCTGAAGAAAATATTTGATTTTGAAATGTCATGACGTTGTGTTGTACATATTCAGCTTTAAATTTTAGGATTATTCCTCTCTGAATAATGTGATCAGTATGAAAGTGAAACAGGTTTTATAAATTCAAGTCCTTGCGCATAGTTGTTTTTTCTCGCTGTGTGTGTGTGTGTGTGTGTGTGTGTGTGTGTGTGTGTGTGTGTGTGTGTGTGTGTGTGTGTGTGTGTGTGTGTGTGTGTGTGTTGTGTGTAGCATGCCAAATGTATAAAATATAGTGGAGGGGGCTGGAGGGGGTGTTAGTCGTTTGCTTTGGTTTTATACAAGTTACCTTGCATGTTTGTTTGTTTGTTTCCTCATTTATTTTGCTTTCAATTTCCCTTCTTCTTCTGCATGTGTAAAATTATTTTTTTTAATCCTTATGCAACCATCCTTGGGATTAACGCCTTGTTTCGTTTGATTAAAAAATAACACCTCTCTTGTGCTATTCTGAACATCAAATATTATGCACCCAGCTGAATCTCTTTTCTTTCGTTAATAATCGGTAAACACAGAGCAGCAGACGACATTTTCTAGACGATTTTCTAATTGCTGCAATGCTTGTTCTGGCAGCAGAGCCAACATACTTTCTGTGTTTCTGCTACTGTGTGGTACAGATGAATGTTTGGGTTGGTGCCGGCCTCTCTACTAATGTGATTGACGACATCTTTCTGTACGGAGTCTGGTTCTATCGACACCCCACCAGGGAAATGCCAGCGCCATGATACAGCCTTTAATTGTCTTTGTAGCGACCTGTCTGACTTGCTACTGTAGGTCAATTCTCTATGGTGGAGTCTTGTTATATTGCAGTCTGTCTCTATGATGGAGTCTTGCTATAGTGTAGGTCTAGCTCTATGATGGAGTCTTGCTATAGTGCAGGTCTATCTCTATGATGGAGTCTTGTTATAGTGCAGGTCTATCTCTATGATGGAGTCTTGCTTATATTGCAGGCCTATCTCTATGATGGAGTCTTGTTATAGTGCAGGTCTATGTCTATGATGGAGTCTTGTTATAGTGCAGGTCTATCTCTATGATGGAGTCTTGCTATAGTGCAGGTCTATCTCTATGATGGAGTCTTGCTATAGTGCAGGTCTATCTCTATGATGGAGTCTTGTTATAGCGCAGGTCTATCTCTATGATGGAGTCTTGCTATATTGCAGGTCTATCTCTATGATGGAGTCTTGCTATATTGCAGGCCTATCTCTATGATGGAGTCTTGTATATTGCAGGTCTGTCTCTATGATGGAGTCTTGCTACATTGCAGGCTTAGCTCTATGATGGTAAAGGTAAAGGTCTATGATGGAGTCTTGCTATATTACAGGTCTAGCTCTATGATGGTAATGATCTATGATGGAGTCTTGCTATATTACAGGTCTAGCTCTATGATGGTAAAGGTCTATGATGGAGTCTTGCTATATTACAGGTCTAGCTCTATGATGGTAAAGGTCTATGATGGAGTCTTGCTATATTACTGGTCTAGCTCTATGGTCAAAACAAAATTCCAGAGACACAACCAGCTTCCTTCACGCAGTGGTTAGTGCCTTGATTTACAGACTGGTGGATCGCGGGTTCAAATCCCATAAGATACACATGGATTTTTTTTCGGACTCTGACCAGCTTCTATCGGTGTGAGTTTTCAGTGGATTCATTTGGGAAGACTGGGACCACAGAATCGATTTTCATCCACTTTACAGACACGAATTTGAGATTGTTGCTCAAATTACCTGACCAACACTGTAGGTGTCTGAATCTCTCGAAACCGGTTGACGCTGGGATATGTTATGATAAGAAGCGTAGAGTACAATCCTTTCATGTACTCTTAAAGTACACATCATTTCAGAACATGTTGATATCATAGTCATTGTCATTGATCAGCATGTAATCAAACAGATTGCCTCTGACCGAGTTGCTCTGGTCTCATAGTGACCTCGGCTTTGGTTTCCCCATACACTTCTTCCTGTAGCGAGTCTGTGTCAGAAGCTGTAGGGTTTGAGGTTCAAGGGAGAAGGTCGTTAAAAGGATGTTGTGATGGTTACTACCCGATTGGGTATCTCACTCTGCCTGACTCTGCTACTGAGTCATTACTGTCGTCAGTAGGGGCTTAGAAGGTGGTGTGCTGCGTGTGTTAGCACAGAACAGGCACCACTGAACACCACCAAAGTGACCCAGCAGTAGTGCAGGATCCATCTGGCTCGTAGCTTTAAAGCAGTCTGACATTGATCATTTCCTCTTGGACTCGTGGCCCTGAGAAAGGACATAAGAAATCTGGTTTGGCTGGGATGGAGAGATGGAAATAAGCGACGTTAAAACAGCAAAGACAATGTTTGCCATGGAAGATAAGACAGCAAAACAAATTTAGTAAAAGTGTTCAGAACCAATAATTAAGATACCTGAAACCTTTTGACTTACAAACAATATTTTTGCCAGTGCGCAAAGAAAAAATCCAGTAAATTTTATTCGTAATGGAAACGGTCCTTTTCTTGTAAATTTGTTTATGCATAGAAAAGGATGACCCCTTTGAAAATGTTCCATTTGTTCCTGTGAGCTTTGATGTAAAGACAGCAAAACTTGGCACGCACAATTGACATTTCGTTGCCATACTACACAGATAAGTATTTGTTTTGGAAGCATTCCTTTCTTTATTTGATCGGCGGGGCCGTTCTGTGTGGAGTGTGGCTTGACTATCAGCCCACAGGGGAAATATCAATGTAGGATCCACTGTTTTCCTGGCTTGTTCGGGCTGTCTATCTGTCTGACCTCCATGTTCTAGTGTACGTGAGTATTTCTGTTGGGTCAAAATAAAACTAGTCCAAGATCAACTGCTCTTGTGGGCTCTTTTCGTAATTATTGCTGTGTCGGTTGTGATGGTAGTGTTTTGACATTATTGGCTCATGTCATCTTTATTTATACAACAGTTTTGAGAATATGTTGTTGTTGTCAAGCATTTTCCAGCTTAACTTCACAAGGGTCATCTCGCCCATGTCCTGTGCCCCACACACAACTGTTCTAGTGATAAGTATTCTTTTTTTCGCTTTTTCTCTTAAACTGAAAAGAATACGGAACTGAACTTTTGGATGATGTCCCGGTAATCTGGCATTAGATCCTAATTATCTGCACTCTCCTAGTGCAGAGAGGAAATCCTCATCAGTCTTCTATTCACCTCCCTTATCTCATCTAACAGATGACACAGAAAGTGGGCAATCATCATGTGGGAACAGCCATGCTGCAAAACTGCTCTGGAGGGAAAGAAAGGCAACAGGACTTCAGTAATCACTCTCCGTATTGATTGATTGATTGATTGATGGATTGATTGATTGATTGATTGATTGATT
>CM060331.1:40295805-40313305 GCA_030674155.1 Stramonita haemastoma
TGTAGACATGATCTCTGCGGAAAATAGGACATCATGACCCTGCCAGGGGGATACTTTTTCCAAAGAATACAAAAAGAAAATTTCTCATTTTAGTGTTCCTCAGGTTGTCATAGCACGGAAAGTATTCTTTAACTGTTACAGCGCATTACCTACTTCACTGATGTTTCTCTGTACAAACTGGGATAGGCAGTGGATGTGCATGCTGCTTATGTCCGTATCACCAATACCATCTGTCATTACTGGCATACAATCCTATATAAGATGCATGCCTTCTTTCACATATGGAACCTCGATTTAATTTCTACAATCAGACGAATGCAGAAGAATGGTGAAACCACGCTTTTCACCGGTTGGCATATTGGCAACACAAGTTTGAACCAGCGTGCCATGATTCCAAGGTCTAACACTCCATTATTCTGACCCTGGGGTAAACCAAAAATTAAGTAAATAAACAGACAAACAGACAGACAAGCAAATAGGTGTTTAGAAAGTACAAGCATGCAAGCTAGCTTACGCGTATTCACAAAGTGTCAGTCTTTTTGAAACTAAAGGTACGAGTGTCCTCAGGGGCCAATTAGGGCCACTTGTTGAGAGAGACGGAGAGGGGCTGAGCACCAAAGAGGATTTGGGGGGAAAGAGAAGCCCTCCCGGTCTGCACAGTGCACAGGAAAGTTCCATTGGAAGACGGACAGGAAAGTTTGAGTTGACAGGAAAGTTAGGGTGGACAGATGACAGGACAGAAAAGTTGGAGTGGACAGGACAGGAAAGTTGGAGTGGACAGAGGAGAGAAAAGTTGGAGTGGACAAGTTTCTGTACTCAAGAGGAAATGCATTTTTGCAGTGGTTGTACAGATTAATTAGACATCGTCTGGGCTCCAATTTTTTTTTCCAGAGGCTCTTTACAGAAAGATGTCTATTTACGAAGTTAAGATGGATGCAGGGAGGGAGGGAGGGAGGGAAGAGTGATTATTCATTTCTTTATGTTCCCTTCCTTTCTAAATAGGCTGCTTATTTTTTTAAGTTGTTGATCAGTTATGTCAATTTTTGCCACATTCCAGTACAGCTAATGACCAGACCTGAAATTACTTTTTGTTCCCTGTGTAGATACAGACATGTAGGTGACCCTGCAACTCTTGTCAAGTTTCGGTGCTACGATCCCAAAACTGCCTATGTGGGTGTGCGCTAGACGTTTTCCCCCCGAGACTGAAGGATTCTGTACTGAAGCATTGGTGTCTGTCATGTAAATCTCCAGGCAAAGAGGGTGTAGCGTAAATGAAATACTGAATACCCTGTGACGCCTATTAATTTTTCGGAGATGACCAAACTGATACTGAAATTCACATGAACTAAAGCTGCTTTCTGTAACGAATCTTCTTGCATTCCGAACTGTAATGATGATATGTGGGAAACGTTAGTAACACCTCCAGTGTTTTTTTCACAAAAGTGATACTGAGAACCTTGGGCCGTACTCAGTTCAAGGAAGCCTTCAAGTAATCCTAATATGGCCACATCATTCGAATGTTGGGATATAAACAGGATGAACAAATAAACAGCACACAACAGCAGCCAGCCAGGCCCCCACTCTCCACACCCCTGCAGAGAACAACAAAGAAAACGATCAGCTGGCTGTGGGAAAAGCTGATCCCCCGATCCTGTAGACTCATGCCTCCCCACGTTCACTCTATCCCTCTGACGCAGGACAGATTTATACCGATATTTTAGAAAGAGAGCTTTTCTTTGGCTTTTAACATTTTCTTTGTTTGTTTGTTTTGTTTGTGTGTTAAGGGTTTGTTTAAATTGGATTCCTTGCTGTTGTTCTTTCCTCTCTTTTCTTGCTGCCTCATTTTCTGTGCATTCTTGACCTACTGACCCATCGCTGCTCATTTCGATGTCACTGCGACAGCCATATTCAGAATCGTTATGTCACATCATCAAGGTCAGAGGTCAACGGGGAGTTTATCCATGTCCAGCCGCAACTGGTCCCCAGTCAAAGGAGCCCTGCACTGCTGTTGGGTCACCCTGGTGCTGTTCAGTACCGCTTGTTCTGACTTAGAATAGTATGCATGGCACCACCTACTAAGCCCCAAACTGACAATAATGGCTTAGCCGCGGAGCCAGACTAAGGGAGACACCCTACACAGTTAAGAAAAAACTTTGACATAAACCTACCACAGGCACAGAAGTGACGACAGTCCAAAATGGAGGTCACCATAAGACCACAGCGCAAAGAAATAACAGCTCTGAAGCTTTTTTTCATTATGATAGATAGAAATATAGATTGCTGTCAGTGTGGAAATGACGATATTATTTACGTTTCAAAATACCTTACAATACAACACCACCTTTCCCTTCATAATGCACCACAGTGCCAGCCAGGCCTATGAGAGGTAGAGGCTGTGTCTAAGGACAAGGACAGGTGACCTGCAGTATCACTCTGGTAACGGTCTCCAATGGGATTAGCAGAGGCATGGGCTCTCTCTGGGAACATATACCCATGCCACACGGCCTGAAACAGTCAGTGCAGAGCCCCAACTCAGTGAGTTTATGCAGAAACCACGGCAATTCAAGTCCAGATTATGCAAAGTGGTTCATAATCTTTTGTACTGTGCCCTAAAAGTCCGCAACTTAGCTCAACGCATTCAGCCGCCAAAAAGTTTCCCCCAAAACCTACTGTATGGGATTCGAACTCCAAACTTTCCATTTAAACCACTGTGACAATATCCACTCTGTGGTTGGTTTTAGAGTATACAGGCCCAGAGAGCTAGCGCGTAGTTGTTAGGTAGTCTTTAGGGAGGATGAGATTCATACCACAGTGTTTGTAGCAGTCTGTCAGGCCGTCATTGAAAGTAACAAATAGAGTCTTCACGTTTAAAAAAAACAAACTAATTGTTACAATCCTTCAGCAGAATTGAATGCATCAAAGATTACTCGAGGCATGCCGCGTGCAGTTTGTCTTCAAAGGAAGGAACCAGAAAACGCAAACAAGAAAAAAAATCAACAGTGCTTTCCTTTTTTTTTTCCTTTTCTCCCTGCCTTTCTTCTTTCCTCCCTTTCCGCCTTTTTTCCTTTCTATTTATTTCTTTCTGTCCTTTCTTCACGCTTCCTTTCTTTTCTCAATTTTTTTTTCTGTGTTGTTTTCTCTTCTTCGGAGTTGTTTTAGATTTTTTTTTCAAGTCTGGCTTTTCTCCAAAGTGTGATGAAGTCTGGTGGCCGGCCTGACAAGCTAAACAAGCTGTAATGAACGCTTCCAAGCCAGGCATCTCGGTTGATGATCCCTTCTGATAGGGTAGCATGCAAATACACGCTTGATGCCCTGAGGGGGATGATGGATGATGATGATGATGATGATGATGATGATGATGATGATATGATGATGATGATGATGATGATGATGATGATGATGATGATGATGATGATGATGATGATGATGATAGTATAGTAGTAGTAGTATTGTAGTAGTAGTAGTAGTAGTAGTAGTCGTAGTCGTAGTGTCGTAGTGTAGTCGTAGTAGTGTGTAGTGTAGTAGTAGTAGTAGTAGTAGTAGTAGGTAGTAGTAGTAGTAGTAGTAGTAGTAGTAGTAGTATAGTAGTAGTAGTAGTAGTAGTAGTAGTAGTAGTAGTAGTGACAATAATAACAATACTACTACTACTAATAGGCCTACTCATAATAATAGATGATGGCATGGTGATACGATGACGATCACGATGATGATGATGACGACAACGACAATAAGACTTCGGTTTAAAGTTTCATCCAAAAGATTTTCGGAGGCATGAAGTCGGCCATGATGGTACTCTCTTGGAGTAAAATCCCCTCAAGCGGGCGTCTCGGTGAAAAGGGGAATGAAATAAATTCTGTTAAAACCCACATCCACACTCATCTAACCATGCGTACACACGCACACACACCACAGGCAAAACACACCACATGCCTGCGCGCGCGCGCGCGCACTCGCGCACGCACGCACGCACGCACGCACACACACACACACACACACACACACACACACACACACACACACACACACACACACACACACACACACACACACACACACACTGTATGATGCATTCCAGAACGTGAGAACTGCAGGTATTTTGCAAACGTCTAAATCTTGAGAATTTTTTTTTTCTAGAATAACGAGAGAGTATTCTTGCAATACACATGAAAGGACCTAGCGTTTGTGGCTCCTCTTAAACACACTGCCATATCTGAGCACCTAGCAACCATTCTCACAAGTAGAATGGCTTTCAAAAGAGTTTAGGGCCAGCTGAACTAACTAACAGGTACAAACAAGCAAACCTGAAACTTTTCTTTTATTTGTGGGGTGGTTTTTTTTTCCTTATTTGTAAGTTCCAATACCCTTCTCTTTGTCCAGATTACAGGAAATCTGTTCAATCAGTTGTTGAGATTGTCTCCTCACTGTTTACAGTCATCTAAATTTTTCCCTTTGCATTGTCAAACAGCAAACATCCTTTTCAAACACACCTCACTACAGCCCTTTTTGTTCTTCTTGCACACACACACACACACACACACACACACACACACACACACACACACACACACACACACACACACACACACACACACACACACACAAGAGAAGCAAGAATGCATTTCAGGCACGTGTTCTGATTGCTGCAATGCCTGTTTTGGCAGCAATGCTAACCTACTTTCTGTGTTTCACAGAACTGACACACGCTGTGCTGTGGTGCAGACAAATATTTGTATAGGAGCAGGTCCCTCTCCTCATTTGATTGAGGACACCTTGTTGCATAGAGTGTGTATCTGATGACAGCCCTCAAGGGAACATTCAACGTCATGATACAGCCCTTAATTGTGCCTCTATGGATCACTCTCTGTCTCCAAGTATAATTATCAGGCCTGTGTCTACTAGGCAGTCTCTGTGTTTTTTATTTAAGTCAAATTAAACTTCTAGAAACAGCTTCGTAGACCAATAGTTGAGATTTACTCGAAAACGGCAGCTTTCAAATAAACTTTTTGCCAATGAGAACAAAACTGCTAACTGAGTGCAAGATAGCATTGGGGAGGAAGGGGGCTGCTTGTGATTTGGTATACATAATTCTTGGATTGAATTATCGTTCGGGTCAGTTTTTTTTTTTTTTATCTACTTATTCTTTTATATCGAGATTAATGTAATAAGCACTTATGCGCTTTTTTACATCCAGTTCCCGTATGTATGCAGTTTTGTAAATCTTGTCATATGTTCCCACCGGCACACAATGGCCTACTCTTACGAAAAGCGGAACAGGACGAAATGTTTTGCGTGCGTTCGCACACGGGGCCTTCTATCCTGTAAGCTGTGTTGTAGAGGGAGAGAAAGCTGACAAAGCTTGGCACGTCCAACTGGCTTTTTTGTTGCCCTACCACAGAGATAGATAAATATTGGGTTTTCCTTTCCCGAGTTGATTGGCGGGGCCGTTCTCTGTGGAGTCTGGCTTGACTGCCAGTCCACGGGGAAATATCAATGCAGGATCCACTGTTTTCCTTGCTTGTTCTGCGATGTCTATCTGACCTCTTCGTGCTACTCGGTCTGAATAGCGCTGCTTGATCAAAGCCATTATTGTGAGTCTTTGACGAGGGTTCTTGCTGTTGGGTGGTTTAGGGATGGTGGCACACGGCAGGGCGGGTGTTGGCTAGAATCACGTTGTGTTTATTTGTAACAGAGTAAAGCTAACTTACATAATTATAATCTTTGCAACAATCTCCAAGATACAGACCACTATCATCACAACGGAAAACTTGTTGAGAGGCGTAGGAAGTACAAAGCACCATAGTATAAGGTGATGTCATCAGTATCACACAATTTACTGGTGTGTCCTATTTCTTTTGCTGGGTTATGCTCTTGATTATACAGAGAGGGGTAATGACGACCACCCCATGACAAAGTGGTATAACTGTTCCTTGTTTGTATTGGAAAGGGTATTTTGTCTCCAAACTAAAAGAAACAAGGAGCTGAAATTTGGGATTCAGTCATCCCAATCTGGCTCTACATCACATCTGCACCTGAGCAAAACAGACAGAAAAGCATCAGCAACACTAGAGTCAGTGTCCTTTTACTCATCTGCCAGGATTACAAAGCTGGGGAATACATTCCTGAAAAGGAAGCTCTGACACTTCTTGAAGCAGCTTCAGAAAGACCTCCAGTGGTCACTCTTTATGTTGGCTAGATGACATCT
Source organism: Stramonita haemastoma (assembly GCA_030674155.1). Lineage (NCBI taxonomy): Eukaryota > Metazoa > Mollusca > Gastropoda > Neogastropoda > Muricidae > Stramonita > Stramonita haemastoma. The sequence goes on from CM060331.1 coordinate 40,302,008, forward strand.
CCGATAGATAGATATCTTCACTTTGCAATGCCTGTCTTTCCTAGTGTGACTGACAGCGCCATTATTCTCTATGGAATGGGACTCTGTGTACAGCCCCACAAGAGAAATATCACTGTCCTGACCTTTTCTTATTGCTTCCATTGGTGTCTTCCAGCCCTGGGTTAACTTCTTTGCTGCATTGATATCATTGGTGTAGCATTGGTTTTATTACCACTACACTTGATTTATTGTTGTTGTTGAGGTTGTTTTTATTGTTGGTGTTGTTGATGCTATTGTTGTTGGTGGTGGTGGTGGTGGTGTTCTTCTTCTTCTTCTTCTTCTTCTTCTTCTTCTTCTTCTTCTTCTTCTTCTTCTTCTTCTTCTTCTTCTTCTTCTTCTTCTTCTTCTTCTTCTTCTTCTTCTTCTTCTTTACTTCTTCTTCTTCTTCTCCTCCTCCTTCTTCTTCTTCTACTACTACTACTACTACTACTACTACTACTACTACTACTACTACTACTACTACTACTACTACTACTACTACTACTACTACTACTACTACTACTACTACTACTACTACTACACCACTACTACTTCTTTGCAGTTCTTTGAATTTCTTCTTCTTCTATCGTCTTCTTTTTCTTTGTCTTACTTTCGTTGTCTTGTTCTTCCTCTTTTTGTCCTTGTACTTTAGTAATTGCCAATGCTGCCTCCGCTGTTAGTATTGTTCTGCACAGTTTTCTAAGACTTTGCAAAATTATGGCCCTTTCCCGGCTACCAGTTTAAAGATTTGAATTTGCCAGATTTTCCATTCCAAAGGCCAGTCATACTCATTTCATACTATATTAAGTTTATTATCTGTTTAATCTGTCTGCTTGTGCTCATCCAGAAAGCAGTTATACGTATGATATATTCAATAATGATTCTCCTTACTGTCATTACTGTGTAAAACTTCATGCTGCTGTCGCAGGGGTGAGTACTTTGCTGCAGTGTGTCCCTCTCCCTATTCCATGATTATTCTAGTCTTTTTCTCTATTGACATGAAGATTATACCGGGAAATCTGGCTGCTCCTAGTAGTAATAAGAATGATGATGATGATGATGAAATATATAATAATAATAATAATAATAATAATAATAATAATAAATAAATAATAATAACAACAATAATAATATAAAATAATAATAATAATAATAATAATAATAATAATATAATTTAGTAGTAGTAGTATGTAGTAGTAGTAGTAGTAGTATAGATAGTAGTAGTAGTAGTATAGAAGTAGTATAGTAGTACTGATAGATAGTAGTACAGTAGTACTAGTATGAATATATAGTAGTAGATATAGTATAATATATAGTAATAGTATAGTAGTAGTAGTAATACTAATACTAATACTAATACTAATACTAATACTAATACTAATACTAATATAAAATATTAAAAAAGTATAATAATGATAGCAAGAAGAAGAAGAATGAAATAATGATGATAATGATAACAATACATGGAAATTATATAGCGCTATATCTTGCCAAAACAAATCAAAGCGCTCGCGTTCGACCTATTCTTATACAACCAACCAACAATAATTAATAATGTTAACAATTTCGAATGTATACACACACACACGCGCAAGCGCACGCGCAAGCGCGCGCACACACACACACACACACACACACACACACACACAACACACACACATATATAAACAATATAAATATAAAAATATATATAATATTGTAATTTATATATAAATGTTATACACTTTTGCAGGGTGATGTGGATTTCAGATACTAAAAACAAGGAGAGATAAAATTATGAGATGAAAACAGGAAGGGAAAATGTAAGATTTGAAATAAATGTCTTGAGTTTGGATGTAAAAGTGCCATCTGTAGGTTTGGGGCGAAGAGAGAGAGGGAGGTCATTCCGGATTGATGGACAAGAAATAGAGAAAGAGCGGCGGCCCGTAGATTTGCCATGGATATCACTTTCTTTGCTATGCACTATTTGTTGAATAGAGGTCCTACTGTGAGGTCCTACTTTATCAATGTATCTGAACACCAGTACCTAAACCAGTCTTCGAGATCTGGAGAAGTGGAGAGAAGAATTGGGTTGGGGTATAAGTGTATGGACACATGTTTCTACCCTGCAAAAACGCCTGACCTTTACAACAATACTTGTTTTCAAAAATAGATTGATTTTTTGTTGGAACTGGGTTGTGTAAACTGACCAGTCAAAAGCATGTCTTTTCCCGATTTCTTGTCTATTTTGTCTCTTTTTTTACCTTTCTATATTTACCCAAATAAGCAGCTTTCCCAGCCAATAGATAGTTGGGAATAATCCTCGCCTGTCTGGCTGTAACCAAATCTTTCCCCTGTACAAAGCAGACCGGTCAACATCATTAGTAACCTAATCCTTCACTCCCCTGACGCAGGAGCCCACACAGCAGGCATTGAAATTCCTCCCAGCCACTCCGCTGTTGCTGTAAGGTTAGCTCTACAGGCTGGATGGAACACCCGTGTCTTCTCAGTGATGGCGTACATTATGTAGCGGCAATACAGCACAGAGAAATATTGGCTTTGGCACAGGCTTCTTCCCCGCTGTGACGGATGAGCTCTGTGTCTGTCTGTCCGCGGCGTTATGGCTGTATCGACTTGTCATGTTAGAACACATCACTGGCAAGATCGAGTGTTTTATTGCTTGCCTTGGCTGGCTGTCTGCCTTGCCTGCCTGTCTCCGACTTTCTGGGTTATTTTTGTAGCTGGATGTGACAAAGTAACTGTATACTGTTACCACAGCTTCTTCCTGGTTCTTGTTCAGCTGGGGATTGTATTGTGGTTGTTAATGGTTGATGATGTCTTCATTATTGAGCTCAGTTGTTGTTATTGTTATTGTTCTGGTTCCAAGACGATGGTGTGAGCGTCATTTGTAACCTGATCTCTCATTGGTGGTGGTGGTGGGGAGAGGGGGGGGAGGTGGTGTCAGATTTGTTTAAATGTTGTTCTCATGGAATTTTCCTTTGCTGGTGTGCACAAAAACTCTTCCAAACACCTGTTTCGTTGATTTTGATTTTGGTTTGTTATTTTCAACACTATTCAAATATCTTTTACACAGATTACAAGGGTATAATTATTTTGGAGACAGGGATAGGGAATACTGTCTGTTTTCTTTCTTCATTCTTTCCTTTGCAGAACTGACTCTTTTCTTGCAAATGCCTTCCAACAATGTGTTGAATACAAACTATTTCTAGCCCATATCTTCTCTCTTAGAAGCTTTTATAATTTACTTGGTGACACATTATCTATCTATCTATCTATCTATCTATCTATCTATCTATCTATCTATCTATCTATCTATCATTATCTATCTATCTATCTATCTATCTTCTATCTATCTATCTGTCTGTCTGTCTGTCTGTCTGTGTCTGTCTTTCTGTCTGTCTGTCTATCTATCTATCTGTCTGTCTATCTATCTATCTATACCTTCTATCTATCGATCGATCATCTATCGATCGATCGATCTATCTATCAATCTATCAATCTATCGATTTATCTATCTTTTTATCTATCTATCTATCTATCTATCTATCTATCTATCTATCTATCTATCTATCTATCTATCTATCTATCTATCTATCTATCTATCTATCTATCTATCTATCTATCTATCTATCTATCTATCTATCTATCTATCTATCTATCTATCTATCTATCTATCTATCTTATTTATCTATCTATCTTTTCTATCTATCTATCTATCTATCTATCATATCTTCTATCAATCTATCTATCTATCTTTTTATCTATCTATCTATATGTTATAATCTATCTATCTATCTATCTATCTATCTATCTGTCTATCTAATTTATCTTATTCTATCTATTATATATATATATATATATATCGATGTAATCTATTCTGTATACACATATATGTCCTGTCTTTCTATCAATCATTATTTGTCTATTATGATATCTAGTCTTCTATCTATCTTCTATTAATACTCATCATATCTATCTATCAATATATTATAATATACTTCTATCATAATATTATACATATATATCTATAATAGCATATTAGTACATACAATATATATGTGTGAGAGCGTAGGTGAGTGAGTGTATGTGTGTGCGCGTGTGTGTGTGTGTGAGCGTTTGTGCGTGCGTGGTGCGTGCATGCGCGCGTGCATGCGTGTTTGCATGTGTGTGTGCGTGCTTAACCTAAATAGAGAATTTATATCATAGTTTTGCTTTTAAATGATTGTCTCCCTCAAAGTGCGAACAACTCCTTAAAACTCCCTTAAACCAGTACCATAAGCACAAAAAGTTAAGGGGGGGGGGGGGGGGGGGTTCTAACTGTAAAATCACGTTTTCTGTGTTAAATCAGTACCATAAGCATAAAACAGATTTGGGCTTTTTTTCCCCCTGTAACAGCAAAGTCACGTTTTCCAAAAGCCAGCCTCCTGACCCTAGAGAAGGCAACACCTCAACACGAAGCATAAGATAGACGAGATCAGGAGTAGGGAAGGGACGTAGGTACCACTCCTTCAGACATGCTGAGGGCCTCTGGCCTAATCCTAGCTACGTGACCGTAGCTTTGTTGTAGACAGCTCCTCCAGCTGTTTATCTCTCAAAGCGTGCTCAACACAAACACAGAGGACTAACTCTAAAATGGTAGTTCATTGAACTGCATAGTTATTTGAAATGTGGAAAGTGTCTTTCCACAGACTTATGTACAAGGAGTTTATGTGTGTGTGTGCTTTTACATGCACATATATTATTATTATGTTGTCTCTGTCTCTGTCTCTGTCTGTTTTGTCTGTCTCTGTCTGTCTGTCTGTCTTCTGTGTCTGTCTTGTCTGTTCTGTCTGTCTGTCCTGTCCTGTCTCGTCCTGTCTGTCTGTCTGTCTCTGTCTGTCTGTCTGTCTGTCTGTCTTCTTCTCTCTTCTCTCTTCTCTCTCTCTCTCTCTCTCTCTCTCTCTCTCTCTCTCTCTCTCTCTCTCTCTCTCTCTCTCTCTCTCTCTCTCTCTCTCTCTCTCTCTCTCTCTTTTCTATCTTCCTTCTGTGGATAATATTTGTACCGACTTTTCATATAGGATACATCATTGAGATCCTATTCTTTTATTAGTCTGTTACCCTTGAAAAATAAAGATTATTCATTCATTATTCATTCATTATTCATTCTCTCTGTCTCTGTCTCTCTCTCTGTCTCTCTCTGTCTCTCTCTGTCTCTCTCTCTGTCTCTCTCTCTGTCTCTCTGTCTCTGTCTCTCTGTCTCTGTCTCTGTCTCTGTCTGTCTATCTCTGTCTGTCTGTCTGTCTGTCTGTCTGTCTTTCTGTCTGTCTGTCTGTCTGTCTGTCTGTCTGTCTGTCTGTCTGTCTGTCTCTCTCTCTCTATCTCTCTCTCTCTCTCTCTCTCTCTCTCTCTCTCTCTCTCTCTCTCTCTCTCTCTCTCATCTCCTCTCTCTCTCTCCTCTCTCTCTCTCTCTCTCTCTCTGGTGATAGTATGGCTGTACCAACATGTCATGATAGGATACATCATTGGGAAGATCTATTGTTTTATAGCCTGCCTTAGCTGGCTGTCCGACTTTCCTCCATGTTATTTTCTGGGTGGACACGGAAAAACAACTGTATAGTGTTACTACAGGTCTTACTCATTGCTGTTTAGCTCTTGGTAGTGTTGTGCCTTCAGCGCCTGGGCTTTATCACAGTTCTTGATTAAACCATTGATGCTGGGGGCAACAGCAAAGTGAGAGGCTGTATGACCAGTGGCTTTGTCACAGTTCTTGATTAAACCATTGACGCTGGGGGCAACAGCGAAGTGAGAGGCTGTATGACCAGTGGCTTTCCCACTCATGGAATTCCACATTTGCTAGCATAGTCTTTGTAATCGACTATGACTCTGACTTTTTTTTATACCACTCTATGTCACAGCAGATTTCTCTGCGTGAAATTCAGGCTGCTCTCCCCGGGTGAGCGCGTCGCCACAAGTGCAGCGCCTACCCATTATTTTTTTTCCCTCAGGGATGGTGTTTAAACACGACACCTGTGTGTATGCTGGGTTTTTTTGTGTTTTTTTTAATAATTTTGTCATCCGCTCCTACCGGCACACGATGGCCTGCTCTTCGGAAAGGCGGAACAGGGTTTTAACGTGTGCGCAAGATGCTCTGCGTGCGTTCGCACACGGGGCCTCGGTTTCTAGTCTCATCCGAATGAATTTGACATTCAATTCGATATTTTCGTCAAACTGGGAAGAAAGGGCAAGGCTGAGTACGAACCCAGAAACTCACGGTTTGGAGGTTTGACTTGCACAGTCCTTATGTGCTGCAGCCCAGGGGACTTTTGGCCTTTGGAGAACATCTCCAATGCTGACTGTCCTTATGCTCTCTAGGCCGAAAGAGTGGGATGTATTGTGGGCAAAGCATCTCCACTATAATCAAATTTGTGCCCAGTTTTCCAAAACAGTATCTGCCTCCTCTGCTGTTTTGGAGGTCATCGTCGAACACAACGGACACAGAAAAAAAAAGTGTAGTGATAGTACTTGTTGGTGACGTTTTAGTGACTATGCTTCTTGTGTTGTTGTTGTTGTTGTTGTACTGCTGCTGTTGTTGTTCTTGCTGTTGCTGTCGCTGTTGTTATTGTTGCTGTTGCTGTTATTGTTGTGTTGTTGCTGTTGTTGTTGTTGCTGCTGTTGCTGTTCTTGTTGTTGCTGCGTTGTTGTTGTTGTTTGTTGTTGTTGTTTGCTGCTTGTGTGTTGTTGTTGCTGTGCTGTGTTTTGTTGTTGTTGCTGCTGTTGTTGTGCTGCTGCTGCTGTTTTTGTTGTTGTTGCTGCTTGTTGTTGCTGCTGCTGTTGTTGTTTGTTGTTGTTGCTGCTGTTGTTGTTGTTGTTGCTGCTGCTGCTGTTGTTTGTTGTTTACTGCTGCTGCTGCAGTTGTTATTGTTACTGTTGCTGTTGTTGTTGTTGTTGTTGCTGCTGTTATTGTTGTTGTTTGAGGGGGAAAGATGAAATTTTGTTGTGCTGTAAAAATGAAAAAGTGTATCATTTCTTGATTTTGCAGATAATCTTTTAGAACTAGTGTCCATGGATCTCTTTCTTTCTTAATCCATGTTACTTGCAGCCCTGCTGAAATGTCCTCTGCACAGATTAAACAGCTTTAGTTTAATAGGAGAGCTTAGGAAGGGTGCTTTTCGTTCTTATTCACATTATTTTCGCTGAATGGCTAAGTTTTAACCCAGCTAATAATATCCAAGCGTGGATTTTTATGAGACATTACTTTCCAGAACACCCCCCCCCCCCTCTCTCTCTCTCTCTCTCTCTCTCTCTCTCTCTCTCTCTCTCCTCTCTCTTCCTCTCTCTCCTCTCTCTCTCTCTCTCTTTCTCTGTCTCTGTCTCTGTCTCTCTCTCTCTCTCTCTCTCTCTCTCTCTCTCTCTCTTTGTGTATATATATATATATATATATATATATATATATATATATATATATATATATATATATATATATATATATAACACAAGTAAGAATAAAAGTGAATAAAACTGAAACCAATAAAAAAAAAAACCCAACTAATACATTCAAGTACACACTTAGGCACAAGAAAAGAAGAGACGAAAACAGTTTTTGGAACAGCAAAGTCACGTTTTCCAAAAGCCAGCAGGATAACAGTCTGCAGGGTGAAGATCATCCTGCAGAAGACAAAGCAGCGAAGGCTAGGCAGCGTGTCAGACCTCTACCCGAGAACTGAAGTCAGGGTGGAGGAAAGAAGACTACTGCAGACCTGCTGAGAGCCTGCGGTGAAAGACCTACGTGACCATAGCTACGTTCAGAGGACAACTGGACCAACTGTGTCTGGTGCCTGAGCGTGTCCCTCACAAAACACTGGGGATTATTACTCCAAAGTTGTGTAGTCCTCAGGCAAACACATTTTGAACGTAAAAGAAGTGATTTTGCACTACTTAAACACAAAGAGCACACACCACGCGCGTACGCATAGATCAAACACACACAGCACGCGCGCACACACAAACACACACAAACACACAACACAGAATAGACACACACGCACACACATACGTGCGCATATCACACACACACACACACACACCTACGTGCGCATATCACACACATACACACACACACACACACACACACACACACAACACACACACCACACACACACACACACACACACACACAACACACACACACACACAACACACACACACTCAAAGCCTAAGAAGAGCAGTGAATCATCATGGGTGGTTTATCGGATAGCTCTGTGAAAAGACTCAGGCTGACTGCCCGGCAAGGGACAGAACTTTCCCCCTGTGGAGCTCCCACACTGCACTGAGGGCTATCGACCGTGTGCAGTTTACTGCTCCGTGACATTCTGTGGAAATGTGGCTTCTGTTCTCTTTGGCTTCAATGAATTACATTGTTAGAAAAGCAGGCACAATTTCAGTTTTAATTGATATATCCGGTCGTTTCTGATATTTTATTTTTCTTAGGCTTTTAAAGCTTTTTGATTTATTTTTTTTGGGGGGGCTACATTTTGAAGATTTAAAGATAGTCACGTCGAATGTCTAGAGTGTCTTGTCAATCGGTCATCAACGTCTATCTTCTGTCAAAAAAAAGGTCATTTTGAAGTTGTATTTCCTTTCTTCTCCTGAAAAGAAATTTAATCATTATAAATTTCAAATGTTTGTCAAAAAAATCAGTCAACAGATAAGTTTGCACTCAAAGCATAGGACTACTATTATATGATATATACTAAAACTTTCACTATTTTGGAACATGTTTGTCCCGCCCTTGCCACATGCAATATCAAACGTCCCTTTGAGTACACGCAAAAGTTCATTTACACCCTCTACACTATCAGTAACCCACCAAAAATATTTAAAAGATACTCTTAAATCGGTTCTCTATTACAAAATTGTTTCAAACTATGTGGAAACTTAACAAACCTCTTCAGATACACTCATACAAGGCACTTTTAATCAAGGTCTATTTTTGATAAGCAAAAGTTTATCGAGTTTTCCATAAAATTTGATTCTGTCTGGTTTGGCGAAATAAATGTTTCATCCATGGTAGTAATATAATTGTTCAGGTCATTTGGTGAAATGTTGTTAGCAAGGCTGATCAGACGATTTCTCGGTAGATTGACTGATAGCCTTCCAAACATTATTAGTTTTTGGCGATGCATGGTGTTCAGAATATTTCTGTCCACCATTTTCACATTCTAATGAATTTTACTTTATTTTGTTATGGTTAAAAATATTCTCTCGTGCCTGCTCTTGAGTGATCAGTATCCCTTACGTTTCTTTGCAAATATCTGTATTCCTTCATGTAGATTGTGATGTGCGCTTTACTCTGCAGGTTTTGAACCGAGCATGTTTATCATATACAGATGTGAATGTAAACGTCTCTGGTCAGAATCCTATGGCTTTCTTTAGATCTATAAGCTAAAAGCATTTTTTCTTGAAAAAATGTATCAAATTTGCAAGACATTTACTTCCCTCAAATTTAGCAAATGATCTATGTAAGAAACTAGTTTCTATATAAGGACTAGGGTTTAAGTAGATTAATGTCAAAATCACGCAAAATGTGGCACAGAGAGAGAGAGAGACAGAGACAGAGAGACAGACAGACAGACAGAGACAGAGAGCCACTGTGATTTTGAAGCCCTTTATTGTTTTGGAAGTCGTCACTGGGAATTATGACGTCCTTATTTAGCTGGGGTTTTTTTGTGTTTTTTTTCCGGGGGGGGGGGGGGGGGGGGGGGGGGGGGGGGGGGGGGGGGGGGGGGGGGAAACCGGTTGCTTCCTGAAAAGATAAATTGAAGTTTACCAGGCTAAGGTTGCAGCTGGTAGTTTCTATTGCTGTTTAGCGAAGGTGGGTCCCTCCATACACTTTTTTAAGCTGAGTTATTTTGGGGCTTGTTCGGCTTGGGTTTTGTTTAAGTTTTAGCGGTGCAGTTAGTTTTGTTCCTAGTCAGCGTGATTGATCATTTGACGGGCCTTGGGGTGATTGAGATCTGGTCTCCTGATGGGATCTTTGTCAAGGGGGAATTGTCTTTGTAGAGTGTCAGGGTTTTGTTTGTCAGTCTGGTCGCAGTACTCCTGCAGTGAGGTCGCGGTAGTAAAAGTGAGTTGCAGCAGTGCAATCTGTTACGTTATGACTTGAAAGCTACGCGTCGGAGTAGTTTCCTTTACGTTAGAAAACTCACGGCGCACTGTGTCAACTATACCCCTTCCTCTTCTCTGGATCCGGCTATCGTCCTGGCTAGCCTCTGCAAATGACAGACATAGTAGTAGTAGTAGTAGTAGGCACCCATCGGTCTCGGAAGACTATGGAGTTGCATTCTAGTCTTTAGAGCGCAAAGCCTGGGTAAGTAAGTATGGAGGGCAAGCTGTTACCCATGCAGCAGACCCCCCCCCCCCTCTCCACGCCACTGGAATGATTCATTGAAAAGGCAATGACCGATAGGAATGGTCCCAGTACCGTCGCAGGAGCCACCAGAACGTTGCCATACACAGCCCCGAGCCGCCCTGGGACTCCAACTCCCCGATTTTTCCTCAGGGATGGTGTCTAAACACGACACCTGTGTGCATGCTGGGTTTTTAAAAAATAATTTTGTCATCTGCTCCTACTGGCACACGATGACAGACATACTGAACGGACAGTTAGGTGGGCATCGACTGTTCGCGAGTGAACCAGCAGCACCAAAGTACCGCAGTGTCACAGGTAACATAACACACTCTCTGATGGCTTGATGTCAGTTGACCTGCTGGTGACTTATGTGTAAGACTTCAGAGCATGCTGAGCTCTATGTATCTATGTCATTTTTGCTGTTTCCCTTGTGGCGACTTTTCGTAGGTTGGGTTGACAGCTGCAGTTTGTTCTTTCCGGTGGTCACTTCAAGAGTGATACTGAGCTTATTCTCTTGGTGATAGTTATTGTTGTTTACCTCATTTGACGGGAGTCGATTTCTTGCAGTAGTGCAGTCTTTGGCTTGTGTGTCATTTGCCTTATATCCTACCTGCTGATTACTTTAAATGATCTTCAGGTGGGGTTTAGATCTATGTTATATATCCTGTTGTTTCCCTTGCAGTAACTCTTTGTAGGTTGAGTTTAAAGCTTTGTTGGTCTCTATGGCAGTGGAGTTATTGTTTTGTATTGTGTACTTCGCAATTCTCCTTCGCATTTCTTCTTCTTCGCATTTCTTCTTTCATTTCTTCTTTTCGCATTTCTTCTTCTTTGCAATATTTCGCAGTTCCTCGTCTTCTTAGCAATTCTTCTTCTTTGCAATTCTTTTTCTTCGC
>CM060331.1:40315805-40318305 GCA_030674155.1 Stramonita haemastoma
GCATAAAAAATTAATGCTACCAGCAAATGCAGTATGTTGTCGGAGGAGAGAGGAATATACAAACACACAGTGCGGTGTGAGGAGGGAGGGAGGAGGGAGGAATGGATAAACACACAGTGCGGTGTGAGGGAGGGAGGAGGGAGGAATGGATAAACACACAGTACTGTTTGAGGGAGGGAGGAGGGAGGAATGGATAAACACAGTGCTGTGTGAGGGAGGGAGGAGGGAGGAATGGATAAACACACAGTGCTGTTTGAGGGAGAGAGGGAGGAGGGAGGAATGGATAAACACACAGTGCTTTGTGAGGAAAGGAGGAATGGATAAACACACAGTGCGGTGTGAGGGAGGGAGGAGGGAGGAATGGATAAACACACAGTGCTGTTTGAGGGAGGGAGGAGGGAGGAATGGATAAACACACAGTGCGTGTGAGAGGGAGGGAGGAGGGAGAAATGGACAAACATACAGTGCGGTGTGAGGGAGGGAGGAGGGAGGAATGGATAAACACACAGTGCGGTTTGAGGGAGGAGGGAGGAATGGATAAACACACAGTGCGGTGTGAGGGAGGAGGGAGGAATGGATAAACACACAAAGCGGTGTGAGGGAGGGAGGGAGGAGGGAGGGATTCATAAACACACCGTGCTGTGTGAGGGAGGGAGGAGGGAGGAATGGATAAACACACAGTGCGGTGTGAGGGAGGGAGGGAGGAGGGAGGAATTCATAAACACACCGTGCTGTGTGAGGGAGGGAGGAGGGAGGAATGGATAAACACAGTGCGGTGTGAGGGAGGGAGGGATAAACACACAGTGCGGTGTGATTTATTGATTTTATTTTATTTATTTATTTATTCTTTTATATCGAGGATAACAGAATAAGCAATCATGTGCTTTTTTTCATCCGGTCCCCGTGTGTATGCAGTTTTGTAAATATTGTCATCTGTTCCCACCGGCACACGATGGCCTACTCTTACGAAAAGCGGAACAGGATTTAACGTGTGCGCAAGATGTTCTGCGTGCGTTCGCACACGGGGCCTCGGCTTAAAGTCTCATCCGAAGGACTTGTGAGGGAGGGAGGAGGGAGGAATGGATAAACACACAGTGCTGTGTGAGGAGGGAGGGAGGAGGGAGGAATGGATAAACACACAATGCGGTGTGAGGGAGGGAGGAGGGAGGAATGGATAAACAGTGCGGTGAGAGGGAGGAGGGAGGAATGGATAAAGACAGTGCGGTGTGAGGGACGGACGGAGGGAGGAGAAGGAATGGACAAACACACAGTGCAATGTGAGGGAGGGACGGAGGGAGGAGGGAGGAATGGACAAACACACAGTGGAGTGTGAGGGAGGGAGGGAGGGAGGAATGGATAAACACACAGTGCGGTGTGAGGGAGGGAGGAGGGAAGAATGGATAAACATACAGTGCGGTGTGAGGGAGGGAGGAGGGAAGAATGGATAAACACAGTGCGGTATGAGGGAGGGAGGAGGGAGGAATGGATAAACACACAGTGCAGAGGGAGGAGGGAGGAATGGATAAACACACAGTTCGGTGTGAGGGAGGGAGGGAGGAAGGAATGGATAAACACACAGTTCGGTGTGAGGGAGGGAGGAGGGAGGAATGGATAAACACAAAGTGCGGTGTGAGGGAGGAGGGAGGAATGGACAAACACAGAGCAGTGGGAGGGAGGGGAGGGATGGACAAACACACAGTGCAAAGGGAGGGAGGGAAGGAAGGGTGGAAGGAAGGAGATCAGAGAACTACATGACTGTCTTTCTCGTCGTCTGATTGATTGACATTTGCTGTCTTCGTGATTGAAAGCTGTTAAGAATGAAAAGGAGGAAGAAGTGGGAAGAAAAAGATAAAAATGGAAAAGGGAGAGAGAGCAGAGGGGGAGGAGAAGAAAGAGAGGGGGGGGGGGGAGAAATAGAGAGAAAAGGAGAGGTGAAGAGAGACAGACAATCAAACAGGGACAGAGACATGATGTACAAAAACAGAAAGAGATAGAGAGAGAGATTGGGGAGGGGGGGGGGGGGGGAAGAGAAGGAGAGAGAGAGAATGTGTGTGTGTGTGTGTGTGTGTGTGTGTGTGTGTGTGTGTGTGTTTGTGTGTGTGTGTGTGTGTGTGTGTGTGTGTGTGTGTGCGTGCGTGTGCGTGTGTGAGTGTTTGTGTGTGTGTGTGTGTTTGTGTGTGTGTGTGTGTGGTGTGTGTTGTGTGTGTGTGTGTGTGTGTGTGTGTGTGTGTGTGTGTGTGTGTGTGTGTGTGTAGAGGGGAAGGGTCTCTGTGTGTGATATGTTCCCTCCTTATTTTCCCCACCCCACACCCTCACCCTGCTCATCATCACCCGCTTCCTCTGCTCTACACCCTCTTCTTCTTCTTCTTCTTCTTCTCTCTTCTTCTTCTTCTTCTTCTTCGTCTTCGTCTTCTCCTTCTTCTTCTTCTTCTTCTTCTTCTTCTTCTTCTTCTTCTTCTTCTTCTTCTTCTTCTTCTTTTCTTCTTCTTCTTCTGATTTT
>CM060331.1:40328305-40333305 GCA_030674155.1 Stramonita haemastoma
GATCAGGTATAGGACTGGGATCAAAGGAATAATCTATGTTTCTGCCTCTGTGTGTGTGTGTGTGTGTGTGTGTGTGTGTGTGTATGTGTGTGTGTGTGTGTGTGTGTGTGTGTGTGTGTGTGTGTGTGTGTGTGTCTGTCTGTCTGTCTGTCTGTCTGTCTGTCTGTCTGTCTGTCTGTCTGTCTGTCTGCTCTCTCTCTCTCTCTCTCTCTCTCTCTCTCTCTCTCTCTCTCTCTCTCTCTCTCTCTCTCTCTCTCTCTCTCCTCTCTCTCTCTCTCTCTCTCTCTCTCTCTCTAGTGTATGTGGATAACAACCAGACAAAAGCGACAGAATCAGCTCTCTTCTATGTCCCCTATAAATGTTTATGGAGAAAAAATTGAAGAAGTAAATTTCCACAAAGTGCTAGGAATCACTATTGATCATAATCTTTCATGGCAAGACCACGCCGCCAATCTAAGTAAAATTGTATCTCAAAAAGTGTTTCAGTTGTCCAAAATAAAACATTTCCTTAATCTTAGCACTAGAAAACAGTTTTTCCATGCACACATCAATTCTGTTATAGAATATGCATCAACTTTGTGGGATTCTGCAAGTGCAAATACATTAAAATCTCTGACTAGATTATATAAGCGTGCCATTAAGCTTATTCTATTGAAATCAAGTTCATTAACTTCCTTGGATTATAAATCAGTTGGTATTTTACCATTTAATTTGCAATTGGAATATAACAAAGCTTTAATGATGCATAGGATAGTATATGGTAATGCACCGCCCACTCTGACGAAACGTTTTCAAATAAACACATATAGTCATTCGCACAAATTTACTGTGCCAAAACCAAGAATCGATTTGTTTAAAAGTAGTCTTATTTATAGCGGTGGCACTTACTGGAATAACCTGCCTGCATCCTTAAAAAGCATAACCTCTATGCAAAACTTAAAAAAAATCATTGAAACATTTTCTTATGAATGAAAGGCTGCCAGTGATTTGCTGATGATCTTTTTTTTTTTTTTTTTTTTTTTTTTTTTTGTTGGTGAGACAAAATGTCAGTGATGTTTGCCATGGCTTCATTCAATCATGTTTTTCATATGTCTCTCTCTTTGCTGTCTGTCATTCGCTGTCTGTCTGTCTGTCTGTCTGCCTGTGAAATTTATGTCTTTTGTCCGCCCACCTGTTTATATTCTATCTCTCCTCTGTCTGTCTATCCCTTCTCTGTCTCTACTCTACTCTAGTCTACTCTACTTTACTCTATTCTATTCTACTCTACTCTACTCTTCTCTCTAGTCAATCATCTTTTTTTTCTCTATTTTCTAATCTGATTTTGTGATTTTGTACTCTTGTTTTGTAAAAGATAACGATATAAGCGTAGAAAATGTTTCTTGCATTTGGATGATGTCATGGATATCTATAATATTATTATTATTATTATTATTATTATTATTATTATTATTATTATTATTATTATTATTATTATTATTATTATTATTATTATTATTATTGTTGTTGTTGTTGTTGTTGTTGTTGTTGTTGTTGTTGTTTTTCCTTTGTCTTCACTCATATAATGTATATGTGCAGTTTGTTCGCTATTGCTATGCCTTTTTTTTTTCTTTTTTTTTTTTAAATTTATTCAGTTTGTTGTTTTTTGTGTGTTTTCTTTCTCTTCTTTTTTCTTGGCCCAGAGGGCTGGTTGTAAAAAAGCATGTTTGCTTATGCCATTACCCTCTTTAAATAAAATTTGTTCATTGTTCATTGTTCTCAGTCTGTTCTTTGTTAATTTTGCCCGCTAGACACTTTCAAATACTTTATTTTCAATGTTGTGTATGGATGTTGGTGAAACTAGATATGCAAAAGCAGCACCCTCAGCCTCTGATACTTCCAACTGTAGTGTTCTTGAGAACATGACAACGTTCTGACGACTCCTACGACTGCACTTGAACCATTCGTATCGATGATTGCCTTTCCAATGAACCATTCCAGCGATGTGGAAAGGGGGGGGTCTGTTGCATGGGTAACGGCTTGCCCTCCATACTTACTTACCCAGGCTTTGTGCTCTAGAGCCTAGAGCGCAACTCCATAGTCTTCATAGACTGACGGATGTCTACTACTGTTCTTGAGGACAGACTCAGGTCATGATCATACATAGATAGTATTTTTATGTTCATTTGTGCGACATTTTTTTTAATATTTAACTTTTTCACTTCTGATTTAGAGGTTTATTATGCTTATCAAGATTTGCTCCTGCTGGTCTTTTCAAATTTTGGGCAGTTTAATGTAATCCTGGGTGCATTCAGACACACGACGAGGAGAGTCATATTTGCAGACTGAATCGAATTTGATTGAATTGAATTGAACAGAATACCATTATCGGTCATAGAAGATTTTCTGGCAAAAAGTTTGAGCTGCTCTCCCTCAGGGAGAGTAAGTTCCCACCAAAACAGAGCCTTCCCCCCTCTCAGTTTTTTTTTTATTTCCCTGTTTACAAGTGCATTTTTTTGTTTCCTTATTGGACTGGGTACTTTCTACAAAATTTCACCAGGAACAACATTCTTGTTGCCGTAGGTTCTTTTACGTGCTGGGGAATGTGTGCTGCACATGGGATATCGATTCATCATCTCATCCAAAAGACTAGCATCCAGACCACCACTCAAGGTGTAGTGGATGGGGTGAAAAGCTTTGGCACAAACGGGGATTGAACCTGCCCTCCTCACTTTATGCGCAGGTGGGTAGCCCATAGACCATGGATCCACAGATCAAATATTTAGACTGACACAAACAGCAACACCCAGAGAGACCAGCACTGACACAGACACTCCTACCTAGTATCACAGTGGATAAAACGAAGACAGACAGACACTGACACGGGGTAAAAAATCAACTGACTATTGCGGTAAGCACTGGTGAAAGTGACAGAGCAGTGTTAAGCCTCTCTTCCATCCTCAGCTACAAGCAACACTAATGACTTTCCTCGATAACTCTTGACCACTACTGACCCTTCCTGGCCTGCCCAGCGCAAACACTTAGCACCCTCTTGCCAGTATTTGCATCCCTCCTTCGTCATCCTGTCGTGTGTTTCGTCATTGTCAGTTGCCTGGTTCTTTGGCTGAGAAGAAGGAAAATGAATGTTCGTGGGTCAGCATGAGAGTGAGAGGCTCTGTGGATAGAACAACAACCAGAAGTGAAGGAAGGAGGAAAAGAAAGAGGGGGGTAGAGGGAGGAAGAGAGAGGAAGAGAGAGAGAGAGAGAGAGGAGAGAAGAGAGGGAGAGAGAGAGAGAGAGGAGAGAGAGAGAGAGAGAGAGAGAGAGAGAGAGAGAGAGAAGAGAGAGAGAGAGAGAGGAAGGGGATGGAAGAGAGAGAGGAGGAAGAGAGAGAGAGGGGAAGAAAGATAGAAAGGAAGAGAGGGAGGGGCAGAGATAGAGAGGAAGAGAGAGATAGATTAAAGAGATTGATTGATTGATTCTTTTATATCGAGGATAATGGAATAAGCACTCTTGTGCTTTTTTACATCTAGTACCCGTGTGTATGCAGTTTTGTAAATGTCATCTGTTCCCACCGGCACACGATGGCCTACTCTTACGAAAAGTGGAACAGGATTTAACGTGTGCGCAAGATGTTCTGCGTGCGTTCGCACATGAGGACTCGGTTTAAAGTCTCATCCGAAGGACTTCTGGGGAGAGTGGAGTCCGCACTGATGTTAACTCCAGGAGAAAAATTTCCTCGACCGGACTCGAACCCGGAGAGAGAGAGAGAGAGAGAGACCTGATCTTATTTTTGAAAGGCTACAGATAAGCATTCACGTACTTTTTTCCATCTGGCCCTTGTAAACACACACACACGCGCGCGCGCGCGCGTGCACGTACGCACGCACGCATGCATGCACACACGCACGCACGCACGCACACATACACACATGCACACATACACACACATACACACAGGTAGACAGAAAGACAGTCTAAGTCAAATAACAGAATGCTATAGTAAGTTATATTACTCACCAACCACCTTTGCGCAGTAGTTAAAAGCTTGGGTTACAGACTGAAAGGTCACGGGTTTGAATCCCACAAGAGTCAACAGATTTTTTCGGGCTCCAGCCATCTTCTAACCAGAGTGTGTGTGCTGTATGATCATTGTGAAGACTATAACTGCACGGTATGATTTTGAGGATGTTGCTGAAATTATCATACCAACACTGCAGGTGTCTGCTTCTCTCAGTGCCCAGTTGATGCTGGGATGTATGATGAAAGAACGTGTAGAGTACAACCCTGTCAAGTAGTCTCCAAGCAGATGCACCTCCATAATAGCCTCATTACATCCTCGTCCTCATCACCATTGACCATCATGCAATAAAGACAACTGTCTCTGAATCAGTGGCCCTGGCTGCTCTGGTTTCATGGTGACTTCAGAATCAGTTTCGCCATACACTCATGTGTCTATGGTGTGTTTGTGTCAAAGCCTTTGGGGTTGGAGGTTCATGGGGGAGGGTAGTTGGAGGGGCGTTGGTCGCCACTTTGGACAGGTGACTCACACAGTCTGGATCTGCGACTGAGCTAGTATTGCCATTAGTAGGGGGCTTAGTAGGTGGTGTCCTGCGTATGTTAGCTCAGAACAGGTACCACTGAACACCCCCAAAGATACCCAGCAGCAATGCTGGACTCCTCTAGCTAGTGGCCCTGCAGGGGTCTGACATGGATGAAATCCCTGTGGATTCCAAGTGTGGGTATGTGACATACCAAATCTGGGAAATGGCCAGGGGCAGAGAGAGTGAAATGAGCAGCATGAAAACAGAGGGACAGAACAACCACAGAAGACGAGGCATCAAAATATAGAAAGAAAGAATTTATTCTACCCTGATGATTTCACTCAGTTTGAGAACGTTTCATCCTTCCTTGAAATGCTTATTGAGTTTCAGGGGCACTGAACTCCATTGTTCAACCAATCATGCAATCAAGACAAATGTCTTGGTATCTCTCTTCTTTACCTTTTATTTTAAAAGCGTAAC
>CM060331.1:40338305-40340805 GCA_030674155.1 Stramonita haemastoma
TTTTACTCCTACGCGTAACGGACAGTGAGTTGCTGTCTGAGTGTTCGACGGAGAAGAAAATGACCACTGCCATAATCTTTCATGGTGCATATTCTAGTTCAAGGTACGCAGGATAGTTAACTATTAAGTCTTCTGTTTACATATAGCACTGTTTAAATAGATATAATAAACATATATCTATTCACGCATTGAATTCAAGGGGGTTCGGGGCTGTATATGGCAACGTTTTGGCGACTCTTGTGACGGTACTGGAACCATTCATATATCGGTGATTGCCTTTCCAATGGACCAATCCAGCGACGTGGAGAGGGTGGTGAAGGTCTGCTGCATGGGTAACAGCTTTCCCTCCTTACTTACTTACTTACCCAGGCTTTGCACTTTTGAGCCTAGAGCGCAACTTCCGAGTCTTCCGAGACTGACAGATGCCTACCTCACGCATTGAACTACTAGTCCTATACTTTGGTACGTGTGTGTACTGAAAAGGAAGACTGGCAGACAAAAAGACAAACAAAAATTACGTACACACTCACATTAATGAAATCTGTCCCAAGTGACGATGATGAAGGTTTGAGCTCCGGCCTGAAATCAGGGGCTACAGAGAACACTTAAGGTTTTCCTTGACAGCTCTTGACCCCTGATGACCCCTGATGACCCCTGATGACCCAGACAGTGAAAACCGCGCATCCTTCTTTTCCTTGTGTTTGCACTCTTCCTTTCACTACCCCTTAGTCAGTCTCCTGACTGGCAGGCTGTCATTTCTCCTTCCTCTGAGAGCAAGATTAAAGCAATGAAGAGTTCTTCGGAAAGAGAAAGAGTCAGTCAGAACAAAGTAACACATATTTATCACACACCTCTTCTTTGGAGTACAGAAAAAAAAATGGGGACAGATCTGAAAAAAGAAATAGAAGAGACAGACAAAAGGAAAGAGAGAGAGAGACAGGGACATGGAAACAGAGAAATAGAGGGACAGAGATCACAAAGAGGAGAGAGAGAGAGAGAGAGAGAGAGAGAGAGAGAGAGAGAGAGAGAGAGAGAGAGAGAGAGAGAGAGAGAGAGAAGAGAGAGAGAGAGAGAGCAATACATACTTATGTAAACAGACAGACAAGCAGAACACAGAGAGATAGAGAGGCTGAGACAGAGACAGATAAAAATGTGGAGTGGGGTTTGATTGCACAGCCAGGAGCTTTATTAACAATCTACAAAACGAAAAGGATATCCATCTTTTTATCATTTTGCAGTCATTCTTTCCAAGACTTTACTACATGTTTTAAAATTGTCGTCGCAAGGAATAGAAGTATGCTTTTCACAAGAAAATTTCAGTAGTCTGAAGCACTTGTTTTTATGAAACTATTCAAATTTTAAGAGAGCCCTGTCAACCAATTCTTTTTCCCTTTGGTCTTTATTCTGCAAAAGATGGCCGTGTGAAGATCATCTTTTGAAAGGGTATCGATCCCAGCTGACGTTAGGTTAATTCAATTAGCAGCAATCCGCCTGATGTCCGGGGAGTCTTTGAATGATAAGACACCGCAATGAGCATTGATTCTGACTTTATTAAAACACACACACACACACACACACACACACACACAACACACACACACACACACACACACACACACACACACACACACACACACACACACACACACACACACATACAAAGGGAAGGAGAAGCTACAGACAGACAGACAGAACAGACAGACAGACAGACAGACAATGGAAGACAGGAACAGAGAAGTGCTCGTGTACGTGGGTGCATGCGTGTGTGTTTTTGTAATGTTTTTATTTGAAGTTTTCTTGGAATGTTTAAACCAATATGGAATGCAGCTTTCTTGTGTCTTTTAAGATTATGATTCGTATGAATATTGCTGTCAGTATTGTAACTGCCCTTCGTGGGATGATTTAAGAGACTTTGATTTATCTTGACTTGACAAGAGGCAGAGAATCAGAGGCACAACCATACAGACAGACACCAAGACAAAAGTAGAGATGGACAACATTAAAAAAAAAATTATTTACGTATGATGAAATGTCCTTGTCATTATCTCAGTGGTCAGAGCACTCGTTTTCCCGTAGCTAGGCAGTATTGAGCGTGGTTACCAAGTGCATGGGTGACCGTTTGCGCGCCTTGGCTTCAGTACAGTTCATCCAGTTTACCCAGCTGTCAATGGGTACCTGCCCTCTTTAGGGTCAGGGAAGGTAAAGCAGCGAGGGAGAGATGGGCGCCGCCCTCAATATGCTGTCCCCTCGAGAAGCTGAGGTCTCTGATGCCTCTCTCCTCTCCGACCACATAGGTTATAGGACACCTTTATCTTTACCTTTTAATACAGTACCATGCAGTTTGGGTATGTTTTATATTGGTGTTCTAATCAGTGTCACCCAGTTTGATTAAGTCTACATTGTATACATCAAAGCTGCCTTTTTCATACTTGGACATACCAAGCATGCCTGAACAAAATTGTTGCATGCCAATACTATTCTCATTCATAGCATTTTCCAT
>CM060331.1:40343305-40350805 GCA_030674155.1 Stramonita haemastoma
TGGTAAGAACATTTGAAAAAAAACATTATAGAAACCTTTGTCCCCTGTCAACAGAAAAAGCAAGCTTATTACATTAGGTGGTAGTATTGCTTCTTTTGTACTTGTTGCACGGTGGACGTTTAAAAAGAAACGGTTCACACCTAACAAACCAAACATTTTTGTATGAGAAAGAGCTTGCCTGGTGTTGGTGGAAGAAAGAGTTTACATTTCTTTTGTGGAAGAAAGAGTTTACCTGGTTTTGTGGATGGAAGCGTTTACATGATTTTTGTGGAAAAAACAGTTTGCCTAAGTTTGGTGGAAGAAAGACTTTACCTGGTTTTGGTAGAAGAAATAGTTTACCTGTTTTCTTATGAAAACAGACTTTCAGCAGTAATAAAACGTTTTATTGATAGGCAAGAATTCTCGGAATTTAAAAACACTGAGAACAAAGTCGCAACGTAAAAAACAAAAACAACCAACAACCAAGAAACCCACTAACTGCCGGTGTTTCAGTATTCACGCAGTTATGCACAGACACGCACACACCGGGGGTGACACAAACAGAGACACATTAGCCCTCATGTTCCCTTTCAGCTGGCAGACGATACAACTTCCTCTACAACACAGAAGCACAAACTATCGCCACACAGTCACTGGGGGAACAAGACATAGCACCGCCACCATCATCAAAGCGTGTTGTAGGACAACTGTCTCCAAAACGAAGATGGCAGGCTCCTGTCTTTGCTTAGGGGGGAGAAAGGACAGTACATACAGACTAAAATATTGACACCGAGGGTTCATTTCTTTGAGGGATGTCAGTTCCAGAAATCCTTTACGTCTTTGTCAAGACCCTACATAATGGAGAGTACATACATGGCAATGAGAAAGGAAAACTGTCACCGTGTCACTGAAGAAGAGTTGGGAGGAGACAAGGCAGAAGGAAAATAAGTGAGATGAAAGAAACTGTGTGAAGAATGACCGAGAGTTGGCAAGTAAAATAGCATCAGTGTTTGAAAAGGGTTTCTGAATAAGATAAGCGACAAACGACGGTGTAAATGTTATGACAGAAAGAAAACAAAAAGAAATTTTAGGAAGGACAAGAATTGAGAGCAGGATTCGTTACTTCTGTAGAAACAGGAATAAAGGGAAGCGATAGAGAAAAAGGATCTTGCCTATCATTGTCAACAGTATTTATACATTGCTCACAGAAAACGTCGTCACATACAGCTACAAGTATATCTGTAAAAAAAAAAAAAAGTGTGACAAGCAGAACTTATTTAACTAGCCTGAAAAACAGCCATCCATCATAGAATCTTTCTTGAGCTCTGATTATGAATTAAAACTGGACATTTGAAGCAAAATCATTTTTTGATCAGAAACAGCAATGTGAAAAGAAAAGGGATTTACAAATAGTTGAAGAGATAATTCGGCGCTAGTATACACAAAATAAATACAATATACATCATACACACATACGCACGCGCGCGTGCACGCACGCACGCGCACAGGCACACAGAGAAAGACAGAAAGAGACAGGCAGACAGACAGAGACAGACGGAGACAGAGGTAGGTGGAAGGGGTTAGTGTAGATACTGTACAAAGCTAGTATTTAATCAATATAACTGTCCTCTTAGTTGACAGAGACAGAGAAAGAGAGAGGACACCAAACATAAAGAACACTGCAGACACAGATGTCATTCACCACACAGACACAGGGACTACTCACACCCTCTTGCCACTCAGACACGGACACACTCAGCAAGCCATCCTGATGTTCAAAGAACCCAAAGTGGTAAAGCTGGTCATCAACCATGTTTGCACTCGAGAGGGAAATAGACAGGGAGAGAGAGAGAGAGTGCATTCTAGGTGCGAATGGGTGCATCATCATTCTCATCATTATCATCCGGAAGGTACATGATGATAAATGATGATGATGATGATGATGATGATGATGATGATGATGATGATGATGATGATGATGATGATGATGATGATCATGATGATGATCATGATGATGATCATGATGATGATCATGATGATGATCATGATGATGATCATGATGATGATCATGATGATGATCATGATGGGTGAAAGGGGCCACATTCCCTCTAACACATAGCAATGACCCTCCTCTGTGTGTTAAAAGGTTAGTTAAGTGCTGGCTTTTCATGACTCCTCCATCTCTTGCTTCTGTCTGTGTGTCTGTTTGTCTGTATATCTGTGTGTCTGTGTCTGTGTGTCTGTCTATTTCTCTGTCTCTGTCTCTGTCTCTGTGTCTTTCTGTCTCTGTCTATTTCTGTCTCTCTTTGTCTCCCTTTGTCTCTGTCTGTCTGTCTGTCTGTCTGCCTGTCTCTGTCTCTGTCTGTCTGTCTGTCTGTCTGTCTGTCTGTCTGTCTGTCTCTCTCTCGTCTCTGTCTCTGTCTCTCTCTCTCTCTCTCTCTCTCTCTGTCTGTCTGTCTGTCTGTCTGTCTGTCTGTCTGTCTGTCTGTCTGTCTGTCTCTCTCTCTCTCTCTCTCTCTCTCTCTCTCTCTCTCTCTCTCCTCTCTCTCTCTAAACACTTTTTTTTTGCAATTTCTGGGATAAATTCCCCAAATCCCACATAAGTCTCGACACATTTTTTTCGTTGTTTATTTCCCTCCATTTTTTTTTTGGCGGGGGGAAGGGGTGCAGGTATGTGTGTATAGGATCACATCACCACCGCCCCCCCCCCCACACACCAACCAACCTTCCGCCATAAAAAAAATGTCTGGCATGGTGTAGGTTACTCCTTCTCCACCATCTCTGCTGTCTTCCCCTTTTTTCTGTGTGAAAATCAACAGTGCTGGTGACCACCTTTCTCAGTCTCCTCCCTGTAGGTGAGGGGCAAATTGCTTGCTTAGTGTGTCGGTGTCTGGATGATAAGAGATGATGTACGTACAGTCCTCCCTCCCTCCCCTCCCTCCCTCCTCCCTCTCTGCTTTCCTCCCTCCCTCCCTGCCTAGCCTGCTTGCTTGCATCTGTTCTGTCTATGGATGGGTGGGCTCCGCTGTTTCTATATGATCCTTTTTTTTGAGGACTGTCCTCTGTTTTCTCGTGTGAAAGGGGTGGACATCAAGATTGGTTTGGTGGTGTAGTTTTCGTTGCTGACTACCACTTCTCTCTCTCTGTCTCGGTTTGCCTGTCTCTGTCTCTGTCTCTGTCTCTGTTTCTGTTTCTCTCTCTCTCTCCCCTCTCTCTCTCTCTCCTCTCTCTCTCTCTCTCTCCTCTCTCTCTCTCTCTCTCTCTCTCTCTCTCTCTCTCTCTCTCTCCTCTCTCTCTCTCTCTCTCTCTCTCTCTCTCTCTCTCTCTCTCTCCCTCTCCTCTCTCTCCTCTCTCTGTCTAAATATCTGTCTGTCTGTCTGTCTCTGTCTCTCTCTATCAATACTTTCTTTCTTTCTTCCTCTCTCCAACTCTGTATCTGTCTCTGCCCCCCTGTCCCTTGTCTCTCTCTGTCTCTTTCTTTGCCCCCCCCCCCCCCCCACCACACACACACCTACATACACACATACACACTAACACACTCACACTTACACACACGCACGCACACACACACAACACACAAACACCTAAACACACTCACACACACATATATGTGTATATATATATATATGTATATATATATATATATATATATATATATATATATATATATATATATATATATCCTGAATAACTAAGTTGACAGACATGACAATCTTTTTTTTTTAATCTACTCATTCTTCAACCCTCATTCCATCTGGCATCATCCCTTCCACACATTCTGACAACTGACATTGCAGTGTTGGACACGAACACATAACTATCATCATCAGCACTGCACTGTAAGACTGACTTGGTGGAGGGTTTGGACAAGAAACTGCAATAAATATATATAAAAAGGACTATGCTGCTCCGTAAAGTGAGAGCTAAGAAACCTGATAGAGGGATGGGGAAGAGTGATGATAGCTTGTTTCAAACCAAGTGCTCTGATGACAGTGACAAACTGATGGGGTTTCTTTCGGTTCGCCCAAAGAGACGTGGGGCTAATGACTCGTGAAGATGGCTTCATCTTCTTTTTAAAAGTTCTGTCGTGGAGTTCTGCCTACCATGAAATACTGGGAAATCAAATCAAGTGCCAGACTTCGTGTGTTTCCACGTCATAATTGATGTACTTACATGTTGCTTGTGTACGTGTGTGTGTGTGTGTGTGTGTGTGTGTGTGTGTGTGTGTGTGTGTGTGTGTGTGTGTGTGTGTGTGTGTGTGTGTGTGTGTGTGTGTGTGTGTGTGTGTGTGTGTGTGTGTGTGTGCGTGCGTGCGTGTGTGTGCGTGCGTGTGTGCGTTCGTGCGTGTATGGGGGAGAGTATTGTGTTTGTGTGTGTGTATGTGTGTGTGTGCGTGTGTGTTTGTGTGTGCGTGTGTATGTATGTGTGTGTGACAGAGAAAGAGACAGAGAGAGAGAGAGAGAGAAGACAGACAGACAGACAGACAGACAGACAGACAGACAGACAGACAGACAAGAGAGAGAGAGAGAGAGAGGAAGAGACAGAGAAACAAAGAGACAGACAGACAGACAGCGGGGCAGCATAGTCCTTTTTTATGTTATTGCAGTTTCTGGTCCAACCACCTCCACAAAGTCGGTCTTACAGTGCAGCGCTGATGATGATAGTTATGTGTTCGTGTCCAATACTGCGATGTCAGTTGTGAGAATGTGTGGAAGGGATAATGCCAGATGGAATGAGGGTTGAAGAATGAGTAGATTAAAGAAAAAAAATGATTGTCATGTCTGTCAACTTAGCTACTCAGGAAATCTGTGTGTGTGTGTTTGTGTGGCTGTGTCTGTGTGTCTGTGTGTCTGTCTGTCTGTCTGTGTCTGTTCTGTGTCTGTGTGTGCATGTGAGAGAGACAGAGACAGAGAGAGAAAGAGACACAGAGAGAGAGAAAAAAAGACAGACAGAAAGGCAGACAGACAGACAGACAGACAGACAGACAGGCAGACAAACAGACAGACAGATAGACAGAAAGACAGACAGACTGACAGACAGACAGCAGTGCAGGCAGCTTCCCTGTCACTGTGGATAGAGGTGACAGTGGGGATCACCAGCTGATGGAAGGTGGTTTCATAGGCCATGACATAGCGGCACACTGCAATGCAATATTTGCTTGACTTTAATTACAATTTGGAGTGTGCGTGTGTGCGTGCGTGCGTGCGTGCGTGTGTGTGTGTGTTGTGTGTGTGTGTGAGTGTGTGTGTATGTGTGTGTATGTGTGTGTGCGTGCATGCGTCTGTCTGCCTCTGTGTGTGTGTGTGTGAGAGTTTATGTATGTCTGTAGGCATGTACATGTGTATGTGCGCGCGCGCGCGTGCGCGTGTGCGTGCGTGTGTGTGTTTGTGCGTGCGTGCGTGCATGCGTGCGTGCGTGTGTGTGTGTGTAAGTTTATGTATGTATGTAGGCACGCACATGTGTGTGTTAAGGTGAAGGGGTGTACACTAACAGATTTTTTTTTAATCCTTCACCTTTGATCAGTCTCTCTGAATTCAATCAAACCTTACCATCCTTTTCACAAAATCGATATTTCCTCCCAGGTGTAGACCTGACTATCACTGACATCGATCTTGGTGTGGAGTCTTCAGTACAGCTACAGGGCCAGGGGGGTTCTCCCTTCTTCTTCTTCAGCTGTGCGGGGCATGCAAGGTAGTGGAGTGTAGTCTTCTTCTTCAGCTGTGCGGGGCATGCAAGGTAGTGGAGTGTAGTCTTCTTCTTCAGCTGTGCGGGGCATGCAAGGTAGTGGAGTGTAGTCTTCTTCTTCAGCTGTGCGGGGCATGCAAGGTAGTGGAGTGTAGTCTTCTTCTTCAGCTGTGCGGGCGGGGCATGCAAGGTAGTGTAGTGTAGTCTTCTTCTTCAGCTGTGCGGGGCAGACAGGGTAGTGGAGTGGAGTGGAGTGGAGTGTAGTGTAGTGTAGTGTAGTGTAGTGTAGTGTAGTGTAGTGTAGTGTAGTGTAGTGTAGTGTAGTGTAGTGTAGTGTAGTGTTGTGTTGTGTTGTGTTGTGTTGTGTTGTGTTGTGTTGTGTTGTGTTGTGTTGTGTTGTGTTGTGTTGTGTAATGTAGTGTAATGTAGTGGAGTGGAGTGGAGTGTAGTGTTGTGTTGTGTAATGTAGTGTAATGTAGTGGAGTGGAGTGGAGTGTTGTGTAATGTAGAGGAGTGGAGTGGAGTGGAGTGGAGTGGAGTGGAGTGGAGTGGAGTGGAGTGGAGTGGAGTGGAGTGGAGTGTAGTGTAGTGTAGTGTAGTGTAGTGTAGTGTAGTGTAGTGTAGTGTAGTGTAGTGTAGTGTAGTGTAGTGTAGTGTAGTTTAGTGGAGTGGAGTGGAGTGGAGTGGAGTGGGGTGTAGTGTTGTGTAATGTAGTGTTGTGGAGTGGAGTGGAGTGGAGTGGAAAGTAGTGTAGTGTAGTGTAGTGTAGTGCAGTGGAGTGGAGTGGAGTGGAGTGGAGTGGGGTGGAGTGGAGTGGAGTGGAGTGGAGTGGAGTGGAGTGGAGTGGAGCGTAGTGTAGTGTAGTGGAGTGGAGTGTTGTGTAATGTAGTGGAGTGGAGTGGAGTGGAATGGAGTGGAGTGGAGTGGAGTGGAGTGGAATGGAGTGGAGTGGAGTGTTGTGTAGTGTAGTGTAGTGTAGCGTAGCGTAGTGCAGTGTAGTGTAGTGTAGTGTAGCGTAGCGTAGTGTAGTGTAGTGTAGTGTAGTGTAGCGTAGCGTAGCGTAGCGTAGCGTAGCGTAGCGTAGTGTAGTGTAGTGTAGTGTAGAGCAGTGCAGTGCAGTGCAGTGCAGTGCAGTGCAGTGTATTGTGATGTAGTGGAGTGGACTGAAGTGGAGTGCAGTGCAGTGCAGTGTAGTGAGGTATGTGAGGGGGTGCTGAAGACAGGGGGTCAGGTCTGAAGATGGATGCCCTCATTTGCAGGGCTCCAGCAGGCAGGAAAAACACAGGGAAGACAGACGCGATGAATGAGCGTGAACAGAGGAGAAAAGAGTATACAGGGAAAAGTGAATACCACAAAGAAAGTGGGGTTTTTTAGAAAAAAAATATGTGGGGTTAGTGTGTGTGTGTGTGTGTGTGTGTGTATGTGTGTGTGTGTGTGTGTGTGTGTGTGTGTGTGTGTGTGTGTCTGTGTGTCTGTGTGTGTGTGCTGTGTGTGTGTGTGTCTGTGTCTGTGTCTGTGTGTTAGTATTATGTGCACGCCCGTGTGTGTATCTGCAAGTATAGATATGGATACAACACTTAATTTCACGCACACACACACACACACACAGAGCACACACACAGGCATACATACACACACGCAACTTGCACACATAACTGCACACACATAACTGCACACACATACACGCGCACACACACACACACACACCAGTATCACTTTATGTGGAAGGACGTAAAATTGAAGACTACATACACACACACAACACAGACACAGCAACAACAACAACAGACACACACACACACACACACACACACACACACACACACACACAACACA
>CM060331.1:40355805-40358305 GCA_030674155.1 Stramonita haemastoma
CTTGTTCTTCAGCGATGGAATTGAAAATCAGTCCCGTCAGGGAGTGTAGCTGGCTAATAGCCAGGTGAAAAATTGTACCCAAAATTTCATCATTAGACTAACATACACTTGTAAAAGACAGAGTTTTTAAAAAATGATAAAGAAGAGAAACAAGTTGATTGATTTATTGTGATGATTTACACCAAAACATAGCTCTGCTGTGCATTTACATCATGGCAGATTTTGAAAAACGGGAACAAATTGCGATGCACAATTGATGAATGCGTATTTACAGTATACAAAAAACTAGATATTGACAAGTATTTGTCTTCAAGTGTACTTTTATGTCATGTGTCTTTTATGCTTTATTCATGGCATTTTTTCGAGAAAAAACGGAGAGAAAATATATGTAGATTGTCCTTGTAGATCTGAATATGGAACAGCACTGGCTGTCAGAGTCATGACATTAAGTAGTCTGAGGACCCGGATGCTAAGTGGAGTCTCTAAACAGCTGTTCATTTGAGTGGATTCTTTCCCTCGAGTTCTCCAAGCTTCTAAATCTGCTCCCAGCTAAGTACCTTGAATAAGATTATAAACCAAGGTCGTGTGTGCAAACGCATGCAGAATATCTTTCAATTTTAAAACCCACTTATCTTGCATTGTGAAATGATGGCTGGCCATAACTGGTGACATGGATGACATGACCTTATCCAACAGACAATCGACATCATCGAGAAAGATAGGCTTTATGAAAATGGACTTGTCCTGGATACACTGTAGGATTGTCTGTGTGGTGCTGCTGCAGTGTCTTCTTAAGAGAGTTTGGGGCGGAAGAGAACAGATGCAGAGACCTCAAGTCTTCAATTTTAACGTCTTTCCACTTTAAGTGATACCAGATGCAGAGACCTCAAGTCTTCAATTTTAACGTCTTTCCACTTTAAGTGATACCAGATGCAGAGACCTCAAGTCTTCAATTTTAACGTCTTTCCACTTTAAGTGATACCAGATGCAGAGACCTCAAGTCTTCAATTTTAACGTCTTTCCACTTTAAGTGATACCAGATGCAGAGACCTCAAGTCTTCAATTTTAACGTCTTTCCACTTTAAGTGATACCAGATGCAGAGACCTCAAGTCTTCAATTTTAACGTCTTTCCACTTTAAGTGATACCAGATGCAGAGACCTCAAGTCTTCAATTTTAACGTCTTTCCACTTTAAGTGATACCAGATGCAGAGACCTCAAGTCTTCAATTTTAACGTCTTTCCACTTTAAGTGATACCAGATGCAGAGACCTCAAGTCTTCAATTTTAACGTCTTTCCACTTTAAGTGATACCAGATGCAGAGACCTCAAGTCTTCAATTTTAACGTCTTTCCACTTTAAGTGATACCAGATGCAGAGACCTCAAGTCTTCAATTTTAACGTCTTTCCACTTTAAGTGATACCAGATGCAGAGACCTCTTTTTCTCCGGTATGACAGTATCTGACATGGAATTCAAATCCCATTGCCAGTAGGTACACCATAGGGCCAAACTTTACAGAGTGCTCATCAAAACACAAATACGATTTACTATACAACATTGAATTGTGACCCACATTGTGACCAACTATTCGCACCAACAATGACAAAATCAACAATATTTAACCAAAGTATAAAAATAAAACAAAAGAAAAAACAATGATGATCCTAATGCAGACAGCTACTGATAAACCATTCAAAATAGAAAATAAACTGGTGACCACAACTTTGCTAACCCTTTGTTTGGGCCTTACTCAGAAAATTGATTTTTTTTAATGTGGCCATGTAACTAATATGTAGTTCCCTTCTGATAGAAGTGTCAACAGCTCCACTGTGACAAACTCTCGTGCCAAAGAGATGAGAAGCCAACTGCATTACTGATGCTGATTCTTGGTGTCTTGGAGTGGAGTCAGCACAGGCCTTTTATTGACAGGATCATCCTTACCACATTCAGACTAATAAATAGTAGGAGACTGGAGTCATCATATAACCTCTGTAAAGAAGTGCTTTCATCTTTGTCTTTGTCTGTGTCCTTCTGTCTGTATTTAAGAAGTCTGTCTCCTGTCTGTTGGTATGTATCTCTGTCTGATGTCTTTCTGTTTTTCTGTCCGTCTGTATCTATCCATCTGTCTGTCTTTCTATCTATCTATCTATCTATCTATCTATCTATCTATCTATCTATCTATCTATCTATCTATCTATCTATCTATCTATCTTCTTTATTTACTTCTCGATCTCCTTCTCCTTCTCCTCCTTCCCACAAAACATTCTGACCCACAAGCATTCATTTATCCTCTTCTCAAACCGAGAACTGACGATAAAGAAACACACCATAGGATGACGAAGGAGGGATGCAAATACAGGCAAGAGGGTGCTAGTGTTTGCGCTGGGCAGGCCAGGAAGGGTCAGTAGTGGTCAAGAGTTATCGAGGAAAGCCATTAGTGTTGCTTGTAGCTGTGGATGGAAGAGAGGCTAAACACTGGTCTGCCACCTTTACCGTCACT
>CM060331.1:40363305-40365805 GCA_030674155.1 Stramonita haemastoma
TCCAAATCTGTTCTCCCTGTCCCTTTGTCTGTTATCACGTACAGTGAACAGATAAAATCGAAGACAGGACTCCGCGTATGGTATACACATGAGCCTGTGAACACATCAACACACAATATACACACAGTAGTATACATTGCACGTGTGCACAGAGAGAGAGAGAGAGAGAGAGAGAGAGAGAGAGAGAGAGAGAGAGAGAAGAGAGAGAGAGAGAGAGAGAGAGAGAGGAGAGAGAGAGAGAGAGAGAGAGAACCATGGCGTGAGAGAGAGAGAACAGACAGAGACAGAGAGGGATACAGACAGACAAGCAGACAGACAGAAAAACACAGAGAGAGATAGAGAGTGTGTTTGGGTGGGTGGTGGTGTTGGTGTGTAGATGGGTGAGTAAGTGGGGTGGAGGGGGGGGGTACAAACAGTCACAGAAACAGAATACTGACCTCTCGAAACCTTTCAAACCAATTCCAAACAGCACTGTAAAAATTTGATCTTCTTGTCGATTTTCCAACACCGGATTGATTGGATTTGAAGGAACACGCCCAGTGTAGGGGTTCCCATGAGCTGTGTCACCGCTCCATCTGACTATCGGCCCCTTCCCCAGCCGCGGTTGGGGGACATGGAAGGTAAGATAAGTAAGTATAAAGTAAAGATAAGGGGGGTCTTTACTTTAACGCCTTTCCACTTGAAGTGATACCAGACGATCCTAGAATAGGAGAGAGAGAGAGAGAGGACAGACAGAGCAGACAGACAGACAGACAGACAGACAGACAGAAGAGACAGACAGAAGACAGAGAGAGAGGATCAGAGAGACAGAGAGAAGAGTAAGACAGAGAGACAGGACAGAACAGGTACAGACAGAGACAGAGGAGACAGACAGAGAAAACACATGCACAGAGACATCAGTGGTGGAGGAGGTTACACAGTCTGGCTGAGCAACATTATTTTCTTTTCATATTGCTTCTCTGACCCTCACCACCTCCGCCTTGTCAGTTAGTGGATGCTATCAAAGTGCCAAGTAGTAGTATAGTAGTAGTAGTAGTAGTAGTAGTAGTAGTAGTAGTGTAGTAGAGGAGAGGAGGAGGAGAGGAGGAGCAGGAGCAGGCAGAGCAGGCAGAGCAGGAGAGTGGTGGTGTGTAGTGTGGTGTGGTGTGTGTGGTGTGTGTGAGTGGTGCAGCGGGCGTAGTAGTAGTAGTAGTCAGTAGAGTAGTAGTCAGTAGTAGCAGAGTAGAGTAGTAGTAGTAGCAGCAGCAAGCAGCGAGTAGTAGTAGTAGTAGTAGTAGTAGTAGTAGTAGTAGTAGTAGTAGTAGTAGTAGTAGTAGTAGTAGTAGTAGTAGTATGCAGTATGTGGCAGAGCTACAGCCTAGTCTAGAAGCAGCAGATGCAGACGTAGTTTACACACAGTAGTAGTTGTTATAGTAGTTAGTAGTAGTAGTAGTAGTAGTAGTAGTAGTAGTAGTAGCAGCAGCAGCAGCAGCAAGTAGTAGTTAGCAGTAGCAGTAGTAGTAGTAGTAGTAGTAGTAGTAGTAGTAGTAGTAGTAGTAGTAGTAGTAGTAGTAGTAGTAGTAGTAGCAGTAGTAGTAGTAGTAGCAGCAGCAGCAGCAGCAGTAGTAGTAGTAGTAGTAGTAGCAGCAGCAGCAGCAGCAGCAGCAGCAGCAGTAGAAGCAGCAGCAGCAGCAGCAGCGGCAGTAGCAGTAGTAGCAGTAGTAGTAGTTAGTAGTAGTAGTAGTAGTAGTAGTAGTAGTAGCAGTAGTAGTAGTAGTAGTAGTAGTAGTAGTAGTAGTAGTAGTAGTAGTTAGTAGTAGTAGTAGTAATAATAATAATAATAATAATAATAATAATAATAATAATAATAATAATAATAATAATAATAATATATAATAATAATAGTAATAATAATAATAATAATAATAGTTGCTGTCATTGTGGCGCAGAGCCCTTACGCCTAGTCTAGAACGACACAGAATGACGAGACGTGATTGACACACAGTTTTACAGCCTTATTTAAAGAGTTCTTTTGCTACTCCCACATTCTATCATAAATGCCTGGCAATAAAACACTCAAGCTGAGATGGTGCAGTCTTGCAAAAAGACCATCTGACCTTGCAAGAGATCGCTTTGAACTGCACCCTATCTGTGGAAAGAAGCAAACAATAACCTATTTGTCTCTTCATGGGCAAAATGGCGTTGCTTGCCGTTAAGCGCTTGACAAGTCACGCCCAGCGCATCTGACTGCAAAGGGGAAAGAAATACTTTTATGTCTTCATGGGAAAAAAGGCAGGATAATAGACCAAGATGGCAGAAAATAGACAAGAAAGAAGGTGTCATGAAGAAAAGAAGCAAGGCTGAAACAAAGAGAGGGATAGAAAAGGGGGGATTCTAATCACAGAATTTCCAGAAGGTGGGAATGCTATTTTTATTTACAGGCCCCGGACGATGATAATGTTTGCTTGGAAAGTGTGGAGAGGGGTGGAGGACTATTCTAGGAGGGAAATGCCTTTTGTAG
>CM060331.1:40370805-40373305 GCA_030674155.1 Stramonita haemastoma
CAAGAAGTAAATTTATAATAGTCCTGTCATATTGTATTGTATCGTATTGTATTGTATTGTCATGTTTATTATTATACTGTGTTGTGTTGTCTTGCTGAGCGTTTGACGAAGAAGTTTTGTTTTCTATTTATTGCCTTGTATTGTGCTGTGTTGTATTCTATTGTATCGTACTGCATTGCGTTGTATTGTATATCACTTTCTGTCACAAGCCACAAGATTCGCGTGACTCTCCTTGGAAAAAGCTTATCACAAAAAGAGCAGCACCACCTGTTTTTAAAAGTGTCCTTGTCTGCACACACACACACACACACACACACACACACACACACACACACACACACACACACACACACACACACAAGGGAGACAGACAGACAGACAGACAGAGTGAGAGAGAGAGAGACAGACAGACAGACAGACAGACAGACAGACAGACAGACAGACAGACAGACAGACAGACAGACAGACAGACAGAGAAGAAATTCGGTTGTTGTTGTTTTTTATTAAAATTCTTTTTTTTATCGAGGATAATGAAATAAGCACTCATATGCTTTTTTACATCCAGTCCCCGTAGGTATGCAGTTTTGTAAATATTGTCATCTGTTCCCACCGGCACACGATGGCCTACTCTTACGAAAAGCGGAACAGGATTTAACGTGTGCGCAAGATGTTCTGCGTGCGTTCGCACACAGGGTCTCGGTTTATAGTCTCATCCGAAGGACTTTTGGGGGGAGTGGAGTCAGCACTGATGTTAACTTTAGAGGAAAAATCCCCTCGAATTGGATTCGAACCCGGGTCGTCAAATTGCGAGCGCAATGTTCTGACCACTAAGCTATCCCGTCCCCGAGAAGAGAAAAGAAGAGAAGAAAAAAAAAAAAAAAAAACAGAGAGACAGAGAGCACAGCGCATGCGTACTCAAATGATACTCCACAGAAAATTGCCGCATTCAGCGACATTCACTGCACGTGCAGCACGAAAACAACAGAGGATTTGTGTTAGCTGGTCACTGGTGCTGTTCACCGCCCCTGAAGCTTTAAGTCAGTGAGCAGGGGCCGTCAGGTCAGTTCTCTCCACAGTCGTTCCTGACAGCCACACGCAAGGTCCAAGTGCACAGTACACCTCCATCAGCTGTCTGCCTGTTTGTTCTTTGCTTCAGCGGGACAGGATCCTTTCTGTTGTAAGGTAAGGATGGAGCCTCAAGTCTGTTGTCTTTGTTAGCATGAAGTGTGCTGTCTTTATCCCGAAGTCTGTTTTTATTTGTTAGCATGAAGTGTCTTGTCGTCTTCTCATCCTTGAAAAAAAAATTCAGTATTGATTTTCTATGCTTAAATCGAGATGCTTATACATTACCTGGCAAGCACTCTTTCTCGAGTTTTTTCAATGATTAAATTACATTTGTATACACGGGTAAAAGCGTTCCTAACTTCCTTCAGAAAATGAAATATGCCACAAAGTTTAATTGCCTGCAGTCTAAAGCAACGAAATAGTCTAAATTTGGTAGGTCTTCCAGTGGTGCTAAAAATGTAATGCTTAGGTTCTGTTGGGGAAAGAACCAGGGTTTCGATCCAGTTACCCGATACAAAATGTTTAACAGTTAAGTTTTTTTAATAAGAAAAATGAACTCCGTTGACGTTAATAATTGTAATCGTGCATAAAAATTTAAGCATTCAACTATAGTCTCTGGCAGAAAGATTCATGTCCAAGATTTCCACCCGCTCCCTCTTCCATAAATTTGTCACGGATTTTTTTTTTTATTAAAGTACGCAAAAAACTTCAAATATCAAAAACTTTGGACCAGTTTCTGTACTTAAGTCGTACTATCGTAACATGATTTGGCATTTAGGCAAGACGGCCTGTTTACCTTTCAGGACTATAAAACCAATTGTTCCTTTTGGAAGAATAGGCCATTGAATACTCTAAAGGTGGTGTTTTTAACACATGCACAATGGTATGTTAGACTCTCTCGAAGTCGGAATATAGCCACCTTAATGCTGGGAAACGGGTGCATGTGCAACATTTTACTGTTGGTGCATAATCTTAACATAGGTTTTATTTGGATGCCAGATAATCTACAAAATGATCTACTGAATTGGGTTTTTGGTAACATTAAGGATCGAGTGCATCTTTCTGCAACACGTCAGGTGATCTCCAAAATAGAGAACAATCTACTTAATAGTTTTTGTAACGTTAAAAATCGAGTACACCTCTTTCTAATGTTACACCTAGTACCACTCCAAGATTCATGCCATGCAAACTTTAGACTTCGTGTTGAAAATATCATCTCTTGGTAGTTAATTAAAAATGAACTATTTTCACTACAGCATTTTCCATGATAATTTTTTGCGTACTGATATCTGACCCCATTCTAGATAATTTATCGTGGTTCAGTTGAAGATCTGTGCTTGACTGCATGACCCCTTGTACAGGTAGTCGTGAACTGGTATAGGCTAAATGAGCTACAGGTGGCTTATTCGTCCATGAAAGAGGAATATATAACTTG
>CM060331.1:40378305-40400805 GCA_030674155.1 Stramonita haemastoma
GTTGTAAGAATGTTCTACGTACTTAGGGCTCGTGAGCCTTTGTAACTTTTTAAGTTGAGCAAGGAGGGGGGAGAGAGGGGGAAAGGGGAGGGAGGGAGGTGGAGAGGGAGGAGGGTGGAGAGGGGGAGAGAGGGAGAGATGCCATCATTACTGGCATGCATTTCATCTGTTATCAATTATCATTGCAATTTTGTTGGTGACATGACTTGACACTAGTTTTCCAGCCGGCCACAAAAGAGTAATGTGTGTATGTATGACTGTGCCTGTATGTTGCGTGCTTGCGCTCGTGCGCGTGCCGCGCGCGCGCGCCGTGTGTGCTTGGGCCTGGCCGCGTGTGGGTGTGTGGGTTGTGGGCTGCGTGTGGCTGCGTGTGGCTGTGTGTGGTGTGGGGTGTGTGGCTGCTGTGGCTGTGTGTGGGTGTGGGGGTGTGTGGGTGTGTGGACTGTTGCAGTGGGCCCTGATGGTGACGGCCTACGTGTGGCAGTGGGTGAAGTGGGTGGCAGGCAAGGTGGTGGACATCATCCCCGGGGGCCGCTGGCTGGAGGAGGAGGTGAAGAAGATCATAGAGCAGGTGGACCATGAGTACCGCTTCCTCGTCCGCCCTCTGGACCTGGGGTAGGTAGCGTTGGGTACAGCCCGGGGTAGGGTAGGGGTAGGTAGCGTTGGGTACAGCTGGGGCAGGGTAGGGGTAGGTAGCGTTGGGTACAGCGGGGGTAGGGTAGGGGTAGGTAGCGTTGGGTACAGCTGGGGGCAGGGTAGGGGTAGGTAGCGTTGGGTACAGCTGGGGGCAGGGTAGGGGTAGGTAGCGTTGGGTACAGCGGGGGTAGGGTAGGGGTAGGTAGCGTTGGGTACAGCTGGGGGCGGGGTAGGGGTAGGTAGTGTTGGGTACAGCTGGGGGCGGGGTAGGGGTAGGTAGCGTTGGGTACAGCGGGGGGGTAGGGTAGGTAGCGTTGGTACAGCAGGGGTAGGTATTTTTATTTATTCTTTTATATCGAAGATAATGGAATAACCACCCGTGTGCTTTTTTTACATCCAGTCCCCGTGTGTATGCAGTTTTGTAAATGTCATCTGTTCCCACCGGCACACGATGGCCTACTCTTACGAAAAGCGGAACAGGATTTAACGTGTGCGCAAGGTGTTCTGCGTGCGTTCGCACACGGGGCCTCGGTGTAAAGTCTCATCCGAAGGACATTTGGGGAGAGTGGAGTCAGCACTGATGTTAACTCCAGGAGAAAAATTTCCTCGACCGGACTCGAACCCTGGTCGTCAAATTGCCAGCGCAATGTTCTGACCACTAGGCTATCCGTAAGGTAGGGGTAGGTAGCATTGTGCACAGCCCGGGGGTTGGGTAGGATGGTCAGGAGGGACGGTGGGAAAGGGGGCTGGAGGGAGTGTGTGTGTGCCAGGTAAGATTCGTCTTTAGTTTACGCACCACGTACATACGTGCACGTATACGCACGCACGCACGCACGCACGCGCGCACGTACGTACGCACACACATACACACATAATTATACACATACACGCAGGCACACCCACATACACACCACAGATGCTGAGA
This sequence comes from Stramonita haemastoma, assembly GCA_030674155.1. Lineage (NCBI taxonomy): Eukaryota > Metazoa > Mollusca > Gastropoda > Neogastropoda > Muricidae > Stramonita > Stramonita haemastoma. The sequence continues at coordinate 40,379,867 of CM060331.1, forward strand.
ATGTAGATTGAAAGGGGCGGTGTAGCGCGCACACGCGTTCACACGCACACGCGCAAACAAGCGCACACACACACACAGGCTAAGGAAAGGGAGGGATCGATGTGTGTGCGTGTGTGCGTGTATGCGTGTGTGCGTGTGTGCATGCCTGCGTGTCTGTGTGTGTGTCTGTCTGTGTGTGGTGTGTGCATGCCAATCGAGTCAGTTTTTTTTCAGATTGTACATTGAATAATCCTTCATTTGCTTTTTTCATCAAGCCATCTATCTAGGGGGAAAAAACACATTTCACCAACATTAGTTAACATTATTTCAACAGCCCTAAAAAGAAAATGTGCCTATAGATAAAACAAAAAACAAACAAAAAAGTTCAAGACACACATACACGCGCACGCGTGTGCGTGTGTACGTGCGTGCGTGTATGTGTGCATGTGTACAAAAGTCCGCATATGCATACACCACACGTATCCCAATTGTATCTCATCTGTGACCAGAAGTATACAAGGAATGTCTTGCAGTCTGTTCAGCAGAAAAGTCAACGGCTCAGAGGGGAGGGAACCCCTGGACTGACCGTGTCCTCGTCACCCCTCCCCTGCCCTCCCCTGCCTTCTTCTTCCTGCCTTCCCATCATCTTCCCCCAACACCGCTTCCTAAAATGTCCGCATGTCCTACTGCCTTTGCACGCTTCCGCTAGAGAATGACGTCACTCTTCTGCCGCCCCTGGATGTCTACCTCCCCCTATATAGTGCGTCATTATTGCATCCTCATAGCATCCTTGTTTTGGGGTCTTTTTTCTTCGTTATCTGTGTAAAGTGTTTTTTTATGCAGTATGTTCTTTTTTTTTTTATTACTGTTGATTTGCATCTGCAGTTAGGAATATTGGTCTTTCTTCCCTGTAACGTCAGGAATATTCCCCCTTTTCTTCCTTTGAACCTCGGGAACATTCTCTCCCTTTGCTTCCAACTAAAAATGCTCCTTTTGGCTACACACCCGTATTAAATATTGGCACTTTTCCTTTTTTTTTTTCTTCGTAAGGACTTTTATCATAATAGTCTCCCTTTGTCTTCTGTAGCTTTGGGAATATTCTCCCTTTGCCTTCCTGTAACCTCAGGAATATTCTCCCTTTGCCTTCCTGTAACCTCAGGAATATTCTCCCTTTGCCTTCCTGTAACCTCAGGAATATTCTCCCTTTGCCTTCCTGTAACCTCAGGAATAGTCTCCCTTATCATCCCTTCAACCTCATAATATCTTCCCTTTAAACTTGAACGTGTGGTGCTACACCATCTCAAAATTGGAACTCTTCAGACGGATAGACGTTACCAAAAGCAACATAAGCAGATTGCACATTGAAAACAGCTTCAGGCCTGAAAGAGTTTTCAGAGCATTGAAACCTCGACATGACAAATGAGCACGACAGGCACGGCCCTGACGGTATGCTGTCGTTAATGAGTTATGCTGTTGATTTCATTCGGGGGCAATCTTATGTTTTGAATGCTGAAAACCTTTTTTTTTTTGGTGTTGATAGGGAAGAGTGTATAGGTAAGGGTTAGTGAGACGACGGGGAAATTGTCGTGCTGTTTATGGTGAGGGGGTGGTTGGGTTGAGGAGGGGAAGGGGGCACTGGCCAGAGTTTTGTCTTTAACTGTGAAATTTAACGGTTGTGTATTTCTTCCTGTGCTTCGTGCAGTGTATTTTCATTTATTGTCATTTTTTCATTACTATTGTTACTGTCATTAGTATATTGAATTATATTTTGCTTTCAGAACAATTTCTGAGTGTCGTCATATTTATTTACGTGTGTGTGTGTGTGCGTGCTTATATTTCGAGGATTATGCAAAAAGCACTCGTGCGCTTTTCTACATCCAGTCCCCGTGTGTATGTTGGATTGTAAATTGTATGTCCTCACCAGCAAATGGCCTACTCTCCGGAAAGCGGAACAGGTTTCAACATGTGCGCAAGATGTTCTGCGTGTGTTTGCACACATGACCTTGGTTTAAAGTCTCATCCAGAGAGGTTTTGGGGAGAGTGGAATCGACATCAACACCAGAGGAACAATCCTCTTGAACGATTCAAACGGAGTCGGATCACGAGCGCAATGCGCATCACTGACACCAGGCTACGCATTCCAGCATACACAAACATAAAATGACAAGGCACAAATCATACAAAACATTTATTGGCCACTTTACAACAAAACCAATGCTACTGTTACGCAGCGCTGGCCGTGCATTCATTCCACGTATCGATTCTAACAATCGGCATTCAACCAGAATTGGGTGTTTCGGGTTCAGCATAAGAAATCCAATGGTATAACCATGGCTATACTCCACAGATGGAAAGATAATAGAACAGAAGAATGCTGATAGACAGATCTCCGGAATCAGAATGCGGCTACCTTAATGGTGGGTTAAAAACGGTCGCATTCGTAAAATCTCGCCTTAGGTGAACCTGGAAGCTGTAGGCCAGATAATGTTGAAGGCAGTCGTTTATATTGCATTTCTCTCTCTCTCTCTCTCTCTCTCTCTCTCTCTCTCTCTCTCTCTCTCTCTCTCTCTCTCTCTCTCTCTCTCCTCTCTTTGCGAAACACACACACACATTATATATATATATATGTATTGTATATAATTAATATATAATTGTATATATGTGGATGTATACACACACATGTGTGTGCACATACAGTGTACACAGACACATGCACAACGTGCACGCACGCACGCAAACACACACACACACACACACACACACCACTGTCATACTGCCCACAGGCTTGTGGGGGGAGGGGGAGGAAAGGGTGAAGGAGATGGGGGGGTTGTTTTAGGTTTTTCAGTTACAACTCTCAGGTTCACCTGTGGTGATAATTATTCGTTTGCGTCCGCGACAGTTTTTGCCCACCATAGCCAACGTAGCTGCAGTCCGACTCCGGAGATGTTTTTATCATTAACATGCAGATCACGTGTTTTCATTGAATTCCTCCCATCACTGATTTCAAAGTTATCCTGAGATGTGTGTTGCGATACCTGTTGTTTTGACTTCAATACTTCATTCATTAACTAAAGGACGGTTTCATGGAACCCTCCAGTTATTCCAACCAGTCTTCTCCCTGCACTCGGCTTACAAACTGATGATGCTCTCTGCACTTTGATTCAGGATGTCTCAAACTAGATCAGAGCACCCTCTTCGCTAAGTCGTTGGAACAGTACACAGGGTAAGGGTAAAGGTGTCCCATAACCTATGTGGTCGTAGGGGAGCGAAGCATCAGAGACCTCAGCTTCTCTAGGAGCCAGCATATTGAGGGCGGTGCCCATCTCCTCTCCTTTGTGCTTTACCTTCCCTGATCCTGAAGAGGCAGAGACCAACATTTCAGCTGGGTGGACTGTACTGAAGCCAAAGCACGCAACCGGTCACCCATCCAAATGGTAACCACGCTCATGCTGCTTAACATTGGCTGAGGAAAGCGAGTATTCTGACCACTGAGCTACCCATCCCCAGTCCCAGTTACAGGGGCAAAAAGCCGTTTGGAAAGAAAATCTTGAGATTGGCTTAAGGTTTGTGTTAGGGTTTTTAGCACTCCGTCTTGACACATTTCCATACCATTTTACAAGAAAATACATGAAAATTGTTGTTGTCCAAAGTAACCAGGTCGAAAGGGAAGAAATGCTTTAAAAAAAATAGCATAGCAACATTTGTAAACATTTTAAAATTTTCGAAACACGGGAAAGAATGGTTTGGGGGAGGGTTTTTTGTGATTGCAATGTTTAAATAAGAAAACCGAAAACGTGGGCTTACATCACTTTTTTCAGCAAAAGAACACAAATCAATTTACACAAAGCCAGTATGTCAATCATATTTTATAGTTACTTAGAAAAAGAATGCGAAGTAAAGACCAAAGACAACTTATGCACAATGACTGATCCACGGTGAAATCGCCCAATGTTCAGATCCATAGAGGGGAGTCCAAGACAAAAATACAAGTGAACAGTCAGTGAGGCAAAAAACAGTTAGCAAAAGGACCACAAAAAACAACGTGTAACAATTCAAAGGAAGAAATTGATAGAAAAGATGAAATTTATAAGCACAGGTAACTATATGGCCAGAACACACGGATCAGAGACAGTCTGGCAGAGCGAAAAAGAATGAAAACTGTGCCCTCACCCCTAGTACCCACTCCATTTTACAGCGTAATAACAACCACATGTAAATACATATATCACGGCTGTTGTAAGTTATGTAAAAATAAGCGATCATCTTCAATGGCTAATACTACAGTAACCAGTAAAATGGAATGACCACACAAGCACGGAGCCACGGGGGAATGAAGTGAATACTACACAGAGCCCATGAGCGTAGAATGACTGAGCAATAACAACCGTATGTAAACGAAAGCAAAATACAAGACAATTGGAATAATTGACAATGAGCAGCAAAGTAGGAATGAATGAGTATGGTAGCATTATACTGGTCCCAAAACATAGCGACAATATACAAAATGCAATGCAAGTTATGCAATGTTGCAAAAAAGATGATCAAACTGGTTTGTTGCAATGTTACAAAATGATGATCAAACTGGTTGTTGCAATGTTACAAAATAATGATCAAACTGGTTTTGGAAAGTAGGAGTGTTAAAAGATAACATTCCTAGCTGAACTTTTGACACTAATCACCGAAATATATATATTATAAAAAAAACTTTCGTTCTATTTCTTACACTTCATTCGTGTCTTCATACGCAGCTAAAAATGTTGGTGACAACCTGCCAAAGTCGACAAGAAGGACGAACTGCTTTTGTTAACCTTCCCTTGCAAAGATTGTCATTGGGATAAATAAAACAGGTCAGCTCTAAAACCATATCTCGGTGACAGTACATCAGTATCCACACACCCCACTGCTGCTTTCCGAAACACTTTCGTGATCAGTCATGTGTTGTCGGGGACCTTTCAAACTGAATGAGCGGTTTGGACATCTGATTTTGAACAGTCCACAGGTGAAAAGAAAAGTGATATACATGTCCCTCATTTCGGTTACTCAATAAATATAAAATATTAAACAGTTATGGAATTATTAACTCATGTTGATTGTTTCATGAGGAAATGATCTCAAAACTAATGAATGAACCTTCTGGAAATGTTGGTAGATTTTACAACAACAAAAAAGCGCTCGTTCCAAAGGCTATGGGCTCTGCCACTGATGTCAGACCTCACCAAATTATCCATAATACTTTTTTTATTGCTGCGCCAGACCTCAACATGCAGTTCAAAGCTAACTGCCACACTTTTGTTATGAGACAAAGATCAGCACCAACGCTTTACTGCACGTTTTATAGAATGATCTGCAAACCAGTAGTGTACATCACTGCCAACTGAAACAAGCCACATGCACACAATTCCTCTCTCCTCCCTTATCTTACAACTTGTGAGCAAACAGGGTAGACGCCATTTCAACGATAAATTGCACGGATACACGGATGATTTTGTCGGTATACAAACAAAAACATTTCATACAAAAATCACCAAGGCGCGTGGTATTCATGATACAACCAAGCCAATGCTTACACGGGTAAACAAGACTACCAAAAATAGGTCAGGTACACACATACATACATACATACAAAGATCTACGCTTGGGACCCAAAACCCCCACAGCTGATATGTTGAACAACAGGGAAAAGGGGTGAGGCCAGTGTTTTTGATTACGTCATTGCCAACGGCCTTCACATTCAGTACTACACAAGGCACATTCAGAAGCAAAAAAACCACACCAACATGGCTTCAAAACGTTCAATTAGAAAGTAAGCCGTTTTGTAAATAGTTCACCAACAAAATAATTTATAAACCTCTCGGCAAACATTTCATTTTAACCTCACAGAAAACGCCACGAATCTAGAGCATTGCATTCACAACATCAATGGTGTGCCCTGTAGCATTCAAATACTGTATGTGAGCTGTCACACACACTTGCATGGTTTCTCACCCCTCTCTTCATCCTTTCGTCAGACCAGTTCCCGATTTCGTCATCGAGGATGAAGCCACCTTTGACCTTTTCTCTCATCTTTGACTCTCTACTGCCTCACTTTCACAACCTTTCACTTTTGCTGCCTGTTGGTCATCTGATTCACACACAATTTTAAGGCACGTTTACCATTGTCTTTCATTTTTCCTCGTTGCATCTCTAATCAATCACAATGTACCAGCCTTGTGCCTCTCCCTGATCTATCATGTGGTCTATACAAACAGACACTCGTCTTGTTCTATCTGCCGTTTGACCCATCACAATTTGAACAGTTCACTTTTGTCGTCTATTCTTTGCCTATCATCGTACATCCTTTCACCATCTTTACACTGTCACTCTGTGCACGTTTCCCTGTCTTTGCAATCTCTTCTTTACACTGTCACTCTCTACACGTTTCCCTGTCTTTGTTTATCTTCTTTACACTGTCACTCTCTACACGTTTCCCTGTCTTTGCAATCTCTTCTTTACACTGTCACTCTCTACACGTTTCCCTGTCTTTGTTTATCTTCTTTACACTGTCATTCTCTGCACGTTTTCCTGTCTTTGTTTATCTTCTTTACACTGTCATTCTCTACACGTTTCCCTGTCTTTACAATCTCTTCTTTACACTGTCACTCTCTACACGTTTCCCTGTCTTTGCTTATCTCTTCTTTACACTGTCACTCTCTGCACGTTTCCCTGTCTTTGTTATCTTCTTTACACTGTCATTCTCTACACGTTTTCCTGTCTTATCTTCTTTACACTGTCACTATCACACGTTTCCCTGTTTATCTTCTTTACACTGTCACTCTCTACACTCTTTTTCTGTCTCCTCATCTGCTTTACAGTCATCACCTATTCACTTGTCTCTATTTTTGACCCATCACAGTAACACCCGTTCACCTTTTTTTTCAATCTATTCTCAAATTATCACAATGTGTACAATTAACAATGTCATCTGGTCTTTTTGTTTATCACATTGTACAACTTTCACTCCTTCCTGTCTGGTTTTTGTTTTTCAATTTGTCACAACCTATGCTTACTTACTTGTTTTCTGATGCGTCACAATATGCCCTTTCCCATTTCTAGGCTTTCATTAACTATAGCACACCCCAAAAAAATTTTCTCCGCTTATGCTTGAAACACATTTGCAATCTGTCACTTCTGCCTTCTAATCTTTCATCAATCATATTGACATGTCCTTTAATTCACCTCACCTCTTATACACGGTCAAATGTACACACTTTTTTTTCCCTTTGCCTTATTGATGCTAAATCCTTTCACGGAAAATCAAACTGTGCTTACGTTTGTCTTCCTTTTAATCATTCACATGTACACGCATCTACCCGCATCATCTAAAACCATGTTGTCTAAAACCATATCTTCTAAAACAATATCTTCCAAAGCCATATCTTCTAATCTTAAACCATATCATCTAAAACCATATCTTCCAAAACCATATCGTCTAGAACCATATCGTCTAAATCCATAATTATTGTCCAAAAAACATATCGTCTAAAACCGTATCGTCCAAAACGGTATTGTCTAAAACCATATCGTTTAAAACCATGTCATCCAAAACCTATCCTCCAAAACTATATCGTCTAAAACAATATCGTCCAAAATCAGTCAGCCTTTTTGCTCGCTGGTTTAGAGGGGTTTTGGGGTAACACCCTGACCCTATTTTTCGCAGACGACATGTCCTTGTTATCATTGAGGAAAATGTTCTGTGGAACCAGACCCGGAGTCCCTGAAACAGCACTGACCAGAGAGGCCTTCTGGCCTCTGCATCAGACACCTGCTCTTTTCTCTCACTGCTTCCACTCTAGTCTCTTGCATACCTGTGCGTTCAGTGAACAATGCCATGCACTTTTCGCTTCAAATCGGTTCTGTAAAAACGGGAATGAAAACAAAAACCCACATCCAAAAGAAGCATACATCAAACTGTCACGAACCATTGACTGAACTTCATGTGTTAGTTCATAGATGACATGCACTGAAGTCGTCCATTTCCCCATTCCCTGGCTCTCATGGCACAACAGTGTAACAAACCAACAATATTATTTGATTGAAAAATACTATTTCAAAATAAGATCAATCATTTAAAAATGACCCATAAGCCAATACTATGCCAATATTCAAACTTTGACAGTCATTAAAATAACATGGTGCCGTTACATTTACTGACATTAGCATACTGTCAAAGTAAATTTTTAAAAAAAAAAACATTTTAAGACAGCACAAATGATAGAAAGCATCCCATAATACAATACACAATCTTCACCAATGCAACACGTAAAAAAAGCACATTGATAAAAGTACATATTCAGCACAATGCTCTGTAAATACCGTTCATAAAGCACAATCATACACAATCAGTTTTCAAACAACTTGTAAATTGTGGGTCCAACGTATTCACAGGGAAGATGCATGATGTAGTATACTAGCTTTTATGTAGGCTACGGTTTTTGGATGTGCGGACTTTGAGCGACACAATGATGAAGGCACACATGCTTGATTCTCATTCTGTGAATGACAGACTCTGTAATTTGTTAATTTTTATGTAAACGGTTGCATGCGCGTGACTAATTTGAATAAAGGCGCTTTGATTTGTGTACTCTACAAGATTCAGCGCTATATAAATCCCAAATAATAATAATAATAATAATAATAATAATAATAATAATAATAGTAGTAATAATAATAATAGTGATAATAATAATAGTGATAATAATAATAAGTATAATAATAATATAATAATAATAATAATAATAATAAAATAATAATAATAATAATAATAATGTATTATTATGTTAAATTATGTTGCTATTTATTATTATCATTATCCCTCACTTCTGGGCATCGCTGCCGATAGTGTAGCCAGTCCCTTTGGTTTCCTGCCTTCTACATCAGCGTGTAGATCTACATGTCCCTCTCAGTGGCCCCGTTTCTCTGAGGATCCCTGTCCCCATATACACACATCTGCCTCTGCCTCCCTCTATGTCTGTGTCCTTCTGTCTATGCATCCCCTACTTTCTGTATCACTGTCCCTATGTGTCCCCTTCCCTATGTGTACGTGTCTTTAAGTGTCCCCTTTTTATATATATAATACCTGTCCCTAGACATCATTTAAATAATAATAATAATAATAATAATAATAATAAAAATAATAATAATAATAATAATAATAATAATAATAATAATAATAATAATAATGATGATGATACATGGAATCTACGTAGCACTATATCTTGTAAAACCAAATCAAAGCGCTTGCATTCGACCTATACAACACACGAGCAATCAATAACTAATAAATAGTTTCAGCAATTTCGAATGTACACACACACGCACCCGCACACGCACATTTGCCCCAAGTATACCCGTCCCTCCCTGTCCCTATATAATCTACCCTCTATATCCCTGTCCCTAGATATAATCTACCCTCTATATCCCTGTCCCTAGATATAATCTACCCTCTTATCCCTGTCCATAGATATAATCTACCCTCTATATCCCTGTCCCTAGATATAATCTACCCTCTATATCCCTGTCCATAGATATAATCTACCCTCTATATCCCTGTCCATAGATATAATCTCCCCTTTATATCCCTGTCCATAGATATAATCTCCCCTTTATATCCCTGTCCATAGATATAATCTCCCCTGTAAATCCATGTCCCTAGATATAAATCTCCCCTGTAAATCCATGTCCCCAGATATAATCTCCCCTGTAAATCCATGTCCCTAGATATAAATCTCCCTGTAAATCCATGTCCCTAGATATGATCTCCCCTGTAAATCCATGTCCCAAGATATAATCTCCCCTGTAAATCCATGTCCCTAGATATAATCTCCCCTGTAAATCCATGTCCCTTGATATAAATCTCCCCTGTAAATCCATGTCCCTAGATATAATCTCCCCTGTAAATCCATGTCCCTAGATATAATCTCCCCTGTAAATCCATGTCCCTAGAAATAAATCTCCCCTGTAAATCCATGTCCCTAGATATAAATCTCCCCTATAAATCCAAGTCCCCAGATATAATTCTCCCCTATAAATCCATGTCCCCAGATATAATCTCCCCTATAAATCCATGTCCCCAGATATAATCTCCCCTATAAATCCATGTCCTAGATATAATCTCCCCTGTAAATCCATGTCCCCAGATATAATATGGTCTGTGTAGAAAGAAGAATGCGTATTTACTGTCAGATTACATCTATCCACTGTGATAATTATTCACCTTATAGAAAAAAGTCCACACTTCAAAGTGATAGAGACACAGGTGAAAAAGGGAAGGACGAGGGGAGGGAAGGGGGGATGAAAGGAAGATAAAAAAAAATCATTACTTTGAATAACTATGTGAAAATGTCGGCTGCAATTGTCCCTATTGGCCCTTTATTGACTGATGGTGTGTACAAGCATTACGATATCTGACAGATAGTAACAGGAGTGAAATACAGAAGCAAAACCTACACCATTTTATCTTCGGTTCATCTGTGTGGCCAGTGTGTAGAACAACCTTTGCTGAGAAATAGTGTGTTTGTGGGAAGGATGGGGGGGGGGATACACTTTGACATCTTTACTTTATACCACACCGCGATACACTTCCACATCTTTACTAGAAATGGTGTGCGATTTTTATGCCCTGTGTAAGAATTAGACAACTCAAAAAAGCACCGATCCACACCCTTGAACACAGGTTATCTCCCTTTAATCCCCCCCCCCCCCCCCCCCCACAAGGCCAAGCCAGCCACTGCCAGACCCGTACACTGCCAAACCAGGCCTTCACCACAGTCAGTCAGGAAACAATGAACATGCGTGTGGGTGATTGCAAACAAGTCATGCTGTAATAATGCCAGTATGAACCATACATAAATACCAACGTGACATTTAAATACACATCATGTTTTGTATACAGGCATAATAAAATCTAAAAAAACACACGGTATCAAAAAAATAATGATAAAAAATATGTTACATATAAGACAGCAGCTAGATCATCACAAGCCATCTTCACACTTCCAAGTTGTCTAACCAAAAACAAGAAGAAAAAATTTTTACAAATGTGTACACGTGTACATACAGTGTTATGATAACAGTACATGCAAAGCCAATGAGCTTAGGTTGCAATTTATGACACGTACACTTACTGGTCAAAAATCGTCCAGTTTTATCAAAACTCTTTCAATTACACTTCCTTCCCAAATTTCCATCAACCAAGCATGTTGAATTAAAAATAAAATCCCAATTCAATAGGAGTGATAGCCTCTTAACCAAACTATGCGATAGATGGATTCTTAAAACAGTTGACCTGAATGAAACTTGCCTTGTTGCAGACTACAACATGATGCACTTATTTAGTATGGCGGTATCCAAAGGCACACTGGAAAGAACCGTGCTGTGACAAAATGGATGTCAACAAACGGACAAGGAAGGCACTGCAAGTAATGTGGAGGCGCTATACTGACAATGACCAATGTGGGAAGACATTAGGAAGTTACTGAGGATGAACAGTGCAGGAAAGGTACCAAGGTGTGTACTAAAGATGAACAGTTTGGAAAAGGCACAGGAGTGTACTGATGATGAACAATGTGTGAAAGGCACCAGAGGTGTACTAATGAACAATGTGGGAAAGGCACCAGGGGGTGTACTAATGAACAATGTGGGAAAGGCACCAGGAGGTGTACTGATGATGAACAATGTGGGAAAGGCACCAGGAGGTGTACTGATGATGAACAATGTGGGAAAGGCACCAGGAGGTGTACTGATGATGAACAATGTGGAAAGGCACCAGGAGGTGTACTAATAGACAATGTAGGAAAGGCACCAGGAGGTGTACTAATGAACAATGTGGGAAAGGCACCAGGGGTGTACTAATGAACAATGTAGGAAAGGCACCAGGAGGTGTACTGATGATGAACAATGTGGGAAAGGCACCAGGAGGTGTACTGATGATGAACAATGTGGGAAAGGCACCAGGAGGTGTACTGATGATGAACAATGTGGGAAAGGCACCAGGAGGTGTACTGATGATGAACAATGTGGGAAAGGCACCAGGAGGTGTACTGATGATGAACAATGTGGGAAAGGCACCAGGAGGTGTACTGATGATGAACAATGTGGGAAAGGCACCAGGAGGTGTACTAAATGAACAATGTGGGAAAGGCACCAGGAGGTGTACTGATGATGAACAATGTGGGAAAGGCACCAGGAGGTGTACTGATGATGAACAATGTGGGAAAGGCACCAGGAGGTGTACTGATGATGAACAATGTGGGAAAGGCACCAGGAGGTGTACTGATGATGAACAATGTGGGAAAGGCACCAGGAGGTGTACTGATGATGAACAATGTGGGAAAGGAACAATGTGGAAAAGGCATCAGGAGGTGTACTGATGATGAACAATGTAGGACAGGCACCAGAAGGTGTACTAATGAACAATGTAGGAAAGACACCAGGAGGTGTACTAATGAACAATGTGGGAAAGACACCAGGAGGTGTACTAATGAACAATGTAGGAAAGGCACCGGAGGTGTACTAATGAACAATGTGGGAAAGGCACCAGAAGGTGTACTAATGAACAATGTGGGAAAGGCACCAGAAGGTGTACTAATGAACAATGTGGGAAAGGCACCAGGAGGTGTATTGATGATGAACAATGTGGGAAAGGAACAATGTGGAAGGCATCAAGAGGTGCATGTTCTAAAGCTAAAGGCACTATGAACAATGTGGGAAAGGCATCAGGGTCTGCATGCTCTGACACTGAAGGCACACACACAAACACACACACACAGTCAGGAGGACGACTCCCAACATAACAAGCCATCACTCCTCAGGAAAACCATGATTTCTGAACACCAGGTGTGACATGTGACCAGTACAAGGGTCAAACAAGTTGTTGGACTTTTGCACAATCTCAATCCTACCCCCCCCCCACAAAACCTCCCCACCCCCACCCACCCCTCCCTGCCCTCCCTCCGCCAAGTGAAGAGACCTCTAGGTGGGTCCCTTCTCATGAACATCAGGACCCTTAAAGTCTCAGTCCAGGGCAGAAAGCAAACTATTTTTGTTGTTTCTTGGTTGGTTGGTTTTTCCTCCCCCTCTCAGCATCTATTGTATAGGGTGTCAAGCCAGCCTCCCTCTGTACTCTCCATCCTCTTCAAGCCACCAACCTCACCACCGCGATAAACAGGCAGAAAAATAAAATCTACCAGTACAAGCTTTTTGGTGTGGGGGGGGGGTTAACACAAAAAGCAGGCAACGATCAAAAAACATGAAAAATACTACAGGTCTTCGCATATCATTTGTAACAAATATTAGGGGGGGGAGAGAAAGAAAAAAGAAACAAAACAAAAAACTGCTCAACAAATGCGTTCTGCCTGGGGATCGGGGTTTGCATCATCCTCCCACCTTAAAACTTAGGTCAACACTCAAAGAGGAGGGAAGGGGAGGAGGAGGGAGTTAGATGAAGGTGGAGGTGGCGGCGAGAGGTGGAGAAGGAGGAGGTGGAGGAGGAGGTGTGGGGGTGACTGTGGGGGGTTCAGGAGGCAGCAGCGGAGGCAGCAGCGGAGGCAGCGGCAGAGGCGACAGCCCACTCCTCCTTGCAGAGGCCCTCCTTGCAGGCCTGGCACAGCTCGGCGTTGTGCTGGTTGCGGGGCTTGCCCTGCCGCCGGTCAATCCTCAGCGGGGGCCTGACGAACCCGTAGTAACACTGCCCCACCCGGTTATACACGTTCCCACCACCTGCACACACACACACACACACACACACACACACACACACACACACACACACACACACACACACACGTACAGACAATACACACACACACACACGTACAGACATACACAAACATGCCCGCAAGCACGCCGCACGCACCACACACACACACACACACACACACACACACACACACACACACACACACACACACACACACACACACACACACACACACACACACACACACAGCGTTTTATTGCTTATTATTTTCTTTATCCTCGAAATAAGAAAATAAGATGAATAAATAAAAACCATGGATGAAAAAAATTATTATAACTAAGTTGCACGCACACACACGCACACACGCACGCACGCGCGCACACACACACATACACACACACGAGCGCGCGCGCGCGCACACACACACACACACCACACACACACACACACACACATACACACACGTAGTCATATCAAAACCTGGGATATAACTTTAGCATGATTAGTTATGTCCACACCAGATTTGGCCAGAAGAATCAGCAAAGCTATAGCAGCACTCACTTAGTGCATAGTGCTAAGACCAGCTTTTTCAAAAGATGTCTGTCCACAAGATTTAATTCACCCTGCCTGATTTCATAACCACAGAATCTTCCTCCCGCCCATGTCCCTCTGAAATGTCACTCTCTACCCTACCTACTTTTCATATTGTATTCACCTATTCATTCTTTTATCTCGATACTACTGGAATAAGCCCTCGTGTGCGTTTTTTTGTTTGTTTGTTTCATCCTGTTCCTGTGTGCATACTGTTTTCTTAGTTTTTGATATCCGTTCCCACCGACACAAATGGCCTAATCTTCCAAAAGGTCAACAGGTTTTAACGTGTGCGAAAAATGCTCAACTTGCGTTCGTACACAGGACCTCGGTTTCTAATCTCACACGGAGGACTTTTAAGGAGAGTGGAGACGGCACTGATGTTTACCCCTAGGGAAAATCCCTAAAACAGGCGTCTTGGTGGTAGCTCAAGCCTGGGCTCGAACCCGGGTGGTTAGATGGCGAACGCCACGCACAGCGATCAAGTGCACACACTTCAGGTACCCACACGGTGTGTCCAGCTTATCAAGATGATTAAGTCAGCCAGTTCAACGTGGTACTACAAACACTGCGGCTCCAGAAAAGAGAATGTCCACTCCTCCAAGATCTCTGGTGCTTTGTTCAGTTCTTACCTCATTTGACATGACATAACTCTGACAACATACCTGAGGAAGCTTATCTCCTGACAGTACTTGTGCTCTGAGTACCCTCACACAACACGCTTGTCGTGAGTAACCACTCGGCACGACACGTTTTCTCTCAACAGGCTGCTTTCCTACAAATCAAACATCATCCAAGTAGGTGTAGATAGGGTTTTCATTTTAGAAATTCACTGTGGGTTAATATTCCTTGGAGTTGAGAGTGCCGAGTTTTCGTAATAGTCTTCAAATTTGATTTTAACTTACTACGTCAGGAAGTCTAAATCCTAAAGCATATTGACAAAACATAATCTCCTTTCCGTCCTTATAGATTGATTACACCATACTTACAGCCGAAAGCAGAGTTTGTTTTTCTTCATCTCTTTACCACATACTTGTCCCCCCCCCCCCCTTTCCCTCACTTTGTATGACGTAGGAGATTATATTATGCAATGTTTATTTATAATACTTTAATATTTTACTATTTTTTCACATTCAGTTTTTCTATTTCGCAGTGATATCTACTGGGACTTTGTTAAAGAAACCACAAAGCTAATGGTTGAAGAAGAAGGCGGAATGGGTTTGAACGTGAGCGCAAATTTTCTGCACGGCTTCGCACACTTGGCTTACAGTCTCATCTGACAGACTTTCCGAAGAGAAGAGTCAGTGCCACTGTAAATTCCAAACAAGAAAACTGAACTCATTCTTCATCAGCCATCGATGGTAGAATGAAGAACACGAAGATACCCAGCATGCACATTACTCCCTAGAGAGCTAAGCTTCGCTAGGCTTTAACTTAATTACCCACGACATCCCACCACCTCAAAAAAAAAAAACCATCAACAGACTGATCCCTACACCTCAAGTAATTCAGCGCGAACACCCAAGGACAGCTTCACCACCCCGGGTGGGCGCCTATCCTTCCTACCTTGACCACCTCCTCCGGGTACCACATGGCGTGCTCAAACTTGCCGTTGTTGCACTTCTGGCACTGCTGGCCGTACAGCTTGAACAGCACGTAGCCCGAGTTGGTGGCGAAGTTCAGGTGGAACCAGAAGATCACCCGTCCTTTCATGGACGTCCACCCGTGTCCACAGTCCTGTCCACACACAGAACAGCCTTCACTGTCATAGGTTAACACACACACATACACACATACACACACACTACACATACACCACACATACACAAAGCAGCTTTCACTGTCAGATCCCAATACACACACACACACTAGCACCACACACACACACACAACACAACATGCATACACACACACTCGCACGCACGCACGCACCACACACACATACATACACACACAAACACAAAAAGCAGCTTTCACTGTCAGATCCCAACACACACACACACACCACACACACACACACACACACACACACACACACACACACACACACACACACACACACACACAGCAGCCTGTGTTCCTTTTACTGTACTACTTTTTATCTATAACAATAGTTTAATAAGGATCATTTGCGAACAATCATACTTTTTTTTTAATAAAGAATAATTCAAAGTAGGGTGCATGATCATAATCAAATTCTCTTTTTTTTATCTAACCCCATGTCATGTTGTCAAAAAAACCTACCAACCACGAAAGCCATATCAGGGCTGTCACCTCATTCAGTTTCAGTAGCTCCAGTACACTTTCAACTTCAAGTTCAAAATCAACAGCTCCTAATACTTTCAAATATCTAATACCGTCCATCTGAAGAAAGACAACCTCAAATGACACAATACCTAAAATATTTCACCCCTCAGGGCTAATAAAACCAGACTGTGCTGATGACGCCAGCTAGTCATTTATCTCTTTGTCAATCAAAGTTTACATCAATCAGACGACAGACAAAGACAAGCACACAGACAGACAGACAGCAGACAGCCTGGCAGATACTAGACAGACAGACAAACAGACAGAGCAAAGACAAAAGCAGCACAGACATAGACAGACAGAAGACAGACACAGGCAGCCAGGCAGATAAGTAGACAGACAGACAGACAGACAGCAGCCACAGACAGACAGCAGCCAGGTAGTGAAAAAAACAGAGACACATATTTAAACAAACAGCAAAAAAGAAAAGCATTAAAGGTAACCAGCCAAAATATCTTCACCTTTACAAAAAAAAAGATGATCACGGATGAAAAACAGAACTTAATTGACGTTATGGCTGATGGACAATTCAAGAGTACGTTTCATAAGATTATGCTTGTCGTACTCATAGACTACTCCGTGCGTTGTGGCCCTGCTGTTTTGATCTAACACATTTGTTTAAACCATACCTACATGTCCCTTCGTGGTTTCCTTTGTTTGTTTGTTGCTTTTGTTTGGATTTGGAGGGAGTCTACGTTTTTATTTCTCTCCCCTTTTTTTAGAGGAGGGGGAGCGGAGGGGGCAAGGGGTGTTGTTGCTGTTGTTGATTTTTGTTGAGCTTCGTTTTTATTTTGCTTTTTTGTTTTGTTTTTTCTTTGATTTTTTTCTTTTTTTTATTCTGAGGGGGGGATTCCTCTTATTAGGAAACAGTACCTGTGTTCATATAAAGTCCTCCACAAAGCTGCTTCAGTTCTTTTTCGCTGCAGGCTTTATTCAGTGAGCAGAAGTTGTGTGTGTTTTGACTGTCACTTTTCCCCCTTCACTTTGCCACACACTGACGCCATTAATGACGATGTAAAGCCCCAAAGTTCTGCCTGTTCACTGATCTTGACAGAGGTGTCACTCTGAGTGTGACTGCATTGAACACGGGACACGTGTTGGACAAACGAGCTGTAAATACCAAAAACAGATTGTCCCATACCATCTGTGGTCGTTGAGGAGCGAGGCACCAGAGACCTCAGCTTCTCCTGGGGCCAGCATGTTGAGGGCGGCGCCCATCTCCTCTCCCTCGCTGTTTTACCTTCCCTGACCTTAAAGAGGGCAGGTACCCCCTTACAGCTGGGTGAACTGGGGGACTGTACCAAAGCCAAGGCGCGCAAACGGTCACTCATCCACTTGATAACCACGTTCAATGCTGCTTTAAACCTTGGCTTGGTAAAACCAGTGCTCTGACTCTTACAATGATTCTCATGTGTAACAAATGAGGTTGAGGGCGCATTCTGGGCGACCCTCGGGATGGTTAAGCGGGGGAACGCCCAACAGCTGTTTTCTGTCTCTCCCATGAGGTCCCTGTGCTGCTACTCCCACGGCGCTCATCTCGACATCCCCCAACACTCCGACCCCCCCCCCCCCCCCCCCCCATACACACACACACACAAATACGCACATATACAGCGCACACGTTAAATCCTGTTCCGCTTTTCGTAAGAGCAGGCCATCGTGTGCCGGTGGGAACAGATGACAAAACTGACAAAGCTGCATACACACGGGGACTGGGTGTAAAAAAGCACACGAGTGCTTATTCCATTATCCTCGATATAAAAGAATAGATAAATAAACAATAAATAACACCTAGCGTTCCTTTGCTGAGCAATCTGAGCCAGCATCACAGACAGAGAAAACAATCCAAATGGGGCACCAGAGGCCACCAGCGGAAAGAGATTTGCCCTGCTCTGCTCGAGGCCATCGGCCTGCTCTGCTCGAAGGCCAGTTCCCTTTGTCAGGTATCCGGGATGGCAGGTAGTTGTCGTGTGCTGAGATAAATCGCGATTGTGTTGTCAACGTTGTCTCTGCCTCTGTCTCCTCGTTGTGACCTTTCCAAACATAACCCAATAACATTTCCCTAATTCTGCAATGGCCCTGTACCGCGGCCCTGCTTACTACAGGGCTTGTTTCTGACATCGGTTTGACCTCACTCACATACCTCCATCTCTATCACCCTGCCTAAGTGCGTTACTTCTCTGTGTGGTGTGTGTGTGTGTTGTGTTGTGTGGTGTGTGTGTGTGTGTGTGTGTGTGTGTGTGTGTGTGTCTGTCTCTGTCTGTCTGTCCTGTCTGTGTGCGTGCGTGCCTGTGTGTGTGTATGTCTGTGCGCGCGCAAGCAAGCGCGCATGCGTGCTTGTAAGTGTCTAAATCTAAAATTCATTATTAATTCTTTTGTGAACGGTCACAGGCGTGTGCATGGCTCAAATGCAAGCGGTTTGATTTGTTTTCTTTACAAAATTCAGCACTATAATACATTATCCTTATTACTTTACCTAAATTTCTTGGCTTGCCTCGAAAGTATAACCCGTGTGCTACATATCGCCTTCTGTATCGGAACAAAACTACTTAGTAGTCCTCTTCCCTGTTTCTCTGTCTATCCAGTGGTGAAGAAGTCTTGCAGGAGACTAAACCTAATCTTCAATCCTCACCACCCCCACCCTTCACCCTCAACCCACACCCCATTGTGACTTCCCCCAGCCCCTGAGAGGTAAGCCTCTCCCACCGTGTTCGAACCATCCCCAGATAAAAGTCTGACACGAAAACCTGCACCCGGGTATCCGGTTCCCGAATTCCCAAATTGAGTTTTTAAGTTCCCAGGGTAGGGAAGGGATAGCCTCGCTGCGGTAGCCGACGGGTGGACTGTTTGGTGGCTGTGCCAGCGCACGGGCACGAGCGCACGGACGAGCGCACGCAACCACATGCACACACCCACACATCACACACCACACACACACACACAACACACACACACACACACAAACCACACACACACACACACACACACACACACACACACACAACACACACACACACACACACACACACACACAACAACACACACACACACACACACACACACATACAACCACACACACACACACACACAACACACACACACACACACACACACACACACACACACACACACACACACACACACACACACACAAACACACACACACAACACACACACACACCACACACACACACACACACACACACACACACACACACACACACACACACACACACACACACACACACACACACACACACTGAGGCTGATCCCTCTCCCAGGTAGACAGCGTCAAGTGGCAGACAAACTCAGGATGAAAACAAGTGTTCCTTCACCACCAGCACGCCTCCCCACACACAGACAGGCCTAGCCAGCCAGGGTCTGTCTGTCTTGCTGATCCTAACCACAAACAAATGCTACTCTCCTGCTCTTCCTGGCCCCAAGTCCTCAGCTTAGGGGGCCCTCAAACAGTACAGTTCAAGTTCACATACTCCTGTTTCTGCTTACGATAACCATGCACTGCTTAAGGACAGAGTGACTACAGTTGACGTTACGTACAGACTGAGAATAATGTTTTAGGGTTGATAATCCGCTCTGGGTGAGACCCATGCACACTCTGAAGAGGGCACATGGGGATAGAGTGATCTTTGGGGCTTGAAAAAGGAAACATTGTGAGGATGCCACTTCACCTCTTCAACAGGCTGTTCTCACGGGAAACTTGCTTTGAAATCGGACAACCATCACAGATCATGAGCAGAATGATGATGCAGTCTATTCTTACCTTTCTTTAATCTGTTTGATTATCGTTCTTATCATCATGGTCAAAAGCATCGGCTCCATTGCTACAATGCTCTCCGATGTTCACCTTGTTTTATTTCAAGGATAACAGAATAAGCATTCATACAAAATATGAAATGTGGCTATCTTGTATCTTTTGATTATGATTCGCATCAATATGCCTGTCAGTATTGTAATTGCCCTTCAGGGATGATTAAAGTGTTTTTGACTTGACTTTGACTTGACTAATTTTATCCATCCCCGTGTGCTTGCGATTTTGTAGAATTAAATCTGTTTCTTCCAGCACAAATGGTCTACTCTTGCGGAAGTGGAACAGGTTTTAACGTGGCACAAAATATTTTGAGTGCATTTGGACATGGCACCTCGGTTTAAAGTCTCGAACGAAGGACTTTCGGGGGAGTGTATTCAGCACGATGTTAACTCAAAGGGGAAAAAATCCCCTGGAACAAGCGTGTCAGTGGTGGAACAAACCTAGGCTCGAACCCGGCCTGTCAGATCGCCAGCGCTATGCACAACGCTCTAACCACCA
>CM060331.1:40405805-40415805 GCA_030674155.1 Stramonita haemastoma
GTGGTGGAAGGAGAGATTGGCTTTGCTGGTATCCTCTCCCCCCCCCCCCCTTTCTACACCCCCCCCCCCCCCTGTATCTGCTTTCAGAGTAAACCATCCGCTACCTTTGAATAGCGCAGCGCCAGCTTTTCACTTTAATGGCCCTCTCCCTCCCTCCCTCCCTCCTTCCCTCCCCTCCCTCCCTCCTTCCCACCTTTCTCTCTCTCTCCCATGTCTATCTACATACCTGTGCAAATGGAAGTGAGAATGACAAAGTGTATACTGCTTAGAGCTGTTTTTCTTCTTTTTCTCTTCTTTGCTTTTCTGATCCTTCTACCCTTCTTCTTCTCTCCTTCTACTCTGTCTACTCCTTCTTCTTGTTCTTGTTCTTCTTCCTTCTTCTTCTTTCTACTCTCTTCTTCTTCTTCTCTTCTTCTTCTTCTTCTTTCTTCTTTTCTTCTTCTTCTTCTTCTTCTTCTTCTTCTTCTTCTTCTGTCGTTGCATTGAACCAATGTGGTTGAAAATCCGGTTTGGAGGACGTATATAGATTAGATGCTAATAATAATGATAATATAGTTTTGAAATATGAAAGTAATGTGCATGTTTTGAGACTGGGACCGAAAATAAAACTGAGAAGAGACAGACAAAGAGACAGAGACACAGGGAGAGGGAAAGACAGACATAGATGGACAGAGAGAGACACATAGGTAAAGACAGAAAGACAGAAACAGAGAGAGAGGGAGGGTGGGGGATATATATATTTATGTTTTTGTCGGCGCCTCCTAACCTGTCAGGCGCTTAAAGGCAGTGAGTATTTCCGCATTTCCGCTCATTTGAAAAACAGCAAAAGTTACTGTCTGAACGTTTGACAACGACGACGACGACGACGACGACGACGACGACGACGAAGAAGAAGAAGAAGAAGAAGAAGAAGAAGAAGAAGAAGAAGAAGAAGAAGAAGAAAGAAGAAGGAGAAGAAGAAAAAGAAGAAGAAGAAGAAGAAGAAGAAGAAGAAGAAGAAGAAGAAGAAGAAGAAGAAGAAGAAGAAGAAGAAGAACAACAACAACAACAACAACAACAACAACAACAACAACAACAACAACAAGAAGAAGTAGGAGGAGGAGGAGGAGGAGGAGGAGGAGGAGGAGGAGGAGGAGGAGAGGAGGAGGAGGAGAAGAAGAAGAAGAAGAACAAAAAAAACGAACAACAACAACAACAACAACAACAACAACAACAACAACAAGACTACCCTCACATCAGCAGACCTTCAGGACAGACAGCCAGAGACAAACTCTCGAGCGTCATAGGCTGCTGTGAATGAACCGAACGTTACGTTTAAACACCCCCCACCCTCCACCCTTCTCCACTCCCCACCCCTTCCCTCCACCCCAACCCCCACCCCCATCTCAACACAACCCCCTACCCCCTCCCCATACAAAACCACTCAAGCGATCATCATCAAACATGTCAAGCGTGACAGAGGAAACAAACAAAGGAGATTTTGTCAAAGATCAATACAAAGTGCCTCAGAAGACGTTGGGGGTAAAGGCGAAGGTGAAGTGGAAGATATTGATACATATGAATCAGCAATATGGCAGAATAACAGGAAAGCCGGAGTGGGATGTGATGTATACAAATCTAATGAGGATCAAGTTACCTTTGAGTCTGCGTGAAACTTAAGTCCTCGTTTGTTTTTGGTCTTGTTTTTTTTTTCTCATATCATTCTATGTGCAGATAGCTATACACAACATACTTCTGGGTATGGACAGAAACACTTTAGTAAGTACGTCCGCGCACGTATGTACGTGTGCGTACACACAGATGCAAGCAGACGCACTCACACACTACAACACACACACACGCGCGCGCACACACACACACACACACACACACACACACACACACAACACACACACACACATTTATTTAATGTCACTTTTTGTGAATAAAACGTAAAATTGAAGACCTTCACACACTCAATGAAAAGTTATCGCTGATTCGGTTCTCACATTGGGGATGCGGCGCGTGCATGCGTGCGTGCGTGTGTGTGTGTGTATGTGTGTGTGTGTGTATGTGTGTGTGTATGTGTGTGTGTTTGTGTTTGTGAGTGTATGTATGCATGTGTGTGTGTCTGTGTCTGTGAGTCTCTGTCTGTCTGTCTGCCTGTGTGTGTGTATCTGTCTGACTGTGCCTCTGTCCGTCTATCTATCTATGTATTTTGTGTGTGTTGTTGTTCTTAGTGCTGTTCTTGCTGTACAGGAGGCAGCAGTCGACTTAGCACTTCATACTTCACGGCATCCCCGTTAGGAATCAGTCAGGCGTGTGGAGCTGAGTCACTCTGAGTGACATCAGGACAGACTTGACTGCCAGCAGTCAGTCTCCCCTTTATTCAACTCCTTGAGGATCCTTGTGCTCATTGTTCTTAAGTGGTTTGGGTATCATACACAACCTGAACTTGATGGAGCCCATACCTCTATATGAGGCATGCTGGGTATGTTTATGTTTTCCACACCACCTGGCCAACGCTTCTGCTGAAAGTTGAATAGGTGTTTTTTTAAAGGAGAGAGCAAGACGTTCTGATTGTGTTCGCGCACTGGTACTCACTATACAGTTTCATCCGCAGGACTTTTTAGGGAAGTGGAAGTAGTATCAACGTTAACTCCCAGAGGAAAATTTATCTCTATGAAGGCATACCTGAGAGAGACAGACAGACAGACAGACAGACAGAGACAGAAAGACAGACAGACAGACAGACAGACAGACAGACAGACAGACAGACAGGCAGATAGAGGCAGAGAGAAAGAGACAGAGAAACAGACATACCTAGACAGAGACAGGCAGACAGAGACAGAGACAAACAGACAGAGACAGAGACAGGGAAACAGACATAAAGAGAGAAGGAACATAAATTGATTTTTTTTTTAACCGAGACCTACACTCATACACGAAAATCACAGTACAAAAAGAAATATCAAAACAAGCAACAACAACCAAAAAAAACACAACAAAATACTACAAGAAACGCAGGAAACGTCAAGAGGAATGTTTACCTAAAAAATGTGAACAAACAACATCAAAAGAAAGACAGGTAAACATCTACGAGTTGTAAATCCCCCAAGTCAAAGGGTTTTTTCCTCTCCACTATTGTTTGTGAGGACTGACAATGGGTGTGAAGAAAAGATCTGACAATGGGCGACCACAGGTGGGAGTGGTGGTAGACCGGGAGGTAAAGGAGAGAGGTGGGGGGATTTGGTGAATGTTCAGGGGAGGGATTCAGATCCCTGAGCCCTGTGTGTGTGTGTGTGTGTGTGTGTGTGTGTGTGTGTGTGTGTGTGTGTGTGTGTGTGTGTGTGTGTGTGTGTGTGTGTTCAATACCCTCAACTTCCACAGCTAAGCTCGTCTCAGAGCTCTAAAGATTTATTGACCACACCAATGGCCCTTAGAGACAGTCAGAGCAGGGGAGGGGAGGGAGGGGAGGGAGTGAGGGTTAAAATGGACAATGACAGAAGGATTTCTTCCAAGTCATGGACACTGAAGGCTGTTTCACTATATGGCAGAATGTGTTTCACTATATGGCAGTAGGTGTTTCACTATATGGCAGAATGTGTTTCACTATATGGCAGAATGTGTTTTACTATATGGCAGTAGGTGTTTTACTATATGGCAGTAGGCGTTTTACTATATGGCAGTAGGCGTTTTACTGTATGGCAGTATGTGTTTTACTATATGGCAGTATGTGTTTTACTATATGGCAGTATGTGTTTTACTGTATGGCAGAATGTGTTTCACTATATGGCAGTATGTGTTTTATCATATGGCAGTATGACTGTGTCACTCTATGGCAGTATGATTGTGTCACTCTATGGCAGTATGACTGTGTCACTCTATGGCAGTATGACTGTGTCACTCTATGGCAGTATGACTGTGTCACTCTATGGCAGTATGACTGTGTCACTCTATGGCAGTATGACTGTGTCACTCTATGGCAGTATGACTGTGTCACTCTATGGCAGTATGACTGTGTCACTCTATGGCAGTATGACTGTGTCACTCTATGGCAGTATGACTGTGTCACTCTATGGCAGTATGACTGTGTCACTCTATGGCAGTATGACTGTGTCACTCTATGGCAGTATGACTGACCTTCTTGGATTGGCTTGTTCAACACACACTGGTTTTTTTTTTATAGAATTCATGTTTAGGCAGACTTACACAAAAATACCATGAATGTTGTTGCATCGAAAAGACTAGGGGACAAAGACATTGAAAACAACTCTTAAAATATGATTCTCTTGAATACTGCTGTCATACTCAGAAGAAGAAGAAAAAAAACTAACCACCTGTTAAAGGTGTTTTTGTTATCAGTTTTGGTTTTGTTGCTGTTGTTTATTTATAACTATTTCTATATACACACAAATATACACATACATACAAATATATTATATATATATATGTGTGTGTGTGTGTGTGTGTGTGTGTGTGTGTGTGTGTGTGTGTGTGGTGTGTGTGTGTGTGTGTGTGTGTTTGTGTGCGTGCGTGCGTGCGTGTGTGTTCATAAAACCCTACTCATCTAACAAGCGTATCACATACCCTCTCCCCTACCCCTTATATATATATAGCCCCTTTCCCTCTATCTTTTTCAGCTATCTCCTCCCCCCCCCCCCCCCCCCCCCACACACACACACCATGTTTTATGAGATTGCTTACGTTTCAAAACTCTCTCTGTCTCTGTCTCTCTGTCTCTGTCTCTGTCTCCTCTCTCTCTCTCTCTCTCTCTCTCTCTCTCCTCTCCTCCTCTCTCTCTCCTCTCTCTCCTCTCTCTCTCCAACCTACCCGTATACCTACCCACTCTTCCCATCCTAGTCTTCCACAACCAAATGAGTTTCCCACAGGCGTTGAATGACACACACACACACTCGCACGCACGCACACACACACACGCACACACACACGCACGCACACACACACGCACGCACACACACACACACGCACACACACACACACACTTGCACGCACACACACGCACGCATGCACGCACACATACACACACACAACAAAACACAAAACAACACAACACAACACAACGCAACACACACACAGTAACACTCTCTCTCTCTCTCTCTCTCTCCTCTCTCTCTCTCTCTCTCTCTCTCTCTCTCTCTCTCTCTCTCTCCTCTCTCTCTCTCTCACCACACACACACACACACACACACACACACACACACACACACACACACACACACACACACACACACACACACACACAACACACACACACACAACACACACACAAACCACACACACACAACACACACACAACACACAACACAACACACACACACACACACACACACACACACACACACACACACACACACACACACACACACACACACAGACAGTGAGTCAACTGTAGCCAGCAGGCTGTGTGTGTGCATGTGTGTATGACTGACTGCTGGTGGACCCTGGCCTAGCGGTATCACACTGCTCTAGCTTTACAACACACACGTCGCTTTACAAGAAATGATCCGCTCTCCTCCTTCCCCATTCTTGTCTTTTTTTTTCTTTTTTTTTTTAACTCCCTAGCCTAGCCTTCCCCTTTCTCAACGTTGCATAACCGTAAACTATGTGCTACATTTAGTATAAACGAGAGTATTCATCTGTATTGCATGATCGCTTTGATTTGTTTTTACAAGATACAGCGCTACATAAATTCCATGTATATTTATTATTTTATTTATTATTATTATTATTATTATTATTATCCTATTATTTTATTATTATTATTATTATATCGTAATATTTTGAGCTACATTTAGTATAAACGAGAGTATTCTCTGTATTGTATGATCGTAATATTTTGAGCTACATTTAGTAATACAAAATTGTTTATTTATATTCATATTTTGAGTATTATTCAAATATTCTGTATTTATTGTTATTTTGATACGTAATAATTTGAGCTACATTTAGTGTAAACAAGAGTATTGTCTGTATTGTATGATCGTAAATATTTTGAGCTACATTTAGTATAAACAAGAGTATCTCTCATACGTATATGCATCAATATTGAGCTGTAAATATGATACAATGATACTGTAATGTATCATCAATATTTGATACTGTAAAATATGAGTTACATCAATATTGCATGACTGTAAAATATGAGTTACATCAATATTTGCATGACTGTAAATATGAGTTACATCAATATTGCATGACTGTAAAATATGAGTTACATCAATATTGCATGACTGTAAAAATGAGTTACATCAATATTGCATGACTGTAAAATATATTACATCAATATTGCATGACTGTAAAATTGAGTTACATCAATATTGCATGACTGTAAAATATGAGTTACATCAATATTGCATGACTGTAAAATATGAGTTACATCAATATTGCATGACTGTAAAATATGATTTTACATCAATATTGCAATAACTGTTAAATATATTAATTAACATCAATATTGCATGACTGTAAGATATGAGCTACATTTAGTATAAACAAGAGTCCTTTCAACATTGCATGACCCTAAAATGTGGACTACATTCAGTGTAATCAAGAGTCCTCTTAATGTTGCATGATTGCCTTATCATACAACATGTTATAACAATTTGGTTTATGTCTTAAAAATGTACGCAAGTGTTTTCCAATGTGTGTGTGTGTGTGTGTGTGTGGTGGTGTGTGTGTGTGTGGTGTGTGTGTGTGTGTGTGTGTGTGTGTGGTGTGTGTGTGTATGTGTGTGTGTGTGTGTGTGTTTATTTATTTATTTATTTATTCTTTTATATCGAGGATAATAGAATAAGCATGCATGTGCTTTTTTTTCTTACATCCAATCCCCGTATGTATGCAGTTTTGTAAATGTCATCTGTTTCCTACGACACACAAATGGCCTACTCTTACGAAAAGCGGAACAGGATTTAACGTGTGCACAAGATGTTCTGCGTGCGTTCGCACACGGGACCTCGGTTTATGGTCTCATCCGAAGGTGTGTGTGTGTGTTTCTGTGTGTGTGTGTGTGTGTGTGTGTGTGTGTGTGTGTGTGTGTGTGTGTGTGTGTGTGTGTGTGTGTTGTGTGTGTGTGTGTGTGTGTGTGGTGTGTGGAGAGAGAGAGAGAGTGGGGGGGGTACGGGAAAGGAGTTACAACACAGACACATTTTCTGATTTTAAAACTATCCAGCATCATTCCCTGAAGGAAAAAATGTGTCTACATAACACAAACTGGTCGTAGTAGGCCTTCGTAGATCAACTTTGATTTATAAATGTATAGCCTGGTTGACCTATCTGTTCGATTTTGGTAATTCTGAAACCGCAGTTTAATTCTTAGGAGACTCTCCTAAAAAAAAAAAAGGAATGTTTATAAATGCACAAAACTGACACGCAAAAGCCATGAAATACGGCTATGATGCAGAAATTAGATCACATGCATAAATATGCTGTGCTCATTTGAAAATGCTGTGCGTATGTAGCCTATTTGGAAAAGCAGAAACAACTTTTGTGCTTGGAACAGACGACATAATATATGAAACTTTGTATTTCAGAATACTGAATAATATGTTTGCAAGTGATCGTGTGTTCCTTACAGTGATAAAATAGTACTAAAATCGCTTAAACACACATTCATATGTAGACACTGTAATGAATCAGTCTGATAAATGGTCTAGTTTCCTGCAGGAATTTCAAGCCTTTATGCATTTTAACCTCATGCTCTCTTTAATACGAAAAAGTAGGCTTTTGGGTTTAAAAAGACAGGTACAGAAAAAGTCAACAAGACTTTGGTTACGATTCAGTCACTGGAAACTGGTGTCTTTTTTGCCGTAGTGGAGAGCATGATTTAATTTCTTGTGATCTAGATTTGAGACGAGTGGTTTCTTCAGCTTTTTAAGAGGAGAAGGGTGAAAGGAAGGGAACGGTGGGGAGGGGGGGGGGGGGGGCGTGCTTAATATCAAAGACAAGCAAAGGCACATATATTTCTTAGTGTATACAGTGTCAGAAACTCTTTCTCTCTTTCTTCTCTCTGCCCTCTTCTCTCTCTCTCTCTCTCTCTCTCTCTCTCTCTCTCTCTCCTCTCTCTCTCTCTCTCTCTCTCTCTCTCTCTCTCTCTCCTCCCTCTCTCTCTCCTCTCTCTCTCTCTCTCCCCCACTCTCTCTCTCTCTCTCCTCTCTCTCTCTCTCTCTCTCTCTCTCTCTCTCTCTCTCTCTCTTACCCTCTCTTTCTCTATCTCTCTATCACCAACACACACACACACATACACACAAACACACATACGCACACACAAACACACACACACACCTGGGGTGGGGATGGAGAGAGAGAGAGAGAGAGAGGGGGAGGGAGGGAGGGAGGGAGCTTCTTGTGTGTTTTGTCTTCGAAAATAAACAGCGCCCTTCATCTTGATAAAATAAAATCATGAAACTGTACACTTCTTAGCCCGACCCGTTCTCTTTCACTGTCATCTGTGTGCGTGCGTGCGTGCGTGCGTGCGTGCGTGCGTGCGTGCGTGCGTGTGAGTGTGTGTGTGTGTTTGTGTGTGTGTTTGTGTGTGTTTGTGTGTGTGTTTGTGTGTGTGAGTGTGTGTTTCTGTGTGTGTTTCTGTGTGTGTTTCTGAGTATGTTTGTGTGTGTGTGTGTGTGTGTGTGTGTGTGTGTGTGTGTGTGTGTGTGTGTGTGTGTGTGTGTGTGTGTGTGTGTGTATCTCAGTGTGTGTGTCTGTCTGTGTCTGTGTCTGTGTTTGTGTCTGTGTGTCTGTGTCTGTGTCCGTGTCTGTGTCTGTGTGTGTCGCACTGTCTGTGTCTGTGTCTGTGTGTATCTGTGTTTGTCTGTGTGTCTGTGTGTGTCGGTGTGTTTGTGTGTCTGTGTGTCTGTGTGAATGTGTGGTTCCAGGGGACGATTTACATCACAAGTCAAAAGCTCAACACAGTTTGTATGGAAGACATATTGTGGTCGGTTACATTGTGTTACATACAACTGTGTTACTATTATTTTTTGTGTTTTGTTATATTGCATTATGTCAGAATGCATTAGAAGAATGTACCGCAAACTTTGCACAGAGAGAAGAGAAAAACAGGAAGCGACGGATCGAAGTATTGTAAGAGTAATGAAGAAACGAAAAATACACAAAAAACACACAAAATCAAAATGACAACAGAACAATGAAAAAGACAACAAAACAATGAAAAAGACAACAGAACAATGAAAAAGACAACAAAGCAATGAAAAAGACAACAGAACAATGAAAAAGACAACAGAACTATGAAAAAGACAACAAAACAATGACAAAGACAACAGAACAATGAAAAAGACAACAGAACAATGAAAAAAACAACAAAACAATGAAAAAGACTACAGAACAATGAAAAAGACAACAGAACAATGAAAAAGACAACAGAACAACGAAAAAGATAACAGAACAATGAAAAAGACAACAGAACAATGAAAAAGACAACAGAACAATGAAAAAGACAACAGAACAATGAAAAAGACAGCAGAACAATGAAAAAGACAACAGAACAATGAAAAAGACAACAGAACAATGAAAAAGACAGCAGAACAACGAAAACGACAGCAAAACAATGAAAAAGACAACAGAACAATCCAAAGAGAAAAATCAAACAAACTAGAGAAGAATCACCATAAAAACAGGACAACAAATATGACAAACACAAAACTCAAGAAGACGACAGAAGACTCCAAAAGACCACACACAACAAACAGACAGCAAGACAAGGTAGACGAAAAAGAACGGGAAGAAGAGGGGATAGAAAAATGAGACAGACAGACAGACAGGCAGACAGGCAGACAGACAGACAGACACACAGACACACACACACACACACACACACACACACACACACACACACACACACACACACACACACACACACACACACACACACACACAGGGGAGAGGGAGAAAGAGAGACAGACAGACAGACAGACAGACAGACAGAGACACAGGGGGATAGAGAGAGAGAAAGAAAGAGAGAGAGAGGTAGATATGTAGAGAGAGA
>CM060331.1:40423305-40438305 GCA_030674155.1 Stramonita haemastoma
CTCCCCGATTTTTCTTCATGGGATGTGTGTTTAACACGACACCTGTGTGTTGCTGGTTTGTATAATTTTGTCATCCGCTCCTACCGGCACACGATGGCCTACTCTTCCGAAAGGTGGAACGGGGTTTTAACGTGTGCGCAAGATGTTCTACTACTACTACTACTACTACTACTTCTTCTTCTTCTTCTTCTACTGCTGCTGCTGCTGCTGCTGCTGCTGCTGCTGCTGCTGCCACTACTACTACCACTACCATACATTTGCAAATATGACTGTTTTTTTTCCCCACCATGAAGGCAGCCGCATTCCTACTTCGGACATGGATGCGGAGTATGTTCGTATTTCCATAACTCTTCCAACGATGACATGAATCACAAAAACTTTCATGTGCATATTTTATCGTCTACATATGCATTCACATGAAGGAAATTCAGACACTGGTGGATCTGCACTTGAAGTTGACAGAGAAAGCGTAAAAATGCCCACCCTTAATTCACCAGACATTGCCGAGATTCGAACCGACGACTTTATAGACCATTGGTATTGAAGTCAACGAACGGCCTTAACCAAGTGGCTATGGCGTCCGTCTGTCTTTATTTAAATGCTAGAGGTCATGGTTTGGAAGTAGTCACTGCTGTCTTTGTTACTCTATGTCATCATATGTTGATGTTGCTGTTGTTACATCTGCACGTTGCTGTGTGGTTGCTGGCTCCTGTAAATTGACACCGTCTTTGTTCAGATCTTTGCAATGGGGAATAAATCTCTCCACTACCTCCAAAGTGGCAGCCAACTGTTTGCAGCACACAAGCGTTTGTTTTCAGCCTGTTTCCATGATAACAATATGTTTTGCTCGGGGATTGTTTTTGTTTTCGTTTCGGGTTTTTTTTTTGGTGATAACAATCTGTCTTCGCCCGTTTCTCTACATCACTGTCCTGGCAAGGCTAGCTGAGAGGAGGCATGATGTGAACAGTGTTTCTTTTTGTCAGTGAATATTATAGAAGAAAGAGGCAAGAGAAGAAAAAACAACGAATGAGTAGAGTGTCACAGTAAAATCTTCTGAAGTCAGGGTATGGTTACCTGCACACCACACACGCGCGCGCCGCCACGCACGCACGCACGCACCCACAGTGTGTATGTGTGTGTCTGTCTGTCTCTGTGAGTGTGTCTGTGTGTCTGTGTCGGTGTGTGTGATAGAGAGAAAGACTGACCTAGATACAACAGACAGACAGACAGACAGAAAAAGGTGATAATTCTAATAGGCCATATGCTTTACGTACATATACAGTTTTCATTTAGGCCACGAAGATCACGTTTAAAAAAAAGCTGCAGTACTTATCAAAAACAAGAGAGAGTGGGAGGCCGGAACGAGAGAGAGAGGAGATGGAGGCAGAGGAAGGGAACAAATCCAAAATCTCTACAAAACATGGAACTAAACCAACCACGACAAAACCCGAAAAAGGACAGCATTATTCACCACAGTTAGACCGCACCAACCGACACCTACCACCCAGCATACTGCACTTCCAGGCTACACACCGCCTTTAGAAAAAAAAGCACGTTTCCTTTTGTTTTTCTACATGACTCTCAATATCATACGGCACG
This sequence comes from Stramonita haemastoma, assembly GCA_030674155.1. Taxonomy (NCBI): domain Eukaryota; kingdom Metazoa; phylum Mollusca; class Gastropoda; order Neogastropoda; family Muricidae; genus Stramonita; species Stramonita haemastoma. The sequence continues at coordinate 40,424,905 of CM060331.1, forward strand.
TACTAAGGCATCCACAGAAATGATAACCACTTTTTGTGAAAGATTAGCCTCTGAGTCAAAACTCATGTACTTGTACACAAATTTAGTAGGTTTGGTTTGTTTTCAGCAAACACTGTACCCCCTTCAGTCCTTTGCCGTCTGCTAGCTTCCTAACAGCAATATGCATGGGTGTGGTCAACGCTGTAGGAACACAAGCAAGTCCTCATTTTGATGATCATTTCCAACTTTCTCGCGACTACCTGGTATTGCTCTATGTCCTCGATTCCAAAAATAAGTGCACAGTGCATTTCTTCATACTGAATAAAATCTATATATAAAATATCAACATTTTTTTTCCCAACCAGCACACTATAGAAGATACTACATGACCCGCAAACTAACACAGGAGTGTAGCCCCAAAGCCGAAGAGCCCCACCATGATAGGCAGGGGACACAACCTGGCAACCCAGCACTGCGCAAACGGAACGGGGGCCTGGGTGACAGAGCAACGCGCCAGCTTGGACCATCCACATCCTGAATGGACAGGGGCCACACCACATCACCCCCACATCACTGTGGTGTGACTGCCTATGTGGACCAAATAGCTGCTGTACTGTCCTCATTCTATGTGGACCACATAGCTGCTGTACTGTCCTCATTCTATGTGGACCACATAGCTGTACTGCCCTCATTCTATGTGGACCACATAGCTGTACTGCCCTCATTCTATGTGGACCACATAGCTGTTGTACTGTCCTCATTCTATGTGGACCACATAGCTGTTGTACTGTCCTCATTCTATGTGGACCACATAGCTGTTGCACTGTCCTCATTCTATGTGGACCACATAGCTGTACTGCCCTCATTCTATGTGGACCACATAGCTGCTGTACTGTCCTCATTCTATGTGGACCACATAGCTGCTGTCCTGTCCTCATTCTCTGTGGACCACATAGCTGCTGTACTGTCCTCATTCTATGTGGACCACATAGCTGTACTGTCCTCATTCTATGGGACCACATAGCTGTTGTACTGTCCTCATTCTATGTGGACCACATAGCTGCTGTACTGTCCTCATTCTATGTGGACCACATAGCTGCTGTACTGTCCTCATTCTGTGTGGACCACACAGCTGTACTGTCCTCATTCTATGTGGACCACATAGCTGTACTGCCCTCATTCTATGTGGACCACATAGCTGTTGTACTGTCCTCATTCTATGTGGAACCACATAGCTGTTGTACTGTCCTCATTCTATGTGGACCACATAGCTGTTGCACTGTCCTCATTCTATGGACCACATAGCTGTACTGCCCTCATTCTATGTGGCCACATAGCTGCTGTCCTGTCCTCATTCTATGTGGACCACATAGCTGCTGTCCTGTCCTCATTCTATGTGGACCACATAGCTGCTGTACTGTCCTCATTCTATGTGGACCACATAGCTGTACTGTCCTCATTCTATGGACCACATAGCTGTTGTACTGTCCTCATTCTATGTGGACCACATAGCTGCTGTACTGTCCTCATTCTATGTGGACCACATAGCTGCTGTACTGTCCTCATTCTGTGTGGACCACATAGCTGTACTGTCTCTGCTGTACTGTCCTCATTCCATGTGGACCACATAGCTGCTGTACTGTCCTCATTCTATGTGGACCACATAGCTGCTGTACTGTCCTCATTCTGTGTGGACCACATAGCTGCTGTACTGTCCTCATTCTATGTGGACCACATAGCTGCTGTACTGCCTCATTCTATGTGGACCACATAGCTGTACTGTCCTCTGCTGTACTGTCCTCATTCTGTGTGGACCACATAGCTGCTGTACTGTCCTCATTCTATGTGGACCACATAGCTGCTGTACTGTCCTCATTCTGTGTGGACCACATAGCTGCTGTACTGTCCTCATTCTATGTGGACACATAGCTGTACTGTCCTCATTCTATGTGACCACATAGCTGCTGTACTGTCCTCATTCTATGTGGACCACATAGCTGCTGTACTGTCCTCATTCTGTGTGGACCACATAGCTGCTGTACTGTCCTCATTCTATGTGGACCACATAGCTGGACTGTCCGGTCCTCATTTCAGATCAACCGGCAGACGTTTTTTTGAAGGGTTGACCCTACTGATGAGAGAAGATGTGGAGTCAACAGTGTGTTTGCTACAGTCTGCTGTTATCAGAGATTCTCTTGCTCTCTCCCCTCTTATCTCTCTCTCTGTCTCTCTCTGTCTCTCTCTGTCTCTCTCTTCTCTCTGTTCTCTCTTCTCTCTCTCTCTCTTCTCTCTCTCTCTCTCTCTCTCTCTCTCTCTCTCTCTGTCTGTCTGTCGTCTGTCTTCTTCTATCTCTCTCTTCCTTCGCTCTCTCTCTTCTCCTCTCTCTCTCTTCTCTCTCTCCTCTCTCTCTCTCCTTTTCTCTCTGTCTCTCTCTCTCTGTCTCTCTCTCTCTCTCTCTCTCTCTCTCTCTCTCTCTCTCTCTCTCTCTCTTCTCTCTCTCTCTCTCTCTTTCTCTCTCTCTCTGTCTCTCTCTCTCTCTCTCTCTGTCTCTCTCTGTCTCTCTCTCTCTTGTCTCTCTCTCTCTCTCTCTGTCTCTCTCTCTCTGTCTCTCTCTCTCTTTCTCTCTCTCTCTGTTTCTCTCTCTCTCTGTCTTCTCTCTCTTCTCTGTCTGTCTCTTCTCTCTCTCTCTGTCTCTCTCTGTCTCTGTCTCTGTCTCTCTCTCTCTGTCTCTCTCTCTCTCTCTGTCTCTGTCTCTCTCCCTCTTGTTAGAGGGTGTTTTTATATTGATGTAATCCTTGATAAGGGCGGGGACAGGATGTGGATAAGCACACTGGTGCTTATTCATTATCCTCGAAATAAAAGAATTTGACTTGCTTCTCTCTCCTCTCTCTCTCTCTCTCTCTCTCTCTCTCTCCTCTGCTCCTCTCTCTCTCTCTCTCTCTCTCTCTCTCTTCTCTCTTTCCATGAGAACGAACGTTAACCTTCTGCTATCAGGACAAGACTATTTGTCCAGACCTAGTTCTCTTGAGGCTCTATCAATGAACTGTAACACTATGGGGAGGGGGGGGGGTATTTTTAAAGATAAAGATTCAGAACTGGGACTGCACTGTCATATATTTTATGATGATGAGTTATCTTTGGAACCCTCTGTCTGCCTGTCTGTCTGTCTGTCTGCCTGCCCCTCCCCCCCCCCCTCTCTCTCTCTCTCTCTCTCTCTCTCCCTCTCTCTCTCTCTGTCCTGTCTGTCTGTCTGTCTAACACACACACACACACACACACACACACACACACACACACACACACACCACGCACCACGCACACCACCACCCACGCGGGGGGGGGGGGGGGGGGGGGGCGGCACGGGATAGCCTAGTGGTCAGAACATTGCGTTCGTAATTTGACGACCCGGATTCGATTCCCGTTCGAGGGGATTTTTTTCCCCTGGAGTTGAACATCAGTGCTGACTCAACTCTCCCCAAAAGTCCTTCGGACGATGAGACTATAAACCGAGGGCCCGTATGCAACGCACGCAGAACATTTTGCGCACAGGTTAAATCCTGTTCCGCTGTAGAGTAGGCACTGTGTGCCAGTGGGAACATGACAAGATTTACAAAACTGCATACACAGGGGTACTGGATGTAAATAAGCACATCAGTGCTTATTCCATTATCCTCAATATAAAAGAATCAATTACAATATATATATATAATGAAATATCTACTACAGGGAAGAAATCCCCATGTAAGGGTACATCACCCTGCGTTTCAGGGAATAAAACCTCCATGCACAGATCCCTTAACCTACACTCCAGGGAAATATTCCTCTTGTGAGGATACATTAACCTACACTCAAGGGAAGAAATCCCAACATGTACCTATCTATACCTTACCTTATACTCCAAGGAGTAAATCCCCAAATAAAGATACCTAATCCTACATTCCAGGGAAGAAATCCCCATATAAAAATATCTCACCCGATATACACTCCAGGGAGGAAATATTCATATAGAGATACCTTACCCTACAGTGCAATGCAACCTGCACCCACAGTTACTGTCAAATCAGGGATAGGGGCTCTAACAACAATCTTGCTCTGCCCCCTCCCCTTCCCCCTCCATTTCTTTATGTTTTCGAAGCGGAAGAAAACAAAGTATACAAATGCACAGCCCATGAAATAACCAGTCACTATAAGCTGATGGGAGAAGAGATGAGTTTACCGCCACACAAGATGAGATAGTGTTGAAGAGAGGAGGGGGGGAGGGAATGAGGAGAGAGTGGGGTATGAGCTGTTTATCTTGACATCTTCATGTTGCCGCTTATCATAACTCTTCACCTGTATTTCACTTACCCCCTCCCCGTCACTTCTTTCCCTCCTCCAACATCCTCTCTTTATAGCTTTGTTACTACCTTTCGTCAGCTTTTTTAATATTATTGCTATCATCATCATCATCAGCAGCAGCAGCAGCAGCAGCGGCGCAGCAGCATCCATCATCATCATCATCCTTTTTCTTCTTTCTTCTTCTTCTTCTTCTTCTTCTTCTTCTTCTTCTTCTTCTTCTTCATTTTTCTACACCGTGTGATCCTGCCGCTGCAGCTAATAACGGTGATGACGATGATGATGATGATGATGATGATGATGATGATGATGATGATGATGATGGTGAATATAGTAGGTGGGTGGTGGGTGGGTGGGGGGATGGGGGGATAGGTAGGTAGGTAGGGATATGCATGTATGCGTGATGTGTGTATATGTTTGTATGTTGATATGTATGTATGTATGTAGTATGTATGTATGTATGTATGTATGTATGTATGTATGTATGTATGTATGTATGTATGTATGTATGTACTACGTACGTACGTACGTACGTACGTACGTACGTACGTACGTATGTATATAATTATGTATACATGTATGTATATAATATATATGTAATTTTCATTTCTTTATTTATGCATCCCTCTCTGCCTGTTCTTGGTGTAGCTACGTAAGGACAAAGGTGTAAAAAAGGTTATTACATATCAAAGCCTGCATGGACTTATACGTGTGTGTGTGTGTGTGTGTGTGTGTGTGTGTGTGTGTGTGTGTGTGTGTGTGTGTGTGTGTGTGTGTGTGTGTGTGTGTGTGCTGGCTTTTTGCGAGGCCAAATCCGCATAATTATTTTGAACTCCTTTCACATCTGATAGCTATGTATGTGCCTTTGTAGCTGACTGAACAAAGACAACAGGTAAAGAGCATCAATTGCAATGATACGTCTGCCAGCTGTGCTCTCATCTGCCTGCCTGCCTGCCCTGCCTGCCTGTCTGTCTCTCTGTCTGTCTGTCTGTCTGTCTGTCTGTCTGTCTGTCTGTCTGTCTGTCTCGTCTCTTCTCTCTTCTCTCTCTCTTCTCTCTCTCTCTCTCTCTCTCTCTCTCTCTCTCCCTCTTCTGTCTTCTCGTCTGTCTGTCTGTCTGTCTGTCTGTCTGTCTGTCTGTCTGTCTGTCTGTCTGTCTGTCTGTCTGTCTCTCTCTCTCTCTCTCTCTCTCTCTCTCTCTCTCTCTCTCTCTCTCTCTCTCTCTCTCTCTCTCTTTTTATCTATATATCTATCTATCTATCTATCTATCTCTATTTATCTCTATCTCTCTCGCGCGCGTTTGAAATGTGTGTGTGTTTGTGTGTGTGTGTGTTTGTGTGTATGTGTGTGAGTGTAAATGTATGTGTGTGTATGCATGCATATGAGTGTGTTTGTGTGAGAGATAGAGAGAGTGTGTGTGTGTGTGTGTGTGTGGTGTGCGTGTGTGCGTGCGTGCGTGCGTGCGTGTGTGTGCATGTGTATGTGTGTGTGTGATGCGCGCACGCGTAGCTTTGTGACATATGTATGTACGTATGTAAATATGCATGTGTGCTTGTTTGTCTGTTTGTATGTTTAGTATGTATGTAGATCCGTATGTATCTTTTTTTTCTGTGTAAGTGCCCGCGTGGAACGCATGTATGCTTGTCAGCGAGCATGCATATGCATGCGCTTGCATTTCTAAAAAAAAAAAAAAAAAAAAAAAAAACTTCCTGTATTTTTACTGGGAGAGTGATAAAATATGAAGATTCCTGAGAATATTGAAAATACTCCAAGGAAAAGAGAAACAACGTAATTCCGATGTCGGAATCGAGTGAGAGTGGCCTTAATGGGGAATACAAACCGTTTGCATACACAACATCTCACCATTGGCGAACCTCAGAGCTCTAGCCAAGGAACACACAACTATTTAAATGATTAAAAAAACTACAACACGTCAAAAAGCAAAACTACTGCATACAAGACCAGAGTATCATATATTAGCAAGAACAAGACCTGACAGTCACATCATCATCATCATCATCATCATCATCATCATCATCCACACCATCCACACCACACCCACCACCACTACCACGATGAACTACTACAACACATCAACTGATACAACAACCTACTGTATAACTAGCTCCGTGCTTCGAATGATCCAGTCTAAACCGCTTAGACCAGAGAGTATTTGACCTCTATCTGAGTTTCAGGGGTCAAGAGTTAGACTGACCTGAAGAAGGCATCAATTGACCCCATGACCTCTCTTACTACTACAGTAGCTTGGCTCTGATTTATGAATGGTGTAGAAGGGAGTAGGGGGGAGAGAGGGGGATATGGTAGAAATGGGGGTAGTTGTAGCAGACAGGAAACAAAGGTGGGTAGTGGAGGGGGGGGGAGATGTTCTTTTTTGCACTCTGATAAAGCCACGTGTGGAGTATTGGAGTCGACGTCATCACATTTCCCTCTTACACACACGTTTCCTGCTCTTCGGTGCCCTTTTCAAACCATTGATATCCTTCTGCATGCACGCGCAGCACCACACGCACGCACGCACACGCACGCACCCACACCAGCAGCAGGCAGCAGCAGCAGCACAGCACAGATAGATAGATAGATATGATAGATAGATAGATAGATAGATAGATAGATAGATAGATAGATAGATAGATAGATAGATAGATAGATAGATAGATACAAGACAGAACAGAACAGACAACAACAGACACACACACCCCCACACACACACACACACACACACACACACACACAACACACAGATACAATGGCTAGATAGATATATCGATAGACTGAAAGATCGATAGATCAATAGATAGACGGACAGATGGATGGATGAATGGATCTTTCTCTGTCTGTCTGTCTGTCTGTCTGTCTGTCTGTCTGTCTGTCTGTCTGTCTGTCTGTCTGTCTGTCTTCTTCTTCTCTCTCTCTCTCTCTCTCTCTCTCTCTCTCTCTCTCTCTCTCTCTTCTCTCTCTCTCTCTCTCTCTCTCTCTCTGCTCTCTCTCTCGCTCTCCAGGTCTGCAGTAACACTGTGGCGTAACATTCCAATCACCAAATGAAGGATTGCTGTCAAATCATCGTGTTGTGCAGGTTTTAACCACCACAGTGTAAAACCATATTAAATGTCGCTCTACAACCCACCACTCAACTTACTGACTTACTGTGGAGTGTTCTTGACTACTTGTATAACTAGGGTCAAGATCATCCCATTAACCCACAAAAAATGTATAGTACATGCAATATCAATCCGTATATCAATCAACAAAAAGTACAGTGTTTGCACACACAATTAGCCTAGGAAAACGTATGGATGTGTACGTGTAAGCTTAACCATAAAAATATCATGGATCTGCAATATTAATCCAGAAAAATGTCATGGAACTGCAATATTAACCCACAAAAATGTCATGGATCTTCAATATTAACCCACAAAAATGTCATGGAACTGCAATATTAACCCACAATAATGTTATGGAACTGCAATACTAATCCAGAAAAATGTCATGGAACTGCAATAAATATTAACCCAGAAAAATGTTATGGAACTGCAATATTAACCCACAAAATGTTATGGAATGCAATATTAACCCACAAAAATGTTATGGAACTGCAATATTAACCCACAAAATGTTCATGGAACTGCAATATTAACCCAGAAAAATGTCATGAACTGCAATATTAACCCAAAAAATGTATGGAACTGCAATATTAACCCACAAAAATGTTATGGAACTGCAATATTAACCCACAAAATGTCATGAACCTGCAATATTAACCCAAAAAATGTTATGGAACTGCATATTAACCCACAAAATGTCATAGAACCTGCATGCAATATAATCCAGAATAATGTCATGGAACTGCAATATAACCCACAAAAATGTCATGGATCTTCAATATTAACCCACAAAAATGTCATGGAACTGCAATATCAACCCACAATAATGTTATGGAACTGCAATACTAATCCAGAAAAATGTCATGGAACTGCAATAATATTAACCCAGAAAAATGTCATGGAACTGCAATAATAACCCACAAAAATGTTATGGAACTGCAATATTAACCCACAAAAATGTTATGGAACTGCAATATTAACCCACAAAATGTCATAGACCTGCATGCAATATTAACCCAGAAAAATGTTATGGAACTGCAATATTAACCCACAAAAATGTCATAGAACTGCAATATTAATCCACGATAATGCTATGGAACTGCAAAAATAACCCACAAAAGTGTCGTGGAGCTGCAATAATAACCTACAAAAGTGTCATGGAGCTGCAATAATAACCTACAAAAGTGTCATGGAGCTGCAATAATAACCTACAAAAGTGTCATGGAGCTGCAATAATAACCCACAAAAGTGTCATGGAGCTGCAATAATAACCCACTAAAGTGTCATGGAGCTGCAATAATAACCCACAAAAGTGTCATGGAGCTGCAATAATAACCCACAAAAGTGTCATGGAGCTGCAATAAAACCCACAAAAGTGTCATGGAGCTGCAATAATAACCCACAAAAGTGTCATGGAACGGCAATACTAACCCACAAAAATGTTCAATATGCGACATCATTTACATAGAAAAAATGTAGGTGGGCCATAAACTCACAAAATATCTTGCATATGCATAATTAACCCACAAAAATGTTCACTCTGTGCAGCGTTAACCCAGAATTAATAATATAGGTGCAATATTAACCCACAAAAAACCGTTAAGGTGAGCACCATGAATCCATAAATAATTATGTGCATTGCACTAGCGCTTTAACGGCTGGGGATCGAGTTCAGGTTGCAACTACCACAGAGACGCACGTTCAAGGGGATTTTTTTCCCTGGAGTTGACATCAGTGCTGACTCCATTCTCCCGAAATTTTTTCGGATGAGACTATACTATACCGAGGTTCAAAATGCAAACAAAACTGCACTCGATCAGGAAAGGGTTGTGAAAAAAACACATTTCATTATTCTCGAAATAAAATAATGATTTCGAAAAAAGGTTTTGTTGTTGCTATGTATCAGAGCAGCTGGAGTGACATAACAAAGGTATGCCCGGCTCACACACACACACACACACACACACACACCAAACACACACACACGCACACACACACCACACACACACACACACATACACACACACACACACACGCACACGCACGCACGCACGCACGCACACTACACACACCAACACACACACACACACACACACACCCACACACACACACACACACACACACACACACACACACCACACACACACACACACACACACACACACACACACACACACACACACACACCACACACACACACACACACACACACACCACACACACACACACACACCACAACAACACACACAACACACACACTCTTGCTGACAGATTCCTGCAGTCAAACCACTAGCTGATGACAGAAAGGAAGTGCTGTACAAATTACACTGATCATGTAACCTGCCCTCTCCTTCTCTCCCTCCTCCTCCTCCTCCTCTTCCCCTTTCCCCATCCTTCTCTTCTCCCTCCCCCTCCCCCCTCAACTAGACCTCCCCCATCCCCCCTATTCTTAGCCCTCTAACATTTCTTTTTCTGCTCGGCTTCTCTCGGCTTGCCTTTCTGAACTTGCGTGATATGCAATGCACAAGTGTCTAGTTTCTCCGTTTATATATAATGTTCTTAATGTAGGGTAACTAGCACACATACACACGCACACACACACACACACACACACACACACACACACACACACACACACACACCGCACGCACGCACGCACGCACGCACGCACACACGCACTATTATAAAAAGACACATACACATATACACATACACATGCACACCGCATAGCACAAGCACTAGCACACATATTTATCTCACACACACACGCGCGCGCGCGCGCGCGCACGCACGCACGCACGCACACACACACACACACACACACACACACACACACACACACACACACACACACACACAACACACAAGAACACACACACAAACACACACATCCTTCGGATGAGACTATAAACCGAGGTCCAGTGTGCAAACGCACGCAGAACAACTTGCGCAGACGTTAAATCCTGTTCCGCTTTTCGTAAGAGTAGGCCATTGTGTGCCGGTGGGAAAAGATGACAAGATTTACAAAACTGCATACACACGGGGACTGGATGTAAAAAGCACATGAGCGCCTATTCCATTATCCTCGATATTAAAGAATATAACAGAATAAATAAATAAAACACACACACACACACACACACACACACACACACACACACACACACACACACACACACCACACACACACCGGCTTGTCTGACTTGACTTCAACCTGAACTCCTTAAGGAGTCGGTAAGGGCATGGCTCTGCTCTGATATTTCTATCATCAGGCAGTTCTCCTGGGCAGGTTGGACAGGCTGGCGGAGCCCATATCTCACCAGGCAGCGAAATGCATGCTAGGTATCTTTCCAAGAGGCAAGATACATGTTCAGGGTAAAAGATGATAAATTAATCACACACAGCAAACCAGAAGGACATATTTTTTTTAATTCTTTGATTTCGAGGATAATGGAATAAGTACTCATGTGCATTTTTTGCATCAAGTCCCCGTGTGTATGTAGTTTTGTCAATTTTGCCATCCGTTCCCATCGGCACACAATGGCCTACTCATCCGATAAGCAGAATTGGTTTTAACTTGTGCGCAAGAAGTTCTGCGTGCGTTTGCACAGGGAACTTCGGTTTATTTTCTCATCCGAAAGAGGACACAGAGAAGACAAGAGACGTAGTCAGGACAGGACAACCAAATGTGTACACTGTAAATTTTATTTAAAAAAAAAAAAAAAAAACCCAGGGCCAATGAAAACCAGGCTAAAAACCATCGTGTCTCACAGACAGAGTTTGGAAAGATAAGAACAAAGAGTCAAACTCGGGGTAATGACCTTTTCCTGTCATGGATGACGTCACGGATGACGTCAGCACTGTCACTGTACAGGCCGATGTTTACCCAGTCCACATGGGCATGTACTGTTTCTTCCCCATCCCCAACCCACTGTGCTCATCGCTTGTCCTCCCACACCCCACCCACCCTCTGGTTTCACCCACCCCCCCCCACCCCCCCCCACCCCCCTCCCCCCTTGTTGAGAGCCCTGGTTTAGACACTGGCACCGCAGTCCAGTTAACGTCAGCGCTGACATTTGGACAGTCGCCGTGGCTTTTAAGCCAATCACTGTGTCGCTTTTACCACTTCCGTTGTGGAGGTCACGCAGAGGTCATGCTTTTTATTTTGTCTTCTCTGGCGGCGATCGTTAGAGTGAAGAGCAGTTAGGGGTTTGTTGTTTTTTGTTTGTTTTGGGTTTTTTTGGGGGGTTGGGGGGTGTATTGGTTGGGGGAGGAGGGGGGAGTGTGGGGGGAAGAGTGGCGTGGGGATGGATGATGGTGCTGTGCTGTTGTGTTTCGGGGTGCTTTGAGACTGGGGAGATTCCCACAGGGTTTGGGGGGGGAGGGAGGGGAGAGGAGAGGAGAGGGCGTTATTGGTGTGGGGGGCGGGGGAGTCGTTTCTCCCCCTGAAAATGCACTCCTCAAAGCGATTCCCTCTGCTTCTCTGAGCATCACTGTGAGGTGACGTGGGGAGTGACCCGACAGCTCAGGGCAGGTTCCATACACGAAGACAAATCAGCTCTTTCGTCCAGACCCACAGTCACACCAACACATCTATCCCAGCTAACTACCTGTGACTGCCTCCTCTGACGCAGGAGCGCTTACAGTCTGTTTGAAGACGAGGTGACACAGCGCCCTTACGGCCTGAGAGAGCGGTCGGCGGAGCTATGAACAACATGACTGGATTGGACTGGTCTGTTTGAAGTTGTCACTGAGAGGTTATTGTGTTTCATGTTTTCGTTGTTGATCGTTGCTGCCCAAAACAACTTAAAACACAGCCACCCCGGAAGGTAATCACAGTTTTTCGTACCAGGGTCAAAAAGACCTACCTCCGAGGCAGTGATACTGTTACCCACACGCTAGTAAACAGGTAACGATAGGTGTTCAGGGCAACAAATGTGAACATCTATGTGACAAAAAATGCTCCCACGGTGCTGAAATACTTTTCACTGACATATATACATACCACACTTAAAACAAAAGAAATACGCAAACGCAAATAGAGCAGTCCCTGAAATAACACTGCTGGGACTGTGATGTATACAATCAAACCAAGCAATCGAAGACAACACACATCTTTTTTTGTTTCTTTTGTTTTCAGAACTAGCAGGTAACCTAGCATAATTTTGTCCTGAGAAGAGCGCACAGAAGAAAGGAAAGGGAAGAGATGGGTTAGCTCTGGTATGATTTTCCATTGATGGGAAATGACGATCCAAGCTAGGAACTCACAGTTCATGCAGCCCAACAAGAACGCTGGAGGAAAATGCAGTCTCTGCCAGGAAAGATGACAATAGTTCCTGCAGAATGCAGAATGAGGTGGACAAATTTAAAGGGCATACTAGGAAGACCATTTTCATGCAGCAAGGTGAAAGGTAAAGGTGTCCCATAACCTATGTGGTCGTAGGGGAGCGAGGCATCAGAGGCCTCAGCTTCTCTAGGGACCAACATATTGAGTGAGGGTGGCGCCCATCTCTCCCCCTCATTTTACCTTACCTGAATCTCCTGGGACTGTAATGAAGCTAATGCGCGCAAACAGTCCCCCATCCCGTTGGTAACCATGCTTGATGCTGCTTAACCTTAGCTGGGGGGAGCCAATGCTCTGACCACAGAGCTATCCTGTCCCATGCAGCAAACAAAGCAGATAAAAGGAAAGATAGTGAAGTAAATTATTAGACAATGGCGGATCGGTGGTCGAGATGATTTATATAAATTATAAGGCACCTGCCTAGAAAGCCAAAAGGGTTCCAAGTGTGTGGTGGTTCCAATCCCGTTTGGATCTGAAACTTTTCCTCCATCCATTAGATCGTGAGTGATGGTCTGGGTGCTAGTCCTTCTGATGAGACGATAAACCGAGGTCCGTATATTACACATTTGGAATATTTTTTAATCTTTTATTTAGGGGATAATAGAATAAGCACTTACGTGCTT
>CM060331.1:40448305-40453305 GCA_030674155.1 Stramonita haemastoma
GTTTTGTAAATATTGTCATCTGTTCCCACCGGCACACGATGGCCTACTCTTACGAAAAGCGGAACAGGATTTAACGTGTGCGCAAGATGTTCTGCGTGCGTACGCACACGGGGCCTCGGTTTAAAGTCTCATCCGAAGGACTTTTGGGGAGAGTGGAGTCAGCACTGATGTTAACTCCAGGAAGAAAATTTCCTCGACCGGACTCGAACCCGGGTCGTCAAATTGCCAGCGCAATGTTCTGACCACTAGGCTATCCGTCCCCCGTGTCGGTGTGACATGTGACCATGTGTCAGTGTGACTATGTGTCATTGTGACATGTCTCTCTCTTGTGAGAGAGAGAGAGAGAGAGAGAGAGAGAGAGAGAGAGAGAGAGAGAGAGGAGAGAGAGAGAGAGAGAGAGAGAGAGAGAGAATCCCTTCTTTGCTAATTGTAGCCAAAAGACTAGTTGACAGTCACGTTAAACACCATCATCAAAATTGGCCTGTGTCTTTGAGATTTGTGCTTTACACACACACGCGCGCGCGCGCGCGCGCGTGCACACACACACACACACAACAAACACACACACACACACATACACACAGAGGAATTGTCCTGTGGCCATTGTGTCTCTCAGACAGTCTACAATCAACACTGTCATCAAAATCTAAAGGGGTCGGTTTTGATGGCTACAAGTCGTCGTGAGCATGTGCTGTTGTGACCATGTGTCGTTGTGGTCATGTGTTCTTATGATGGTGTGTCATTGTGACCATGTGTCATTGTGACAGTGTGTCGTTGTGACCGTGTTTCGTTGTGATTTGTCGTTGTGACAGTGTGTCGTTGTGACCACGTGTCGTTGTGACCACATTTCGTTATGACCGGGTGTTAAAGTGACTACGTGTCGAAGTTACCACGCGTCGGTGTGACATGGTGTTGTGACCATGTGTCGTTGTGAGCATGTGTCGGTGTGACCGCTTGCTGTGACCATGTGTCGGTGTGACCATGTGTCGGTGTGACATGTGACCATGTGTCAGTGTGACTATGTGTCATTGTGACATGTTGTGACCATGTGTCGGTGTGACCATGTGTCAGTGTGACCATGTGTCAATGTGACCACATTTTGTGACCATGTGTCGGTGTGACTTTGTGTCTGTGACCATGTTTCGGTATAACCATGTGTCTGTGACCATGTGTCGGTGTGACCATGTGTCAGTGTGACCATGTGATGTGATCATTTGTGATTGCGATAACGCCGTTCTGACATGGTCAGAATGACTTGAGGTCACAACGATATATCAATGTTGGTCACATCAAAATGTGGTCACAAGTACACGTTTTCAGAATGACACGATCCCAGTTTTTTGCCACAGAGTTTTTTTAGTATGGTATATTATAGTAAAGATCTAGTATATCATAGTTCAGTACAGTACAGTACAGCTCAGTAGTGCACAGTACAGTAGAGACTTGTCTTATATTGCACTTCCTTGTGTTGCGTTGGTTTGCATTGTATTGTATTGCTTTGCATTGAATTATATTACATTAAATTGTATTGTATTGTATTGTATTGTATTGTATTGCACTGCATTGCATTGTATTCGATTGCATTGTGTTTTAGTGTGTTGTGTTGTGCTGCACTGCACTGCACTGTATTACATTGTATCCAGTTTTTTTAAGCTACGAGAGACTCTTCTGCGTGAAATTCAAGTTACTCTCGTAACCACTGCCGTAACGCGTGCATGGATGTTTACAAATACTTCGCTCTTGCAGGCAGCCATACTCAGACTTCAGAAGTGGTTTTTGTCATCTTTTGATGAAGATTACAGGCCGTTAAGCTAAGAGCTGCTCGCCATGGGGTCAGCGAAGGCCATTCAACGTCACCTCTTAGAGCAAGATAGTATTTCAATGTAGGTGTTTGTTTTGAACGCTACTAACACCACGAGGACCGTAGGACTCAGTGGTCAGAGCGCTCGCTTTCCCCAAACTAAGGTTAAGCAGCATCAACCGTGGTTACCAGTTGCACAGGTAACCGTTCGCGCGCCATGGCTTCAGTACCGTTCCCTAGTTCACCCAGCTGTAAAAGGGTACCTGCCATCTTGAGGGTCGGGGAGGGTAAACCAGCGAGGGAGAGGAGATGGGCGGCCCTCAACATGCTGGCTGCTGGAGAAGTGAGGTCTCTAACGCCTAGGGGTCTACGACCACATGGGTTATGGGAACACCTTTACCTTTTACCACCTACTAACATCGGCAACTGTCGAAATTTTTTTTTTTCTTTCTCCTTCCAATATCCAGTAGGGTTTCTCTTCCTTTTTTCTTCTAGTGTAGTTGAAACTCTGTATGTGAAAACGTGAATAATGTGTACGTGTACATGTAAAAGTCACTTTGTCTGCACAATCAACAACAACGTAAATTTCATATGGGTTGAGGCCCAAACCAAGCTGTAGTTTGCTGCTTTTCCCCTGGGGTATGTTAATGTTGTCTGCTTAGGATGTATGTGTGTTTTGAATAAACTCACTTTTTACACCGAGTTTCAGTACTCTTCTTCGCTTCTATCTGTCACACAGTGAACATCAAAAACCTTTCACAACAGGGTCTTTGACATACGTGTTTGATCTTCTGCATGAAGACCTTCTATGTTACATGAAAGGAGATGAGGCACTGGCAGGTCTGTATTTAACAGGGATCTGAAAGATAAAAAATTTCCCCAACCTTAATTTTACCAGACACCGCCACCGAGCTTCAAACCGACAACTTTACATGGATCACAGGTGTGAAATCAAATGGTACTTAACCGCACATTAATATATATAGTACAGTAGTATATATATATATAGTGTATATAGTGTAGTATATATATATATATAATATATATATATATATATATATATATATATATATGTGTGTGTGTGTGTGTGTGTGTGTGTTATGTATATATATATATATATATATATATATATATATATATATATATATATATATATATATATATATATGTGTGTGTGTGTGTGTGCGTGCGTGCGTGCATGCATGTGTGTGTGTGTGTGCGTGCGTGTGTGTGTGTGTGTGTGTGTGCAACCTCAGTGAGTCAGCAGTTTTTGCTTTAACCATGTCATGATATCCAACCACTCATCATTAAACAAATAATGATAAAAAAATAACTTCATTTTTTAAAATGGGGCCACTTTTCTTGACGACACGTAAGAGGGTAAAGCCTGACTATCTCCCAGCGGTGGTTATCTCTTGTGGATCAAGATCAGTCCATCGGAAAAGCACACAGATCACTTACTGATATGCCCCGTACAGACCTGCCCCCTGCATACAGACTAGACAGACAAGGACAACCAGCAATACCTGTGTACACTGTCACCTACCTCTTGTGCAAGTGACACAGGTCAAAACCGCCGGTGGGTAAGGAGCTACCTACCTACCTGTGCGGTTAATGCTGACTCGGAGAAAATGAGAGGTACAAAGTTCAAATCCCGCTAAGATAGATTTAGAACCTATTATAGGTTATAGTACTGTGTGTTCAAATTCATGATAGTGTGTGTGTCTGTGTGTGTGTTTGTGTGTGTGTGTGTTTTTGGGTGGGTGTGTGTGTGTGTGTGTGTGTGTGTGTAGTGTAGTGTAGTGTAGTGTAGTGTAGTGTAGTGTAGTGTAGTGTAGTGTAGTGTAGTGTAGTGTAGTGTAGTGTAGTGTAGTGTAGTGTAGTGAAGTGTAGTGAAGTGTGGTGCAGTGTAGTGCAGTGTAGTTTGGTGCAGTGCAGTGCAGTGTAGTGTCTGTGTGCTACAGTGCAGTGCAGTGCAGTGTAGTGTCTGTGTGCTACAGTCATGTGAGGGACTACAATACCATGCCATTGGCAGTGAAGGGGGTGAGGGGAGGGGATGGGGTGGGGTGGGGTGGGGATGGGGGTACAAAACGTTATCGCAAACAAAAAAAAAAACACCCACTCTCTCAGGTAAAGAAATATAAAGTAAAGAGTTGCCGGAACCTTGCCGGTTGCCTAACCAATACAGATTTAATGTTTGTTTTATGTTTGCTTGTGTTGTTGTTGTTGTCTTCAATTTTACGTCTGTTCACTCTTAGTGATATTAGACGGGAAAAAAAACACACACACAAAAAAATCCTCAAAAACATGTCACCCTCCACCCTAAAAAAAAAAACCACCAACAAATACAAACAAACAAAAACCCAGCCCATAAGGAAACTTGGTTATGCAATAGAAATAACAATGTTTGCTTGTGTGTTGTTTGCTTGTGTGTCTGTTTGCTTGCTGTTTTTGTCTGTTGTGTGTTTCTCTTGTGTGGTCTGTTTGCTTGTGTGTTTCTTGTGTGTCTGTTTGCTTGTGTTGTTGCGTTTGGTTCTGTGTGTTTGCGTGTGTTCTTGTTCTTGTGTCTTTGCGTTGTGTGTTGTCCTGTTTGCTTTTGCTGTGTCCCGTTTGCTTGTGTGTCTTTGTTGTTGTGCTGCTTGCTGTGTGTCTGTGTTGCGTTGCTGTGTCTGTTGCTTGTTCTTTGTGTGTTGTTTCTTTGTGTCTGCTAATGCCTGATGTGTCTTTGCTGCTGTGTGTCCGTTGACAGTACTTTTCATGTTGCATATGCATCTGAGTCATGTTACTGTGTCCTGCTATCTGCATGCCAATGTTGATATGTGCGGCTCTTAAATGCTGTATCTCACAGGCTTTCATTTATAACCCAGGCACTACTCAACGCACCTGTTCAATGTTCCAGTCTTACCAATGCGGCTTTTTTCAAAGAACAAAAGCTACACAGTTCAATGTCAGTAGCAAGCAACTTCAAAATAAACAGAGCACAAAACTTGTACACATACAAACACACAACAAACACAACACACACATCATGCCATACACCACCACAAACACACACAACACACCAACACACACACAAACACACACACACACATCACCCAACCCCACCCCCACACCCAACGCACGCGCACACACACACACACACACACACACACACACACACACACACACACACACACACACACACACATGTGTGTGTGTG
>CM060331.1:40473305-40478305 GCA_030674155.1 Stramonita haemastoma
TAAAGAAAAAGTAAATGAATGAAATTTTTTATAAATAAATAAATAGATAAAAGAGGAAATAAAGTGACACCACAACAGTTTGCTGCGGTCCTGCAAACATGGCAGCGGAGCGAGTTAGTGAGATAAAAATCAATCTGTTACTGTGTAAGCCATGCTGGTCGTCTGACTAACAACTCCCACACCAAAGCTGCCGTTTCATGTTGATGACTTCCCCACCCTTCAAACAGAAAAATGGTAGAGACCAGCAAATATTAAAGCTGCCGTTTAAAAAAAAAAATTACACCTCGTTAAAAGTGTAAGCCATTTTGCATCAGTCAGTGTGAACAGCGGTGAAAGTGTAGATGGAAAAAAAATCACCAGACACATCGTAAAAAAAGGAAAAACAATCAGCTACGGTCACTTTACACAGCATGGAGATAGACGACTGATGCTTGAAACGATTTCAAATGGTTTGTCTTCTGCTGTTAGAATTTCAGAGGTCATGAAAGACTTAAGATTGTTTCATCATTGTGTAGGTTACATTTTCAATGGTATTTATAAATACGCTCGCGCGTAGTTTTTGTGTGTGTGTGTGTGTTGTGTTGTGTGTGTGTGTGTGTGTGTGTGTGTGTGTGTGGTGTGTGTGTGTGTGTGTGTGTGTGTGTGTGATGTCTGTGAGTGTGTCTGCAAGTGTGTTTGAGCGCGCGCGCGCGCGTGCGTGTGTGTGTAGGGTGTACGAGGATGGCTATGTGGCTAAGTGTTGTGTTGTGTGTATTGCGTGGGTTCAAATTCATTTAACGTCTCTCAACAAGTTATTATATTTATTAGACGGATTTCTGTGTGTATGTGTATGTTGTGTGTGTGTGTGTGTGTGTGTGTGTTGTGTGTGTGTGTGTGTGTGTGTGTGTGTGTGTGTGTGTGTGTGTGTGTGTTTGTGTGTGCGTGCGGTGTGTGTGTGTGCACGCATGTGCGCCCCATCTGTCGCACGCTGTGCTGAAATGAACACACACAGCCCCAAACTCCCCCAGTCCTGCAGTGTAGCCCTTTCCATTCCAAAGTTCAGCTGGCGCTAGCTAACAACACGTGTGTGGCGGGCCATGAATACAGCACATTATGTACACTCCCCGAAACCTTTCTTTACACAGACATACCTAACAATACCGGCATCTGCTACTTCAAATGTTGAAATGGTTCTGTTAATGTATGTAGACACAAATAGGCAGAGTTTCAGCTTTTGTCTCGTGATTTATGTCTGGGTTTTTATGTATCTTATTTTGGGATGGTTTATGAAGTGTGTTTTGTTATGAAATGGGGGGGGGGGGTGTTGTTATTCCCGTTGTTCTGTCTCGCTGGATGGTTAATTGGCTGTCTTTTTTTTTCGTGTTGGAAACTGATATGCAATAACCTCAAAAACATAGCAAGTTATGTATTGGCATTGCACGCTTGCTATACAGCGACCTGAAGAAGACTGAGTGGCTGACAGAGATAACCCTACAGACTAAGCTGTAGGGCCATGAGAGGAGCTGGAAAGGACATGCCATTATTTTTCCCAGACACATCTGACGGTGTAAGGCGAACCCGGAAAGAAGTATTGGTACTGATTTAATGTGATGTCTTGTGAAAATAACCAGGTTTTTTTTAAAAGAATTTTTGCAAATGAATTTATTCCTCTGATTTTTTTTTTCAGTTTGAAGTTGAAACTAATTCTGGAAGACCCCCACCCCTCCCCCATCCCACCTTCATTCACCCACCTCCAACCCACTGTGTGAATGACCTTGTGCTGAGTGCAACTCTGAACTATATTTTCCCCAAATACACACTCGTTAGCCAATGAATAACAACACGTGGTTATCGCAGTGACAATGTTACCTATCACATACACGTCTGTGGCAAAATTGAACAGAAATCAACTTAAACACATTGGCTGTCATTTAAAGCTTGTGTCGTCTGTCAGAAGAAGTGTTTTTTGTAATCATTTTCAATTCATAGGTCGGTTTGTTGTTTTGTTGGGGTTGGGGGGGGGGGGGGGTTTTTCGTGGGTTCATTTTTTGCGTATTTTGTCTGTGTAGTTTTGGAGAGGTTGTTTTGTTCAGAGAATTAAATCCTAACAAGCTTGTAATTATTGTGTCTGTGTTCTGTTAAGAACACACAATGTTTCAATTTCGATTTGGTATGAACGTTGCATGAGCATCAATAATTTGGAAACTAGCGCTTTGATTAGTTTGCTTTACAAGTTTCAGTGCTCTATAAATCCATAATCATTGTTTTTATCATTAACTCCAGGCTTTGCTCATGTTTCGTTGTGCATGCATATTCTTTTTTCTTTTATTTTGATGATTATGAAAGAAACACTCGTGTGCTTTTTTTTTTTTACATCAAGTTTCCGTATGTATGCGTGTGCGCAGGCACACACACACACACACACACACACCACACACACACACCCCCACACAACCCCACACCACCACACACCACACCACACCACCGCACCACCACACCACCACCACCACCACCACCACCACACACCACCGCGCCGCCACCACCACCGCACACCACACCACCACCACCACACCACCCCCACCACCATACCACCGCCGCCCACACCACCCTACCACCACCACCACCACCACCACCACCACCACCATCACCACCGCCCGCCACCACCCGCTACCAACCACCACCACCCACCACCACACACCACCACACCACCACCACCACCACCACCACCAGAGTAAGTGAAGGGAGGAGAGGAGGGTGACAGAGAGAGAGCCGGTACTTTAGGGATGAAACAAAAATAAAATTCAACGGATAAGGACAAGAGATGAAAGATATTGACAGTTGTAATCACCTCAACATCCCTGATAAAGAAAACTGACAACGATGAGCATTACACTATTACAGTAGCGTCATTTTAACGAGGGCGACAGACACAACACTGACGACACAGGAAGGAGAAAACTACTGACTATAGCAATCACAGGTGTCACAAGAACTATCCAGCACACCTTTTCACATTCATTTTCATCATAATTCTAACACCAACAAAAATTAAAACAGCATTAAATATCGAACTTTTACATTTTTTATCTATTCTAACACAACAAAATTAAAACTGCATTCATTTTTTGTTCCAATATCTGTCAAGCTTTATCAAATTTTACTCAACCTTCATGTGCAAAAACAGTAAATTCAAGTGTAAATTTTGCATCTGGCGCTGGTTATTTTTATGGAAAAGGACATATTCATTAGCACAAAATATCTATAACTGCGGCGCGTCTGTTTGGGAAATAATTATTACGGATATTTCTTGGACAAGTTTTGTTCATTTTTGCAGACACAATTTCGCCATCTGCAGGCCTGTTACAATGTGGAGGTAGTTTTAATTAGACTGTAGAGCGTGGGGGCAGCAGTCTGGGTATAATAATTGAATTGACTGTTTATTTTCGTCCATTGTCAGAGGCCGTTCGTTGGGCTAAATTCATGATCTGCATCTCTTGGGACAATGAGGAGAGGACGAATTAATCACAAAATACCAGGGAAAAGTGTAGCCTATATGCGAACAAGCGTATGTTCACGTGCGCACACGTAGGTGCCTGCACATTGGTGTGTACGTCCGTATACACACTCATGCACGCAAATACGCACACATACAAACACACACACCCGCGCGAGCGCACGTGTGCGCGCGCGTGCACACACACACAACACACACACACACACACACACACACACACACACACACACACAGGTGTTTTTGTGTTGTGTTTTGTTTGTTGTTTTCTTTGGGGGGGGGGGGGTTTGTTGTTGTTTTCCTTAATAGATGACTTAATGGGAAAAACGCATATCCATTGCTTACTCAAAATAACACCTGGAAAAACTTTGACTTTCACACACACACACACACACACACACACACACACACACACACACACACACACACACACACACACACACACACACACACACAACCAGTTAACATCAGTGCCGATGCACTTACCCAAAAGTCCTTCGGATAAGACTATAAACCGAGGCCCCGTGTGCAAACGCACGCAAACCATCTTGCACACACGTTAAATCCTGTTCCGCTTTTCGTAAGAGTAGTCCACTGTGTACCCGGTGGGAGCAGATGACAAGATTTACAAACCTGCATTCACACTGGGACTGGATTAAAAAAGCACACGAGTGCTTATTCCATTATCCTCGATATAAAAGAATAAATAAATAAAATAAAAAACTGCACACACACAAAAAGAGATATATATGCTATATGTATGGATACATATATGTATGTGCGTTTGTGGACATGTATATAATTATGCATGTATGCATGAAAGTGTGTATGTATGCTTGTATGTATGGATGGATGGATGGATGGATGGATGGATGATGGATGGATGGATGGATGGATGGATGGATGGATGGATGGATTTATGCATGCATTTATACGTACGTAGTACGTACGTACGTACGTAGTACGTACGTACGTACGTACGTATGTATGTATGTATGTATGTATGATGTATGTATGTACTACGAATATACGTAGTACGTATGTATGTATGTATGTATGTATATGTATATATGTATGTAATTATGTGTGCATATATACATTCATAGTTATTTCTATGTTTAATATAATATATATTTGTAGAATCTGGATGGGGGAGAGACACAGAGACAGACACAGACAGACAGATAAACAGACAGACAGAGTAACACCCACTCTCTCCTCTCTCTCTCTCTCTCTCTCTCTCTCTCTCTCTCTCTCTCTCTCTCTCTCTCTCTCTCTCTCTCTTTCTGTGCGTGCGTGCGTGTGCGTGCGTGTATGTGTGTGTGCGCGCGGCGTGCGTGCGTGCTTCTGCGCACGCGTATGTGTGTGTGTGCGCGCGTATATGT
Organism: Stramonita haemastoma; assembly: GCA_030674155.1. NCBI lineage: Eukaryota > Metazoa > Mollusca > Gastropoda > Neogastropoda > Muricidae > Stramonita > Stramonita haemastoma. The sequence goes on from CM060331.1 coordinate 40,478,181, forward strand.
GTCGTGCGTCTGCGCACGCGCATGTGTGTGTGTCTGTTAGTGAGTGAGTGAGTATGTGTGTGGTTGTGTGTGTATGTATGTGTATGTATGTGTATGTGTGTTAAGCCAACACCGTTTATGCTAAG
>CM060331.1:40483305-40490805 GCA_030674155.1 Stramonita haemastoma
ACATCTTGCACACACTTTTTAAAAAAAATTAAAAACCTTTTCCACCAGAGTAAGTTAAGTCGTCACGGCAGGAATGGGTAACAAAATTCTATAATTAGAAAAGACATATGCACACAGGTGTCGTGTTTACACCATCCGTGGAGTGGGAATGCGGCTACCTTTAGTGATGGGTAAAAGTGGGCATACCCAAAAACCTCACCATTGGTGAACTTCAGAGTTCTAGCTGAGGAAGGTAAGCAAAAAACAAAACAAAAAAAAAGCAAACACCATAATTATATTCCGTTATCCACAATGAACGGAAACGAACTATAGCAGTGGGAGTATTAAGAAGTATACTACTGCACAACAGACGACTTACGAGTAGTGTGACCCGACTCACAGGGGGGCTGTGTTGTGCTGTGTCACACGACATTGTCGCTGTCACACCACAGCCGCAGTTACACTTGCTGACATGTGCAGTTCACGTGTATAAGCCATTCGTGTGATACATTATGCATAATAATGCTGACTTACCAGAGCTTGACGTTACACGTACACAAGGCAAGCATGAGGAATGCTGTGAGTTTGTGCGTGTGTGTGTGTGTGTGTGTGTGTGTGTGTGTGTGTGTGTGTGTGTGTGTGTGTGTGTGTGTGTGTGTGTGTGTGTGTGTAAGCATAGACGTGTGCGCAGGATGCTATACTTGCATTTCCAAACAGGGCATCATCCGAAGGACTTTCGGGGCTCGGGGCCAGTTCTGATTTTATCCCATGAAAATTTCCCCTTGAACGGTCGTCTAAGAGAGAGAGAGAGAGAGAGAGAGAGAGAGAGAGAGAGAGAGAGAGAGAAGAGAGAGAGAGAGAGAGAGAGAGAGAGACAGAGAGAGAGAGAGCAGAGAGAGACAGACAGACAGACAGACAGACAGACAGACAGACAGACAGACAGACAGACAGACAGAGACAGACACAGCGAGATACAGAGACAGAGATAGAGACACAGAGAGAAAGAGAATATGGGAACGATTTATAGCCCCAAGCATTGACACCCATTCACAAGGGAACAGGTGGGGAGGGGACTGGGCCCAAAACACATAAAAATGAAGAACATAATGAATGACAGCCCAAATGGCCATCATGACATGGATTCCACAGCGTGGCTCTACTTAAACAGGCCGCCATCTATCTATCTGACCACAGTCTCTTTGGGCAGGTCTATCACACATTTCTCTATAGCTCAAAAGAGTTAATGGGAATAAACTATTGTGAATCGTGAATTAATCAAGACTCCCCTCTACAATTATTCCCTTTCGGTGCTGTGGTAGATAAATGAAGATGGGACGCACTGTTTCAGTTCAAATTAATTATCAGTCTCTTGAATTTCAATGCGGTCATTCACGTCTTCCATCATTATATTCTGCACATTCTTCCTCACTTTTCTTCTCTCCACACTCTCCCTCATTAGTCTTCTCTGCAGTCTTTCTTTCACTCTCTCTCTCTCTCTGCACACTCTCCCTCACTCAGTTTCTGCACTCTCTCCTCTCTCTCTCTCTCCTCCTCTCTCTCTCTCTCTCTCTCTCTCTCTCTCTCTCTCTCTCTCTCTCTCTCTCTCTCTCCTCCTCCCCTCCCTCCTCTCTGTCTCTGTCTCTCTGTCCTCTCTGTCTCTCTGTCTCTCTGTCTCTCTCTCTCTCTCTTCTCTCTCTCTCTCTCTCTCTCTCTCTCTCTCTGTGCACACTCTTCCTCAGTCTCCTCAGCACACACCCCTCACTTTCCCTCTCTGAACATGCTTCCTCATTCTTACTTTCCGCACACTTACGCACCCTCTCTCTCTCGATCATCCATCCACCTTATCCATGACGCTATCTTTCAATACAGTATGGCCAGCACTGACAACATCTTTCATTTCACCCACGCCACCACAGTTGTGCTTTTTCACCCCTTTTCACAGTCCCACAGGACAACTCATCCATTACAATGTTGTCAAAGGAAACTGTCACTGTCTGTCTGCACGTATGTCGTACTGTGTCATGTCTCTACATCATGTATCCTGGAAATAATTGAAGAAGGGAGTAGGGTAGTAGTTATCATGCATAAATATCTCCAGAGCAGCGTTGCTATCAGAGTAACGGGTACAAAGTGGGTGGGGTAGGTAAAAACTAAACCCGAATGAGCTGAACCCCTTCGTTTTCTTTCTCTTCCCTGTTTGTTCTGTCTGTATGCTTTGGTTCTTCATCTGTCTCTGCATACCTGAGACGGGGGCTTTTTTTCTAATGAATCGTGCTTCACCTGGTGTGATGGAGAAATGGCTGGCAGTGTTACTCAACATCAAAATCACAACAACAGTTTGATGTCCTCACCATTGTACTTTAAAGGAGGACAGCGTTTCTTCTTGCAGGGATGCGTTCAGCGTGCTTTCTAATGTCACTGGGAGTTCAGTGACTGGCATTGTGAATGCAAATAACTGGAAAACAACAACAAAAATAATAATAATCACAGCTGGAGAAAAAGCGTCTTATGGCAGCCAAGCAAGAAAAGCCACCCAGGAAGAAAGAAAGAAGAAAGAAAGAAAGAAAGAAAGAAAGAAAGAAAGAAAGACAGACAGAAAGAAAGAAAGAAAGACAGAAACACAACAGATAAACAGATACAGATAGACAGACAAAAACATAGAGACAGTACAGCGACACAGACAGAGAGAAACAGGACCAATCCATCAGCTATCAAATGCAGCAGCCAAAGGTCAACCAGAACTTCCCCCCCAAAAAAAACCACACCAGACAATCCCATCTCCTTCCTTCTCAGACCCATCCCAACCTGTTGCAAGAGGAAATCAACTCTCTAACACCGACATCATAAACCTCCAATCCTCTCACAAGAAAGAGTTCTCGTTCCTCACGGACAACCCGCTCACAGTTCTCTGCCCCTGACAGCTTGTAGGATGATAGAGTTACCTGCCCTGACAAGCTGTGACTGCCGACAGGTGGCAATCAGGGGAAAGAGGAGCCGCCCTAGAGACACCCTGGTCTGGCACCGGCAGGAGAGGTCAGGACGGTTACACTCCGGTGTTATGTTTGGGGTCAAGTAGTATCTTCTATAGAGTACGGGTCGGAAAATGTTTTCGTTGATTTTCACAGATTTTTTTTAAAGAAAAAAATTTCCTATGTGTGTGAATGTTGTATTATAATTATAAAATTTGCATTAAAAAAGTTTTTTTTAATGCACTGTGCACTTGTTTTGGGGATTGAGGACATACAGCAATGCCAGGTAGTCACGAGATAGTTAGAAATGATCATCAAATAAGGATTGCTGTGTTCCTACACCCTGACCCCGCGATGCATATTTTGGGGTTTGGAAGCTATGTAGACGACAAATGAGTGAGGGGTACAGTATTTACTGAAAAAATTCTTAAAAGTTCAAACCTACCAAATCTGTGTAGATCACCTGAGTTTTGAGTCAGGGGCTATCTTTCTGAAAAAGTGTTGTTGTTTTTTTTTTTTGTGGTTGCCTTAGTACGTGCAGTGCGAATGCAGGAGTGGTATTATGAAAATCGAAGGAAAAGTAGTCCAAATTAATACCGGTGTGTAGCCGACAGGAAACAGACACCAGCTGTACTGCTGGCGGTCTATAGTCACCGGCCGCCACTGGCTGGGGGCGTTTTACCTGTTGTCCAGATAATTACACAGATCAGAAAATAGCACTATCTAATCCATGTCTTGTTCGTGTAGAGCCCCGCCGGCCGTAAAGGCTATATCCGTGTTATATAATTACGTCTTGATAATAGTTTTAAATCTGAGATAAAACGTGTGCATATATATATAGATATAAGAGAGAGAGAGAGAGAGAGAGAGAGAGAGAGAGAGAGAGAGAGGAGAGAGAGAGAGAGAGAGAGAGAGAGAGAGAGAGAGAGAGAGAGAGAGAGATTTTAAAACACCGATTCTTATAGTAAAGGCTATTTGAATTGTTTTGCTTTTCGTTTTGTTTGTTTTGTTGTTGTTGGGGGGGGGGGGATACTTTGTAATGCACTAGTTCATTCACATAAAAAAATGCTCCTTTCCACTTACCTCCAGCCTCTGTGACTGTTTAAACCTGTACGCTTCATCTCGCTTTCTCGTTCTGCTGCCGATGCTTGGAGCTTAGGAACATCCAGATTCAAACAACATGATCAGCTTTCCCGGACACACAACCTGACACAGAAGTGAGTCCTGGGCCCCAGCAAACTCCTCAAAGAGTCCACAGAGAAGTCAGCTAGGCAGGAGTAGCAGAAGTAATGTCCCTTTAGACCCTTCCAACACACATGTACCATTTCAACACGCTTTCCTGCACCTAGGTAAAGCAAAAGGGCCAGAAAAACAACTTCGGAGAGAGAAATGTTGGGAACATTGTGTGAACCTGGTCAGCATACTTGCCAAAATTGCTGAAGCCAATTGTTGCGAAACCTGAAATACACCATGGCCAATGCATTAGTGCTCGCGCATGTCATCCCATTGGTGGAGCGAGGTCTATGAATATTGATCAGCACGAGTTCAGGGTTTGGGGATCTAAAAGTCGACTAATATGTTAATAGTTCGCCATAATTGACTGTGGCGGCATTTGAATAATTATGACTATATCGTTACGCGGTGTTAAGCGTGTGTGTGTGTGTGTGTGTGTGTGTGTGTGTGTGTGTGTGTGTGTGTGTGTGTGTGTGTGTCCGCGCACGCACATTCAAATGTCTAAATGTTGTTTGATATGTGCTCCTACGCGGGTATTAAAACGTCAGTGAGGTGTGCATACACGCGCGCGCGCGCGCGCGCGCGCGGCGCGCGCTGTGTGGTGTGTGTGTGTGTGTGTGTGTGTGTGTGTGTGTGTGGTACAAATGCTTATGTATACAAAACTGAAAATGCAGTCAAGCCTGTAAAGGATCCGTGTATTGACATGTACATTACATCCGCATAACGCAATGGGAGAATGTCCGTCCGTGTGCAAGTTGGTGTGTTATGTGTTGTGTGTGTATGTTGCTGTGTGTGTGTGTGTGTGTGTGTGTGTGTGTGTGTGTGTGTGTGTGTGTGTGTTGTGTGTGTTGTGTGCGTGTATTTGTTTGTGTGTGTGCACGCGTGCGCACACACGCTAGTACACACACACACACACACACACACACACACACACACACACACACACACACACACACACACACACACACACACACATAATTATGCGAGTGAGCAAAAGAGAGATAGAGACGACAGGGGGTGTGAGAGGAGAAAGGAGAAAAAAAAAAAAAAAAAAAAGGATGGGATGAAGACTGTGAAGATGTTCCGAACTCGCTGTGAGGTCCACACCTATTGCGTAGGCACGCTGGAAATAATGTGGAAAAATATGAGAACCCCTGCCATGCATAAACGTGCCCATAGTTTTTGCCTGTGAAAAGAACAGGCGCGAACATAAACACATCCTTAAAAGGGACCAGAGTCAATTGAATGTATTAAAAGAGAGAGAGAGAGAGAGAGAGAGAGAGAGGAGAGAGAGAGAGGAGAGAGAGAGAGAGAGAGAGGAGAGAGGAGAGAGAGAGAGAGAGAGAGAGAGAGAGAGAGAGAGGAGGAGGAGGAAGAAGAAGAAGAAAAGAAGAGAAATAGAACAGGTAGAAAAAAGTAAAGAGAAAGAACATTGAAAGCTGCAAAGCAATGGATAATATTTGACAAAATTAATAAATAAGAAGCAATCCCGCAGAGAAAGACTGAAATATTGATCCAGATAGGCATGTACACAAGAGTGCGCAGAAGATGACAGAGAAAGAGAGAGAGGGAGGGGGAGACAGAGAGAGACAGAGAGAGACAGAGAGAGACAGACAGACACAGACAGACACAAACACAGACAGATACAGACAGATACACCAGCCGCCATGGCGCAGTGGTTAGCGCCGTGGATTCCGGACTGGAAGGTCGCGGGTTCGAATCCCATAAGTCATAGGGATTTTTTCGGGCTCCGGCCGGCTCCTACTCAGAGTGAGTGTGCTGTGGGCTCAGTGGGGAGACTGGGACCACACAGTCGAGCTTCATCCACTTTACGGATGCGAATTTGAGAGTGTTGCTCAAATTACCTGACCAACACTGCAGGTGTCTGTATCTCTCGGGCCTGGTTGACGCCGGGATATATTATGACAGTAAGCGTAGAGAACAACCCTGTCAAGTAGTCTCAAAGCGGATGCACCTCCACAGCAGCATCATTACATCATCCTCATCATCATTGATCATCATGCAATAATAAAAATTGCCTCTGATTCGGTGGCCTCCGTTGCTCTGGTCTCATGGTGACCTCAGATTTGGTTTCCCCATACGCTTCTGTGCCTGTGGTGAATTTGTGTCAAAGCCTTTGGGGTTGGGGGTTCGTGGGGAGGCGGTCGTTGGAGGGACGTTGTGGTGGTCGCCACCTTGGGTGGGTGACTCACTCAGTCTGGCTCCGCGACTGAGCTAACACTGTCGTTAGTAGGGGGCTTAGTAGGTGGTGTCCTGCATATGTTACCTCAGAACAGGCACCACTGAACACCACCAAAGTGACCCAGCAGAAGTGCAAGGCCCCTCTGGCTGGTGGCCCCGCGGCGGCCTAATATTGATGAGCTCCCTGTGGACTCCCGACCCCGGGGGTGAGACACAACGAATCTGGGTATGGCTGTGGCGGGGAGATTGAAATGAGCGGCGTGGGAACAGCAGTACGGGAACGTCACAGAAGACGAGGCAGCAAAAAAAAAAAAAAAAAAAAAATTTAAAAAAAAAGAAAAAAAAAAAAAAGATACAGACAGATACAGACACAGACAGACACAAACACAGACAGACAGACAGACAGACAGACAGACAGACACAGCTGATAAAGACATTGACCCAACAGGATCAAAAGTGAGAGAGATGGAGGTGAGATCGCGTGGTGATTATGGGATGATAGGTAGAATAACAATAGATAGCTGGACAGAACTCACAGGAAATGTTGACAATGTTCTTTACCCACAAACCTATTTGAAAACACTGTCCTGTTTGAGACGTACTGAAAATCGGAAAAGCAGGGAGATATAGATACCTGCTGACTGCCCCGGCCAAAGTGGAAGGTTCGATTCCCAACTGTATCCACGAAGTCAGAATGTGGCTACTTTAACATGGGGAAGGGGGGGGGGGAACGGTTGCATGCGCAAAAATCTCACCATTGATGAGCCTCGGAGCTGTTCTTCTTTTTCGTCGAACGCTCAGACAGCAACTATTGTTGTGTGTCATGTGAACAAATAGGTATTGCGCTGCCGTAAAGCGCTTGATAGGCCAGGCCCAGCGCATTCGGCTGTGGCATGGGAGAGAAATGATGTATCTTAAATCTTTCTTGGCAAAAAGGAAGAAAAGGTCCCAAGAAGGCAAAAAAGACAAGAACTAGCTGATAGGAAAAGAAAAAAGGCAGAAACACCAGCCGCCATGGTACAGTGACTAGCGCCTTGGATTTGGGACTGGAAGCTTGGGGGTTCGAATCCCATAAGAGTCATTGGGATTTTTCAGGCTCCGGCCGACTCTTACCCAG
>CM060331.1:40493305-40505805 GCA_030674155.1 Stramonita haemastoma
TCGGTCTAGTGACTGCCCCAACCACCTCTTGCGTTGTTGTTGTTTTTCTGTTCAATTAAGTCTTTTCCCTGTTAACAATTTACCCTCTCTCTCTCTCTCTCTCTCTCTCTCTCTCTCTCTCTCTCTCTCTCTCTCTCTCTCTCTCTCTCTCTCTCTCTCTAGCTAACTAACTAACTAACTAACTAACTAACTAACTAACTGGCCAGGTAGATAAGACTGTGCCGCACGTTCCCCCATGATGTACTTAATGGTTATGACCATTAATTAGAATTCACTTTATCACCCAGGCACCTAGCCACCACTCACCGACTTCCCCCGCTACCAAACAGTTCCTCCAACAACTCAATCACGACAGCCACTCAGTCACTGGTCAGTCAGTATAGTATAGTATGGTACAGTGCAGCACAGCATAGGACGGTACAGAGGATTCTCCAGGCTGAGCACTGATAAGCTACATGTTGGAGTCTACAGGGGATGGCGAGGGTACCCCGCTCATTAGTCGTTGGGACACAGCACGCTAGTCATGTTTGATCCAGTCCATCTTTTATCTCCCTTTTTCCCGGCTGGCATAGCTCAGCTTCCGCGAAACCCTATCTGACAGTCAACGTTGGGGACGGTAGGTAGGTAGCCTCCCTTTGATCGTCCTTGACCTTGATGCATATCGCATCACGCGAGAATTCTAAACTGTTGCTTGAACAGCCTGGAGTGTGGAAAAGGGGGGGTAAAAGGTGAGTTGTTGTTGTTGCTTCTACCGCCTTCAGATCTTGCTATAAATTTTCTTGTTATAGTCCTGTATGAAATGTCTCGCTGCAAAACGTTTGTGAACATCTAAATTAAATTGGCACAGGCGTCCCATCAAAGTCAACTCATTAACGAAGTTCGAGTTAGAGGTTGGACAAATTTTGCAAATAACAATATTGCCCACTATAAAGCAGCGAGTAGCAGGGAGATGAACAGCTGACATTTAAGCAGCCATAGTATGGTACAGGTAGAGGAAGAAAGCAATGAGAACAAGAAAACCCAAAACCTCACATACACCTTTTATCAAACTGACTACAGATAATAAACAAAGCAGGAAAATGAACTAGCACAAATTGGCACTGCATGCTGTGTGTGTTAATTTGTGTCCACTACACCACTGGTCATTCTGGCCTTCCTTAATTTACGAAAGATGCTTGTGCTTTCCACAATGAAAAGCAACATGTTCAGATGTTAGGCATACCTACTTATACACACGGGATCTCTGTTCATAAACTATTCTGAAGATTTGCTGAGGAACAAGTGTTAGCTTAAGGAGAAATTTTCCTTCAGTTGAACAGTTTAGTCATGACTCAAACTCATACTCTCAGTTCACGGCTCCAAGACTCCGACCACGGGACAATTTCCTGCAGAAAGTAGCGCAAGAGGTGCATGCTGACTTTGCGAATTGTTTGCCCTCCATATGTGGACAGGATAGCTCAGTAGTCAGAGCTCTCACTCTCCCCAAGCTAAAGTTAAGCAGCGTTGAGCCTGCTTACTTCTTGGATGGGTGACTGACTGTTCGTGCGCCTTGGCTTCAGTACAGCCCCCCAGTTCATCCAGTTATTGTAAATGGGTACATGCCCTCTTCAGGGACAGGGACGGTAAGGCAGAGAGGTAGAGGAGATGGGCGCCGTCCTCAAGATGCTGGCCTCTAAAGAAGCTGAGGGCTGTGACACCTCACTCCCAAACAAGTGCACAGGTTATGGGAAGGCTGCTACCTTGCATCAGTTCAGTTGGGGGAGCGACACAGGGTCTTTTCTCTGATTTTCTTCTTTTTTTGTATTTTGTATTTTTTTTGTATTTTGTACCACTTTATGTCACGCAGATTTCTCTGCGTGAAATTCGGGCTGCTCTCCCCGGGGAGAGCGCGTCGCCACATGTGCAGCGCCTACCCATTTTTTTTTCTTTTTCCTGCATGCAAGTGTATTTGTTTCCCTATCAGAGTGGCTTCTTTCTACAGAATTTTGCCAGGGACAACCCCCTTGTTGCCGTGGGTTCTTTTACGTGCGCTAAATAGTGATGTGTAACACACGGGACCTCGGTTTATCGTCTCATCCGAAAGACTAGCGCCCAGACCACCACTCAGGGTCTAATGGATGGGGAAAAAGTTTTGGGTCCAAACGGGGTACGAACCCCGCACACTCCGACCCGGACTTTTTGCTTTCTAGGCAAGGCGCGTGACCACCTAGACCACCGACTCTTTTTTCCGTTCCTCGCCTGAGAGAGCTCTGAGGTTCAACGATGATGAGATTTTTGCGTTGGTGACCGTTATTTACTCACCAGTAAGGCAGCTACATTCCGACTTCGGGCATTGTTCTGATGTCAAACTACTCTTTACATGAAGAGCTCATTCACACTGAAATGTTGTCTTTCATAGCAAGATTTACTGCTAAAGCATTTTGACGAAATTATTCCTCCGCAAAGAAAAATGAGTCGGTTTGTTTTTTGTGTTTTTAAAAGTCTGTATTCCAAACGGTGGGTTTGAAGCTGATACCCTGGTCTGCTGGAGCCGTACATTTTTGGTGACATGCAATCCAGTTGACATTCCTCTTACCTTGACCCTCAGCACTACACCCGGGGACCCTTCTCAGTCCTGTATCACATTTACAGGGCTGAAGCAAGGAAAAACAGTCGTCCATCTGTCTGCTCTCCCTCTGTCCTTTTCTCTGTTTGTCTGTCTGACTGTCTGTCTGTCTCTATATCTGTCTGTCCATCCGTCCGTCCGTCCGTCTCTCTCTCTCTCTCTCTCTCTCTCTCTCTCTCTCTCTCTCTCTCTCTCTCTCAACACACACACACACACAAACACACACACACGCACGCACGCACGCACGCACGCACGCACGCACACACACACGCACGCACGCACGCGGACATGTACACGCACACACACACACGCACACGCACACTTTTTCACCCATTCACTCACGGCACTTTACTTTCCAAACGCACGTTCAAGGGTGCAACACTATAGAATGACACAGCATTAGAAGAAGAAGAAGAAGAAGAAGAAGAAGAAGAAGAAGAAGAAGAAGAAGAAGAAGAAGAAGAGATACGAAAGAAAGACAGCCACGGAATGAGGACAGATAGTATTACACTGGGGTTTATTTTTATTTCTATATTCCCCGCAACACACACACACACACACACACACACACACACACACACACACACACACACACACACACACACACACACGCACGCGCGCACACACACACAACACAAGCACACACACACACACACACGCACGCACGCACGCACACACACACACACACATACCCACGCACGCACGCACGCACACACACACACACTCACACACACACACACTCACACACACGCGCGCACACACACACACACACACACACACACAAACACACACACACACACACACACACATACACACACACATACACACACACACACACACACACACACACACACACACACACACACACACACACACACACACACACACACACTTTTCTCATTCTTTCTCACGATCTCTCGGGCGTGACAAGGCTATGGCTGTTATCTCTTTTTTTTTCTTTTTTGATTAAAAAAAAATTAAGCTTGTGCCTGCACTCTCAGTTCTGGCTTAAAGTACACGTGTACCATTTGTCAGGTACGAGTGCACCAGTTGAGGCCTGAACAGGTGTACTTGTCGAAGTTGAGTGAGTGTAGTTGTTGGAGCTTTACAGTGTGTTGGGTTCGTACTATTTGTTTGTGTGTCTACCTGTTTGTCTGCTTTCTTTGTGTGGTGTGCGTGTGTGCGTGCGGCGGCGCGGCGGCGTGTTTTGTGTGTGTGTATGTGTGTGTGCTGTGTGTGTGTGTGAGAGAGAGAGAGTAAAAGAATGTGTGAGAGAGAAATACAAATACATACAGTACAAAAACACAACATAACACAATACAACACAATACAACACAATACAATACAAACAACACAATACACACAATACAACACAATAATTACAAACAAATACAGCACAATACAAACAATACAATACAATGCATTCAATACAATACAATGCAGTACAAACATACTAACAATACATTACAACACAACACAAACAACACCACACAATACAACACAACGCACAAAATACACTTAATTAAATTCAGGACAACAACGCCGCTATCGCTGTCAACTACTGTGAGAACTTCCACACAATCTCGACCCCTGAGAAATGGATCAGCCCTAATGCAGGCCTACCACCAGGCAGACCCCTGAACGATCTATCTGTTCGTGTCCATCCCAAGACTGAAGTAGCCTATCTGTCTGAGGGATACCCAGCTCACAACCCTCCCCCCTCCCCCTGGAGTTCACATTGGTGTTGACCACATTCCTGGGGACCAGAGTACCTAGTGGCTAGAGCGCTGCACGTTGCGCTCGCGATATGATGGCCGGTTCCAGCCCAGGTTTGAGCCTACCATCAGGCCGTCAGTGCCGATTTCACTCCCCTGAAAATCCTTCGAACGAAGCTACAACTGAGGTTTCCGTGTGTGAACGCGCGCAAGCATCTTGCGTGACCGTTAAACCCGTTCCGCTCTTCAGAGCGTTAAAGTTAAAGTCTGGTCCGATAAGTTGGGTGCACCGGTTCGGGGTTTAAGACACGAGACCGTAGGCCCCGATGATTACCACTTGAAATCCTTTTAACACTGGGGGTAAATACCGTAAGTGCTTTAACCACGCCATAGCGAATCTGGATCGACCGTTTGATTACGAAACGCCCTACATGCACACGCGCTCTTCAGAGATGTAAGCCATTATGTGTGTCGGTGGGAACGGATGACACATTTTACAAACTGCATGCACACGGAGATTGGATGTGAAAAAGCACATGAATGTTTATCCCATTATTCTCGAAATAATAGAAACGATAGACAGATACAGACAGACAGACAGACAGACAGACAGACAGACAGACAGACAGACAAACAGAGACAGACAGGCAGATCTTTAAGTAAATTATGGATGAGACTATAAACCGAGGTCACCGTAACGCGATCGAACGCATGCAGATCATCTTGCACTCACGTTAAAACCCCAATCCACTTTTTGTATTAAAAAAATATATAACAATAATAAAACAACTTTTTTTTTAAGTTGAATAGCTCTGAGCAATGATCTGACACAACCTACCCAGCCTGCAGGCTGCTCCCTGGAGAGGACTGAACTTGCCCACAAGTCACTGCCCGAAAATTCCAAGTTAAGTGCCCCCCATCCCCTCCCCCTAGGCTGCTTTAAGGAGTTGAATCAATCAGGCAGAAGTCTGGTCACCTTCACTTATTTCTGTCAACATCTACCGAGAAAAACCAAAAACCAACTACGCAAACATGAGTACACTTACAAACATGTTATCAAGCTGTGTCACTCTTAACTAACACACTTACAAACATGTTATCCAGCTGTGTCACTCTTAACTAACACACTTACAAACATGTTATCCAGCTGTGTCACTCTTAACTAACACACTTACAAACATGTTATCCAGCTGTGTCACTCTTAACTAACACACTTACAAACATGTTATCCAGCTGTGTCACTCTTAACTAACACACTTACAAACATGTTATCCAGCGTTGTCACTCGTGTGTGCGTGTGTGTGCGCGCGCGCGTGCGTGCGTGCGTGTGTGCGAACGTGCGTGCGTGCGTGTGTGTGGTGTGTGTGTGTGTGTGTGTGTGTGTGTGTGTGTTGTGTGTGTGTGTGTGTGTACATTCGACTTTGTTAAAGCTATGAATTGTTATGGGTTGCTTGTGTGTTGGACAGGTCGAATGCAAGCGCTTTGGTTTGTTTTTGCGAGGTATAGCGCTATATAAATTCCATGTAGTAGTAGTAGTAGTAGTAGTAGTAGTAGTAGTAGTAGTAGTAGTAGTAGTAGTAGTGAAAGGTGGTAGGTAGGTGGTGTGTAGTGTATAGTAGTGTAGTAGTAGTAGTAGTAGTAGTAGTAGATATAGTAGTAGAGTGGGTGTGAGTATATAGTATATAGTAGCAGCAGCAGCACAGCAGCAGCAGCAGCAGCAGCAGCAGTAGTAGTAGTAGTAGTATAGTAGTAGTAGTAGTAGTAGTAGTAGTAGTAGTAGTAGTATGTAGTAGTAGTAACACACTTAAAAACATGCTATCACTCTTAATTCACTGTGCAGTTGATAAAAAAAGGTTTCTGGGCAGTGTTTGGAGACCGGCGTAGCGTATACGACAAAGTCTACTTTCTAACCCGTTACCTATCTGACGACAGGTAGCATTTCAGTTTCACCGCCACAGCACCTGTGGCAGACGACAGGAGGGATTAGGGGGGGCACAGGTGGAGGGCATTACAGGCAGGTTCTACACCGCCCTGCATGTTCTGTCCGCATGCACGTAGCTTCAGTTTAATTCTAATTAACGGTGTGAGCTTTATTGGGCTTTTATTTCGTCTTCTGTCTGCGTAACCTTGTGTGTGTGTTAGCCTTGTCGTTTAAGTGTGTTGCATATCTGTCTGCCTGTTTGTGTCTGTCTGTCTGTCTGTCTGTCTGTGTCTGTCTGTGTCTGTCTGTCTGTCTGTCTGTCTGTCTGTCTGTCTGTCTGTCTGTCTGTCTGTGTCTTCTCTCTCTCTCTCTCTCTCTCTCTCTCTCTCTCTCTCTCTCTCTCTCTCTCTCTCTCTCTCTCTCTCTCTCTCTCTCTCTCTATCTATCTATCTATCTATCTATCTATCATCTTCTATCTATGTGTCTACTTCTATCTATCTATCTACTATCTATCTATCTCTATCTATCTATCTATCTATCTATCTATCTATCTATCTATCTATCTATCTATCTATCTATCTATCTATCTATCTATCTATCTATCTATCTATCTATCTATCTATCTATCTATCTATCTATCTATCTATCTATCTATCTTCTGTCTGTCTGTCTGTCTGTCTGTCTGTCTGTCTGTCTGTCTTCTGTCTGTCTGTCTGCCCGTCCTATCTATATTGTGTTTGAGGGTGAAGGTTCATTGCAACGCATCTACAATAAAAATTTTAGTTTTTGATATTATCACCACATCTCCATTTCAATCATCAATGTTCGATCATTTGTTGGAAACCACACACAGATGCGCACCTACCACCTGTGCTGTGCAGGTGTTCATTCAGCGTCTGTTGTCTGTGATGAATTGAGACCTCAGTATTGCTCTGTTATCCATTCATACCTCGCCTATTTTCATAGGCATTAGAATATTGAATAATTTATCAAAAAGGGGGGAGGGGGTGGAGGAGGGGGGAGGAGTGTGCAAACATGAAGAAATACACGGTATGTGGGTGTGTGAGTAAAAAACTAAAACAAAAATCTGGAAATATGCTGGCGCATATATTGTTTTAAACTGTGTGTTATGTTATTTGGTGCACACTATATTTTGTAGCACAACTGAACGCCTCTTCAATCATTTTTAGAAACCTCCCTATTCCGGAGTCAGATGCGCTGGGCCTGACTTGTCAGGCGCTTAACGGCACCGCAAAGCATTTCCGCTTATATGGCAGACAACAGTAGTTGCTGAGTGTTCGACGAGGACGAAGAAGAAGAAGAAAGCTTCCCTTTACTTCTTGGTGCATTCTTTGTGTAAAGAGTGCTGACTCTTTCTACTATGCGGAAAAGTGCTCTATAAATACAAAACCGTCTGTTATGAATAATGACAACGACAAATCACCATCATCATCATCGTTGTGGTCATCGTCGTCGTTCACAATTATCTTCTTCATGGTATTCTTCCAAGCTCCTTCTCCTCCTCCTGTTCATCATTATCGGCATTAAACCCTATATCTGCCCATGACGTGAGCTTACACACTAAGTTTTTTCAAGACATAAACATAATTATCTAAACAGAAACTGATGAACAAAATTTTTGAAAAAACACGGCATAAAAACAAGAAAACGAAATTTCAAAAAAATAAAAAGGTATTGCACAATTCTGCGTATTGGCTACATGTATTTGCAGAGTTTTGACTGTGTGATTTTCATGCGGCTGTCTCCTGCCCAGAGAAGACCAAGTGACCGTTGTGAGGCTGAGGACTGGACACTGCAGATTCAGATACATGTTTACCAAGTTCCACATTGGTGATTCTGAGGCGTGCCCCTGTGGCACTTCTCCTATGACAGTGTTCCTCCAAACCTGTTCAACACACCAAAACCTGAGAGCCGATATCTGTCCAAATTTTGTCTGTGTGATTGTGTGAATCAGGTAAAACAACATTATTTTTCCGGGAAAGTTTGGAAGTTGTTTTATGTCTGCGATCTAGACATTTTTTTTTTAATTAGGCAATGTGTTCTTTTTTTATTGCCGTTATTTCGGGTCGTGTCTTCATGTATATTGATAGAAAGCTATGTGCTAAGCAATTTTTACACACTTTCAAGTTATTTGTAACGGTTTTTTGCGCAGTTGCACGTCTTGATCTAGTTATGGTTGGTGCTAATTATCTGTTGTCCTTGGATTATAATACTATAGCCAGATTTGTTTGTCTGTATGTATGTCTCCCTGTCTGTCAGTGTCTGTCAGTCTGTGTGCCTGGCTCCCTGTCTGTTTGGCTAGTGTTATCACCAATCTGTCAACATCTTCTGATCAGGGCCTCTTCAACAGTTTGCATGTTTTACCACCATCAGTGATAAGAAAGATGGAGAACGACGATAAATATTCATGAGGTAAAACTGGAACTTATTTAAGTGACCCCCACCCCCAAACCACTACATCTGAAGGTCAGGAGGAGAAGGGCACGGGCAGGAGGGGAATGGGGGAGGAGGGGGGGGATTCTCTAATGCAGATCGGCAGGGGGTAGGGACGAGGTAGAGGGGGGAGGGGGAGTGTGAAATAAGGACAGGGTGGCTGCAGCAGGCGTGTCAGATTGGCGTGACTCTCCATCCCCCTGGCTGCATAGACTGCACGGATTGAGAGCAAGCCTCTCCCAGGTGAAGAGAATCCAAGCGACAACCAGCGGCCCTGGGGTACTTAACGCGCACACACGTTCAGTCATTTTGCTTACAGTCTTGCTCGGTGGGATTTGCAGGCCTGGTAGAGCATAACATTCTGTGCGCACATTATCAATTCACGTTTATCCGTACTCAAGCGCATACCCAAACACACTTCCGAGTGAGTGACCACATATGCGTGTGCGCATACATACACACTTACAGTCATACAGGCATGTGCATACAAGCATACACACTTAACGCATACGCACACGCGCACACACACAAACACAGACATACACGCACACACACACACACACACACACACACACACACACACACACACACACACACACACACACACACCACACACACACACACACACACACACACACTTGAGCCAACGCACACACACTTAAGCCAACACTCACAGAAAATCTTGCGCACATGTTAAATCCTGTTCTGCATTTCGGAAGAGTAGGCCATTCTGTGCCAGTGGGAACAGATGACAAAATTTACAAAACTACATACACACGTGGACTGGATGTAAAAAAAAAAAATCCCACACGAGTGCTGATTCCATTATCCTCGATATTAAAGAATAAATAAATAAATAAATAAAATAGAAAAGGAACAAACGCATGTGCATGCGTGGATGCGCATTGTGGGTCATCGCGCTTCTTCGGATGCATGTGTGGGTACAAGCGCGTGTTTTGATCAAAACACCACCCCTATCCCCACCCCCCATTAACCCCCCCCCCCCCCCCCCCCAAAAAATGTATTTTTCGTGTGAGAAAAGAACAAGCACCATTTCAAATAATCCCTACCCGAATCTCGCTACGATCCAAAACAGTGTAACTCAAAACGTCAAGGCACAAAGTTCAACAGGACAAACAAGCACATTCATAATCAGTGGAAAATCGGGCTGTCAGTGCTGCTCCACAGGAAAACTGATCTTCCTCCAATATTGACTGTCTTTAGCGGGCCATCCATCCATCCCTCCCTCCATCTATCGGAATCACTTCAACCTCTCCTTTATCAGCCCAGTCAGCACAAGGGCTTGAACAGGGGGGCTGTGTTTCTCTCACCTTCCTGTCTACTGATCCTTTCCCAGGCCCTTTTGGGGAGCTCTGTCTCTGCTCTAAGGACCTCTAGTATCTCTGTCTCTGCTCTAAGGACCTCTAGTATCTCTGTCTCTGTTCTCTAGCCCTTTGGTATCTCTGTCTCTGTTCTCAAGCCCTCTGTCTCTGCTCTCAAGCCCTTTTGTATCTCTGTCTCTGTTCTCAAGCCTTCTGTATCTCTGTCTCTGTTCTCAAGCCTTTTGTATCTCTGTCTCTGTTCTCAAGCCCTCTGTCTCTGCTCTCAAGCCCTTTGGTATTTCTGTCTCTGCTCTCAAGCCCTCTGGTATCTCTGTCTCTGTTCTCAAGCCCTCTGGTATCTCTGTCTCTGTTCTCAAGCCTTTTGTATCTCTGTCTCTGTTCTCAAGCCTTTTGTATCTCTGTTCTCAGGCCCTCTGAGATCTCTGTCTCTGTTCTCAAGCCCTCTGGTATCTCTGTCTCTGTTCTCAAGCCCTCTGAGATCTCTGTCTCTGTTCTCAAGCCCTCTGGTATCTCTGTCTCTGTTCTCAAGCCCTTTGGTATCTCTGTCTCTGTTCTCAAGCCCTCTGTCTCTGCTCTCAAGCCCTTTGGATCTCTGTCTCTGTTCTCAAGCCCTTTGGTATCTCTGTCTCTGTTCTCAAGCCTTTTGTATCTCTGTCTCTGCTCTCAAGCCCTTTTGTATCTCTGTCTCTGTTCTCAAGCCTTTTGTATCTCTGTCTCTGTTCTCAAGCCCTTTGGTATTTCTGTCTCTGTTCTCAAGCCCTCTGAGATCTCTGTCTCTGTTCTCAAGCCCTCTGAGATCTCTGTCTCTGTTCTCAAGCCCTCTGGTATCTCTGTCTCTGTTCTCAAGCCCTTTGGTATTTCTGTCTCTGTTCTCAAGCCCTTTGGTATCTCTGTCTCTGTTCTCAAGCCCTTTGGTATCTCTGTCTCTGTTCTCAAGCCCTCTGAGATCTCTGTCTCTGTTCTCAAGCCCTCTGATATCTCTGTCTCTGTTCTCAAGCCCTTTGGTATTTCTGTCTCTGTTCTCAAGCCCTCTGAGATCTCTGTCTCTGTTCTCAAGCCCTCTGAGATCTCTGTCTCTGTTCTCAAGCCCTCTGAGATCTCTGTCTCTGTTCTCAAGCCCTCTGGTATCTCTGTCTCTGTTCTCAAGCCCTTTGGTATCTCTGTCTCTGTTCTCAAACCCTTTGGTATTTCTGTCTCTGTTCTCAAGCCCTCTGGTATCTCTGTCTCTGTTCTCAAGCCCTTTGGTATTTCTGTCTCTGTTCTCAAGCCCTCTGGTATCTCTGTCTCTGTTCTCAAGCCCTCTGGTATCTCTGTCTCTGTTCTCAAGCCCTTTGGTATCTCTGTCTCTGTTCTCAAGCCCTCTGGTATCTCTGTCTCTGTTCTCAAGCCCTTTGGTATCTCTGTCTCTGTTCTCAAGCCCTTTGGTATCTCTGTCTCTGTTCTCAAGCCCTCTGGTATCTCTGTCTCTGTTCTCAAGCCCTTTGGTATCTCTGTCTCTGTTCTCAAGCCTTTTGTATCTCTGTCTCTGCTCTCAAGCCCTTTTGTATCTCTGTCTCTGTTCTCAAGCCTTTTGTATCTCTGTCTCTGTTCTCAAGCCCTTTGGTATTTCTGTCTCTGTTCTCAAGCCCTCTGAGATCTGTCTCTGTTCTCAAGCCCTCTGAGATCTCTGTCTCTGTTCTCAAGCCCTCTGGTATCTTTGTCTCTGTTCTCAAGCCCTTTGGTATTTCTGTCTCTGTTCTCAAGCCCTTTGGTATCTCTGTCTCTGTTCTCAAGCCCTTTGGTATCTCTGTCTCTGTTCTCAAGCCCTCTGAGATCTCTGTCTCTGTTCTCAAGCCCTCTGATATCTCTGTCTCTGTTCTCAAGCCCTTTGGTATTTCTGTCTCTGTTCTCAAGCCCTCTGAGATCTCTGTCTCTGTTCTCAAGCCCTCTGAGATCTCTGTCTCTGTTCTCAAGCCCTCTGAGATCTCTGTCTCTGTTCTCAAGCCCTCTGGTATCTCTGTCTCTGTTCTCAAGCCCTTTGGTATCTCTGTCTCTGTTCTCAAACCCTTTGGTATTTCTGTCTCTGTTCTCAAGCCCTCTGGTATCTCTGTCTCTGTTCTCAAGCCCTTTGGTATTTCTGTCTCTGTTCTCAAGCCCTTTGGTATCTCTGTCTCTGTTCTCAAGCCCTCTGGTATCTCTGTCTCTGTTCTCAAGCCCTTTGGTATCTCTGTCTCTGTTCTCAAGCCCTCTGGTATCTCTGTCTCTGTTCTCAAGCCCTTTGGTATCTCTGTCTCTGTTCTCAAGCCCTTTGGTATTTCTGTCTCTGTTCTCAAGCCCTCTGGTATCTCTGTCTCTGTTCTCAAGCCCTTTGGTATCTCTGTCTCTGTTCTCAAGCCCTTTGGTATTTCTGTCTCTGTTCTCAAGCCCTTTGGTATTTCTGTCTCTGTTCTCAAGCCCTCTGAGATTCTGTCTCTGTTCTCAAG
>CM060331.1:40510805-40528305 GCA_030674155.1 Stramonita haemastoma
ATGATCATCATCATCATGATCATGATCATGATCATGATCATGATAAATTATCACGACAACGACGACGACAAGAACAGTGCATGGTTGGTTTAGAGGTAGCACACCCATCCAGATATATAGCGAGAAGTCGCGGGTGTACATACAGGAACCCACGACAACCACAGAGTTGTTCCTGGAAAAAGTTCTAGTGAAAAAGCCACTCTCGCATGCAAACAAATGCACACACACACACACACACACACACACACACACACACACACACACACACACACACACACTCACACACACACACTCACGCACACACACACACACTAACATAACCATACACACACACACACACACACACACCACACACACACTCACGCACACACACACACACACAACACACACACACACACACACACACACACACACACACACACACACACACACACACACACACACACACACACACACAGATAGGGCCAGTTGTTCTTAATGGTTGGTGTTGCTCTTGTGGTGCCTACCCCATTTTTTTAAATTTCATTTTCCTCAAACATGCTGGGAAAAGATCGACCAAAAGCGAGCGTGTTTCATCTTCTGCTATTACTGACAACAAGTACAACTGACGAACAGACTAAAAACGCTGGGTTTTGTTGGGTATTTTGCTCAATACTGGGCAACAGATCTATATCGAGGTTCAGAGAGCTTCAGTTCTCACGACAACAAAAGAAAACTAACCACATCTAAAATCGACAAGGAAAAAATGTCAGTATCTTGTAACCAGCCCTTGACTGATCGCTGACACTGTCAGAGACCATTTTCACACTGAGTAGGGAAGGATTTCTGTTTTATCACTTTCTGAAGTGGTGGTAGGGGGAATGATATTCCCCACCAATACTGGAATGTCAGAACAAACACAACACAGAAATGATAAAAACAAGGTACACAAGATCGCTCGCATAAGCGCGCGTTCGTGAAACCCCTCCCCCCCCCCCCCCCCCCACACACACACACACACGCACATGCGCGTGCACACACACACATAAACGCACAAACGCACACACACGCATACACACACACTCACACACGCGCGCGCGCGCGTGCGCATACCCCCTCTCTCCCTCTCTCTCTCTCTCTCTCTCTCTCTCCCCCTCTCTCTCTCTCTCTCTCTTCCCTCTCTCTCTCTCTCTCTCTCTCTCTCTCTCCCTCTCTCTCTCTCTCTCTCTCTCTCTCTCTTTGTTTTGATAGCCTCTAGTCAGGGCAAGGGCCGGATGAAAAAAGTATGTGAATGCTTATCTGTCACCCTTGAAAAATAAAAGATTCTTCTCTCTCTCTCTCTCTCTCTCTCTTCTCTCTCTCTCTCTCTCTCTCTCTCTCTCTCTCTCTCTCTCTCTCTCTCTCTCTCTTCATCCATCCATCAATCCATCCATCCTACATTCCTTCCTTCCTTCCTTTCATTAACAAACCAGAACATTAACAACATTGTCAACAACAAAACAGTCTGCACACATGCAAATACTGGAGCTGCTTTCTTGCTGTTACCTGACGACACACGGGTAGGTCGTTGACCTCTCTCTCTCTCTCTCTCTCTCTCTCTCTCTCTCTCTCTCTCTCTCTCTCTCTCTCTCTCTCTCTCTGTGCCATGCCACACACTGGTATCTATATCGTCTCAGCCAGAAGAAAAGGGGTGGTAGCGGGGAGGGAGGGGTGAGGGAGAGAGAGGGAGAAGAGGGGAGACAGAGAAGAGAGCAGAGACAGAGAGGAGAGGAAAGGGAGACGGAGAGACGAAGAAGAGAGAGAAGAGAGAGAAGAGAGAGAGAGAGAGAGGAGGGAGGAGAGAGAGAGAGAGAGGAGAGAGAGAGAGAGAGAGAGAAGAGAGAGGAGAGAGAGAGAGAGAGAGAAAGAGAGGGACAGCAAGTGAAATTGAAAGAGACGGGCTAAATGAAGGAAGGTGATGATGGTGGTGGTGGTCAAAGTATGTCAGAGGGACCACACGTTCCCTGCAGAGTGCATTGGGTCAAGAGGACAGCTGGCAGTCAGGATGGATGGTTTGATGTCACTGTGCCACTTCACACTGCCTGTCTGCCTGTCTGCCTGGCTGTCTGCATGCCTGTCTGTCTGCATACCTGTCTGTCTGTCTGTCTGTTGGCTGTCTGTCTGCCTGGCTGGCTGTCTGCCTGGCTGGTGTCTGTCGGCTGCTGTCTGCCTGTCTGCCTGCCTGCCTATCTGTCTGTCTGTCTGTCTGTCTGTCTGTGCCTGTCTGGCTATGGCTGGCCTAAAGTCCCATGCTATGCTACCACGTGCTGCTTCTGCTGCACTTCACTTTACACAGAGATAGACAGACAAAATACAGATAGACAGACACACAGATAGAGGGAGAGAGAGAGGGGGGATAGAATGAATGAATGAATGAATGAATGAATGAATGAATGAATGATCTTTATTTTTCAAGGGTTACAGATAAGCATTCACATTCTTTGACGGGGGGAGGGGGGGGGGGGTAGAGAGAGATAGAAAGACAGACAGACAGACAGACAGACGACAGACAGACAGAGACAGGGAGACGTGAATGTTGCCATTGAGAGCGTGCACGTCACCACTGATGGCTTACAACATGCAAACAAACATGCACAGACAGGACCAGACGAACTACACACACTGCAGTCTTCAGGTTCTCTCTCGTCAGGACTTAGATAGAGCTGCCTTTTTAAGTTCTTTGTCAATCGACAATGATTTTCTTGGACCAAAGAACGACTGTTGTCCCGATTTTTTTTCTTTCTCCTCTTTAAGATCTAGCTATCATTTCCCCTGTTTGCCTTAGTTTTGTTATAGATGGGAGGTGGGGAGGGGGAGCGGTGTAGTCTCTATGCTGGCCTTAGTTGCGTCAGCACAGGAGGAAGACGAACAGCGGGGCAGGCAACGCTGAAGATGGAATCTAATCTTCGTCAAAAAAGGGAGGAATTGATGAGGGGGAGACAGCCAGGAAAGTCTGTAACATCGTTTGCAGTGTGGTAATATTGTGTTCCACAGAATTATGTCGTTTCCTTCTGTCAGCTCCAGTGGTAGATGTCATTTATCGCTAGTAACTAACTGCTGTCAAAATTGTGTCATTGATTATAGAATGCTATCGTATCATTCATTTGTAATTATGTCATTAATAACATGAACACGACATGTATGTGTTATTCAACACTTGAAACAGAAGATCTCTCTCTCTCTCTCTCTCTCTCTCTCTCTCTCTCTCTCTCTCTCTCTCTCTCTCTCTCTCTCTCTCTCTGTCTAAGTAGAAAAAGAAATTGTGGGAGAATACGAAATCATATCAAAACACTATCCCCCGAAGTCAGAATGCAGCTACCCTAACGGTGGGTTGAAAACAAAACCGGTCACATACACAAAATCCCACCACTGGTGAACCTTTGAGCTCTAGCAGAGAAACGAAAACAAAAAATCAAAATTATAAAGAAAAAATGAATGGTTACAAAGCTCAAGTCACATCATAAGAGGATCGGTGGACCGGTGATCTAGAGGTAACGCGCCTGTCTAGAAAGCGAAAAGTCCGGGTCGAAGTGTGCGTGGTTTGAATCCCGTTTGGGCCCGAAACTTTCCTCCCATCCATTAGACCATGAGTGGTGGTCTGGGCGCTGGTCTTTCGGATTAGACGATAAGCCGAGGTCCCGTGTCTTAAACATCATTATTTAGCGCACGTAAAAGAACCCACGGCAACAATAGGGTTGTCCCTGACAAAATTATGTAGAAAAAAAGCCACTATGATAGGGAAACAAAAACAGTTGCAGACTGGAAAAAGAAAAAATAATGGGTAGCGCTGCGCTTGTGGCGACGTGCTCTCCCCGGGAAGAGCATCCCGAATTTCCACGCAGAGAAATCTTCTGTGGCATGAAGTGGTAATAAATAATAAATAAATAATAATAAATAAATAAATAGATAATAATAAATAAATATCATGACATCAATCCGCAGTAAGATCGAGAAGTGGATGTAGAAACGCAGGCCAGACCTTATCTGTTATCCTCAGTGAAGTGTGATCAGACACTGTGTCAGGGTTGGTGAGTCAGCACATAGCTGTGGCACCACGAAGAGGTGTCTGTTTTGACACCGATTGTGGATTAGCACCACAAAGTGTAGTGTCTGTTGATAACCTACCACTTCATTTTCTCGGCATAATTCCGTCGCCCTTCCACCACCATCCCCGCCCCCTTCAAAAAAAAAAGAGTTCATTGGTTCTTACCTTTATTCATTGTTGTTGCTCTCTCTTTCTGTGTGTGTGTGTGTGTGTGTGTGTGTGTGTGGTGTGTGTGTGTGTGTTGTGGTGCGTGCGTGTGTTGTTGTGTGTGTGTGTGTGTGTGTGTGTGTGTGTGTGTGTGTGTGTGTGTGTGTTGTGTGTGTGTTGTGTTGTGTGTGTGAGTGGTGTGTGTGTGTGTGTGTGTGTGTGTGTGTGTGTGTGTGTGTGTGTGTGTGTGTGTGCTTGTGTGTGTGTGTATGTGCGCGCGCGGTGTGTGTGTGTGTGTGTGTGTGTGTGCGTGTGCGGGTATCCATGCGTCCGTGTGTGTATGTGTGTACGCCTGTCCGTACGTGCGTGCGTGCGAGCGTGCGTGTGTGTGTGTGTGTGTGTGTGTAAGAGAGAGAGAGAGTGAGTGAGTGAGTGAATGTTAATGTGTGTGTGAGTGTGTGTATGTGTGTGAGTGTGTGTTTGAGCGTGCACGTGCGTGCGCGCGTGTGTGTGTGTGCGCGCGTGCGCGCGTGTGTGTGTGTATGCATGTGTATGAATGTCAACATCCTGCTTTGCCGCATAATTAACTGATTTCGATGAGAAAAGTCCGCGGACATAATTCATGCAACACTGGTGGTGCACATCCCCAGAACTATGCGATACATCCCTACCACATCCTTCTCCTAACATGTAACCACTCGGACCCACTGCCCCCTCAGGTAGCTGACATGTGACAGGAGCGGTCATCTGATGACCGGACACTGGACACAGGTAGAAAGACAGAGGGAAAAAATAAAGACGATAGTTAGATTGTGGGGGAGGGGTGTGTGTGTGTGTGTGTGTGTGTGTGTGTGTGTGTGTGGTGTGTGTGTGTGTGTGTGTGCTGTGTGTGGTGTGTGTGTGTGTGTGTGTGTGTGTGTGTGTGCGTGTGTGTGTGTACATGTGTGTTTGTGTGTGTGCGTGCGTGCGCGCGCGTGTGCGTGTTTCTGTGTGTGTGCGTATGTGTGTATGTATGTGTGTGTACGTGTATGTGTGTGTGTGTATGTGTGTGTACGTGTGTGTGTGTGTGCGTGTGT
Organism: Stramonita haemastoma; assembly: GCA_030674155.1. Taxonomy (NCBI): domain Eukaryota; kingdom Metazoa; phylum Mollusca; class Gastropoda; order Neogastropoda; family Muricidae; genus Stramonita; species Stramonita haemastoma. The sequence goes on from CM060331.1 coordinate 40,516,092, forward strand.
GTACGTGTGTGTGCGTGTGTGTACGTGTGTGTGCGTGTGTGTGTGTGTGTGAGTGTGTGTGTGTGGTGTGTGTGTGTGTGTGTGTGTGTGTGTGTGTGTGTGTGTGTGTGTGGACAGTGAGGGGGGCAGAGGAGGGAGGAGACAAAGCGGAGAGGTCAACGTTCAGACGGGCGTGGTCAGTGGAGCTTAAAGGAGGCTGTGATCACAAGGAGACAAGGAACTGACTGACACATGATGGAGGTGGACACACGTACACATACAGAGATAGAATCACTCACACACACACACACACACACACACACACACACACACACACACACACACACACACACTCACATACACACAGATAGAAAAACACACACACATACAGAGATAGAATCACACACACACACACACACACACACACACACACACACACACACACACACACACACACACACATACATACATACACACACTCACATACACACAGATAGAAAAACACACACACACATACAAGATAGAATCACACACACACACACACACACACACACACACACACACACACACACACACACACACCACACTCACATACACACAGATAGAAACACACACACACACATACAGAGATAGAATCACTCACACACACACACACACACACACACACACACACACACACACACACACACACACACACACACATACACACACTCACATACACACAGATAGAAACACACACACACACATACAGAGATAGAATCACTCACACACACACACACACACACACACACACACACACACACACACACACACACCACGCACACACACACACACATACATACATACACTCACATACACACAGATAGAAAAACACACACACACACATACAAGAGATAGAATCACACACGCACACACACACACACACACACACACACACACACACACACACACACACACACACACACATACATACATACATACACTCACATACACACAGATAGAAAAACACACACAACACATACAGAGATAGAATCACTCACACACACACACACACACACACACACACACACACACACACACACACACACTCACACACACTCACATACACACAGATAGAAAAAACAACCACACACACACACACACACACACACACACACACACACACACACACACACAGATAGAATCACACACACACACACACACACACACACACACACACACACACACACACACACACAACCACCACCACCACCACCACCACCACCACCACCACCACCACCACACATACACGCACATACATACACGCACGCACGCATGCGCGCACGTGCGCGCGCGCACGCACACACACACACACACACACACACACTGATTGATTGACACACACGCGTGCACACACACATACATACATACACACACATTCACACACACACACACACCACACACACACACACACAGTGACACATACATATTGATTGACACACACGCGTGCACACACACACACACACACACACACACACACACACACACACACACACACACACACCACACACACACACACTGACCACATCCCTCTGCTGCATCGGTGGTTTAGTGGTCCACTACCTGCCTAAAATGGGAGAGCTACCGGGTTCGAGACTACGCCCTGTTTGAGCCTAAACTTTTCCCCCAATCCGCTAGACCTTGAGTGATGGTCTTGGTGTTGGCTTTTTCAAGTGAGATGATAAAAATTGAAGTCCTGCGTGTCGACATATATTATTTGATGCGCGTAAAAGAACACGCATCACTAAGTGAAGTTGTCCCTGAGAAAACTCAGTCGAAAAACACGCTGATCTGATCAGGAAACAAAGACAGATACACAGAGACATGACCATATCTACATCTTCCCTCAAAAAGCTTCAAGCCATGATGAAATAATTCTCCATGACTTACTTATCTCCCCATGACTGTGTGTGATAGATGGTGAGGAGGGAGGAAGAGGGAGGGGGGTGGAGACAGGGGGGAATTCCACTTCGCTTGTCCCCCATAACAAAGCAACCAAAGCAAAAACAAAGGGAGAGGGGGTCGGTAAAAATATGACTGTCGAGAAAGAAGAAGCAAAAGCACGAGGAAATTTACAAATAAATAATTATGTTCCTGCAGACACAGACAGTCAATCATCACCTGGCATTCTCTTGATGAAGGCTTAATCATCAGGGCTGTGTTTCCCAAGATGATGTATTATCATTATGTACACTCAGAGAGAGAGACAGAGATAGAGAGAAGCAGACAGACAGAGACAGACATACATACAGACAGACAGACAGACAGACAGACAGACAGACAGACAGACAGGCAGACAGGCAGACAGACTCTGAGACAGGCAGGCAGGCAGATAGACAGAACAAAATAACAGTAGCTTGCACTTTGTACGACATTGATGCTGACCACAAATTGTACTTTATTTTTAGCAATGATTTTCATATCATTGACATGGTCTGATTTTCGCGTTCGTTTCCTTGCCGCTGTCAACCGTCTATGTTGATTCACCTTCACGCTCACCTTCACCTATCCTCTAGTCTAGTAGATCTTTGAAAGTACCACTGAATATTTTGCAACCAGCTTCCACCACTCTCTGTGGTTCTCAGCTTTCCGTAGCAAGTCGTTCCACTCAAGGCCAGTCCACTCTCTGATGTTGTCTTCCCACCATTTTCTCTGGTTGCATCTTCGTCTCCCTCCTATATGATTACAACACTTCAAATACACTTGCTTTTGTTCTTAATTCCATGAACATGATATTTGACAGAATGTATAAAATTCTTTGATTTTTTTTTTTTACCATATAATATTCAAGACACATTTATCCGTTTTAGTTTTGCCCTTCAAGGCTACCCTTTTTGCCATTAGACAGTGCCACAGTTTTACTTCACCATGTATGTACGTATGTATGTATGTATGTATGTATGTATGTATGTATGTATGTATGTATGTATGTATGTAGTATAGTACGTACGTACGTACGTACGTACGTACGTACGTATAGATAGATAGATAGATAGATAGATAGATAGATAGATAGATAGATAGATAGATAGATAGATAGATAGATAGATAGATAGATAGATAGATAGATAGATAGATAGATAGAAACTCTTGAATGTGAGTTTATTTTACGGAACCTTGCCCGCAATGACTGTGATGTAAGTTAGTTTGCGTTTGTGAACCATGTCTTTCATAGTCTGCCCAGAAAGAACGGCACTCTGATACATCCATTACAGGTCTGGAAGAATATACATATTTTATATATGCATATATATTGATGGTGTGTGTGGTGTGTGTGTGTGTGTGTGTGTGTGTGTGTGTGTGTGTGTGTGTGTGTAGAGTTGGGAAATATTTATCTGTGTGTGAGAGAATAAGTGAAAGAGGTATTATTTATTTTTATTATTCTTTATACGAGGATAACAGGTGAGAGGAGAGAGTGAGAGGTGTGTGTGTGTGTGTGTGTGTGTGTGGTGTGGTGTGTGTGTGTGTGTGTGTGTGTGTGTGTGTTGTGTGTGTGTGTGTGTGTGTGTGTGTGTGTGTGTGTGTGTGTGGACAGAAAAAAATGACTTCTGTGAGTTTCTTAGAGTGGTGCATTATCTCTGTCAAAGTCAAAGACCACCAAATAGCACTTCTCCTGCTGAAAACAAACAACAGACAAACAAAACAAAAAACAAACAAAACAGAACTGTGTTACCACTAATAACCACCAACAAATGCACACAACACACACACACACACACCACACACAAACCAAACACACACCACAACACGTAAACGATCATCTACTCACGATGTGGAAGGAGAAGCAGCGGCTGGCATGGTGACCCCGGAATTAGCATAGGTCACGAACTCACTGAGCAGTTGCACGTTGTTGCCCACGCCGCCAGGACTCAGCGCTCCCCCTCCCCCTCCCCCCTTCCCCAGCTCCCCGGCACCAGGGGCCGCTGGGGTCACTGCTGCCGGCACCAGGTGGACACCGGTCTGTGGGGCACAGTCCTGGGCACTGACGATGCCCACGTAATAGGGCACCAGCATGGTAGAGTGCGAGGGGTCCAGTCTTGCTCACGAGGTTGTGGGAGGATGGTACAAACAAAATCCAGCAGCTACGGTCAGTGAATGGTTTGATATTGATTAATCCTGAGACGTTTTACCCATGCACTTTTCAACTCAGAACCAAGGGGAAAATAAAGTACACACACACAGTGTTGAGAGCTAGCTGTGTGTTACAGGAGGGATTTGTTGTTACTCACGAGTGTCCATAAATCAGGGCTGTGGCGGGAGACAAGAGTATTGTGCGGTATTTGTAGAGGCCACTATGACAGCACTTCACGCCGCACTCGCTGTTACGCTATAGAGCAGAAGCTAAACAGGGCCAGGCCACTGGTGACTGTAGTCATCAGTTGAGCTCCAAATATCTGTTTTCCTTTTTTATTTGTACCCCAACTTTTTTTGTGAGTTTAAGAAAATCAAGAACTCAACTGTACCATTGAAAGCGTATTGTACACTTTATAAGAAGTAGCTTAAGCAATAACTTCATTAAAAAAAATTACGATGGTATAAATCTTTGCCACCTGTTCAAACCTGAAATTCGATATTTGGCTTTCACTTTTGTAATCGAAAAAGACAAGCAACACATTAATTAAAAACTCCAGTATCAGTCAGTCGTTCTGGAAAAAGAGCAGCAGTTCAATGGCTGGAGAAAGTCATAGAAGAATCGACTGGACCCTATATCCTGGTAATTCTGATAATTCCTGACCACATGTGCACACTGCGATAATAAATGACAAGTGAAGCAGACGACAATACGTCACTGCAGCAAGTGAAGCATACACTGTGTCATTCGTCCTGGTTGACTTTCCTCCTCCCTCCACCCTCACACCTGACAGTCACTCAGTCTTGCATGCACACACGGGAGCAGCAGCGTTGCAGCAGACGACATTGGATCGAGCGGAGGTGACGTGGTCTTCTGCAAAATGCCCTGTTGGCAGCTCTGTCAGCGGGCTGACATTGACAGATGGGCCACTAGCACTTCACTGGGGCCACTGACAGAAGACGCTCTGTGGCATGGGGACACTAACCGGCGATGGAAAAGACCGAGATAGGAACGATACCGATACCTCCTACTTCTCTTTCCTCTTTACTCGCAACTAACTCGTCTCCGCTTTCACGGTCCATGCGGGGATTTGACCAGGAGTCGGGTTACAATCACTGAAAAACTGAAGACTTTACCTCTCCAAAGCCGCGGATGGTCCACACCACCAGGGCTGGCCACAGGCCATCACTTCAGAATTCCAAGCCGGCCACCCCCCTCAGGCCTCGTCAAGGCCGATAATCATCTTCACTCATAACCAGCTTGCTGACCATTCAAGCAGACGAAAAGTTTTCAAACTGGATGAAGATCTCACCGCGAGTTATGCATTCTGTCCAGTCCTGCTGTGGTGTGTAAAGGAAGACACTATGATTTCTGTGTGGAGAATGACACTGGAACAAAACCGCAAAAGCCGGCACAGAAACGTGGAGACAGTGCCGGTAGCGGTCTAACAAGCCCCAGAGAAGAATGTCGCGGCTTCCGGCATGTGGCCACTGGCCCGACACGGGAGGTGAATGTCGGGGAATTATGGATGGGAGTTGTACATAATGTCAACACAATGGTCTCTCTTACTGTCCTCACCATCACCACCGCCTCATTTTCTTCTCCTCTGCCCCCTCCCCCACCCTTCCCCCTCCTCTTTGTCCTTATGAACTAAAGTGACACACTACCCTTCACTGAGTGTCTCCCCTGTCCCACTCCCCCCTCTCCCGCCACCTCCTTCCCCCCGCCCTCGTCTGTGGTGTGGTGATTATCAAGATGTTTCAGCTTTGGCGGCCTCCTTCCCTTTTGCTCGTTTTCTTTTGTCTTCTGTGGCAGATTACTCCCACACCGATTTTGCTCAACTTTTTTTTTTTAGACTGACTTTAACAGGAGAGAGAAATTTCATACACGTACACACACATGCGCGCGTGCACACACACTAACACACGCGCACGCACGCATGAACAACACGCACTTGGATGGTGTGATAGAGAAAAAAAGTTGCACTGCTTATTCAACGTATCAACTGGAAATCGCGCGCGCGTGCGTGCCGCGCGCACACACAAACACACACACACACACACACACACACACACACACACACACACACACACACAACACACACACACACACACACACTATGTCATGTATGGTTATATGAAAAAAGGAAATGTGATGTTTATACAATAATATATGTACGCTCCACCACATAATGAGACGGAGTGCACATGAGGTCAATTTGTAGTTATTGACATGTATTAATGTGCAATAAGTGGCTATCAAATACAAAAAACAGATTGAAAATCGACAATTCTGTGCAACATTATTACAAATTGAATGATAGACTGCAGATGTGACAAAATGAGAAACAGGCAAGTTTATTTTAGCAACAGTTGTCAAATGAGTGTTTTGGTATTTTCAAAACACATTTAAAAGCAAAAGGAAAAAAATTATTCCTTGATATTACATTATAAGATAAATAAACAGATCTACTTTATAATCAATCAAAAACAAAATTGACAACTACCCCCACCTGCCTTTAAAGGCTCCTAGCGCAAATTGGGTAATGTGCTAAGCGACTCATTTCGTGTGGAGCGTCACATATCATCTGAAGAAAATTGTACTGTGACCTATACTGAACACACACACACACACACACACACACACACACACACACACACACACACAATATAATATCACTTAAGTGTACAACTAAAATCAAAGACACACACACACACACACCTTATCACACGTTTTCATAAACAGCACCGAATCAAACAAAGGTAGTAATACATGATTGGTCCGAAATGTACTGATCAGTTCATGTCGTGCACCTTGGTTGATTTTGCTATTATCAACACGAGTTGTCTCCGCGTGGCCAAGAGTGCTACACCAGGGAGAGCACCTAGTAAGCAAGCTCTTCACAACAGCCTCCCTCGTAAAAGTTGCCAGTTGCAAATTAGTTTGACAGGAAACTGTTGCACATCAGTGTTGTGCTCCATATGAATTTTGCCCCCGGGCTTTTTTCAACACATTGCTGTATTCAAAAAATGAAAATGAAAACACACTGCTTTTTTTCAGAGATAGGGGGGGGGGTGGCTTTTCAAAATTTGCACGCATGAAATTCTCATTTTGGACACCATATCTGTGAAGAATTTATTTTACCAGATACGTGGTGGCATAACTCAAGGCAATGGCAAAGTGTCGATACATTGCAATATGGAAAATTGCAGATACTTTGAGGATGTTGGGCCAAAATGAGCACTACATTGATTCAACTAGTCAGAACAATGGCCAGAACACGTTAATGTCAGCCGCAGATTTCAAGGACATGTCTCCATCCTGGGACACCTGAGCTCATTTCTTCTCCAATGTAGCGTGCTGATTTTACAGCCACTGCCAATAGCTAAAAGGTGTTCATTTCTCTTGTTTTAGAAATATCCTTTGAAAAGCTTCTTGCTCTGTAGTAAGTGTTGATCTTAGCAAGAATGACTGAAGGCTGGCACCAAAAATCTCAATGATCACTTTTTTTCCTTAACCCTGAATTTTCTGGAACTAAGTAACACCAAAATTCACAATACTCTTTACTTCCCTCCTGAATATTCTTGAACTAAATAAAACCAAACACCACATCAACGTTCTTTTCTTAATCTGAATGTTCTAGAAAAAAAGTGTGATTTTTTTAAGTGCCACAGGATTTAAGGCTGGGTACTCGTACTTCCATGACATAGGAATAAGTTAATATGATATCACCCAGTAGAAAGGACGCGCTGAAAATAAAAAAGAGTAGCCAAGCCCCAACATTCAACAATATCACAAGAGAAAAAAAAAAGCAAAGTAAATAAAACAGAAGCCAATCTTTCTAGGGAGAAGTGTATGTTGTGGGGGGCTGTGTCTTTTGGCTTGACACCTGGTGAAGGAAGAAGCGAGGTGTCAGTGTGGGGGTCACGGTGTGTATGAGCTGTTCTGCTGGAGTGATTTGGCTGGGACAACCAACCGCAGGGGAGGGGGGGGGAGATGGGAAGGAGGGAGGGGTTGAGGGTCATCTACTTGTCACGTGACACCGTCGAGTATATTGTATTGTTACCCTCGCTGAGGGGATGGGGAGGGGGGGGTGCCTCAGATGAGGAAAACAGAAGATGTCATTGGTTTCACCTTCAGTTTGCCTTTGAGAGAAGATCGTGTTTCTTGTCACTCCCATCCCTTTCAACTTTTTTTCTTCCCTTTTTCGGAAATGTGAACCCATGTCCGCCGTCTGTTTACAACTTGCCCACATTAATTTGGTGTGTGGATCTTTCCTTTGCGTGTTAATTTTGTTTGTTTTTGTTTGTTGTATTTGGTTTAGTTAGTTTCGTGTTTTTGGTTTGGGGGAGGGGGGGGGGTGAAGAAGTAAGGAATGCTTAAATCATGTAATGGGGCAGTTTTTGTTTTAATTGGTTACGACCATTTAAAAAGTAATGATTTTATACTTGTTCAGATTTCGATAAACAGAATCAGAAACACACAGTGCAGTTTTAGTGCCTTGGGTTATGGGCTGGAAGAGTTGCAAGTTCGAATCCCATGTCATAGGGATTTTTCGGACTCCAGCCGCTACTACCAGGGTGAGTGTGCTGTGGGCTCATTCGGAGGACCAGGACCACACAGTTGAGCTTCCCCTATATCACTATGCGATTTTGAGAGAGCTGCTCGAATTACCTGATCAACATTGCAGGTGTCTGTTCTCTGGACCCAGCTGAGGCCATTTGTTATCATGATAGTAAACATAGAACACAGCCCTGTCACTTAGTGTTAAAGCAGATGTACCTCCATAACTGCATCATAACAGCATCCTCATGATTATGGTAATTATGCACACACACAAAATTTACTATGTCTGATTCGGTGCTCTGGTTGCTCTAGTCTCATGGTGACCTCAGTTTCTGCTTCCCCAGACACTTCTGTACCTGTGGTGTCAAAAGCCTTTGGAGTTGGAGGTTCGCGGAAGAAAGGTCGTTAGGGGACATTGAGGTTGTTCCCACACAGGGTAAGGGTCTAAATCAGTCTGGCTCTGCCACTGAGCTATTACTGTCGTCAGAAGGGGGATTAGTAACAGGTGTCCTGTGTATGTGATCTCAGAACAGGCACCACTGAACCCACCGAAATGACCCAGCAGCAGTGCAGGACACCTCTAGCTGGTGGCCCAAGGCGACATGAAATTGATAGGTTCCCTGTGGAATTTTGGTCCTGGTTATGCGACCTGACGAGTCTTGGTATGGGTAGGGTGGAAGGATTGAAATGAGTGGCATGAGAACAGTAAGACAGGCGCCAAAGAAGATGCGACACCAATTAACAAAAGAAAAAGAACACTCACACACACACACACACACACACACACACACACACACACACACACACACACACACACACACACACACACACACATGACAGAATAGCCTGGTGGTTAGAGGGATGTGCATTGCGTTTGTGATCTGCTGACTTGGGTTCGAATCTTAAACAAGAAGACTTTTTACCCCCCAGAGTTAACATCAGTGCCGACTGTGTGCCCCCCTCCCCCCTCGCTACCCCCCTTCCAAAAAAAGTCCTTTGGATGAAACTATAAACCGAGGTCCTGTGTGCAAAAGCAAACACAGAACACTTTGTCCACACGTTAAAACCTCTTCCACTTTTCGGAAGAGTAGGCCATTGTGTGCCGTTGAGAACGGACGACAAAATTTACAAAACTGCATATACATGAGGACTAGATGTAAAATCCAAAAAAAAAGCACATGAGTGCTTATTCCATTATTCTTGAAATAAAAGAATAAAATTTAAAAAAGATAAAAGAAAACATGACAGATGCAGAATAGCCATAAAGCACTTACTTCTATTTCTATACCTAGTTCTAAGTTAAGTCGGGCACTAGTTTTTGGCGTGTGGCTGTGGCCTGTTTTAGACTGGTTGGGTTATATTTGGCCTCTGGCTGTAATTAATTGCCCCCTTTGTTTGAAACTACGGACGTGGGTGTTTATTCATGGTAGAAAAGGAGCCTATTGCAGTTTAAGTCTAGAGCTCTGTCTGTAGGACTGCCTACTTTGCCTGTCCTGCTGTCTGTCTGTCTGTCTGTCTGTCTCTCTCTCTCTCTCTCTCTCTCTCTCTCTCTCTCTCTCTCTCTCTCTCTCTCTCTCTCTCTCTCCTCTCTCTCTCTCTCGTATAAGTTAATGTGTGTGTGTGTGTGTGTGTGTGTGTGTGGTGTGTGTGTGGTGTGTGTAGTGTGTGTGTGTGTGTGTGTGTTATGTGTGTGTGTGTGTGTGTGTGTGGTATAAGTTAATGTGGTGTGTTGTGTGGTGTGGTGTGTGTGGTGATGGTGAGAGAGAGAGAGAGAGAGAGAGAGAGAGAGAGAAGCCCGTTCGTGAGTACATGTATGTGTGCGTGTGCGTGTGTGTGAGCGCGCGTGTGTAAGTGTGTGTGTTGGAGGGGGGGGTCATGCGTGAGTGCGAGCATACGCGCATTGTAGTGTGTGTGTGTGTGTGTGCGCGCGCATGTGGTGTGTGCGTGCGTGCATGTGGTGTGTGTGTGTGTGCGTGGTGCGTGCGTGCGTAATTGTGTACGTGTGTGTGAGACCAAAGCGAGAAAAAGAGAGAAACAGAGAGGGCCAGAGTTTGAAAAACCAGAGGTAACACAAACAATGTGGATTTTTGTTACAGGAAGTTCAGGCAGGTGCATGGAACAACAAAAAAAAAGTGTTCCTGCAGACGGAAGAGCGTCTGTGCTTTGTCATGAGAAGCGCCCCCTGTGACAACTCTTCATTTCCACTGCACAGTTCTCCCCCTTGCATCGCGGCCATGGAGTGACTCAGCCAGTGTGTGGCACAAAGTGCCTTTAATAGGCTAACACAGGCAAGGGCTAATGACATAACATTTTTAAAAAATATTAAAATGGGATGGGTTCATAACAGTAGGCTAAACTCGATAGCATCTAATATCATAGAGAAATGAACACCAACCCAAAGGTGAAACAACCCCATGTGGCTGGGGAACAGGCCTGGGAAAAAAATTGTTTACCAATAAAAGCTAACTGCCAAGGTAAGCATTGATGAATTATGTTGTTGTGATTAAAATGTTATGCTTGCCATGACAAGCTCTTAGCATAACAACCCTATTAAAGGGGGAATACATCTGAAGTCGAAGTATGGCTGCCTGTCTACAGAAAATAAGAATGAAAATGATTGACACTTTTAACCTCTAATTGCCTGTAGGAAAATTGATGTAAGCAATATATGATTTTTAAAACACCCCTGTGAATACCTAATGACAGATTTGAATGTACACAGATAGGATTGTCTTATGAAGTGCTGTTGATAGCACTACTTAACCACACTGATCATAGTCTGGTTAGATATAGCATTTAAGCACCTTTTTTCAGTCTCGAGTGGGTTTTCAGTGGCATAGGTGGTAAAAGTAAAGAATCAATGCATTTCTTACATCAGGAGTCAACGTTATGTGAACCTGATTTTCTTAAAAGAGTACAGGATTTTCTAATATACCTTAAAAGCCTGCCATAGCCCAAATCTAAACAGAAGTTGGATTAACATGTAAGCTAACAGTATGCCATCTTTACTCGCAAACGTGTGGCCAAAAGTTGGGATCTATGATTGACTAACACCTGAACAGATCTGGATTGGTCAGTCTTGGCTGTCAGGAATGGGTAATTGAAGACCTTGGAAAACCAACATGATGACCTCCTTTCGTTTTAGTCAGTCTGGTTTTAGTCTTTTCCATGAACAATCAAGTGAATTTCCTATATCCCTCTCACAGGAATAAAGTCCAGTTATTCACAAGCTCGAAAAATATAGAAATTATTTTACCTATACTCATCTAAACATTATGAACCAAATCTGACAACATCTTTTTAAAGGTTTGACTACCACATTTTAATGAACCGTAATTATTGCTATAGTTTCAGGAACCCAAGAATACAGGAAGTCCATGAAACTGTTGGTCTGGACAGTGCACACCATTCTCCTCTTCCGTCAGAGAGAGCTAGCGAAGGGGGAGAAACAGACAGACAGACATCCAGAGACGAGAGTGATACAGAGAGAGACATACGGACAGATACAGAGATACTATCACGTGTTGTAAAGCCAGGATATTCCCTTCCCTACCCTCC
>CM060331.1:40540805-40558305 GCA_030674155.1 Stramonita haemastoma
ACTCGATAAAATTGGGCTGTGTTGTGAATGAAAGGGTGGGTATATTTTGATTTTGATTACAAGTTTGATTTGGTGTACGAATGTGTACATGCATGTGCAGCAAACATCGCGCACACGCGCCGCGTGCGTGCGTGCGTGTGTGTGTGTGTGTTTATGCGCACGTGTGCGAACATGTACATGTGTTTGTGTGTGTTTATTTATTTATCTCTTTGTTTTCATTTATTAATTTATTTTGAGGATAATGGAATAAGCACTCATGTGCTTTTTTTAAACATCCAGTCCCTGTGTGTATACTGCTATACAGTTTTGTAAATTTTGTCATCCCTTTTCACTGGCACAGAATGGCCTACTCTTCCAAATAGCAGAATGGGTTATAATGTGTGCACAAGATGTTCTGCATGCATTTGCACATGGAACCTTAGTTAATAGTCTCATCTGAAGGACTTTTGCCATTTTGGGGGGAGTGGAGTCAGCACTTAATGTTAATCCAGAGGAAAAATCCTCTTTAACAAGATTTGAAACGGGTCAGCAGATCACTATCTCAACACTGTAACCGTCAGGTTATCCAACCCCCGTGTGTGTGTGTGTGTGTGTGTGTGTGTGTGTGTGTGTGTGTGTGTGTGTGTGTGTGTGTGTGTGTGTGTGTGTGTGTGTGTGTGTGTGTGGTGGTGAAGTGGGGCATGTGATGATAATAATACTAATAATTAAAGGAATTTTTATTGCACTGAATTTATGAAGGAAACATATCAAAGCCTTGGATTGAAATTATTCATGTGCATGTTACCTTTCACAAATTAGATTAACAGGTTTTAGATACACACACACACACACACACACACACACACACACACACACACACACACACACACACACACACACACACACACACAGGGTAAAGCACTAAGGTATGGTGATAGAGATAGAGGAGGAGGATTGGAAGTAGGAACAGATGTGAGATTTAGCAATGGAGGAGGATTTGCACATGTGTGCGTGCGTGCTGTGTGTGTGTGTATGTGTATGTGATGTCGCGCGCGCGCCCTCGGGCATGTGTATGCTCATATGCACTGAGAGACAGAGATGCAGAACCAGAAGACCAGGCACCGAGGTAAAATGTTGGGATGAAAAAGGTTTGCATATAACTATAAATGATAGTTGTAATGTAACTCACTAACTGTGTTTATCAGTTCATCACTTTATGGCACTGACAAAGATCTATCTGCAAACGCTCTGACGTTGGACTTTGTTATTACAGGCATTGTGGCCAGAGTGTGCATTCTAGCAGGAGTTGGCAGAGCATCAGACTGTGTGGAAAGGACCTTTACCTCCAAAAATGCCTCAGACCTCGGGCTGCGCTTGTCCATGGAGACTTGTGTTCCTGGCCGTCAGCCATGGCCAGATATTGGCTGGTTCATGGAGCGACCTGTTCAGCGCTGGATAGGGCGATGCTGGTACTTGGTGTTTGTTTTGCTCACATCTTAGTTACAGTGTATGTGATGGGTGTGTGGAAAGTAACTACTTACTATGCGAAACATAAACTCTCTTTGGTTTTCTGCTGTGTTTTAGAGAGAATGTACATCTACTACTTACATTTACATCATATATTGATAAACATGTTGTGTGTACATTTTAAAAATTTTCTATTTTACAAATGTGCTTTAACTGATTGTTTTGCGAAAGGTCATGATCTGTGTATTAGGATTCATCATGTTATTTTGTGTTCATAGCATAGCGACATTGGCACACATACTAGATCTATTTGCTTGGGTAAAAAGATTAGTTGATGTTGAATGTTATGCCATCAATGAATCTTTTTCAGGATGCCATGCACACAAATAAACACAAATGTGTGCTAGGTACACTGAAAAGTTGTTTTATTAGTCTATGGGATGTAATATTGTTCATTCATGAAGCAGACACATCTTTCATTTTGCACCATAGCTCCACAGTCTGAGATACTATCGGTGATCCTGATTTAGTTGCTAGGGTGTGTTACTCTATTTTGCACCATTTTTCAGCATTTGGTATATTTCAAATGAAAACATGATAAAATTTTTGTTTCATATCATGACAGATCTCTCTCCCTTTTTCTTACTGTGATAAGGAAGAATAGTGCTCGTGCTCATTGAGTACTGAAAATGACAGCGTTGATGTAAAAAAATAATAATAATAATAATAAAATAAAAAGAGACATGAAAATGATTAAACATTAAAAGGACAATGCTGATGTTGGTGTGCAGGAACAGAGTGCAGTGCAGGATAGGGGTGGAAGCCGGCAGCAGGCAGGTGTGGATTGGCATTGTGCTGAGGATAAGGAAAGACATCCACCGTACCTAGTGCCACAAACCTGTTCTGTCACTGTCACCTCACACACAGGTAAACTTCTTCACTGCAGACAACACCTCCAGCCTTGGCTTCTACTTTCCATTATAAGTGTGCATGCTACTCAGTTATGAAATGGGAAAATATCAAAGAAGTTGCTTTGATTTCACTTTGAAGTCCCATGACACCCCCCCCCCCCCCTTACTTTTAAATTGTTTTTTAATACTAATATTGGTGACGTTGTTATGTCACTTTGTACAGCAAAGTGTATAGATCTAGTTTTACTGTGCACAGTGAAGTGAAAAATGTGTGAATTTTTAACAGTAGCCTATAAAATGACTAGTTTACTAAATGAAATGCAGGATTCCACATTCAAACCTTACCTTCCATTGTCTGTGATTGTCAGCTCCTTTGTGTTGCATGTCAGTCTTTCTAATCTTCTGACAACTCAACTGTATATATAATGCTGACAAGTGTTATGGGAAAACAATTAAACATTCATATGTGTTACTGTTTTCATTCTCTTTTCATCGAGCTATAGTATCCCAGATTTTCTCTTTCCTTCCCTTTTTTCTAAGCTATCATATCTACCATCAAGGATCACCTACTCTCTTTTTTGTGTTTCTGTGGCATCTGTTTTTCCAATTCTTCATCTATGAAGCTTTTCTCAACTTGCTCATCCATTTTGTCTTAGCTTCATATTGATGTGAATATCATGAATGTGTATGACTGACTAATATGAGAGCAAGTTTTTACATGATCTTCTATTCCATGGATGGTTAATGTAATGATTTCACCAAATGAATCTTCACAATCTACTTTTATACACGCTTCACATATGATAATGCTGTACTTTCTTTTCCTCAATTTCCAGTTTTTTAAACAATGGTTTCACTGACGCTGATAGACATCAGATTTTAGTGACTGTATGTCTTTGCAAAAATTCACATTATGTACATGACATTTTGTTTCTCTCCAACAAAAACTTCTGAATTTGCTATATATATATGTATTGTTGCTGATTTAAGTGTTTCTTTTAGGGATGTGTGTTTGCTGTTACAGGCCAGGTCAGTGTATTCCAAGGAAAAGACAGGGACTTAGGCTGTTGGGGTGAACACGTATCAGGCACCCTGGCTGATCCTGACACAAGCCGAGTGCTGTGGACCTTACCAGTTAGAGTGCACCACAACTTTCAAATTTATACAAATCAGAGACGGCAGGTGAAATTTCGGGACAGGGGCAAGAGAGATACTGGGGGGAAGAATGTTGATTTCCTCGGGCCAGCATCGGGTAATGCCTATCCCAGGTCCAAGAGTGCTGTCAAAGATATCCTTTTTTCTGACTTTGGTGACAGCAGCGATGTGTTCACAGGGGAGCTGACTCCAGATGAGGAAATATGGAATGCTGGTTTACCAGAAACGCTGAACCCTGTCATGACATTCCCAGATGATTACATGGCCAGGATCTTTCTGGCACAAAGTGGCAAGAAGAAAACTAAAGGGACGAAAAACACGGACAAGCCGACAGCAGCAGCAGCAGGGTTGAAAGGAAAAGGGCTGCCTCCTGTGAAAGACAGTGTCCTGCCTCATGTGGGGGAGCTGCCCCAGTTCAGCCCCACCAACAACCTGCTGCCCATGAAGACGGTGCAGGAGGAGGTGGAGGAGGAGGCCCCCCCGCCCTGCCCCCCCAGGACCTGGAGGGGCGGGACATGATGATGGCGCTGGAGGAGAACATCAACAACCGCCTGCACTCCTCCCTCAGCAGCCTGCTGCAGGACAGGCAGACGCAGAACAAAGAGGAGCTCTCTCTCGTGGCCGGCTTGGCCCTGGAAAACAAAGTCAGCGACGTCCTCTCATCCGTGGAGAAAGAACCCAACTCGGTTTTGTCATCGGACAGCAAGCAGCCCATCTTCCAAGGGCAGGGGTCGAAGGACAGTGCTGAACAGGGACCCGTGTCTGTGTTGTCTGGAGTGACTCGGAATGAAGATCAACCACGCAGCCAGATTCAGGCTGGAAGCAAAAATGAGGGAGGTGACACCACCACTAAAGTGGAAACTCCAGCTGAGAGCCTTCCTCCTCCTGATCAGACTATCAGCAGCGTCAACAAGCCTAGGCTTCCACCCAAAAATGCAAGGACCCTAGGCCGCAAGAAACCTAGTCTGAACTCGACCCAAACTACCAGCGGTGTAAGCCCTTCCAGTAGCACCACTACAAATGCCATCCCGTCAAGTAGTAGCACTGTCATCAACTCTAGCCCGTTGAATGATACAAAGTACAGTACCAAACCGTTTGTAAATGCTGACGTCAACACAAGCCCCCTGAGCATGCCCATCAAAGTGAGTGCAAATGACAGTGGTGGTGCCCTGATGCCCCAGCCATCCGCAGGAACAGAGCAGGGCAAAGGACCACCCATACCTCCAGTAAATAAGCAGAGGATGAGGAATAATATACTGAAAGCAGAGGCCTACTTTCAAACCTCCCTGAATAAACTTAAGCATGAGCTGAATACAGTTCTTCACTCCTATGTTCGTCCATTACGAAAGAAGCTTTTAGACACTATTCAGCCTGAAATACAACACTGGGGACACTCAACAGCCTGGACCATGGTCAGACAGGTGAGATTGAGATACCAATGACCGCAGAATTTCAGGGTCTCATTTAGAATGAATGTGCAGACATCTGGCAGTCTGTTTTGCAATGAAGGAACAACAACAAGGTGTAAAACTGTCAAGCACACTAGGAGGGGGAGGGGAACCATAAAGAGAGTGTCTCCAAAGACATGGGTTTTTTTATTTCCAAAACTAGAGCTTCAAGGTTCACCAATGGTGAGATTTTGGGTATGCAACAGGTTTAACCAACCATAAAGGTAGCTGTATTTTTACTTTGGGGATTGTGTCAAACATAACACCTGTGTGCATGCAGTTTGTTGTTTTAAAAATGTTTTCTTCCGTTCCTACCAGCATGAAATGGCATACTCTTCCGAAAAGCGGAAAGGCTTTTTAATGTGTATGCAAGATGTTGTCTGTGTATTCGCACACACTGCATTATTATCTTAGTCTTATCCGAAGAAATTTTGGGCAAGTGGAGTCAGTGGAGTTAACGTCTGATTTTGAACCACGAAAGTGTTAATTTTACAGGTGCTGACAACACTGCAGGTTACGTACATGTAGCCTACTCAGATTACACATGCATGCACACACTACTATGCTGTGTGAAATTGAAGAGCTTTATTTAATTGATGCTTTATCCAGTCCGTGGGTAAGCTTGACAAGTTCTTGTTCACTGCCTGCCATTTGCAAAGCTAAAGTTAGTGATGGTTTCTCCAGTGCAAACTGTGCTGACATGATTTCCAGGAATATGTTGAAAAGTATAGGAAATAGAAGGCAATGCTGACAGAATTCCGAAAAGAATAGTGTGGAAAATAGAAGGCAATGCTGACAGAATTCCGAAAAGAATAGTGTGGAAAATAGAAGGCAATGCTGACAATTCCATAAAGAATAGTGTGGAAAATAGAAGGCAATGCTGACAGAATTCTGTAAAGAATAGCGTGGAAAATAGAAGGCAATGCTGACAATTCTGTAAAGAATAGTGTGGAAAATAGAAGGCAATGCTGACAATTCCGTAAAGAATAGTGTGGAAAATAGAAGGCAATGCTGACAATTCTGTAAAGAATAGTGTGGAAAATAGAAGGCAATGCTGACAATTCCGTAAAGAATAGTGTGGAAAATAGAAGGCAATGCTGACAATTCCGTAAAGAATAGTGTGGAAAATAGAAGGCAATGCTGACAATTCCGTAAAGAATCGTGTGGAAAATAGAAGGCAATGCTGACAATTCCGTAAAGAATAGTGTGGAAAATAGAAGGCAATGCTGACAATTCCGTAAAGAATCGTGTGGAAAATAGACGGCAATGCTGACTGAATTCTGTGGAAAAAAGTGGGGGGGAAAGAAGTAAAAAGGCAAATAGAAGTAAAGAAGGCAATGTTGACAGAACTCCATGATGAAAAGTCTGGAAAATAGAAGATAATGCTGAGAACTCCGTAAGAAAAGAGTGGAAAAATAGAAGGCAATGCTGACAAAGTCTGTGAAAAGTGGGGGAATAGAAGGCAATGCTGACAAAGTCTGTGCAATGCTGACAAAGTCTGTGAAAAGTGGGGGGAAATAGAAGGCAATGCTGACAAAGTCTGTGCAATGCTGACAAAGTCTGTGAAAAGTGGGGGGAAATAGAAGGCAATGCTGACAAAGTCTGTGAAAAGTGGGGGGAAATAGAAGGCAATGCTGACAAAGTCTGTGAAAAGTGGGGGGAAATAGAAGGTAATGCTGACAAAGTCTGTGAAAAGTGGGGGGAAATAGAAGGCAATGCTGACAAAGTCTGTGAAAAGTGGGGGGAAATAGAAGGTAATGCTGACAAAGTCTGTGAAAAGTGGGGGGAAATAGAAGGCAATGCTGACAAAGTCTGTGAAAAGTGTAGGAAATAGAAGGCAATGCTGACAAAACTCCATGAAGAAAAGTGTGGGAAACACAAAGCAATGCTGACGTAAGTGAAATTGTTGTTAAAGATTGGTCCCATGCTTCTTTGTTGTACAATGTTAACACTAGTCTTTCAGTGAAACGTTTTTGGATTTTTTTGTGTTTATGGTATGTTTGGACTTTATCCTGAAACATTTGAATGCTGCTCAACCTGTAAAAGTGGCCCAGGCGGAACAGATTTGTGTTGATGTAAACACAATGCTAAGGCCTATTTTGAAATGTCGTCATGCTTCAAAATGTCATGTTGAGACTGTCTTCACCCATGATAAGCTCTTGTCTTAGCATGACAATCAGCACTGTACATCAAAGGAGAAAAAATTCAAAAATCCTCAGAAGTCGTAGTATGGCTGCATAGATGGCAGGGTACTTGAATACAACCCTACATGCACACTTGTCACCCTTACACTGTTACAGTCTCATATTCTGGATGATCCCCAGACTGTACAGATTGTCTGTCATCCCAAAAGAAGGTATACAACCTGGAACAAATAATATAGGCCCACTGTATCATGAAGAAAAAAAACAAAACATTTAGACTTTAGTTTGAGGGTGAAGGGTAACTGTATAATACCATTCCTCATACTAGATCTTGCTTGTCCATGGCAGGTATGCAGAGATGCCATGTTGAAGGTGAGCTCAGGTAGCTCCAACTGGCAAAACTGGTTGCCCTGGAGCCAGTGCACAACAACGTGTGGCCCCCAGGGCTATCAGATCCGACATCGGGACTGTCAGCCAGAGCTGGAGTGTTTGGGATCCAACTACGACCTCAGGCCTTGCTACCGTCAGCCTCCGTGTCAGGGTGAGCTTGAGGGCGGTCTGTTCTTTGTGTTGGCTTTCATGTAGATTGCTGTGTCAGAGTAACATTTTTTACCTGGAAGTGTTGAACATTCGAAGTCTGAGCTGTCAAACAACTCTTTAGCTTTAAAGTCAGTCTTTTGGCGCAGTTTTAATGAACATTGCTAGGTTAGTAGGTATATATTTGGTAGTGCATGTACTGTAAGTGTTACTTCTTTCAGAGACAAGTTCTGGCCAGGATTTCTAGTACAGTTGGAAATTTTGTAGAGATTCTAGACATAATATTTCCATTATAAGAATTTTTTTAATTAAAAAAAACCAAAACGACCTACAGAAGCTCAAGTTTAAGAGAAATGATGGAAATCATGCAAAGAGCTCCATCTTTGAACTATGAAAATTCAAATACCTAGCAGGCATAGATCTGCAATGCCACATTCCCTTCAAGTGAGCTGGGACACAGACATGAAAGGCCTTTGGGTGTGGGAATTTCTCCACAGTGTTTGTTAGATAAACCAAGCTTCTGCCTGGAGTTCCATGTTCAGCCCTGTGTGTGTGTGTGTGTGTGTACTTTCTTCAGTTTAACGTCTGTTCACTCGAAGTGATATTAGACACAAAAAAGAAAGATGAAAATGTGTCACATTCAAAGAATGTGTGCGCGCTCACATATGAGTGTATGTATGTATGTGTGTGTGTGTGTGTGTGTGTGTGTGTGTGTGTGTGTGTGTGTGTGTGTGTCAGAGCATAAGTGCGTACGAGTGAACGTGTTTACAAGAATATATATCTAAAGGTATGCATTTGCGAGCCAAGGTAAAAATGTGTGTGTGTGTGTGTGTGTGTGTGTGTGTGTGTGTGTGTGTGTGTGTGTGTGTGTGTGTGTGTGCGCGTGTGAGCTTGCGTGTGTGTGTGTGTGTGTATGTGTGCGTGTGTGTGTGCGCGCGTGTGCGCTTGTGAGCGTATGTGTATATGAGTATATGTGCTTTATAAGTTTATCTATGAGTGTGTGTGTGTGTGTGTGTGTGTGTACGTGTGCATAAGATAAAGGAAAAAACAAACATGTAAAGAAATCAGCATAAAAGGGGAGGGGGGGGGGGCATTGGACAGTTTTAAACAAGGTTAAAGCATGAACAATTACAAAAATTTGCCAACAGGGCTTTTAACTAAACAGTTAACTATCTCCAACATAATTTCATTATTGTCCAATATTTGATCAAATGACATTTTTGAAATCTTACATACAAGTGTGCTGGAAAAATATGGTCGAAGCACTTCACAATGAAGAATGACATGTTTAGGTGATAAATCAGAACCACATATACATATTATTTGTTTACAGAATTTAGTTCGGAATGCATCCAAACGAAATCTAAATATCAGGCTTTCCAGTAGTCTGTTATGATAATGACACACTCTGCCACATCTTAATGAATGTCTCCATGAACAATTCTTTCGTACGTTGTTGAAACTGTTCCAAGAAGCTTTTTCCAACAAATGTATGCCCACCTGAAGACTGAGTGGAAGGTTTAAATGTGTTGAAGTTTCAGAATCCATGTCCATCGCAGCAGCTTTGGCGAACTTGTCTGCTTGTTCTTACCCTGGATTCCACAGTGTGACGGAATCCAGCAAAAGGCAAGGGTAGTACCTCGTAAGGAAAGAAAATGTATAAGATGACAAATTTCAATGATTAGTTCCCCTCTCACTCTAGTGCTAAACAGTTTTAGTGCTTGCAAAACAGATTTAGAATCAATACAGAACAACACCTTGGACATATTGATAGGCAGATCTAATACAAAATTTAAGGCCATTAGTACAGCTATAAGTTCTGCAGTAAAGATAGAAAAATCTTTGCCTATATGATAAGATTTATTAATTTTCAATGCAGGAACTACAAAAGCAGATCCAGCCTGCCCACTGTCTACTACCGAACCGTCGGTAAAGACTTTAATATAACTACTATATGTTTCATCATTGTGTGTGTGTGTGTGTGTGTTTGTGTCTGTGTCTGTGTGTGTATGTGTATGTATGTGTGTGTGTATGTTTGTGTGTGTCTGTGCATGCTTGCGTGTGTGTGTGTGTGTGTTGTGTGTGTGTGTATCACTGAGCACATCAAACTGTGTATATTGCATCATTATATGTGTAGCATACCTGTTTAATGCTGGGGGCTGTTGAACAGAAGCACCTACCTGGTTGGGGTGGACGGAGTGGGGATCTTGTTCTGTCACCTGTGGAAGTGGAGTCCAGTTTCGAGCACGCACTTGTGTGGCTGCTGACCCTGCACAAGCTTGTGAGGGGTCGGGCACAGAGTTCAGTAACTGTACACTCTCCCTTTGTGGATCAGCACAGTCACAGGATGCAGTAAGAGCGTGTGTGTGTGTGTATGTGTGTGTGTGTGTGTGTGTGTGTGTGTGTGTGTGTGTGTGTGTGTGTGTGTGTGCGTGCGTTCGTGCATGTTTGCATGTTTGTATATATGTATGTGTGCACGCATGTGTGTGTAAGAGCATTTGAGAACTGCATGCATTTTATTTTTTTGTTTTTTTATCTTATACCACTTTATGTCACAGCAGATTTCTCTGCGTGAAATTCGGGCTGCTCTCCCTGGGGAGAGTGCGTCGCCACAAGTGCAGCGCCTACCCATTATTATTTTTTTTCTTTTTCCTGTCTGCAACTATATTTGTTTCATTATCAGAGTGGCTTTTTTCTACAGAATTTTGCCAGGGACAACCCCCCTGTTGCCGTGGGTTCTTTTACGTGCGCTAAATAATGATGTGTGACACACAGAACCTTTGTTTATCGTCTCGTCCGAAAAACTAGCACCCAGACCACCACTCATGGTGTAATGGATGGGGGAAAAGTTTTGGGCCCAAACTAGATTCGAACCACTGCACACTCCGACCCGTACTTTTTGCTTTCTAGGCAGGCGCGTTACCTCCTAGACCACTGATCCACCAATGCATGGGTGCAAGCATATGCTGATAAAACTAAAAAAACTGATTTACTAGAGTGATGATGAAAGTGTTGTACTTTTCGGCTCTGTTAGATTGTATGTTTGTTGTTACTCCCATGTTACATTTTCTTTAATCACAGCGTCAGGCTGAGTAATATTATATATAGAGAGAGAGAGAGAGATATATATATATATATCTATATATATATATATTTATATTTATATATATATATATACTATATATATATATATATATATAAATGCATGTTTATATATATAAATTGTTACCCCCCAAACTGTGAAAGTGATAGACCAAACGGTTCAGCAAGGAAGGGGTCATTTCTTTCAAAATAGAAATGTTCTCAAAGGACAGTAGTTTCTTTTTAAAAAAAAAATTTTAATTTTAAAAAAAGTATTCAGTAAGACTGTCACAAGCGAGTTTGTAAAGGGCTTTACTGCATGTCTGTCTTGTAGAAAAACTCCAGCAAACCCTGTCCCAAACAGGGCCATCACCCGGGAAAGAGACCTGCCCACCACCACCCTCATCCCCACACCAAAAAAAAGAAGAAGAAGAAAAAGAAGAAGAAGAAAAACAACAAAGCCGTCACAACCACCCCCAAGCCCCGGAAGGCACGCCCAGCCTCCACCACAGCGCGGCCCCGTCACCGGAAAAGAAAGAGGATCGCAGCGCAGGAAGGGGGGCTGGCTGCAGGGCGAAGAGCGCGGTGGATGGAGCAGCCATCCCCTGACCAGCTGCAGGGCTTCCGCATGCTGGACAACATGCTGGATGAGCTGCAGGGCAACGAGGTGACCCCTGAGCGCAGGAGGAAGGAGGAGGGGAAGATGATCCCCCTGCAGCCCCTGGAGAGGGAGAAGCTGCTGCACCCCGCTCTGGAACCCCACAGGCCCGCTGCACCCCAGGACCTGGGCATGATGTCCGTCTCCTGGTCCATCTGGGGGCTGTGGTCAGAGTGCTCCGTGTCCTGCGACAAAGGCACCGAGTTCCGCCGCCGCCAGTGCATAAAGCGCAAAGAGGACAGCCTGGACGGGGAGCCCGTGAAAAGCGTGCAGTGCTTTGGCAAAGCCAAGGACAGGCGCACCTGTGCTCTCCTTCCCTGCCCTGTCTCAGGCAAGTGGCTCACTAGGGTAATGACCATTCCTGAGTCGCAGTAGATAGTAGTCATAGAAGGGGATCGCTGGTCAGTTGTCTGGAGTAACATAAGACACCTGCTCAGAAAGGGAGAAGTGTGGGTTCAGTCCCTGTGTGTACCCAGACTTACCCCCTTCCCCTAGGCGTTCAGTGGTGGTCTGGCCGGTGTTAGTCTTTTGGATGAAAAGATAAACTGATGTCCCATGTGCAACATGCATTCAGTATACATAATAAAGCCATTTATTTATTTATTCTTTTATATTGAAGATAATGGAATAAGCATTCATATGCTTTTTTACATCCAGTCCCCGTGTGTATGCAGTTTTGTAAATGTTATCTGTTCCCACCGGCACACGATGGCCTACTCTTACGAAAAGCGGAACAGGATTTAACGCGTGCGCAAGAGAGTTGTTCCTGGCAAAATTTTGTAGAAGAAAAAGGTGCTGTAATAATGAAACAAGTACACTAATAGACAGGATTATTTTTGGTTTGTTTTTGAATCGGGTGGGAACTATACAGCCATACAGCCAGCCCCACAGTACACAGAAAGTGCAGCTACAGAAAGATAAGAAATCTGTAGCCAAGTTGGCAAGACTGATCAGCACACTGCACTCGAAGAACAGAAAATTGGATGATACTCATAGAAGGTACATGAGGTCATCATTTTGGAAAACACATGCGGAAGGTAGACATGCACACAGATAGTGATCAAAAACACTTGGCATGCATGCTGAGGTGTTAAAGGTAGCGCAAATTTTACACATCAAGCACCATAAACACAAACTCAGGGAACAAAGAAGGGACTGCAGCTCCTCATAGCAACTTGACCATGAAGAAGCAGGCATCTGCTGGTCAGAGTTTAGTCAGGGTTCCGTGATAGCTGTACTCTCCCCTAAATATACTGCTTCTTTACTGAAACATACAGCAGTGGCTTATCAGCTGACAGCTTATCAGGTGAAAGTTTTTTCAGGTGAAAGCTGCCCAGGTGGAAGCTCATTAAGTGAGGGTATTGGAAAGATTGGTTCGATCTTCAACTAACAGTGTAATGCATCTTGAATGGAGGCTGTCAACAGTGATTACCTGCTCTTTTCTGACTGCCACAAGCACCAGTCAGGTATTCCTCTTTTTCTGATTTTCTTCTTTTTTTTTCATTTTTGTTGAAAAAAAAAATTTTGTTTTTGGTGAGCAAAATCCCATGCCTGCTCAGCTTCTCTAGGGTCAGCAACTTGAGGGTGGTGGCAGCTGTATGGTAAGAGTGCAAAAGCTTTGAACAGAAAAAATCTCCTTGAGAGACATGAAAATGTTAATCACTAAACTTAGAAATTGAGGAGAAAGATTTTTTTAATGTGAAAAAGCTTTGGAAATCATGGAAGGGATTCCACCTCTGAATGGAGATACAAGATGTGAGCTCCTGGCTAGGTGCTAGAGGTGTCAGTTGAGGCTGAGGATGATACATGAGTTGATGAAACAGTCAAATCTAAGTCACCCCACCCCATCCCTCCAGCTGTGAGAAATAGTTTGTCAAATGCACAAAAGCTGTTGGGAAGCTAGGAACAGGTGGATGACTGGAGGTGAGTGGTCTCTGATTATCTTTGTGGTTATAGATCATAATGATCAAGAGGACTTGCAAAAACAATACTGCAAGGCACTGTCCAAGAAGGAAGAAAAAGAGGCAGACCAAGGAAGAGATGGGAGGACAACATCAGCGAATGGACAGGTCTAGAACTCAACAAAACCCTGAGAAAGGCAGAACAGAGATTGGAATGGAGGGAACTGGTTGTCAAGCCCCCACGGTCGCCAGACTATGGGACAGACAGACAGACAGACAGACAGACAGACAGACAGACAGAGAATAATTATGTGATTGTGCTTTTCTGCCTGGTGATGATAGGACTCTTACCTGTTGTGGTGATGGATGTTGTCATGATTCTCTGTGATGGCAGTAGGACTGGAGTGTTGTGGTTATGGACTTCATTGACTGTTCCAGTGGCCATCTCGGAAACCTTGGGCCAGCTGAGTGAGGGCATGGAAGGACACCTGACCTGCCGGAACCAAATAAAGGGCCAGGTGCACGCCATGTACTGGATTGCACCCAGCGGGGAGATCATCAACGGCAAGTCAGACAACGGGCGATACACGCTGAAGGAGAACACTCTGACCATCCACAAGGCCAGGCAGACGGACCTTGGCCAGTACCAGTGTGTCTTGGTGGGCTTTGGCCACTCCCCTACCTCGCACAGCTCTCCTAACAAGACCTGGTCAGATACCCAGTCTGACAGTGAGTGTTTTCTAAATACGCATATTCCTTATCCTCTGTGGGGATGCTTGGGGCTCTTCTAGTTAAAAATAGCATCCCCACCTTCTGGGAAAGTCAGTACAAAAAATTTTCCCTTTTCTATCAATCTCTTCATCCCAGTTTTTTTATTCATCTTTCTGTCCGCTTTCTTATGCTTTTTTTCTGCCTTCCCTGTCTATTCTCTTGCCTTTGTTTTACAAGAAGATGATTTTTTATTGGGGGGGGGGCCTTGTATGACATTTTGCCTTTATTGTTTTACTCAGGTAAGCAGGTAGTGAATTTGTAAAGTCTAGGATGGCTGTTCTGCAATATTATTTGCACTTATGGTATTTCATGTGTGTGTGAGTATGTTTTCTTACTTTGAAATGTTTGTTCAGGAGGGTGTTCAGTATTTATGCTTTTTTGTAATCTGAAGTTGATAACTTAAACAAAATGGTTGACATCCGCAGCACAATTTGGTTCTATTTGCCATAAGGAATGAAATGATGAATGTGCTACAGCATTAAATGTGATAAATATTTGGTTGTGGGTTTTTTTTTAGGTTGATGTTGTTTGGTATTTTAGGAGTTTAGGAGGTATTGATTTTGAGCTGGAGGTGTGAATGTTTATTATGTGAGATCTCTTGAAGTGAACGAGGTGACAGTCTTGATATGGCCTTTCCAGTTGGTGGGGCTATAAACAGCTTGGAATGAAAAATACACATTGTCGTTGGATGGTCTTCTTAGCTGAAGGAAAAAAATATCCTCCAACAGAGATATTTCTGCATCTGTTGTAAGGGCACAGCTGTCAGTTTCCCCCACTTTCAGCTCCTCTCAGCAGCTAACAATTTCATCCCAGCCCGGCCCAGTTGGAGCCAGCTGGTGCTATTTATAACAGGAACTGACCACACTTGGACTAGGTAAAAGGAAGGTGCCTGCTAAATTTAGCACTCTGGACTGAGTGGTGTTGGATTTGTGTGCTGTGAGGGCTTTCTTGGCTCGAGGAAAACCTTTGGCACTTTAGTTTGTTTTTTACATAAGATTACATAAGGTTGCTTTGGTGCTGGAAGGTTTGTGTGTGTGTGTGTGTGTGTGTGTGTGTGTGTGTGTGTGTGTGTGTGTGTGTGTGTGTGTGTGTGTGTGTGATGTGTGTGTGATGTGTGTGAGTGAGTGAGTGTGTATAAGTGTGTGTGTCTGTGCATACACACAGTGATAATCATTTTCTGGAAGTTAAGGAATCAGACTCAGCATGCAAAAGTAGCTTTCAAGTTTCGAGGGGAATCATGACAATACTTTTAAGTGTCACACTATAATTGCTGTAATCACCAGAAAATGTAAAAGAACCATTCACATCCACATACACATGTACACACACAAACACACACACGTGTACACACACACACTTACACACACACACACACACACACACACACACACACACACACACACACACACACACACACACACACACACGTGTACAAACATGTGCACTCAAACACACACACATACACGGTAGTGCATATATATGCACATTCAAGCTGGCAGTAACCACACACACACACACGCACACATGCACGCACACACACACACGCACGCACACATCACACACACACACACACACACACACACACACACACACACACACACACACACACACACACACACACACACACACACACACACACACACACTTCGGTTGTGTTCAATAGTGCCTGTTCTGAGCTAACTTACTCAGGATACCACCTACTCAGCCCTCTAGTGATGACATTGAGAGTTTAGTCGTGGACCGAGACTTGAGTGAGACTCCCGCCTGGGATGGTGACCACTACAGTATCCCTCTAACAACCCCCTCCCATGAAGCCCCAACTCCAAAGGCTCCAACACAAACTCACCACAGACACAGAGATGTATGGGAAACTGAAACTGGGGTCACCACGAGACCAGAGCGACTTGGGTCACTGAATCAGAGACAAGTTTTTGTGTGTTGCATAATGATCAACAGTGATGAGGATGATGATATGATGCTGCTATGGCAGTGGATATACTTTGAGATTACTTGACAAGGCTATATTGTAGGCTTCCTATCATAATATATCCCAGGGTTCACAGGGTCTGAGAGATACATGTTCGTCAGGTAATTTGAGCAACGCTTTCAAAATCACATCCGTAAAGTGGATGAAGCTGTAAAGTGGATGAAGTTTGTCTGTGTGGTCCCAATCTTCACAGTGAATTCATAGAAAAGTTATTCTGGATAGGAGCTGGCCTGAGTCAGAAAAATGAAGAGGATAAAGAGATAAAAGTACACACACACACACACACACACACACACACACACACACACACACACACACACACACACACACACACACACACACACACACACACACACACACAAAGGGGGGACGGGATAGCCTAGAGGTCAGAACATTGCACTCGCAATTTGACGACCCAGGTTAGATTCCCATTTGAGGGGATTTTTCCCCTGGAGTTAAAGTGCTGACTCCACTCTCATCAAAAGTCATTCGGATGAGACTGTAAACCAAGGCCCTGTGTGCAAATACACACAGAACATCTTGTGGACACGTTAAATCCTGTTCTGCTCTTTGTAAGAGTAGGCCATTGTGTGCTGGTGGAAACAGATGACAAGATTTTCAAAATTGCATACACACAGGGACTGGATGTAAAAAAGCACATGAACGCTTATTCCATTATCCTCGATTTAAAAGAAAAGACTGCAAAAAAAGAATGAACACACAGAGTCTTACACCCAAACATATTGAATATACATAAGCAAAGAATGAATATTGAAAAAGTAAGGCAATAGGTAAGCTGTCAAGAAAACTGGAGCAAGAGTTTGATGACGTTTTGCACAAGAAGCCCAGTACTTTTGTATTCTGTGCAGGCTTTTTTTTTTCCATTCCTGTGCTAGAGCTCCAAAGTTCACCTACAGTGAGGTTTTTGCGTATGTGACCCTTTTTCACCACCATTGAAGGTAGCCACAATCCAACTTCAGAGATACAGTCGGGAATTAAACATACCGGTTTTGCCAGGACAGCAGGGAGGTTTTTTCTTGCTCTTTCCGATTCTCAACTGCCGTGGGTTCATTTGAGATGCACAAGTCAGTAAGTGCATGGGTCTGACTGGTGTAGCGTCTCCTCCAAAAGACTTCACTTTCAGTGCAGCTTCCCCCCGTCAAACTGGGAAGAAAGGGCAAGGCTGGAAATCAAACCAGAACTCACAACTTTCTTGTTAGGCAGGTGAACGTCTAAACCATCCTCATCCTGCCACCTTTCTTCTTGTGCAGACTTATGAGAGTTACACGTGCTCAACATTGCGCAGAATATTTTCTGTACGTTTAAAGAAACATCTTTCCAAAAGTGTAAAGACGTCTTGTGTTGCGAATGCAATTATAGAAAACATATTTTCCTCTTGAAAATGCCATTTTTACACATATTGATTTACAAAAAACTTTTGTTCCACTTGAAAAATTAATT
>CM060331.1:40563305-40605805 GCA_030674155.1 Stramonita haemastoma
CTGCGCATACACGGTGATGAAGAAAGGGCTCTGAAGGCCCTGGGTCGCCTGAAGAGAGCTCTGAGGCTGAAGCACAAGCGATTCAAATTCTGACACAGGATTGTCTCTACTCTGCCCAGAAACCCATGCTTTATTTAAAAGCATTATATTTCAAGACATTCGCCTTCCTCTTGGAGAGATTGTGTTGATTCTGTCTGGATTTTTATTATTTGAACACTGGACATGTTCTTCCTGAAAGTTTCCTATGGTGCTAAGTGTTTGAAGACTAAGACTGGAATGAGGGTGATTAAGACATTGAGTATAGAATCTACCCCAGTGTTGTTGGGGTTGTTAGTTTTATGACATTTTGATATTGGAAGCTGTTTGCTTTTTCCTTTTTTATAATCGTGTCTCTTTAGGCATTGTATGTGTGTGCGCGTGTACACATGCGCATGCCCACATACACATTTATGAATAGTTTGGGGGGGGGGGGGGGGGGGGGGGGGGGGGGGCTTACTTTTGGATGTTTTTTTTTCCAGAAAATGTAAAAGATGGGATCAGAAAGTGTACCTCATGCTTCTTCATTTTTTAAGTTTGTTTTGTGTGTTTACTGTACAGACCTGTTTTTCTTCATTTTATATTTTCATTGATCTGTTGGTCTGTGTATTTCATCATTGCATTTTAAAACTGATGTTTCATGTTTCACTTACAGCATTTTTTCATTTATACAACTTTACATCATTCGTATTATGCCTTTTTTTTTCAGTGTTCACCTTTTTATTACTTTAGACTTGTTTTGTCTTAAATAACAACATGAATAAAGACAGTATTTTGTCATTATTCTAAGTGTTTTGTATCTGATTTTCATTCTGACATCCGAGTGTGTATGTAGTATTGTGAGTTCTGAAGCAGATAAAGGAGATAGTCATGATGTGGAGATAATGGAGATTTTTTTTTTTTACTCCTCGGCTGGAGTTCTGAGGTTCACCAATGATGAAGTTTTTGCATATGCAAGTGTTTTTGCCCACCATGAAGGTAGCTGCATTTCAATTTCAGAGATGTGTGCTGGGTATGTCTGTGTTTTGGTAACCAGTATTAGGAAAGGTCAATGTCATCGTCCTCTGCAGAAATAGTTTGTAGTTTTGCCTTGTATTCATAAAAAGCATTTAAGCTCAAGGATCATGTTATGGCATGAGAATAATTGCTTCTATGCATTTTGGGTTTGTTTTTTGTATTTTTGGGGAGTTTGTTCTTTGTTTTTCTGTGCCTATTATTGTGTCATGTTTGCATACCCCTTCATAAGGGTCCTTGGCCTATAAGTGAATAAATTCTCTCTCTCTCTCTCTCTCTCTCTCTCTCTCTCTCTCTCTCTCTCTCTCTCTCTCAATGACAATGACAATATTTTATTGTCTATAGCATTACAGCCCGCTGTAATGCTATAGACAATAAAATATTGTCATTGATCTTCTCTCTCTCTCTCTTCTCTCTCTCCTCTCTCTCTCTCTCTCTCTCCTCTCTCTCTCTCTTCTCTCTCTCTCTCTCTCTCTTTCTTTTCCGTCTCTCTGTGATTTTTTTTTTCCCAAGTTCTAGATATTTTGAAGTGTGTGTTTTTATATATTCATATGTATATATGATATGATATGGCATTATATGGTATTATGATATATTCTATTCTATTCTATTCTATTCTATTCTATTCTATTCTATTATATATATGTTGGGGGTGGGGGCATAGAAGGGATAGTGTGGGGAGTTTGAAGTGGATTTCAGTATTTTTTATCAGAATTTCATGTTTATTATTTTCATATTGAAATTTGTTATGCTATTGCTTATGATAAACCTTTTTTTTCTTTGGGAAAAGGGGATGTGTGGGGTGGGGACAAGGGCATGGTGTAAAGTAGCTATAAATTTATCCATTTACCCCTGATACATATCTTCAAATGTGTGCATTCTCTCTCTCTCTCTCTCTCTCTCTCTCTCTCTCTCTCTCTCTCTCTCTCTCTCTCTCTCCTCTCTCTCTCTCTTTTCAGTATCTCTTATTTTTATATCAAAGTACAATATATATATCTATTTAATTACTGTTGTTATGTGTGTGATGCATTTTCTTGGCTCTGTGTGTTTGTGTTTTTTTTTTTCTTTTATTCTTTTTTTTTCTTTTGTTCTTTTATTTAGAGGATAATGGAATAAGCACTCATGTGCTTTTTTACATCCAGTCCCTGTGTGTATGCTGTTTTGTTAAAATTTTGTCATCCGTTCCCACTGGCACACATTGGCCTACTCTTTCAAAAAGCGGAACAGGATTTAACATGTGCACAAGATGTTCTGCATGTGTTCACATTCAGGACCTCGGTTTATAGTCTCATCTAAAGGACTGTGTGTGTGTGGGTATATTTATTTTCATTTTTCTATTCTTTTATATCGAGGATAATGGAATAAGCATTCATGTGCTTTTTACATCCAGTCCCCTTGTGTATACAGTTTTGTAAATGTCATCTCTTCCACTGGCACACAATGGCCTACTCTTTTGAAAAGCGGAACAGGATTGAACATGTGCACAAGATGTACTGCGTGCGTTCGCACATGGGGCCTCAGTTTATAGTCTCATCCGAAGGACTTTTTCGGAGAGTGGAGTCAGCAGTGATCTTAACTCCAGGAGAAAAATCCTCTTGACCGGGAATCGAACCTGGGTCTTCAAATAGCCAGCACAATGTTCTGACCACTGGGCTATCCCATGTGTGTGTGTGTGTGTGTGTGTGTGTGTTGTGTGTGTGTGTGTTGTGTGTGTGTGTGTCTGTGTTGTGAGTTGTTGTGTGTGGGGTGTGTGTGTGTGTGTTGTGCGTATGTGTGTGTGTATGTGTGTGTGTGTGTGTGTGTGTGTGGTGTGTGTGTGTGTGTGTGTGTGATATTCATACAAACATAAGTTAGGCTTCATTGGGACTGGACATCATCCATGTGTAGTCTTCAGTTAAATGGCCTTACACCTAAGTATGTGCATGCATGTGTGTGTGTATATCGGTACAGTTAATTGCATAAATACAAAGCCCTGCATATGAACTGTGTGTATTGGTAATTGTATTTTTATGAATCATCACTGTTTATTCTTGTACTTTATTTGCATTGAATGTGATGTGTCAAGTATTCCTTATCATCATCATCATCACCATCATCATCATCGTCATCATCATCAATGATGATGTAAGGAATTTTTATAGCACTGAATCTTGTAAAAGAAACAAATCAGAGTGCTTGTATTCAAGTCATTCACACGCATGCGACCATTCACAAATGAGTACTTACAGCACACACAACTTCTTAACACCACACACACACACACACAACACACACACACACACACACACACACACACCCCACACACACACACACACCAAATAACACACTAAGGCAAGCTGATGGAGATGGAGGGAGCTGATTGAAAGTAGGGACAGATTTGAGGTGTAACGATGAAGGAAGATCCTAAGTAGGAAATAAATGTGTTTTGAGGCTGGATTTAAAAGAATCCAGTGAAGGCTTTTGGCAAAGGGAGAGAGGGAGGTCATTCCAGGTGGACAGAGTAGAAATAGAGAATGATGGCCAATAGAGTAGTTGTAGTGTTGCTATTGTTTTTTTGGGGGGGGAATTGTTTCTAATCAGTGACAGAGTAAGGGTGGCGGGTGCTGCTAGATTTGTGGCTATTATTGGTTTGTTTTCGGACCTTTTTTGTAAATAGATTATCATACTTTTTAAAAAAAAAGTGGACAAAGTTTTTACTGTTGTGATTGGTATGCTAACTGACAGTGTGTACTTTTTGTAGCTTTCGGTACCAGAGCCATGAAACGCCTGAGTCGGATTTGGACAGGCAAGCCAAGTGAGGAGGAAAGGATGTCTTCAGTGAGGTTTGGACTGGACACTTCCCCTGACCATGGTCGTCCACTGGTGTGCAAAATATTCACCTAATGACATTAATGAGCTGAAGAATGAACTGACAAGCGGTACTGGAATAGCGATTTTTCTTCAGAAAACTTGTCCCAGAATGCCTCCCCTCCCACCCTACAGGAGTTTGAGAGTGAGAGTTCTCCTGAGCTGGCGGGGGGTCAGAAACAGTGCAGGGAATCTCCTATCATTACAAACCTCAGACTAGTTGTAAAGGCACACAGAATGGTTCTGCTGCTTTTCAAAACAGTCCAGAATTTTGCGTGAATTTCAGTTCAGACAAAGATCTCCAGATGGTTTTCAAAATGACAAAAGCTGTCCTACAGATCAGACAGACTCTCTGGGATGTGTGTCAGGAGGATTGCGGGATGGCCAGAGCCCTCCCGCTGAAGACAGCTCCAACCATGTCATCATCAAACTCCAGAACAGCCAGTTGTATGTCGATTTTCAGGGGGACCAGAGCTACATGTGGAAATGTCCCAGCAAACAAGAACAAGTGGAAGAAAAAGCCTATGGTGTTTCCTCTCAGCACAGCCAGAGACAACCTCTGCAGGCTCCTCCCCGTGTCATCTACAGTGATGATAAGATGGAGATGTTTTCAGACAGCAACGGGCCACACATGCAGGGGTTGGAGGACCGCCTGAAACAGCAGAGATACAGTCCCTTTCTGGGTAGCTCGGGAGAAAGTCTTGTGGACCCTGTTACCTACATCTACAGGAGTCAGATGAGTGTGGACCCTAAAGCTGTCGGCGCTCCCTCGACTTCATCATCCCTCGGTTATCGATCCAAGCGTAAACGCCATTCCAAAAAGTGGTTGAGAAAAATCAGCGGTGTGGAACACGGGTTCAACCAGAATAACAGTGATGACAGCGGGGATGGAAATTATCAACCCTCTGGAGAGCAGGAGGAAAGCGAGGGATCAGGCACTTCAGCCTCTGCCTCAGACCACTCCCCCAGCCCCTCAGATCTCCATCGTACCAGCCACTCAGGCCACAGCTCCTTCTCTGCCGAAAGAGGCCACCACTCTGCCTGTCACTACAGCTCTACAGACAGTGGGCAAGAATCGGAGACTGGCCAGGAGGGCACGGGTGGCAGGGATGCAGGAGGCAGACTTAGAACAGGAAGCAGGTCCTGCCAGAAGGTGAGAGATTTGAGACGTGAAACCAGCACAGCAGACACACAGGCCAAGGACAGCCTGACCCCTCTCCCTCAGCACCCTGTCCTCTCTGGCCTGAGTCACCACAGGCAGGTCCCGTCCACTGCGGAGGGCGATGACACCGCCAAGCCAGCCTACATGAAGTATGAGGTGCACCACCCTGATGAGCCCTATCCTTTCAGACTGGCCAGAAATACACGCAAGTCCAGAAAGGGGGAAGACAATACCAATACCAGCTCTGGAAGAACGGAGCCGTCTGCACAGGCTTCATCAGACAACCGGACAAGAAGAATGCAGGACAGTCACTCAGGTCCAGGAAGTGTTCCAGTGTCTGCAAACGTTGACTCTTGTCAGCAGAGAGCGTCTGCCACTTCGTCCCAGCAGCTGTGCTATCTGGAAGGAGGAGGGGAGGGGGCCTCAGCTCAGGTGCGCACTGAGTTACGAAAGTCGGGCAGAGACATGCTGTTGCGCAGGGCCATGGAGAACTCCTACATCCAAGCCACCACAAGCCACGAGCCATGGAGGTCCTCTTTCCCCAACAAGAAGCAGAGTGGCTTCACTGAAGGTGAGCAAAATGAGACTAGCAATGCCCCCACAAAATTACAGTGGGATCAGTCAGAACAGTCCATGGTCAGTTTCATGCCAGAATCTTCAGCCAAACACCGTCTGTTCTCAACTTTAGCACCATTGTCCACTACTCCTAGTACATCCCATGGGAGGAGAAGTGAGCAGCAGCCTTTCCTTACTGGTGTGTCCCAGCCATCAGCATCTGTTGCCTCCAGCAGTCGCACTGTCAAACATCGCAGCCTCCCGGAAGGCAGCACAGCTGCTGACTTCCCACCACAGTTCCAGTCTAGTCCAAACTCCCCCAAGTTTGCATTCGGCTCTCCACATCAAACTCACCGTGCTGACAATTTTAAGGTGTTTAACTTTGCAAAACCAGTTGAGGCCGGTAGTGAGTCCTCTGGCCCATTCTGCCAGAGGTCCTATATATCGGAAGCTGATAGTGAGGCCTCTGGTTTCTCTGGCTGTAAACTTCTGTTTTCCAATGTGAATACAGCCAGAACACCTCAGGCAACAAGGAAGACTCTCCCAGACAGAACAGCTGTGATGGATGTGATGAGGAGTCCTGTCCACTCCCCCAATGAGGGAGGTAATGTCTGTAGACCACATCTCGTGTCAAAGACAACAAAAGAAAGGAACACTCAAAATCAGCATCTTTCCAACAACCGGCCTTCAGAGCCCGCAACCAGCAATGATCCAACACCATCTTCAACATTTCAGAGGAGGTCTTCACTTAGCTTTGAGCAGCGCACCAAATCTGACTGCTCCTACAGGACCCAGTCAAAGAGGGTTCTAAAGTCTGCCCTGAAACAGCGCTGTAACCCCTCCAAGGTGATCCTGGCTGAGATGAAGGCTCAGCCTGCACGCCGAGTGTCTTTCAGTGAGCCCTACATTCACATTCCAAACAGCATGGACTCTATGATCGAGGACAGCCAAGAGTGGCAATATCGAAGGAGTAGTGATGTGGGTCTGAAGACACACCAGGGTGAAGCAACAGCTGCAGATGATAAGCTGTCAAGGGAAGATCAGCCCGTGAACACTAAGCAAAGACTTTCTACCATCACACATATCCACAGGCTTTCTGCTGCCTTGCCCGGTGCAGGGTATGAGGAGCGAGTCCCCATTCCTGTGTGTTGTGAAGAAAACTTAAACAGGGTCTACACATCTTCCTACAGGTGGACAGGCAACGTACAGCTCAACACCTTCCAGACCAGTAGGCAGGGCTTGGCCCAGCAGTTCTCTGACCCAGACAGGAGAGAGCCCTGGGCAGTAGGGGGAATCCTGCCGCTACAAGCACCAGTGCTGCAGGTCCTCGGTCCCCGCGTTACAAGGCTTCAGGAGGAGAGGCGTCACAGGGCCTAACCCTTTCTAGACCAGTGGCAGAGAACCCTGATGGGCCCCAGCCACAACAGCCCCATATCCTGGTGAACATTGAACCTGACAGCTCTGCCCAAAGCCACCTCCACGCTCTCTGTGATGTGTCCATGGACAGAGGGGAAAAGACAGCAGCACACCACCACAAAGGTATTGCAGGACAGGGACAAAGTCTCAAATATCATTCTGTATATAGGTATAGGAGTTATACTCACATGCACACATTTCACACACACACACACACCACACACACACACACACACACAGTATCCATGCTCATGCTCCGTTGGAGGGTTTTTTTCCTCTGGAGTTAACATCAGTGCTGACTCCACTCTCCCCAAAAGTCTTTCGGATGAGACTATAAACCGAGGCCCCGTGTGCGAACACACGCAGAACATCTGGCACACACGTTAAATCCTGTTCTGCTTTTTGTAAGAGTAGGCCATCGTGTGCCAGTTGGAACAGATGACAATATTTACAAAACTGCAAACACACGGGACTGGATGTAAAAAAGCACATGAGTGCTTATTCCATTATCCTCGATATAAAAGAAAAATAAATAAATATGTATACACATACATATATGGTCATATGCACATACATCCATGCACACAAAAAAGAATAAAGAAATCGAAAAATTCATTCCATTGACACCTTTGGGGTATAGAGGATATAAAGTAGCAGTCTAAGAAAGCATCAACATACTGAAATTTACCTTAAGTGATCACTGACAAACATAAAATTAGTGATTTATAAATTATGAAACAAAATTATTTTGTAGCCTTTCCAGCTTGATCAATCTCCCCAGCTTTAAACACCCTACCCTACCCACTTTAAACAAATTACAGAAATTGACAACTGACCTTGCTCTAAAATACTTTTTTACAGAACAGATCAACTTTAAAGATCTTCAAAATTGGGACCCATTATGAAACAAAATCTTGTCTCCAATTGTACTCATGTCACAATTGCGGCAAAGACATAAATCTCATGGGATATTGATGTATCTGCCAGTTTCAAAGGGTAACTTATGATTACTGCGTCTGAATTGAAATAGTGACAAAACAAAAAAATATATCTGGTAGGGTCATTATCTATCTCTCCCCACCATAGATGAGTTTGAAGTTTCTGTGGAGTTAACATTTATACTGCTTCAAGAGCATTACAAAGCAACCTCTTTTGGGTTATTCCTATCTGCTACACTTGCATGACATGCAAGTGTGCCAGATCAGAATAACTCAAAAGAGGATTGCTTTGTTTGGCATCACTAGTGACCATGAACTTGTTTACAGAGTCCTATATTGTTAGTCAGTTACATCTTTGTCTTTTGTTTGATAAGTATCATAAGCAAACTAATACAGTGTTTTTTGGTGCTATGATGTCATTGTCATAATTATAAAAAAGAAAAAATTGTAGGACATAAAGAGCTTGATTGCAGCACATGTTATTTATGTGCGTGCCAGACGCTTCATTTGCAGGACCAACACTTTAAAACAGCTCTCAGAACGTCATGTTGATAAGCTAAAACCATATTTATTTTTTACCCTTGTTACTTGATAAGCTATAAAAAAAAAAAAAAAAAGGTTCTGGTAACATTTATATTGAAGAATTAGCATGAATTCACAGACATATTTTCTACCTAAATTGAGGGGGAAAATGGTCGCATGCACAAAATTTTACCATTGGTGAATTTCAGAGCTCTAGCTGAGGAACAAAAAAATCCACAAAACCCCCTCATATTTTGAAGACAAAATATTTGCACTGTTTCAGTTTGATTATATAATCAAGTTGAAACAATAGTGCTTTCAACATTGCAGACAATCATGCTGTGCCTTCATTTATGTGGCTGGTGGGTTTGTTGTGTGCAGCAGTCAAGGTCTGCTGACTCCTCTGATCCCTCAGCCTGCAGTGAAGAAGCCACAGCCAGCAGGCCAGGAGGTCAGAGAGCCACAGTCAGACAGCAAGGGTGGTAAGGGGGAAGACAGTGGGGAGGCTGAGGCAGCAGAACCACAGCAGGATGAATCCGACCCAAACCTGCTGGGTGCGATGTCCTTCAGGTCTTTCCAGGAGATGGTGGCTATGCGCTGTCCTGGTGCTTTCTTCAGACCCATAGACCACACAGAGAAACCTCCTTGGCCAGATAAATGACATGTTGTCTGAGGTTTTTTCATGATTGATGGAGGACATTTGGTGTTTGTACGGACTTAATGCCAAGTCCTCTTGAGCTGTGTGGAACCTGAGATTTTCATAGTGCTGTGAGTCAGTTTGTCGCCGTGAGTTGGCTGGCAGGGTAAACATTGACAAGGCAAATGGAGAAGGATGTTTACCTTTCCTCATCCAGGCCGATGTGGTGACTGGCTGCCCCACCTGGCAGTGTCAGGGAGTGAAGAGGATCTCTGCTGCAGTCAGTGATCCTCCTCAGCAAGCACAGGCCTGAGCAGTGGCACAGTTTGGGCAGTCCACAGAGGAAGGACTTGCCCAGTTGATGGTGCCCATTGGATAAGCTATGGGCTCAAGATTCAAATCCTGTCCACTTTGAAACTCCCCCCCCCCCCCCCCCCCCCCCCCCCATTCAGCTTGACCATGAATGAACAGTGTACCTATTGATACTTTTGAAAGGTGAGCTCTTGTGTACAACAAATACTGAAGGGAGACATCAGCATCACACAAAGACTTTGTAATGAACACAGCCAAAGATCGGTCCAGTGATCCACTGCCAAAATGATCATATTTTATTATCACTCTAATTGCTCTCTCCCCTGAACACACTTCTCTTGGATGTATTAAGTGAATGGGTGATTTGTGGAATTGTGTACAGGAGATGAAGGAATTGTGTACAGGAGATGAAGGCTTTGTGTAAGTCTATTTATTAGCAATAGCAGCCTAATTTCTGTATAGTCAGTCCCAGTGCAATGAGATGTTGACATCCACATAGCTTAATATGGTAAGGGTGGAATCATCATCTCTGGAATACCAGAAGATTAGCTTTTGACCAGCCATGAACAGTGTAGGCTGGATTCGCTTTGTCATGGTAACACAAGTTCAAATCTAGTCAATATGAAAATAGTGATTAATTATTGCTGGATGAAACTTGCCTTCTTGAGAAGAGAAGACAGTTTCATTGCTGAGTGAAACTGTCTTATTGAGAAGATGCAACTTCACTGCTGGATGCTGATAGTGCAGACTGACACTATCTTGGCTACATATTGGCCTGTCATCTCCTAGGAGATTTAGAAAAGTGTACTCACCTGATTACAAATCTGTGTTGTTTTTTATTACTTCATTGAATGGAGTTTTTATACATGCATACACTTAAAAGACTTTTGAATTATTTTCAATGCTTGCCTGTTCCCTGTATCCCTCTTCTCTAGTCACATGAAAACTACATTACTCCTACCATCAGGTGGTGCCCTACTGAGCTACCATCAAACTGTTACCTCCACCTTATCTTTGAACAATGCCTATTAGTATTACTACTAGTATCAAAACATAGCTACATAACCTGAATTACTCAGTTGTCAAGTTTTCAGTGCTCTTCACTTCTCTTAGCACTCATCAGGTACTTACCTTCAACCTGTAAATGCATACTCAAAGAATATTCATGAATGATTCTGGCACACACACACACACACACACACACACACACACACACACACACACACACAATATATATATATATATATATATATATATATATATGCACAAGCTTATAGAGACAGTGGCCATGAATGGGACAAGCTTGGGACTGCAAGTACTGTGACATGATAGATTTATCAACACAGACAAGGCCATTTATTGCAACAACTCTGGCACTCATTAGTGTTGGCTTCCTGGCACCCTATACACTTTTCAAAGCAGCGCTGCTGTACACAGCCGGTGGACGACGGTGATTAAGCTTAGCAACGTACTAGGGAGAAAATGCAGTTGCATTTTATAGTTATTTTCATCTTTTTTATTGTTCCCTTCTTTTTTTTTTGACTTCCCTTCCATCATCATCAATCATTGCATTGTTTATACTTCCAGTTCTGTGAACTTCCTGTTAGTCCCCCCCCCCCCCCCCCCCCCCCCCATCCATACCTTAGCTTGAGCTCCAAGGCTGAGATTTTTTGTGGACCATTTTTGCTGACCATTAAGTACCTGCACTCGAACTTCAGGAATGATGTCTAAACACGACACCAGTATGCATGTGGGTTTTTAAAAATGATTTTGTCACCAGTTCCTACCAGCTCACAATGGCCCACTCTTCCATATGGCAGAAACGGTTTTGATGTATGTGCAAGATGTTCTGCATGGTTTTGCACATAGGACCTTGGTTTATAGTCTCATCCAACAGACTTTTGGGAAATGGAATCGGTACTGATGGTAACTGCTGTGGAAAAATCCCCTCAAAAGGGTGCCTCCATGGTGTCTTGGACTGAAGTCATCAGATCATGAGCTCAAAGCATGAACCAACAGGCTATCTTCCCCCTCCCCCCCCCCCCCTCCCTGGTTAGTTTGATTTGTAAATATTTATGAGTCGACAAGCATTCCATTAGTTCAAGTTATTTTGAATTGTTTTAGTGGCTTGTATTGACAGTCTTTCGAAATTATTATATTGTAAAAATGGCTGTTTATAGGTGCATGAATTTTAAGCAATGACTTTCATATGTAATGTACATTTGAAATAAAAAAGATATGTTTGCAAAACTAAGGAGTAGTTGGGGGGTTTTTTGTTGAAAGTGTAAGTGGGGATAGGGGGTGAGGTAAAAACTCAGGCACTCAACTCAAAGAATTGGAAAGCTGCACACTAAAGCAACAGAAAAAAAGGGAAGGAAAAAATGAAAGAAACCAAAACCATTTATAAGTGACAAGGTATTTGGAATTAGCGCAAGAAAAAAACAAAGCCTGCAAATCAGATAAAAGAAAAGAATAATCATGATTAAAGAAAGAAATTGAGAGCAAGATTCGGTGAAACAGGAAAAACTGGGTGGAACAAGAATGTGCAAAGATCACTAAACACAAGGAAAAGGAAATTTTACAGAACTCTTTCAATACATCATATCAGATCAGTGAAATCAAATGTATAAGCTTCAAGCCAAAAATAAACGTGTCAATCCCCCAGAAGAAACTGCCAAAACTGAGCCAGAAGACATTCTTTAAAAAAAAAATGTAATGAATACAGCAAAACATTATTAAACGGCCAATAAGAAAATAGCCGCCGCGGAAGTCTAGTGGTTAGTGCGTTGGACTCGTAATCTAAAGGTTGCGGGTTCGATCCCAGCTTTCGGCTATGGCGTTGTGCCCTTGGAAAAGGCACTTTACGGCTATTTTCCCACCCCACCCAGGTGTAAAAGGGGTACCAACCTTGTGTTGGGGGTTAACCCTGCTCTATGACTCTCAGTCGCTTAACGCCACAGAAACCGGGATAAGCACCGGCCTGATGAGCCTTACGCTCGGGACAGACTTTAACTTAATAAGAAAATGTTCCTTAAAATGATAGAGATTTTTAATTCGACACACCATGAATAGACTTGTAAAATGTAAGTATGAAGGAAAATCATAGGGGGGGGGGGGGGGGGGGGGGGGGGGGGGGCTGAAACAAAAACACAGACTACACTCGTACAGGCAAACAGCGTCTATGTCAGGATGGGCCAGATTATTGCATGTTTTTACTTTACTGACATTGAGACAATAGAGCTAGGGATACAGAACATGATCATTACCCAAAGAGACCCGTTTTCGGCCTTTAATAATAAAATAATAATACATGGAATTTATATCGCGCTTATCTTGAAAAAACAAATCAAAGCGCTTGCATTCGACCTATACAACACACAAGCAATCAGTAACAATTTATAGTTTTAGCAAATTCGAATGACGCGCACACACACAAACACACATACACGCGCGCGCGTCTCTATGGCTCAACTCCAATGCCCTCTCTTAGAGAACAGCCAAGAAAAGCTGCCCCTATTATCCCAACGAAAGTTTAAAAGTAGTAACGCCTAGTAATCTGGCCCATCCTCACAACATGGTATCATAGTAAAGTTTATCAGCATTCTTGCGTATAAGTAGTAGGCATCCGTCAGCCTCGGAATACTATGGAGTTGCGCTCTAGGCTCTAGTGCACAAAGCCTGAGTAAGTATGGAGGGCAAGCCGTTACCCATGCAGCATTTCTATACAAGGGCAAAAAGTTGTAAAGACATGTCATTATACCCCCCCCCCCCCCTTCACACACACGCGCGCGCGCTTGCACTTACACACACACACACACACACACACACACACACACACACACACACACACAACTGCATTACACGCCCGCAGGGCACCCCCAAATAGTTCTCTCTCTCTCTCCTCTCTCTCTCTCTCTCTCTCTCTCTCTCTCTGAAAAGTAATTTTATGGACCATACCACCATGACTTATGGGAGGCATAGATTTTCATCATAGATAGCTCCACATTGCGTATATACGGCAACTG
The DNA here is from genome assembly GCA_030674155.1 of Stramonita haemastoma. Lineage (NCBI taxonomy): Eukaryota > Metazoa > Mollusca > Gastropoda > Neogastropoda > Muricidae > Stramonita > Stramonita haemastoma. The sequence goes on from CM060331.1 coordinate 40,576,770, forward strand.
ACATGACATCACAAGATGTCATCAGCAAACTTTAAAGAACTGCTTTGCGCATAGTAGCATACCTAGACGGTTGTGGCGCACAATTCAGTCCAGAAAGCGAGGACTAAAACTCACCGTGTTAATTCCTGTCCCCATTTCCCTCATAGAATATCAGCGGAATGGACAAGCTGAAAATGCAGCGAAGATGATCATACCCTTGGAAGATCCCTTTCTGGCTTTTCTCATCTATCCCCTACACCCAATATTCTGGCCATCATGACGTAACAGCGCCCAAACAAAATGTTCTGACAACAGAGTCCCTAAAAGGAAAACTTCCCCTTGGGAATGGTGAGATTTTTGCACATATTTTTTTATGACTGTTTCTATCCACCATTAATGTAGCTGCCTTCCCACTTTTGGGATGTATGATGCATCAATGCACTCATGAAAAGTAGCAAACTGTTACCCATGCAGCAGACCCGCCCCCCTCTCCACCTCTGGAATGATCCATTGGAAAGGCAATGACCGATACGAATGGTTCCAGTACCGTCGCAGGAGCCACCAGAACGTTGCCAATACTACAGCCCCGAGCCGCGCTGGGACTCCAAATCCCCGATTTTTCCTCAGGGATGGTGTCTAGAACACAACACCTGTGTGCATGTGGGTTTTATATATATTATATATATATATATTTTATAATTTTGTCATCCGCTCCACAGGCACACGATGGCCTGCTCTTCCGAAAGGCGGAACGGGTTTTAACGTGTGTGCAAGATGTTCTGCGTGCGTTTGCACACGGGGCCTCGGTTTAGTCTCATCCCAATGACTTTGACATTCAGTTCGATTTTTCGTCAAACTGGGAAGAGGCTGGGTACGAACCCAGAAACTCACGGTTTACATATTGGCCAGCGAACGTCTTAACCATCCTGCCACATTTAGTAAGAGCCTAAATAATCCAACTTTTAACATCAAAGTAGGTTTGGTGCTCACATAAAGTAGCTGAACTTTAAGAGTTGATGGAAATCTGTATTAATACAAAGGAAAACATTTTCTTCGTAACACAGCATATTTAGTACATAGAAGTGAAAAGTGACAAACATCTTCCATAATAGTTGGCCATCACACTGTGAGCAGAAAGGATCAGTATTTGGTTTGCCATAACGTGAAATTCCATTTAAAAGCAATCTGTTTGACCTTTGCAAACATAGCTCTTCGATATTCTTAAAGATTCTACTTTACATACATAACTTGCTCTACAGATAATGGAATAGTAATCTTAACAGTCAGGGTATTCTAATAAGAATCAAGCCAGTTTTGTTGGTACACATCCTGCACTGGTCTTTTAAATTACTTTAAGAAGGATGAAGATCAACCACAATTCTCCATTGTCCAAACATAACCAAATCCGTGGGTGCTTAGAATCTTTCTAACATGTGTTACCTAATTAGTTCTCCCTGCTTCATCCTGTTTACATAACATATTGTAACATTGTTTAGGATATCTATGACCAGGCATATCCAAAATTCAACCAATATTTGAAGACCCTGGTAACAGTGTTAATAAAATAGGGTATGACCACAATCCCCAAGCAAATGTTATTTTTAACATCTCTGCCAGCCCCCAGGGCCATCTGGCAGATTTTTACCTGTATTTTTTCAGTGTCATTTTTTTGCTGAAAACCCCAATTTTCAGAATATAGAGGAGGATTAACTTCACCTTTATATACACAAATATTAAGAACTAGATGGTGGAAGATTCTTTAACCTGAAATACAATCTTTTGATACCAGCAACAGCCTTCAATGCTTTTCCACAGAGATTTTCAACACATTTTGACCAGTTCAATGTTGAACCAAAAACTACACCCAGATAATCATAACTAGATTCTACCTGTATCTGCTTTCCTGAGTAACACCCCTTTTTCAGACTTCTTAATAGATCCACCATTTTTAAAAACAATTACTTTAGTTTTGTCCATATTTTCAGAAAGTCCCCATTTATTACAATAATTTCCCAAACAATTTATCTTTTTTCCCCAAGTTGTGTGTGTGTGTGTGTGTGTTGTGTGTGTGTGTGTGTGTGGTGTGTGTGTGTGTGTGTGTGTGGTGTTATGTATGTGTACCAATTTTTAAAAAAAGCAAACAAACCCCAACAAAGCAATGCACTGCTGACATATGCCTATTTGGGGGTGTGGAGGCAGCAAAAAATAGAAACAAATAAGTGCATTGGTTTTTAAGTTTTACAAAGGGTGGGAAACAAGGGCCGCTAGTTATATTAGTAAATGCTGGATAACTACTTCACTTCCTGATCTTTTGTAATTTGTATACCTTCCAATCTTTCATAATTACTTCTACCCCCCCCCCCCCCAATGTTTCCAAATAACAAAACTGTATACCTCCCAATCTTTTGTAATTACAAGACTCTACACCCCCCAATATTTCATTATTACAAGACTCTATACCTCTCAATCCTCTGTAACTACTAGACTCTATACCTCCTAATCTTCCGTAATTACTAGACTCTATACCTCCTAATCTTCCGTAATTACAAGACTCTATACCTCCTAATCTTCCGTAATTACTAGACTCTACACCCCCAATATTTCATTATTACTAGACTCTACACCTCTCAATCTTTTATAATTACTAGACTCTTCACCTCCCAATCTTCCGTAATTACTAGACTCTACACCTCCCAGTCTTCCCTAATTACTAGACTCTATACCTCATAATCTTCCCTAATTACTAGACTCTATACCTCATAATCTTCAGCAATTACTTGACTCTATACCTCCCAATCTTTAGTAATTACTTCTACATCTCAATCTATCATAATAACTAGACTATACACCTCCCAATCTTCTGTAATAACTAGACTCTATACCTTACAATCTTTCGAAATTACTGGACTCTTTACCTCTCAATCTTTCGCAATTACTTCTACACTACCCACTCTTCCGTAATTACTAGTCTCTATACCTCCTAATCTTCCATAATTACCAGACTCTATACCTACCAATCTTTCGTAGTTACTGGACTCTACACCTCTCAATCTTCTGTAATATATTACTAGACTCTATGCCTCCCAATCTTCTGCAATCTACACATCCCAATCTTCCATAGTTATCAGACTCTATACCTCCCAATCTTTTTTTCAATTACCGGGACTCTACATCTCTCAATCTTCCATAATTACTTGACTCTATACCTCCCAATCTTTTTTCAATTACTGGGACTCTACATCTCTCAATCTTCCATAATTACTTGACTCTATACCTCCCAATCTTCCATAATTACTAAACTCTACACCTTCCAATATTTTGTAATTACTAGACTGTACACCTCCCAATCTTCCCTTATAAATAGACTCTACACCTCTCAATGTTTTGTAATTACTAAACTCTGTACCTCCCAATCTTTCATAATTACTAGACTCTACACCTTGTAATCTTCCTTAAATACTAGACTTTACACCTCTCAATCTTTGGTAATTACTTGACTCTATACCTCTCAATCTTTGCCATTACTTCTACACCTCCCAATCTTCCCTAATTACTAGACTCTATACTTCCAAATCTTTCATAATTACTGGACTCTACACCTCTCAATCTTTGGTAATTACTTGACTCTTTACCTCTCAATCTTTTGCAATTACTTCTACACCTCCCAATCCTCCGAAATTACTAGACTCTATACCTCTCAGTCTTTGATAATTACTTCTACACTTCTCAATCTTTTGTCATTACTAGACTCTTCACCTCCCAATCTTCTGTAATTACTAGACTCTACACCTCCCAATCTTTGGCAATTACTTCTACACCTCCCAATCTTCCATAATTACTAGACTATATACCTCCCAATCTTTAGTGATTACTAGACTCTTTACCTCTCAATCATTGCAATTGTTAGACTTGACACCTCCCAATTTTCCTGATTACATCTACACCTCTCAATCCTTGTGATTACTGCACCTCCCAATTTTTCATAACTACTAGTACATGTCCCAATCTTTCGTAGTTACTACTACACCTCCCAATCATTCATGTCTTTTATGTCATTAAAAAAACAGGTCTCTCCTTGTGAACAACAGCATTTTAGTGTGGGTATCATTGGTTTGCTGCCATTTAACAGAATTCATTGCAAGTATTTTCATGTTGGATCTCTCTGTTGATTTGTTTTCTGCACACACACACACACACACACACACACACACACACACACACACACACACACACACACACACACACACCACACACACACCACACACACACACACACACTTTGAAAAACTTTCCAATGTTCATGTTTTGTATCATTGTCAAGGTTTAAAAAAGTTCCTACCACCATTTCAAGATAAGTCACTGCAAGAAGTGTTAATCAATCCAAAGTTACTGTGTGAGATAGCATTGTCTCTGATGGGATCCCCAGTATTCTCTTTTTTATAAAGTACTACTGTGAAGATTGTGAAATTATAACACCCTACTGTGGCAATGTACTTTTTGCTTTATTCATGGCAGCTTTTACATGTAGTTTGCAATTGTTCATCTTACAGTTTCAGATTTTAAAGTTCTCTATTGTTCGATTGTTTTTGTTATTATTTGCATTTCTTATGCCATCTTTTGCAACATTCTTGTTATATATTTTTGTAATCAGTCTTCTTATGTACACAGTTACCAACGCACTTTTTAAAAACCCTTATCTCTTTATTGCCCCCCCCCACCCCCCCACCCCCACCCCAACCTCATCCCTCGTCTAATATCACTTTAAGTGTACAGACGTAAAATCAAAGATACACACACACACACACACACACACACACACACAACACACACACACACACACACACACACACACACACACACACACACACACACACACACACACACACACACACACGCATACACACGCGCACGCCGCGTGCACGCAAGCACGCACATCCTCTAATATCATTTTGGATTAAAAAAAATAATAAGAAGAGAAAATTAAACACACACACACACACACACACACACACACACACACACACACACACACACACACACACACACACACACACACACACACACACACACACAAAACACACACACACACACACACACACACACACACACACACACACACACACACACACACACACACACACACACACATTTGTAGAAAACACGGGAAAGCACACAGTATTTTTTAAAACGAAGTCTTTTTGCAAACTGAATAACCATAGGAAAAGCACAAGTGAATGGTATCGATTTCCAGCTGGTATTTTTAGACCAGAGCAGTCGACAGATTTTCACATTATGACGTAGTACGCCTTTTGGTGCCACGTGATACACACGATACGGCCGCCATGTCACGATCTAATAATGGCCAGGGACCATAGGATGTGAGTCACAAAGAAATTTATTTCATGTTTAGTTTGGGTCCGGTGTGCTCTTCTGTTTATGGCTCGGGACGTATTTGTGGTTGACAGTGTAAAAACTTGCCAACGTCAACGAGAAGTCAAAAGTAAGTATTTTGCTTTGTGTAAGCTATCTTTGACACAAAACGTTTGTTGGCCAATGCCTCCGTCGCGCTTCGATCTTTGTTCATAGTTTGTTGTTGAACTTGTTCAGCTTGAAAGCCCCGAAACAATGATTAGAGACGACATGTGGCCGCATGCTCTTTGATCACACAAAGCGATGTCTGGTCTTTAGATAAAATGCGCCTTTTCGTCCTACCAATTTCGTATTTTTCTTGAAAAAGAATGCCTTTTCCCCCTGTAAAAAAAATAATAAAGAAGAAATTCTGCAGAGCGAAGAGTGAGAGCAGAAGACTTCCCGTAAGCTAGTCTTAGGCCTAATGGGGGAGACAATGGAAAACTGTTTGCAGGGCCTGAAGATTTGCTAATGAAACACAGTTTGAGTTTAGTAAATGCAGTGTTTTGTTGTTACTGTGAAAGCTTTAAATCGACATAAAAACTGAATAAAGGAGGAAATATCTTGTTCAAGCTCGGACCTCACTTATGTGTACGAACTTAACTCATACTCATGGTAAAGGTTGGATGCTGTTGTTATCATTATTTACATCCCAAGGTTGGATTCAGCTAGCCTTTGGTTAGTATGTACTGTTTTGTACGTCTGAGTTTTGTTATGGCGTTGTTTGTACTTGTAAACACAGCAGGGCTGTAGAGTTCTTGGTAAAAACCACAGTGCAAAAACTGCAAATGCAATGGATTCACATGGTTACAGAGTAGACATTAGAATGTATTGGGTTATCATTATGTAGACCTAGACACAGTGAACTTGTCTATGTAGACCTAGACACAGTGAACTTGTCTATGTGCGCTCTGTACTTTGGGTGAAAAAAAATCTGTATTCAGTCACACAAAGAAATACCATGCACAGATGCATGCACACACTGTCACCCACACACACAGCACTTGACATACACATGACATGTAGACACACCAACCACACGCACACACACATACATGCATACACACACCAGCCACATGCACCAACCACACATAAAATGTAATGCATGCATGCCCGTGCATGCGCACACTCACACTCACACACACACACACACACACACACACACACACACACACACACACACACACACACACACACACATATTACACACTACACAGACATACACGCACATACATGCACACGCACACATGATGATACACACTCTCTCTCATTCTCATTCTCATTCTCATTCTCTCTCTCTCTCTCTCTCTCTCTCTCTCTCTCTCTCTCTCTCTCTCTCTCTCTCTCTCTCTCTCTCTCTCTCTCTCTCTCTCTCTCTCTCTCTCCACACACACACACACACACACACACACACACACACACACACACACACACATGCACACACACATGATGATACACTCTCTCTGTCTCTCTGTCTCTGTCTCTCTCTTTCTCTCCCCCTCTCTCAGTTCAGAGGTATGTTTTTTTTCTCTGTCTCTCTCTCTCTGTCTTTGTCTGTCTCTCTGTCACACACACACACACACACACACACACACAACACACACACACACACACACACCACACACACACACACCACACACACACACCACACACACACACACCACACACCACACACACACACACACACACACACACACACACACACACACACACACACACACACACACACACATAAGGGTTTCCTTAATCTTTGATAGCAAGTGTACCTCTTTGCAATTTCCTAGACCCCTTTTTTTTGTTTTTTATGAAACTTACTTTTGGCTACAACTTCTGATCCCAGGGGTTTGGTCATGGATTGGGTCTGCACTGCAAGCATAGCTAGAGCTAGGCAAGTGTAGGTGTGGCTTAGATAGATCTGACAACAGTCGTGTATAGAGCACAAATGAGGAAAAGAGATTTCTTGAGCCCCTGCTTGCTGCTTTCAGCTATGTGATGTAAGCTCTGCCGCAACTTGATCAGTGCGAATTTTATTAATTTTCTTAAATACTTAATTATTAAGAGATAATACTAGTGCTAGTAGAAAATAATATGTGCTAAGCTGTAACGCTAACAGTGTGAGTGACTGACTGTGAGCAGTTAAAAAAAATGCCCAGAACAAGTTATGTTTGGATCAGGTTTGTGCAGTTCAGGGTCTTGTGTTATCCAAAATCCAGTGACAAGAAAATCTTTTAGTGACACTGCAAAATGTACAGAGATGTGGAACTTGTATAAAATTCTGCAAAGTTTGCAACCTTTCTCTGACTTTCATACTGAGATAAAATCAGGTAAAACAAATGAAAACAAAGCTTAACGGGTGAGAATACTTTCAGTAGAATTTGGTTTTAAATTTAAATGAAACATGCAGGTCCAGAGACTTTTCTTTTTATCTCCAATAAAACTTAGATCATATGAGGCTAAAGTCAAGATCTGTTGTTTCTTTTTTTCTTTTTATAAATTAAATTGCTCCTGTAATTTTTATTTTATTTTTATCGATGGCTACATCAATATCATCAACTTATAATCAGTATTATATAATGTTCATGGGTCATGATTATAATGTATCTAATATAATTGTGCTGTTCATTATTTTTATTACAGATGCGGCTTTAGGATAAAACCTGATAGAGGGCTGCTCCTGTCAGGACCTCCTGCTCATTGAGTTCTTTCCATCCCATACCGCCCCTGCTTCCTTTTTCCACCCCAGTTCTGGCGTCCCACAAGCAATGAACATGGGGCAGAAGGTCTCCGGTGGCATCAAAACCATCTCCAGCTCCAGAGAGCCCACTTACAAGAGTGTCGCCCGTGAACCAGCCTTTAACCCCGACTACCAGAAACCAGCACGCCTGGATGCTTTGCTGGACATGCCAGCAGTGCCAAGAGAAGTGCAATACAAACATGCCTGGAATCCTGATGATCGCTCCCTCAATATTTTTGTGAAAAATGAAGATCTCCTGACCTTTCATCGCCACCCTGTGGCTCAGAGTACTGACTGTATCCGTGGTCGCTATGGCTATACTCGTGGCCTGCATGTTTGGGAGATTGTGTGGAGCACACGGCAACGGGGGACTCATGCAGTGGTTGGGGTGGGGACAGCAGAAGCCCCTCTTCACTGTGTGGGCTACCAGTCACTGGTGGGAAGCAATAAAGAATCTTGGGGCTGGGACCTAGGTCGCAACAAACTATATCATGACATGAAGAACCAGCCAGGCATCACCTATCCTACTGTGCTGAACTCTGATGAAAACTTTGTGGTTCCAGACAGCTTTTTGGTGATTTTAGATATGGATGAAGGCACATTGAGCTTCATGGTGGATGGTCAATACCTGGGGGTAGCCTTTCGCAACCTGAAAGGCAAGAAACTTTATCCCATTGTCAGTGCTGTGTGGGGACACTGTGAAATTACCATGCGGTACCTTGGAGGATTGGATCGTAAGTGACACAGCTTGTCACCTTTTTTTAATAATCTGTTACTTGCTGTCTTTTTACTGTTTTCAGTGGGTTTTTTCCCCTATTTTTTTCTTGTTTTGTTTAATTCTGAAATGTTCATGCATTGTTTATGATAGTTGACAGAGTTGTACCAACCATCATACTTTTTTGAAATGTGATGATGAATTATGTTGCAGCCAGAATCAACAAGCAGCAGTCATGACCATGGCATGACAATTGTGTTGGATTCAAGTATTCAGGCAGTCCGGGAAGCTGTATAGTGATAGTCCCTATACACTACACTTCTACAGTACCTGAATTTGGATTTAAAGGCCCTTAAAAAGCCCTATGCCATGGGCTATAAGTATAATAAAGTCTTCAATTCTTTCCCCACCAATTCTTTATGAATCCTTGGGAGGGGGCGGAGGAGGGGGCATGAAGTTAAATAACTTCTTAAAGTTCTTTTTACTAGTTTTGCCATTTAGCTGAATTTTACTTAAAAATGATTTGAATTAGTGTGAAGAGCAGATAATCTCAGAAGTACCAAAATAATAGAGCTATAACTAGGCCTTGCCAGTATATGCTTATTTTCTTACTTCCCAGTCCATTCTTTTGCCTTTGTTCAATCAAGGAGGTCTGACAACTCCCTCCCTCCCCCTCCCTTTTATTTTTGAAAAATTTTAGATGCTATATTTTGCTTGTATTTTGTTCTGGCAACCAGGTGATACACTGTATACAGTGATTGTGGTCATTGGAATGGGCGCAGGATGTCAAATGATTTATCAGGCATTCTGCAGTGTTGTTTGCCTGTATGGCATTTTTGGTTTTTTGATGCCTCGTCCTTCAAGATGTTGCTGTTGGTCAGTGTTCCCACACCACTCATTTCAACCTCTTCACCTCATCCATACCCAGATTCATCATGTTGCATCCTCAGTGTCAGAAGTCCACAGGGATCCCATCAAGTTCAGGCTGCCATGGGGCTACCTGCCAGAGGGGCTCAACACTGCTACTGTGTTACTTTGGTTGTATTCATTGGTTCCTGTTCTGAGTTAATAATAATAGCAGTTAACATACGCAGGACACCAGGTACTGAGGTAGTGCAGTGGTGCTAAGCCTGACAACTGACAACAGTATTAGCTCAGTCATGTAGCCAGACTGAGTGAGTCGCCCACCCCAGGTGTGTGAGGTGGTGACCACAATTTTGATGTAGCTAAACTAAAGCAAAATATTTATTTTTGTCAAATCAAGATTAATTTTTGTTAGGGTTAATTCTAAACTGTGTCACATCCTATGATTCTGTTGCATGATTTTGTGCTTGATTTAATTATTTGAAAACCATGGTGTGTATGTGTGTGTGTGTGTGTACGTGTGTGTGTGTGTGTGTGTGTGTGTGTGTGTGTGTGTGTGTGTGTGTGTGTGTGTGTGTGTGTGTGTGTAGTCCAGTCATGATAAGCCTATAAGGTGGTAAACAATAAAACACATTTTTAAGTTGTTTTGATATAATATAAATCCCTTTGCTTAATAATAAAACGTATCAATTTCCGCTAAAGAAAGGTTCTTGAGCAGATGACATGTCATGTATGTTGAAGCCTATTTCCCATTTTCAGTATAAATTTTTCTTTCAGAAAGGAGGAGGCCATTTTCTGTATGCCAAAGGATGACAAAATGGACGATAGTGCATGCATGCTGTGTCATGTTTCTGAAGACATCATTCCCAAAGTTGGAATGCGGCTACCTTAATAATATATAAAGGGTCACACTTATTTGAAATGTATGCATGCATGCACACTATTACTTCATGAAATTGAATTTGTATGCAGTTGCCATTATCCTATCTGCCATGACTTTTTTTATATTATTATTATTGAAAGGAAGGTACTGGCTCAGTGGTTGTGTGTAGTCTACCACGAATCAGTGACTTAAGCTGCTAGCAGACCATCCATATTCTGCACTTGACTTTTTTTTTTTTTTTTTTTTTTTTTTAGAACTTTTTGACTTTTTATTTATTTTTTTAACACATCATTCATGCAGTGATTTACTCAGTGCTATGAGCATAAGGCCTGAATTTTTGGTAATTGCACATGTGAGTAGCAGTCCCAGTTATTGAATAATGGCATTTTTATTGAAATTGAAACAACTTCTTGGTTGATTGATATTTAATGCTCAAGGAGTTCAATCTGTCAATTTATCCACCAGGAGCTGTGTTAAATATTTTGTAAGTTCTTTCTTACATTGATGATGAAGATTTATTGCTATTACCTGTTAGAACTTCAATTAAAAAGAACCATGATTAATAAATTTTTAATCATACTAACACTGTGGTAACACAGGGTTCGCGATAACCGGTAATTGTCGGTATTTTACCGATTGTAAATAGGGAATACCGAAAATTTTCGAAGCAGCCGGTACCGCGAACCGGTTCTGTTTGCCTGTGACCGATTAGATTTCCGTCTCCAAAAAAAAAAGTCTGAAGTGAAGTTTTCTGACAGTCTGTCATGCGCCTGTACTGTGCTTACGCACCTACCCCTTCCCACCCCTTTCGACGACCATCTTTAGCGCCAGCCTCATTATTAGCCTAGCACGCAGAACAGCAAGCTTTACTGTGAAAGAATAGAGCTTCGCGCTCTTCTCGGCATGACAGCGACTTCCATTCACATCAAGTAAATGGGGCCTAGATTTATTTATTCTGTATTCTTTTAATCTTTTATATCGAGGATAATGGAATAAGCACTCCTGTGCTTTTTCACATCCAGTCCCCGTGTGTATGCAGTTTTGTAAATGTAATCGTTCCCACCGGCACACGACGGCCTGCTCTTACGAAAAGCGAAAAGCGAGGGTCTATGACTATGAATTTGCGCGTTGCTTTCAGAGAGAAGAGTCGAAAACCAAATCTAAAATGAACAAAGATCTAGATGAGTGCTAAGCATAGAAACAAGAAAGAAGAATATAAGTCACAGGAATGATGCCATGCAAAACAACAGACGGACACGGACAGTGGCACAGGCGCTAGAAAAAAATCCTATTTCCTTCGTGGCTTCATGCCCAAGAAGCGAGTGGCAGCAAGCAGCACGGCAGTCAAAGTCTGAGAGATTCGCGTTCAATTTAGATTTAGTTTTGCTGCCCAACAATCCCCCCCCCCTCCCCCACCCCCTCACTGAATAGTTCCGTTTTGTTCACAGTACGTACCGGATTTTATTTTCTGGGGACCGATTTTTGGGGAGTTGGTCAAGATGTCTCTGAAATGGCAACTCGCAGTACCGGTTTTTAAAAAATCCTAGCGCGAACCCTGTAACAGTAATACTAAACACGAAAATAGAGTAAAAAATCAGTTTAACTGCTTTGTTATGTAATAAGAGAACCACAGGCTCTGTGTCTACAGAATTTGCTTTTTTCATCCTAAGAATGACACCTTTCAGCTACCATATATATAATATATATATGATGAATTACACAGTGACATAGTCCTTTGATGAGAAAAATAGAAATAATAGGTCTGCCACAAAGTCTGCTGTTTTGATTTGATTTGATTTATTTTGATTTATTCTTTTATATCGAGGATAATGGAATAAGCACTCTTGTGCTTTTTTACATGTCAGGTGTGCATGCCCTTGTTGGCTTGTTACTGTTTCCAGAATTCTTTTATCATACTGTTTCAATGTAAGGCTGATTATGTGTTGTATGTGTGTGCAGCGGAGCCCTTACCACTGATGGATATATGTCGCCGAGCGGTACGGAGCCAGGTTGGCAAGAACCGTCTGCACTTCATCAAGGACCTGCCCATTCCTAACTCACTGAAAATGTACTTGTGGTACCAGTCCTAGCACCTGCCTCCCCCATTGCTGTGCCATCCACTTTCCCTCATACTGTCATAACTATCGCTCCTTCATCCAAATCCCTTGAACTCACCATATGCATCTGCAGACAAACACATAATCATGCTCCAGCATGCACATGCTTTAGCGTGTGCCACACACACACACACACACACACACACACACACACACACACACACACACACACACACACAACACACACACACACACACACACACAAACCCCCCCACACCACACACACACCATGCATACAACATTCTCATACAATACACTGACATCATCATGCTGTGCTCACACTCACAGTGTCCAAGGACAGGTTCATTTCAAAGCCAACTCAGACCACCTCTGGAATTGTCTCTGGATTCCACTGCTACAATCCTTTGTGTGTCCAGACTTCCACTCCGCCTGGAAACCACATCCAAGGGGACATTGAACTGCCTCCTCCTCCTCTCAGATTCCCACAGTGGAAGTGTGAACAGAACTGGTTTCATGCAGTGACTTTGTGAGGAATGGCTGGTTTAACCAGGGAGGGTACATACTACATGTATGTATTCTAAAACCACCTTGCTGTCAAAGTCTCCAGTGTATCATTGGATAGATGGTGTCTCAGTTTGTGGATTAGTTTTCTATGGAAAAAGTGCAGGACATGTCTGGTTGAGAGAGGAGAGGAGAGAGAGAATTGTGTGTGTGTGTGTGTTTTGTTGTCTTTAATTTAGCGTCTATTCACTCTCGTGGTATTAGACGTGTGTGTGTGTGTGTGTGTGTGTGTGTGTGTGTGTGTGTGTGTGTGTGTGTGTGTGTGTGTGTGGAGAGAGAGGAGAGAGAGAGAGAAGAAGGTGTGTGTGTGTGTGTGGTGTTTGTGTGTGCGTGTGTGAGAGTGAGAGAGAGAGCACACATAAGAAGCTGGAGCTATGAGTGACAAGAATGTGCTAAACGTTTCTCAGATTGTTCTCCACAAATATTTTGATAATGATGATTGCCTATCATTGTAAAACTGACATCAAAATGGGTGCTTCCTTCAGACCCAAATGTCCAGCTGAATCAGACAGAGAATTATATTATGCAAGGTTGCAGATCTTCAGTCTGAGTGCCTCTATCACACAGGCGAGGTGTTGCAGGCTCCAACACTGAGAGTGAGTGACCAGTACCAGTGCTACAGGGATTGACCAGTCTCCTGTTGAGTGGGATACTGTCTGGACACCATGGAGTGGCATCATTGGGGTGGAAGGAGTTCACTGTATGACTGTATGCTGTGGGTGAGGGTGAAGAATGAACAAGTGCAGTCAGCCGTGAGCGGACACGTCTTACTTTAGTCGTTTCAAGTGCAATCCTAATTGATCAATACAGCCCAGTAGATAATGTACATTATGGTTTTGTTGTTGTTATCGTTCTCTTTTCATACTGCTCTGTTGTGTGTGCGAATGTAGGCCAGTTGTGTTGTACCATCTATCTGTTTCAACCACTACTCGATGTTTCCATTTTGTATTATTATTTATTGATTTGAGATGTGTTATATATGAAGGAGACTGAATGTTAATTTTTTGTTGTTGTTGATTTAAGATGTGTTAGTATGAGGGAGACTGTATGTTATTGTTAAATTTTTGAGTTAAATAGAAAATAACTCTGTGTGTGTGTGTGTGGTGTGTTTCAAGTGCTGCTTTAGTAGATGATATTACTACAATGTGAGTGCAGCTTTGAGTGCTGAAGTGTGTACAGTAAAAAAAAAGATGTTAAAATGGTTAAAATGCTTGTCTTTTAAAATGTTGTCAGGCTAGGTTACAGGTGGAGGGTGAGACTGCCAGGTGGTGAGGGCACCCAACCCCTGAACTGATGGTAATTGAGGGCACAGACTTGAGCTTCCACTCAAGTGAGAGTCCCCAGTGAGGTACCCATTTGAGCGCATACTTTTTGTTGGGCTTAAACACTTGAACTGGCTTTATTCCACATGCCCTTTAGATCAGATTGTAAGAGCCTAGGTCTCAAAAGCGAATGCTCATAGAACATTTTGCTTTCTTAAAAACAAAGCCACTTTTTCTAGAAAGTAGGCCATTTATGGTTAGTTGCCTGAATGACACAAATATACCCAGCATGCACCCTTGTACCTAGAGAAAAAAAAAGGTCTCCACAAGGTTCAGCTTGCCCAAAATAGTGATGATATAGTGAAAAAATCAGTGCAATACCCCCAATGACTCACCAAGAAGCTCAAAAAGAAGACAAATCAAAGTTGACAGTTCAGTTTTGTTTTGTTTTCAATGTTTAGTTTATTTTTATTGATTGCACAAAACCATCAAAGGTATTTCAGAAGTAACACCATGGTTAAATAGTACAATTTGCATAAATCCATCATGGTAATAGCTAATCTACATGTTTACATATGCATGGCTATAGAGTATAGTGGGAATGACAGTTTTCCTTAGGTTTGTATCATGAGTAGACATAATTATGTGTATGCATACAGAGGAAACAATTCCATGCATACTCATGCCCACCTTTAAAATTGCTGAGTGGTTTTGCCCCCTCCCCCCCTCACATTTATTTTTAAACACCGAAAGAGAACTTTAATATATTGTGTTCAGAATTGTTAATGTCAGAGGAGAAGAGAGAAAGAGAGAGAGAGAGAGAGAGAGAGAGAGAGAGAGAGAGAGAGAGAGAGAGAGAGTAATGAAGTGGTGAGTGGTAAGGTTACTTCAAATACAAACCTGTACTGCTACTGTAGCAGTATCAGCCGCCATATTGCATAGGGAGAACACAGATAAATCTATGTTGATGTGTAGCAGTATATGAAGCATTTTTTTGGTGACATTATAACTGTATGCCTATCGAAAGGTGGGGGACAAAAGTACCCATTATAAAGATAAGAAAGTTCAGATGTTCTCTTTTAAAATGCTTAAAATTAGTTTTTTGATTAGTACTTCAGACTTCTCTAACAGAGAGCACTGATAATAGAGTTTTCTCATAAAACCTGTACAAAACTCATGATTCTGTCCACATTTCACATTGGAAAAATTAGTTCCCATGATTTGCTTCTTCCAGAATGGTTCACTGATGTTTTCCATTTGGTTAAAAATGTTGCGAAATTGTGGTTTGTTAGAAAATGCCATGTCTGCTAATGTTGGTGGTGACTATGCTTCGACAAAAACAAAGAAGACTGGTGATAAATTGGTTCAGAAATCAGTGGTTAAAATTGATGTGGCAGTACCTTTAGTTTCGTGCTAAGTATGATGAAATCGTTAAGTTGGTGATGGCAGTACTAGTCGTGCTAGTGATAAATCATGATTTGTGATGACAGTACATGTACTGAAGTCATTGAAACACCACCCCCCCAAAAAAAAAACAACCAATAAAAGTATAAATGCACAAAAAGCAATAGTTCATTCTGCAGATTTGTTTTTCAAGACTGTTTCCATCAGTGATGTCAGTTTCATTTGAGTAGGTATAATAAACATGAATATTATAATATATGTAATGAAAGCTGCCAGTGAAAGTACCTCCTTGCCCATATTTTCTCAAGGCAATCTCAGGCCAGTAGAGCAGCAAGCCTGAGGTAAGCCCTGCCACAGAAGTTTTTAAGGAAAATAATTCAAAACACTTTTTGACTCCTTCATGAGTGTCATTTTATTTTGGGGGCAGCACTAAAGAACTGTTCTTCAGATTCCTTCAGTTATGTTAATCGTGTGCCAAAGCTTGGGCCTCAGTGTTTGGTTTCCCTGTCCATTCTGCACTGTTGTCAGTCCATCCATTTTTTCTGACTACTTTAGTACTTTGTATTTCCTTTCTTCAGCAGTCCCTAGAAAGTTACAGTCGCAAAGCCTGTGGACCATGTTGGTGGCTGTATCATATATGAAGTTTTTTCTAAGCAGTGGCGAATGCTTGTCATAAGGACCAATTATCTTTTGATCATCTGACAGTGACACGCTTGTCCATTAGTGATATATGTTTACAGTATCTGAAAATAGATTCCTTTCAATTACACCTCATTTCAATGGCATCACTTTTTTTTTTTACCTAGATCTACTGTCATGGTTAATGTATCACATGCATACAGAAAGGTGGAGATACCAAATTACTCAGGAGTGTTATGCTTGTGTTTTATGGAGATGTTCTTGTCCTTCCTACAGGTTTTGGCCTGAACAATGACGATGTTTTCTCTTACTACCCTTTTTAGAATTTCTGGTTTAGATTCCACTTTGTTGATGATGGATCTAGGATACATGAGCTGTTAGAACAGTTCTTGTTTCTGTCAAAAGTTCAACTTGATAAACCTCTTTGTTGTAGATTGAAAGAGTGACAGTTAGCCTTTTTTTTAATTGGTAAAGGTTACATAGGTAAAGTTTATCGACTCTCAAAAAAAATAGTATAAAACTTAACATAATCCTGATATTGTGGCCAGTGGTGTTATAAATGTGGATTGCTTCTGAGTAGTCTGAGAATATTTATTTCCTACCAAGAATTAAAAAAAAAACACAAAAAAAACAACCAGTATTTTTATCATTGATGTCACTGTTACTCTATCCATCTCTTATTTTGAGAACATCATACATAATTCAAGACAAACTCCAAGCTACTCATTTCTTTCTGTACATTGACTGTCAAATCCAAAGTATTATTTTCTTCCCTAGCAGAATCACATAAGATCTTGAAAATGGTTTATAATCATGTCACCATTTGTCCTTTCAATTATGCACAGTAAGGAAAAAATTATAGAATGCCTGTTGTTTTAGAGCTATCTCTTTTCACAGAACATGACATTGGCAGTTACTAGGTCAGGTTAAGCCATCAACCCTGAAAGCGGTGGGGTTATTTCAGGCATATATATTATCCATAGAAGTCATGTAGCTTAAGCTTGTGCTTCTGAGCTGGGGCTGGGAAGGGGTTTACAAATGAATTGCTTCAAATTAATCACGTGACTGCCTTTGGCAATCACAGCCAAAGGCCAGATAAAGAGTCACAAATCAGTACATTATTTTATCTGTCGAATGCTGCATTCGATTTTTGTCAGCTTCTTCCCTGAAATAAATACCATACCCAGGGCCTGAGGACATCCCTGGCACCGATGATGGCTAATGTCAGCAGAAGTGTGACCATTGAAGGACATTACCCACAGGCAGATTCCATATGAAGATGGTACCATCCAAGCAGTGAAGTGTAGCCCTCAGCAGCCAGTGTATTGCTGACTGTGACTTTGCTCTTGGCCCGGAGCTGTGATTATCTGTCAGACACTAGCATGTGGTTGATAGGAAGAATTTTGTTCCTTGGTTCAAGGTTAACTTTGTTTCCAGTTTGGTTTTGATGTGGCGCAGAAAAAGAAACTTCAATGTGTACCATCAGCTCAGAATTATTCTTTCCTTACATGTCAGGCAGTATACTGTGTATAAAGGAATTTCATGTGCTTTTATTTCAGACCTGAAGCTTTGGAGAAAAGTTTTTTGGTGGCGTTGTTGATGGCATTGTTGTTGTTGCTGTTGTTGTTGTTGGTCATTTGCCATAACTTAGAGTATACTGTTTTGAGTGCTGCGTCAATGTGGAGTAAAAAGAATCATTGTAAAGCATTAGTGCATTGTTGACTTATGTTTCATTTGCAGCAAGAGAGAGAGAAAGAGAGAGAATGAATGTGTGTGCGTGCGTGCGTTGGTGTGATTTGCAATGAGAGAGAGAGAGGTGTGTGTGTGTGCGCATATATTAAAAAAGCGAATATATGGACTTGTTTTTAAAATGGAGCTGTTTCTATCTGGTCTGGTGTTGTGGTAAGTGTGGGGGGAATGGTCAGAAATCCGATAATAGCAAGGTTAAACTGGTAGTGAACATAGGTCTGATTATAACCAATAGGCTTCTTCTCTGCCCTCCCAGGCAAATGAGATTATTCCTCAATACTCTGTGTTTCACTCTTTGATATATAAATGATAAAAATTCAGTTTCAAGAGTGGTTAAGCTTTCAAGCTGCTACTCAATACTCTATGTTTCACTTTTGATATAAATGATAAAAATTCAGTTTCAAGAGTGGTTAAGCTTTCAAGCTGCTACTCTCTCATGAAAAAAAAATGTCTGATGATCAGTTGACTAGATTTTTCTCTCCTTGATGTTTGATTTTAAGGGGCGAATTTACACCCCTTTCACCCAAATATGTTTTTTTGGGGGGCTGTTGAGGTGTGTTTTTTGTTTTCGAGGTGGTTGTTATTTTCTCTCTCTCTTTTTTTTTTTTTTAATAGGGGGAGAAGTTAGATACAGCTTTTTTTTTTAATGAATGAAAAACCTTGTAAGATTTTTGTTAGATTTCCTGTTAATTAAATTGACCTCTACTCTTCTTGGGTCCTTTATCTGTGTTTGGTAGGTTTTTTTTTTAATGAACAGTTTCTTCCATTCTCCGATCCACTAACTCTGTAAAAATTATCCGTTTTGCTTTGTTTTCATAGTGAAACAATTGAACATGATTCTATTAAAAAAAAAAAAAAAAATCCCATCTCCTAGTCCACCTCGTGCCTCGACTGTACTCCTTTTTAAAAAAAAAATTTGTTAACATTTAAACTTTGTTGTTGTTGTAAAATTGGTGTGTTTTTCTGGCCACTCCCCCTTCACAGTACTTTTTTTTTTTTTTTCTTTTACTGCTCTTGTAACTAAAGACTGGCTTCAGAAACTGTTTATGAGTTTTCTCTTTCTTTCTTGAGGTAGCAGCTTCATTGTTCTTTTTTTAGTTGCACAGTTCTACTTTCAATTTTGACAGACCTGGGGAAAAAAAGAGAGAGAAGTCATCATCTAGATTGTGTATTCAGATGTCATGCACTATCATGGCATAGCAAGAAGGCACCCCTAGAATACATAGAAATATAGACAGAAGTGTACCAAGGCTTCATGATAACAGTTGCTCAGGCCTCTAAGTATTATTAAGACTCATTGGATTTATGCTTTTGGCAAATGTGTAACCACTGTTACAATGTTTTATATTACATTACATTATATGCTGTTCAGAAAACAAGCCATTGCTGAAGTCGGATGCGCTGGGCTTGACATATGTATAGCAGTGCAACACATTTTCGGTCATATGACAGACAACAACGAGACACTGAAAAATGGTTCTGAAGACTAATTCTATGATGGTGGTTATCTGAAGCCTCTCTCATCTTGTGAATGACATGACTGAAAGGGGGGTATACTATGGAGGAAGCAAAGCCTACATAGAGAAGTTGTCTTATATTGCTGTTACACTGACAGTCAAGAATAAGGCACAGTCTGTGATTGTCAGCTGAGGTCTTGAATATGAACTCCTGCAGAACATCTTGGTTACGTTTTAAAAAAAATCCATCCAATCTTTCATAGTAGAAAAAGACCAGCTGTGTCCAGTAGCATGGCAGACACAGGCACCACAGCATGCATCCCAGAGAGAGAGAGAGAGTTGCTTTTCTGTCAAGGTACTGTGACATTATTAACATTGTAACATTATGAACAAGGACAAAAAAGGCAGTGTCTTTCTGACATAAAGAAAAGATTTTGTAAACATTCTTCATCTTAGTGTTGTATTCTCAGATTTGTGAAGCAGAAGAATTTTCAAATACTAGTTTGGGGGTTTCTGATTAAAAACTGATAATACTTATATGAAACGGACATACTTTATTGTGAAACTACTGATTTATGACGAATAGTAATATATACTGATATACTCCAGTGTGCATTACTGACACTGATATATTAGATAACTGATATACTCCAGTGTGCATTACCGCTACACCAAGGCTTGAGGCAAAAAATTCCACGTTTTCATTGAAGCCCAGTTGTGACATAGCAAGGTAAATGGAATTTTCTCTCTTACACAGCTTGTGGGTTTGGGAGTGTTTTTTTTTATGAAAGTGAATGTAATGAGAGTACCAGCTGTTGGAACGTTTCCTGATGATATTACTGCCATGTGTACTGCTTTGTTCATTACGTGGGTCTGTGCAATATTGTTATTGTTTTATCTGTTTATAATTCTGTTGCTTTCACAGTGTATAGAATTTAGGTGTGTATATAATACTATATCTGGTCAGCTTTAAAAAAAAAAAAGTCAGCCGTTTAACCCCCTATGATTACTCTCTTAAAGTTGTCCTGTTGATTGGCTTAGATCTGTTGTTGAAGTTATGGTCATTGAGATTAACTTAATAGAAGTACTGAAAGAGGAGGACTACTCTACTGCCTGGAAGAAGTAGAGGTGGAGAAATTTCATGTCCACAAATGTTATACAGTTTCATATACCCCCAACTAAGAACAACACAGCATGCACAGGACAAAGAGCAAAGCCAAAGGATTGGACACAAAACAGCTAACGTTCTATCACAGATGAGAAAGTTCAAGCTATGTTCTGCATCATGCAGAAAATGTTTTGTGGTGTTGTTTTTCGTTGTTTTTTTAAAATGTTTTTTTTGTTTTTTGTTTTGTTCCTTGGCTAGAGCTCCAAGGTTCACCAATGGTGAGATTTATGTGTTTGTAATCCCCAACCACCACCACTACCCCACCATTTAGGCAGCCACATTCTGACTTAGTGGAGTTCTTTTTTTGATTTAAAAAAAAGTCATTTGGTGAAATAAAGCAGCTTTCTGTCTCCTCAGTGTGATACTTATTGTAAACTGACCATTGTAGCACAAGCCATGAGCCATATGTAAGGATGCTGCAATTTTGCATAAAGCAGTGAGTTAGTGGAAGAAATATGCATCAACAAGGCTGTTTTACAGACTCTTAAAGGATGTAACATTAATCTATTAGCTATGCTGTTTTGGATGAAGACACTTTAAAAAAAAAATTGCATAAGGATTCAGCCAGCTGTTTACAAGAAGTCAGATGATAATCATGCCTGGCAGTGGAGCTGCCGAATATTCAGGCAATTGAAAGGGAGTGATAAGCATATCTGTCAGACATCGATTTGAAAAAAAAAAATTTTTAATGCGAGATAGATGTGTAAGCATTGATGTGTCATAAAGAAAATACTGTTTGCGACACTTTGGGTATAATCATCAATGGTGCTAAGTTGAGGCCATGTTATAAAAGGATGGAAAATGCTTTGAACAGTAATTCAGTAAGAGATAAAGGTGCCCCATAATCAAAGGGGAATGTGATGGTGCTGAAGATCATAGCTTCTGATCTTCGGCACCATCATCATGATATTGGTCCTTACATGAAGAGGGTTAACACCTGTCCAAAGCTACATCAACTTGAGGAGTGTACTCATATCTGGACTTAAGGCTGATCACATTGCTGTTAAACATATACACAAGACATCAGAAAGCATATGCTTTTTATCATCCTTGTCAGCTGAACAGAAACAGCATTATAATACAAGAATAACAAACACAAAAAATGATATTAAATTGATGGAGAGTTAAGGTAGCCAGTGTTTGACAGAGAGCTAAGGTTAGAAAATTACAATTTCTGAGGTTGTGAAGAAAGTAACCTGAGATAAACACAAAAATGAGTTTGACAGTTTTGTGTTTATGTGCAGCAGTACTGATGAATGTGGTGTCATTGTTGAACGCTGTTTGTCAGGACTATAAAGTGTGTACACACCATGGAATCCCATGAATGATATGCTTGTGTGTTTACCATCTTCAGATGGTGTGCAGGGCATGTCATGGGCTGTGAAGTGCAAACACGTATAGATGGCAGGGCAGTATGTCCATAATCATGTGTGTCCGCTATTACATAGAGGGTATGTGTGCCAGCCTCCAGAGAACATGTATTTTCTACTAAATATGTCTGCATGAAAACTGCGTTTGTCCCTGTCAGAGTTGTATGTTGCTGTGCCCCAAGTTCAGAGCTATACATGTCATTTGTATGTGCACACAAAGAAGCAAGGATACTGTACCAGTGTTTTGACCACTTAAGGGTGCAGAAGTGACAATGTCTGTTGGTGTTCAATGCTGGGTTTGGTGTTTGCTAGCTGTCCTCTGTCAGCATAGTGAAGGCTCTGTTGTGCTCAGCGCCCCGTATCCTTTGATGATGTGGCAATCATAGAGAAGAACTGGTGTAGCCATTACTCTGTACTCCGGATTGTGTTTCCAGCTTTGCTTAGAAGAAGGAATGGATATATGTGTGCCTCTTTTTTTAAAATTTTATTCTTCCTATTTTGTAAAGCAATATGGCTGAAGAGAAATTCAATGAAAAGATATGAGTTCAATGATGATGAATGAATATCTCAAATTGCATGAAAAAAATGCCCCCCCCCCCCCCCCCCCCCCCCCCCCCCCCAAATCTTATTGTTTATGTAAAAAACTAAAAAAGAAGTTTAAAAAGTCTATTGAAAACAGTTAAGAATAGATCGAATCTAACATAAGGTTCTAGTAGAAAATAAATTTGCATGAAAAAAGTAAGGGTCTTGTCTGGTATGCTGACACAAAGCAAATAAAAGAATTTAAAGACATTCATATGTGAAAGTAGACATAGGCCTATCTTTACCAGATGCACATGTGGAACAAAGACTGAAAAAATAAACAAAAATAACAAGAGGGTGGGGGGGGGGGGGGGGAGGGCTGTAAACAAATTAAAAGAATAAAACATTGAAAACATAAAAGAGTGAATACATAAAAATAATGAAAAACAACCTGCTACATGGAAGAATAAAAACAACAACAATGAAATGACATAACAACTGTTACCCAAGGGTGGTGGGGATAGTCGCTGGGGGGGGGGGGGAATGAACAGTCCCAAACCCAAAAGCTTGTTGAATTTGAAATGGCCTACAGCATCCATTTGCATCGCTGACAAAGTCAGGACTATCAGATCAGTTAGGATGTAGCTTCCCCTTCGCCACAACTGTTAATTATGCACCTTTTGCCCAGGTTAAGGTTGTAGGTTAGGAGCAACATTTACTTACTATATATAAAAACTGATTTCAGAAAAACACACCTTCAAACCAGAAATTATATCCTGAAAATGGGGGGAAATAAATCTATTTTTGGTGTTGTAGTAATTTTCTGTGGGCCATGGATGTAAAATGTACGCAGCGTTAAACAAAAGTCGTAGTTACGTATTTGATGATTTTGCATTTTAGTCTATGTTGTTTGTTTAATTTCTGGTTGCATCTGCCACCAGGGGAAAAAAAAATGTAACAAAAGTTAATTGTATTCCAAAATAGAATTGGGAGTTTAAAAATACAAAACAAAAAAACCACCATATGGTACAACTTGTTCAATTTTCATATCAAAGCGAAGAAGGAAACGTATGTCAATCTAGTCAGATGTGTAGGTGTTCTCTAAACTGCGTGAAACAATGAAAGTTCTGCACCCATGGCCAGTATTTGTATCAGTACATTAATTTTGCTGCAAGTGCATAACTGATGCCTTCATGCAACAGCTGTTGCTGTGTTGGTGTGTTAACTGATTAGGGGAGGGGGAGGGTGTTCAAGTTAATGATGTGCCAGTTGACAAACAAAATAAACGAAGGACAATGAAGTTAATTGTGTAAATTTAAGCACAGTTTGATAAACCTTCAAATGAAAAGAGTGTCTTAGTGGACAAAGGAATACCAACTTTCAGGTCATTGGACTCTCCTTTTCCTTTTTAGTTTTATCAGCCAGGGGGCCAGCATAGCCTAGCGGTTAGAGCGTTGAGCTTGTGATCTGATGACAGGGGTTTGACCCACCACTGAGGGACTCGTTTCCACCAGTACTAACTCCACTCCTCAACAGTATGTAAGATGAGACTGTCAGCTGAGGTTCCATGTGCAGCTGCATGCAGAACACCTTGCAGATGTTAATGACATAATTTCATCAGTCTGCAGATCAATGTATTGCAGTGGCAGTGCAAGCCAAATCCTGAAGCACGCAAGCATCATGCTGTTTGTGTATCTGTTGTTAAGAATGGAAGTTAGGTGTGCTTTGATGAATGCGTGTTTACTGGGCACAAGCAGTATGATGGTGTGGGTCTGAGTTGTGGGTTTTCTTTTGTGTATAAAATTCTGATTGTTTCTCTCTTGTTTGCTGCTGCCAGAACATGATCAGTAGTGGGTGTCCTGAAAGGCCATTTTCTGGGTACACCACAGGTATCCAGGAGTTGTACCTTTTCAGGTATTGTTGTTTAATAGAATTTAACACTGTATGCTTTTTCCATGTCAGGAACTGTTTTCATGTACGAATGTATAGATTTATGTTATGTGTGTTGAGTTTTGTCATAAATATGCTTTGTTTTTGTACAAACTGGAAGAGAATGAGAGAGTTTGCTTCAGCCTTTTCTGGTTTTTGTGGAAGTCTGTAACAAAAATGAATAGATTTCGCCATTGGGGAATGCTACTGGTGTTTTGTACAGCCTAATAAGTTCAGGGCAACTGAAAAAAACAAGACTTAGAGATGAAATGATCTCATGTGTTTATCACAGTGGTGAACAAGCAATTAAGAGAAGGAACATGAGGAAAGTGAAGAGAAATTTCCTTTAATAAATATTAGGCTGACTGTAGTGTAGAGAGATGAGCCATTACAGCTGGGATTTTTCACCTTTTGCTGACAATGGGTTGACACTTTGTTGCCGTGAATACCTAGAGGTAAGTTCAAAGTAAATAGAGAAAACAGGCAAGTCTGGAATAAAAGGTAAAGAAGATTTTGTCTGTCTGTTTCCTTCAAGCTGACTTTGAAAAGTGTTTTTTTCCCCTCTAGCTGCAGGTTTGTGACATTGTTATGTGCAAACAATAGGAGGAGTACTATTTTTTTATTTATACTGTACTATTGTATTGTTATTGCTAGTGCTTCTCTCTCTCTCTCTCTCTCTCTCTCTCTCTCTCTCTCTTCTCTCTCTCTCTCTCTCTTCTCTCTCTCTCTCTCTCTCTCTTCTCTCTCTCTCTCTCTCTCTCTCTCTCTCTCTCTCTCTCTCCTTCTCTCTCTCAATGTTCTATCATTTGAAGGGATTTTTTGGTTAAATCAGGGGACAATAAGTCAAGTTAGGAGCTGATGTCCACAAGACACCCAGTCTCATTTGTCTCTCAGAACTTACGAGTAAGTGAGAAATGAAATCAGATACTGTGTTCTTTTGGAGATAGACAAGATCTGCTTATTTGATATGACTGGATATTGAAATTTATGGCATTAATGTTATTGACAGTCATAGTATTGCCTTTGTGTGATAAACAA
Organism: Stramonita haemastoma; assembly: GCA_030674155.1. NCBI lineage: Eukaryota > Metazoa > Mollusca > Gastropoda > Neogastropoda > Muricidae > Stramonita > Stramonita haemastoma. The sequence continues at coordinate 40,602,530 of CM060331.1, forward strand.
TATGGTTGTGCTGAACATTTTACTGTCCTTGTCTCCATTTGCATTTGGAGGGTGGAGTGATAAGTGATGGTGCTTTTAGATTGCAACTTCAAATTTCTGATCAAAGTAAAAGCCCAGTCTAAAGCAAATGTGAGGGTAAACTCGTGTAAGTATTTCTGTGCATGGACGATATTTACTGCTTGCAAGACCAATCATCTGAAATAACAAGGTGTGTGCTGCTTTATTTTTTTCATTAAAAAAAGTCATTTTAACATTTTTAGCTTAAACAAAAGAAGAGGCCAGTCAGAAGATTGTAGAGGACAGCAGCACTCATTGTGTATCTGTATCATTTACATCACACACAATTATTAATATCAAGACAACACATCAGGGAATAAACAACTGTGGGCATCTTGAGGACAAGCAATGTAACCCTACCTCCGCTACTATTCTGTGGAAATCATCAGTTTTCCATTAGAAACATTGGGAACATAACTCATCTGTGATGATCACTCACTACTCTATCATTTTCAGTGCATACATTTAGGCATTAAGAAAAGCATACTCTGTAAAACTGTACAGCAAAAGGAAGAAAGGAAAGAATATAAAGGTGAGCAAGTGAGCATGGATCTTGAATTTAGAGGAAAAGCATTTATTTCTTCATTCAATTGGGGGGGGGGGGGGACACCCACTGTACCACCACCTATAGGAATATAAATCAAATTACTGCAGCTTTAGCTTTCTCATTACAGTACAGGAGCTTTAAATCTGGTATTGTTGTGTCATCACTATTTAGTAAATTACTTTCGTCAGTTCCCTCGCACTTGCTACAGTGTGAATCAAATTCTACTTTTTAATGTAACGTGAAATGGTTACAGCCTGAGCCAATGTAAATTCCTCATTGTGACAAATGAATGAAAAGGTTCACTGTTTAATGGTAAAAGTAGTACCCATTACTAGTTCATGATGTGCAGTACTAACATTTTCGTCAGTAATATGAAGTCAATTTCAAAACAATTGCTTGGCACAAATGTCTGTGATACTGTGCCAAGAACTCATTCAGTACAAAAGGCAACAATGTGCGCTCAGCTCAATGGGGATTCGGGCTTTTAATGAAATGTAGAAAGAACAGAAATATTGTCATTTTCAAAGGTTTAGCTGTCCGTTCTTTTCACTGCAGAACTTCACCCTGTTCAGCGTTTGGGATGGCTAGTTTTAGCACTGTCCATCTCCCTGATGTCTTGTTATTCAGGATTTAACAAGTGACATGTTGATGTTGATGGTTTGCTGAAGTAAACATGACAGCCCAATATTGCTGACATGTCATGCCTTTTTTCTGTAGGGTTGGTATTTTGTTTTGCTGAGGTCTTTCTATGGGTGAAATATTGACTTTGAGAATAGGGATTTTCTTTTATTCAAGTCCCCCCCCCCCCCCCCCCTTTTTGGGGGGGAGTTTATTTTAATAAATCTAAAACTTATCTTGTCAGGGTTAGCATTCCTCATCATATCTGCGATCTGCTTTGAAAGTCCCAATATCTGATGTATTTTATGTAGAAAAGGTGGTTTATTAGCTGATACAGAGCTCCCCATTGTGAAACTGTACCATCTTTTGTCCATACCACACACACACCACACACACACACACACACACACACACACACACACACACACACACACACACACCTATAAACAAGTAATTGTTTCTCTCATTGCTATTGCCACAAACCATTTGACTAGTGTGATGGGGATAACAACTTTTTTTGTGAGTGGAAAACATAATATTGAAATGCAAGGTGTTAGATATTACCAAATATTGTGCAAAAGAGGAAATGGTTAGGTTCAAAGGGAATAATCCCCAACCTGGGAGATGTCAGGGGCTTGTTTAGTATAGAATCCTCCCGCCCCCACCCCCCGTCAACCCTTTTGGAAATTCTGTGGAAGAAATTTCCCCTGTTGTATTATTTCCCCCCATGATTTTATCTTTTCCCTTGTTATTTTTATCCACACCGTGTGATTTTTGTTTTTGTTCTTGTTTTTGTTTGACTTTCGTAGTCCATTCTTCTGACTTTTTTCCAAGCAGGTCTGATTAATTTTTGTCTCTTTACTTAAGATATGGCATTTTGCCTGTTCTGTCTATTCTGGTGACCAAGTTGGGAAATTATTTAAACACTCTGATGGGCACAGGATGTCCATTCTGCAGTGTCATATGCCTGTTTGGCATTTCGTAAGATTATTTTTTTTGGTTAACCTTGAAATGTTTATTTGGTTGAGTGGGTGATTTTCTTTTTTTGTTGTTGTATGGAGACGAAAATGACTTTGGCTGATGTCGACATTGGCATCATAGCCTGGATTTATTTGCCTTAACAAATGAATAGTAGTATATTATTTAATGTGTGTTCTAAAATTAGGTTGAAGTGTTGGATATTTGAAAGGACTAGAAGTTGTTGAATTTGAACTTGAAGTGATCGTTCATGTAAGCTTTTTTTTTTTTTTAAACTAAAGGAAAAGGCAGCCCTGATAATTATGGCCTTCGTGGTCAGAGGGGCTGTGGGTATCAGAAATGAAATTCAAGGGAAATAACTTTTTGGGTGCAGCATTTTGGGGGATGTATACAGTAGTCTCCCATACATTTGTCTCCACTCTTGCAAAAAAGGTTGTTGTTTGTATATTATATAATTATCTGTTTACCAACTTTACAAAAGGTGTGTGTGTTGTGTGCGTGTTGAGATGGAAATGTATTCTTTAATGTGGATAACTGGATTCATGTACCTGGCCATTTTTTTTGTGGGGGGGGTGGGGGGGGGATATTCATTGCAGAATCTGTTTTTATTGGTAGGGATCTTGGCCTGTAATTTTGTTTTTAACAATCTCAAAAAGAGTTTAGCGCCTGAATATTGAGTGCATACATGTACAGATCTTTGTGTACCTTTTAAAATGACAAAACATTTATTTACATTGACATACTCACACTCGTTCATTTTCTCTCTTATTTACTCATACCACATAACACAACATGAAAAGAATGATTTAACTGTCTGGAGACGATTGGCTATAAGTGGATCATTTTATAATCTTGCTGCTCCAGTAGAGTTTGCATTAGAATGTGTTTGTGGCATCAAGTTGAATATGGAAAACGGTTCTCAAGATTGAAAGAAGTCTACACTAATCTTATGACATTAAAACAACAGTCACCATTGTTATAGTCTCTGTAAATAATCAGTTCACATGTATAAGACAGAAACGTCTATTGAGTCATTCCTGCTATTTCATCACAAAGTTGTTCTGAATAAGAGACAG
>CM060331.1:40613305-40618305 GCA_030674155.1 Stramonita haemastoma
TGCGTGCGTGCGTGCGTCGTGCGTGCGTGCGTGGTGTGTGTGTGTGTGTGTGTGTGTGTGTGTGTGTGTGTGTGTGTGTGTGTGTGTGTGTGAGAGAGAGAGAGAGAGAGAGGGGAGGTGGTGGTGGTGGTGGTGGTGGAGGGTAGTGGTGAGGGTCTGGAGGGGAGGGGGGCAGGGGGGGATAGGATGGCAGTATTTCTGCCGAGGTGTCCGTCCGAGGGGATTTCCCTTATCGGAAACAATGACACAGTTTCCACTCTCCTGATGCAACGATGGTCCTCCGGCTGATGAAACGATAAACTGAAGATCCGTGTGCGAACGTAGGCAGCTGAACACACGTTGAAAGTCCAGCTATCTTTCATAGAAGAGTAGGGAAGCTAGCTAGGGTTAGTGGTGTGAATCAGACCCTCTGTTATAATCTGTACTAAGGATGGCGATTTTTACGATCTCCCACGTCAATTTCAGGTGCAGACTTGCCACTACAGTAATTCCCATCGTGTATATGATATACAATGTACAATATATATATATATGTGTGTGTGTGTGTGTGTGTGTGACGCTCCACCACGAAATGAGTCGCTTAGCACATTACCCAATTTTGCGCTAGGAGCCTTTAAAGGCAGGTGGGGGTCAAGTTGTCAATTTTGAGATTTTGATTATTAAACTAGATCTGTTTATTTATCTTAAAATGAAATATCAAGGCATAATTTTTATTCCTTTTGCTTTTAAATGTGTTTTGAAAATACCAGAGCACTCATTCTGACAACCTGTTACTAAAATAAACTTGCCCGTTTCTCATTTTGTCACATCGTGCAGTCTATCATTTCAATTTGTAATAATGTTGCACAGAATTGTCCGATTTTCAATCTGTTTTTTGTATTTGATAGCCACTTTATTGCACATTAATAACATGTCAATAACTAAAAATTGACCTCATGTGCACTCCGTCTCATTATGTGGTGGAGCGTCACACATATATATATATATATATTCAAATTTGACGTAAAAGATCCAGTATTTCATATCAGGGTTCAGTGGGTTACTGGAACACGAACATACTCAATACATCCCCAAAGTCAGAATGCGACTACCTTCATGGTGTGCCCAAAATGGTTGCATGCGCAGAATCTCACCACTGGTGGACCTGTGAGCTGTAGTCGATGAACGGGGAAAAACAATAATCTGTACCAAGAGAGTGGGGGGGGGGGGGGGGGGGGGGTGGCTCCACCAGATTTTACATGCCTAAGAGACTCAACCTGAGCAGTAATTTCCAGTGCCTTACCCACAACGACTCCTCAGAGAGTTAGAGGTGAAAAAGAAAGTGTATGACAACCCGTGAGCATAATGTAGATGTCTGTACAGTGACCTACAGTGTGTTTGAACCATGACCTATGAATAAACAATAAGTGTGAGTGCAAAGGTTAGCTATCGTAAGTCCATTATACAATAATTTAATGTGAGTGCCCATATTAGCTATGGTAAGTCCAATAGTAATTAAATGTGAGTGCACAGGTTAGCTATAGTAAGTCCAATAATAATTAAATGTGAGTGCACAGGTAAGCTATAGTAAGTCCAATAATAATTAAATGTGAGTGCACAGGTAAGCTATAGTAAGTCCAATAATAATTAAATGTGAGTGCACAGGTAAGCTATAGTAAGTCCAATAATAATTTAACGTGAGTGCCCATATTAGCTATAGTAAGTCCAATAATAATTTAACGTGAGTGCACAGGTTAGCTATAGTAAGTCCAATAATAATTTAACGTGAGTGCCCATATTAGCTATAGTAAGTCCAATAATAATTTAACGTGAGTGCACAGGTAAGCTATAGTAAGTCCAATAATAATTTAACGTGAGTGCCCATATTAGCTATAGTAAGTCCAATAATAATTTAACGTGAGTGCACAGGTTAGCTATAGTAAGTCCAATAATAATTTAACGTGAGTGCACAGGTTAGCTATAGTAAGTCCAATAATAATTTAACATGAGTGCACAGGTTAGCTATAGTAAGTCCAATAATAATTAAATGTAAGTGCACAGATTAGCTATAGTAAGTCCTATAAACAATAATTTAATGTGAGTGCCCATATTAGCTATAGTAAGTCCAGTAAACAATAATTTAACGTGAGTGCACAGGTTAGTTATAGTAAGTCCAATAATAATTAAATGTGAGTGCACAGGTCAGTTATAGTAAGTCCAATAATAATTAAATGTGAGTGCACATGTTATCTGTAGTAAGTCCGATAATCAATAATTCAATATGAGTGCCCATATTAGCTATAGTAAGTCCTTTGCAGCAGGGACTGTGACTAAGGCAGGTGTGACGGTGTGTGCAGGTGGCCTTGTTCATCGACGTGGTGGTCAAACACCTGTCCGACCTCAAGTTCAGCACGGTGGATCAGTGTATCCTTTCTGTACACACACACACACACACGCACGCACGCACGCACGCACGCACGCACGCACGCACGCACGCACACACACCCACCACACCACACCACACCGCACACGCACACGCACAACACACCACACCACACCACACCACACCACACCACACAACACACACACACACCACCACACCCACACACACACAAGGACACACACGCACACACACACACACACACGCACACACAACACACACACACACACACACACACACGCACACACGCACACACACCACACCACACCACACACACACCACACCACACCACACACACCACGCACACGCACGCGCGTACGCACGCACGCACGCACGCACCACACACACACACACACAACAACACACACACACACACCATACACACACAACACACACACACACACACACACAACACACACACACACACACACACACACACACACACAACACACAACACACACAACACACACACACACACACACACAACACACACACACACACACACACACACACACACACACACCCTCCACACACACACACACACACACACACACACACACACACACACAACACACAACACACACAACACACACACACACACACACACACACACACACAACACACACACACACACACAACATACACACACACACACACACACACACACACACACACACACACACACACACACACACACACACATATAGTGGTAGGGTAGTCAGGGGTGGGGGTTGTAGTCTAGAACTTGCAGTGTGGCACTCTTGACCTGACAGTGCCTGCGGACGCGAGTTCCAGTCTCTGTTAGAATGCCTGTGTGATGTGATTTCCTTTAACGTCTCTTCACCAGATGTGATATCAGATCAGGGGAGTTTCCCCCTGGGTTAACAGCATTTCCCCACTCCATTCCCCTCACAAAGTCCTTCAGAGGAGACGGGTCCTGTGTGCAGACTCACGCATCGCATCTTGCACACACATTGCAACACCACGCACGCGGAACGTCTTGCACACACGTTAAATCCTGTTCCGCTTTTCGTAAGAGTAGGCCGTTGTGTGCCGGTGGGAACAGTTGACAAGATTTACAAAACTACATACACACGGGGACTGGATGTAAAAAAGCACACGAGTGCTTATTCCATTATCCTTGATATAAAAAGAAAAAAAGCCACCCCCAAAACAAAAAATAACCCATTCCACCTTTCTTACAGGAGTAGGTCTGCGTGAATCATTGTATAATTTGTTTACACGCAGTCAGGAGTGGGATGTGGTGTGGTGTGGTGTGGTGTGATGTGGTGTAGTGTGATGTAGTGTGGTGTGGTGTGGTGTAGTGTGGTGTGGTGTGGTGTAGTGTAATGTAGTGTGGTGTGGTGTGGTGTAGTGTAATGTAGTGTGGTGTGGTGTAGTGTGGTGTGGTGTAGTGTAATGTAGTGTGGTGTGGTGTGGTGTGGTGTAGTGTAATGTAGTGTGGTGTGGTGTGGTGTAATGTGGTGTGGTGTGGTGTGGTGTAGTGTAATGTGGTGTGGTGTTAGTGTAATGTAGTGTGGTGTGGTGTGGTGTGGTGTAGTGTGGTGTGGTGTAGTGTAATGTAGTTTGTGGTGTTAGTGTAATGTAGTGTGGTGTGGTGTGGTGTAGTGTAATGTAGTGTGGTGTAGTGTAATGTGGTGTGGTGTGGTGTAGTGTAGTGTGGTGTGGTGTGGTGTAGTGTAATGTAGTGTGGTGTGTGGTGTGGTGTAGTGTAATGTGGTGTGGTGTGGTGTAGTGTGGTGTGGTGTGGTGTAGTGTAATGTAGTGTGGTGTGGTGTGGTGTAGTGTAATGTGGTGTGGTGTGGTGTGGTGTGGTGTAGTGTAATGTAGTGTGGTGTGGTGTGGTGTAGTGTGGTGTGGTGTGGTGTAGTGTAATGTAGTGTGGTGTGGTGTGGTGTAGTGTAATGTGGTGTGGTGTGGTGTGGTGTAATGTAGTGTGGTGTGGTGTGGTGTGGTGTGGTATAGTGTAATGTAGTGTGGTGTGGTGTAGTGTGGTGTAGTGTAATGTAGTGTGGTGTGGTGTGGTGTAGTGTAATGTAGTGTGGTGTGGTGTGGTGTAGTGTAATGTAGTGTGGTGTGGTGTGGTGTGGTGTAGTGTAATGTAGTGTGGTGTTGTGTGGTGTGGTGCGGTGGTGTGGTTTGGTGTGGAGTGATGTGGATTGGTGTGATGTGGTTTGGTGTGGTGTGATGTGGTTGTGTGCTGTAGTGTGGTGTGGTGTGGGTGTGGCGTGGCGTGGCGTGGCGTGGCGTGGCGTGGCGTGGCGTGGCGTAGTGTAGTGTAGTGTCGTGTCGTGTCGTGTCGTGTCGTGTCGTGTCGTTGTAGCGTAGTGTCGTGTCGTGTAGTGTCGTGTAGTGTAGTGTAGTGTAGTGTAGTGTAGTGTAGTGTAGTGTAGTGTAGTGTAGTGTAGTGTAGTGTAGTGTCGTGTAGCGTAGCTTAGCGTATACGCGTAGTGTAGCATCGTGTCATGTCGTTGTTGTGTAGTATAGTGGATGAGTACCTGCATGCGTGCATGTGTGTGTGTGTGCCTGTGTTTCACATTCTTACAATGGTGAACACGTG
>CM060331.1:40625805-40628305 GCA_030674155.1 Stramonita haemastoma
GTGATGTTTTGTAATGTGATGTGTTGTGAAGCGATGTGATGCGATGTGGATGTGATATGATGTGATGTGTTGTGATGTGATGTGATGCGACGTGATGTGATTTTTGTGATGTGTTGTGTTGTGATGTGGTACGCTATCTATAATGGGATACGATACGATAAGATACAATATTTGCCTTGCCTTGAGAAGTTGTTCTCTCCCGTGCCACATCGAATCATATGGTATGCTATCCTATCAAACCATATCAAACCCACAACTGTCAGTGTTACGTTATTGGTTCTGAGGAACAAACTGTTTTGAAGACACTCCAGTGGACGTATAACGCTGACTGAAGTGCCAAGAGTTGCTCCCCTACCTCTCGGGAATCACATCTAACAGAGCACACACGACTCAGAGATCAAGTTATATTTCTTTTATTCAACTAATCTACTTCAAAACAGTATTGTTTCCAGTACAAAAATTCCAATAAAAACAAACAAGAAAACTCCTTTCTAACATCACCACGAATTTAACCAAAACTCTATTACTACGCTCACTAAACACAAATTTCAATCGCTAATCACTTTCACAGTTCTCATAACTTTTCTCCTATTTCTTCAAGTTTTCTCCCCTTCTTCTATATAAAAAAAATCCCTAAATCTACCGTCCGCATTGCCTCCCCTGCTCGATCACTAGGGCATTCGGCCGTGGGACTCCCCTCCTCTGCCACTACGAAGGCAGCCCCTTGTATATATACAGTTCAGGCCCCTTCTACTGCCCGCTAAACATTCCAGCGCCGTGGGAATCCCCCTCCTCTCCTCTTCTCAGTATCATCTTTCCTCCTCGACTCTCCTCCCTCCTCGAGGCGATAACAGCCCCTTGTATTTATACAGTCCAGGCCCCTTCTACTGCCCGCTGCCAGACCATCGCTGCCAGACCATCCCGGAAGCTTGGGGAACTTCACACAAACATCTTAGATTACAGCAACGCGTCTTGACCGATTCCAGAATGTCTTAGAATACTGTGAACGATTCGGTACTTCTAAAACCTCTTAAGATATTGTAAAGTACTCCCGAAACTCCATGAGCAGACAAACATATATGCAATCGACAGGCATTAACATGTATCAATAACTAATATTCCATGCGTCATAATCAAAAAATGTCATTCATTGCAATCCTAGGAACATGCTTAATTAGGAGCCCTGAATCTGTTTGTAACAGTCAGTTTCTCCCTCTTTCAGCTACTCTCAGCTGCTGTCCATCCATGGACTTGGTTAATGAAGGAAGGGGCCCGCTGATCCTAGCACTGGGCTCTGGACCCTTGACTGGGTAATCCCGGGGGGAAGGGATAGCCTAGTGGTCGGAACATTGCGCTCGTAATCTGACGACCCGGGTTCGAATCCCGTTCAAGGGGGTATTTTCTCCTGTAGTTGAAATCAGTGCAGACACCACTCTCCCAAAAGTCTTTCGGTTGAGACTGTAAACCGAGGCCCCGTGTGCAAACTCACGCAGAATAATCTTGCGCACACGTTAAATCCTGTTCCACTTTCCGAAAGAGTAGGCCATTGTGTACCCCGGTGGAAGCAGATGACAACATTTACAAAACTGCATACACATGGTGACTGGATGTAAAAAAAAAAAGCACATGTTGTTGAGTGCTTTTTTCATTGTCATCGAAATAAAAGAAGAAAACAAAGTAAATAAATAAACACATAAATAAATAAACACATAAATAAAATAAATACTGGATTTTTGCGCTGTGAACTCCCCCCCCAACACAACAACAACAACACAACACAACAACAACAACAACAACAACAACAACAACACTGTAGCTGATTATTCTCGCTGCTTGCCTTGCTGCTTGCGGCCAGTGCCAGAGCAGCGAGGAGGAGGGGTGCAGCCTGTGGAGCGCGGCGGACCTGCTCATCTTCATGGTGATGGGCTGTGTAGGCGGGTTGCTGGGTGCCCTCTTCAACTGCATCAACAGACTGCTCACCCTCTACCGCATGAAGCACGTGCAGAAAAAGAGAAAGGCCGTCAGGTAAGGGGGGTATAATGAGGGAGAGAGGAGGGGGAGGGGGAGAGGGGGTGGGAGAGAGAGGGGGAGGGGGGTGGAGAGAGGGAGAGAGGGGGGGAGAGAGAGAGAGGGGGTATGGAGAGAGAGATGGGGAGAGAGAGGAGAGGGGGAGGGGGGTGGGAGAGAGAGGGGGGAAGGGAGAGAGGGAGGTAGAGAGAGATTTGATTTGATTTGATTTGATTTATTCTTTTATATCGAGGATAATGGAATAAGCACTCTTGTGCCTTTTTTACATCCAGTCAAGGGAGGGAGAGAGAGAGAGAGAGAGAGAGAGGGGGGGAGGGAGGGGGGGGGAATAGAGGAAGAGAGGAGAGAGAGAGAGAGAGAGAGAGAGGAGAGAGAGAGGAGAGAGAGGAGAGAGAGACAGAAGACAGACAGACAGACAGACAGACAGACAGACAGACAGACAGACAGACAGACAGACGACGCGCGCGCGCGC
>CM060331.1:40633305-40640805 GCA_030674155.1 Stramonita haemastoma
ACTCTGTATGTCGGTGCATATGTGAATGGTATGCATAAACGCCTGTTTATCAGTTGTTGATCTTTCATCTACTTTGTGTAGAAAAATCAACGGTTACTATGGAAGTCAATTCCGTAGTAATCGTTGATTTTCATTTCATGATCAACGAACGAACCATAACAAATGAATCAGAAACCCCAGAAATAAATAATTTCTTCCATAGGATATCTTTTACAAAATGAAAAAGGTTATAATCTATCCACCTGGTTAAAAGACAGTTACAGAACGAAACTTTTAGTGGGGGGTTAAAACCAAGTATGACATTTGGTTTCTGTGTTATCAAAGTACATAAAAACCACTTCAATTAAAAACCAATCAAAAGACCCCTAAAAGACTGTGTTTTCAAATCAAATCAATCAAAATTTTATTTCCAGATGGTACATTGAGTAAGCAATAAATTTGCTATTTTGCATCAAGCCATCTATCTAGCAAAAAAAGTGTTTTGAAACTTTAAAAAAAACTTTGAAAACTTTTTTATTCAAGAGGGTAATAGAATAAGCAACAATTGCTTTTTTACATCCAGCCCTCGGAAAAGATCCCAACCCCCCCCCCCCCCCCCCCCACCTCCATGTTTTGAAGACACTAGCTACTTGAAAAGTTAGAAAATATACAGACACTATGGAAAGCCAGCTTTTCCCAGAAAATGCACCCATGTAACGCAGAAATTTGTGTCCGTTGCATCAAAACATAACAGAAAATCGTGGAACAGAATACTTACAACTGGGTGTGGTGGACTGGAAATCCCTGTCATTAATTAACCCTGGCAACACATGCAGGAAGCATAACACGTAACAATACAAATGCGTATAGTCTTCATTTGTGTGTGTGTGTGTGTGTGTGTGTGTGTGTGTGTGTGTGTGTGTGTGTGTGTGTGTGTGTGTGTGTGTGTGTGTGTGTGTGTGTGCGCGCGCGCGCGCCCCGCGCCCGCTCCCTCATGTGTGTGTGTGTGTGTGTGCGTGTGTACGTGGTGTGTGTGTGTGTGTGTGTGTGAGTGTGTGTGTGTGTGTGCGTGGTGTGTGTGTTTATAATAGAATTATTATGCACTGTAGTTGTTGATTAGATGAAATGATGACTACACCGACAACGACAACAATGATAATAATGATGGTGATGAGGACGAGGATTGTGATGTGATGACGATGTGACGGTGATGATAACGGTGATAATAATGGTGTGTGCGTGCGTGCGTGCGTGCGTGTTTGTGTGCATATGCGTGTGTGTGTGTTTGTGTGTGTGTGTGTGTGTGTGTATGTGTGTGTGTGTGTGCGCGCGCACAGGTTGCCAAATGGACAGGGGACCTGTTCAACAAGGGCCTGTACGACATTCACATCGACCTGAAGCAGGTTCCGCTACTGGAGTGGGAAACACCTCCTGATGTGGCCAGGTATCTTCCTCTCCCCCTCCCACCCACCAGACTTTCCTCTTCCCCATGCTTTGTACTCTTAGCATCCTCGTGGTTAGTGAGGCTGTATACGACATGGAATAAGATAACCACGCAGTCCATATCAGGGCTGTCACCTTATGTCAATTTCAACAATTCTAATGATATTCACCTCAAGTTTGAAATCATCACTATTTTTTAAACCCCTTCAAACATCCAATACTGTGAATCTGAAAGGCCACCCCCTCCAAAACAACAACAACAACAACAAAAAACAACAACAACAAACAACGAAATACTTTAATAATTTGCAGTTGTAAGACATTTTATTCGGCAGCGCCATTATAGAGCATGTAAGAATGCTAATTTAAATAACGTGCAAGCAGCCCAACTTAAAGATCACGCAGGTCTAACTTGAAGCGTTCACTGTAGGAAACAATGGGCCAGTTTTTGTCCTTTTGGGGTTTTCAAATTTCTTTGTGTGTTTGTGTTTGATTGACTGGTTAGCACTGTCTGTGAGGTTGAAATGTCTCCAAGAGGATCTTCCAACAAAAACTAAACTGCATACATACATACACGTACAGGCTGAAGGCGCGTGAGATCGTGGAGAAGCGCCGCCTGTCGGTGGTGTTCCCTTACACCCGAGTGGCGTCCCTTGTGAAGATCCTGAAGACGACTGCCCACGGCGCCTTTCCCGTGGTGAGCGTGGTGGGCAGTGAGGGCGAGAGCCAGTCCCTCGTCTCCTTCGAAAACGACAAGGTGACACTTCCACCACCCTACCTTTTGGTGTAGAAAGGGGTGGCGGGTCGGGGTGGGGTAGGGGGATTGGAGGGGGTAGGAGTAGCTTAGGGTGTTTTTTTGTTTTTTTTTAGGGGGTAGCTTAGTGATTCGAAAGCCGTGTACACTATCTTCAGGTATCTAAGAGCTCGGATTTGAATTTCCATTGATGTGTCATTTCGGGAGAGGGAGGGGGGGGGGGTTCCCTTGGAGGTAGTATTTTTCTGATTTCACTCCCCGAAATTCCGTCAGGTGAGGGTATAAACTAAGAGCCCGTGTGTGAGTACACGTATAACAACTTGCACATATATTTTTTTTAAAGTATGCGTTTATAGAAAAGTAGCCCAGCTTAGTCCGGCGGGATGGAATGTAGGAAGATACCCAGCATGCACTGTACTTACCTGGAGAGAGAGGGATGAGAGGAACATACCCAGCATGCACTGTACGTACCTGGAGAGGGATGGACTGTGCCAGGTTGAACTTGCCCACAACACACAGCCTAAAACGTTCAGTGCAACGCAGTGCCGCAGCTTTTGAAGGGGTGAAGGGAGAGGTCAGGACAAATGGTCATTATTTTTATTTACTGCCCACTTCACTCTTAGGTCAAACCAGGGCTTCCACATCGCTTTCCCAAAACAAACCAAGTTTGTTCAGTCTTGTCCAATACTTATCACGTGGGATCTTCAGTCCTATTCTGATTTCTCTACAGTCTACTGAAACATGGAAAGTGTACGGGAAATGAGGCAAAGACGTTAAAATTTCAGAATTAAACAGGAACGATAACTCATATTCTGACTGGGTTGGTACCTTTCGTTTTCATAACTGCTGGTTTGTTTCTCGTTTGTTATTTTGTATCTGTATATGATTGTGTGTGTATCATAGATGTATGGGAATATAAAAACCACTTGCTGGAAGTTGTGTGTATTTTCACTTGTCTATTGATCAACATTAAAATTTGTTAATATTTTTGATCAATTATAACAAAAGAGACTTTTCTTTTTTCCTCTTGGCTAGATATGGGTCAGTACGGCTAAATGTGTGAGGTGTGTGTGTGTGTGTGTGAGTGTGTGTGTGTGCGCGCGCGCGCGTACGTGTGCGCGCTCATGTGTGTACGCATGTGCGTGTGTGTAGGTGGGTTTGCACGCGCGTATATTTTATATGATCTTCTAGATGTAATTATGTGATTATGTGACGCCAACAAGAAGTTGACAGTGGAGCTGAAAGTGACAGGGCTGAAGTGAAATAAAGTTTTAAAAAAGAAGAGGAAGAAAAAGAAGAAGATGAAGAAGAAGAAGAAGAAGAAGAAGAAGAAGAAGAAGAAGAAGAAGAAGAAGAAGAAGAAGAAGAAAAATGCTGGTTGTTGTGTGGCAGGAGAATGACCAGGTGGACAGCTTTGTCAACGATCAGCCAGACTACCCAGAGGGCAGCCAGCTAGAAGAGTACGTGACCAGATAGGGCTTCTTTCTTTCTTTTCTCTTCTCTCTCTCTCTCTCTCTCTCTCTCTCTCTCTCTCTCTCTCTCTCTCTCTCTCTCTCTCTCTCTCTCTCTCTCTCTCTCTCTCTCTCTCTCTCTTTCTTTCTTCTCTTTCTTTCTGATTCTTATCTTCTTACTTTCTTTCTTTCTTTCTTTCCTTCTTTCTTTCTTTCTTTTCTTTCTTTTCTTTCTTTCTTTCTTTCTTTCTTCTTTTCTTTCTTTTCTTTCTTTCTTTCTTTCTTTCTTTCTTTCCTTATTCTTTATATCAAGGATAATGGAATAAGCACTTATGTACTTTTTTCATCTAGTCCCCGAGTGTGTGCAGTTTTGTAAATCTTGTCATCTGTTCCCACCGGCACACAATGGCCTACACTTACGAAAAGCGGAACAGGATTTAACGTGTGCGCAAGATGTTCTGCTTTGTGCCTTTACTACCTTTTCTTTTTAATAATGCGCTTGGGACTGACTTGTCACGCGCTTAACGGCAGTGCATCGCATTTTCCTTCGTATGGCAGATTATCATTAGTTGCTTTCTGTGCGTTCTTTGAAGAAGAATGATCTAGTTTTTGCGGCACATATTTTTGAGCACATACAATAAAAAAAAAACTTCAATGCCATGAGATCTAATGATAATAGTGATGGTGTGTAGTATAATGATATAGCTCAAAATCCTGTAAAAAAAAAAAAAAAGTTAAGTATATGCACTTATATCGCTCATACACATACATGCAACCATTCTCTGATATCATGCAACAACTTAAACACACACAGTGGTAGATGAAATCGTCGTCGTTGTCGCAGCAGCAGAAGCAGCAGCATCAGTGCATGCTAGTAGTGGTAGTAGTGGTAGTAGTAGTAGTAGTAGTAGCAGCAGCAGCAGCAGCAGCAGCAGCATTAGTGCTAGTAGTGGTAGTAGTAGTAGTAGTAGTAGTAGTAGTAGTAGTAGTAGTAGTAGTAGTAGTAGTAGTAGATAGAAGAAGAAGAAGAAGAAGAAGAAGAAAAGAAGAAGAAGAAGAAGAAGAAGTAGTAGTAGTAGTAGTAGTAGTAGTAGTAGTAGTAGTAGTAGTAGTAGTAGTTGTAGTGGTAGTAGTAGTAGTAGTAGTAGTAGTAGTAGTAGTAGTAGTAGTAGTAGTAGTAGTAGTAGTAGTAGTAGTAGAATAGCAACAGCAGCAGCAGCAGCAGTAGCTAGTAGTAGTAGTAGAGAGTAGTAGTAGTAGTAGTAGTAGTAGTAGTAGTAGTAGTAGTAGTAGTAGTAGTAGTAGTAGTAGTAGCAGTAGTGTTTGTTTGCTGATTGCAGCATCTCGGAAATCAACTTTCGACGTCGCAGTTTGAAGTTCGAAGGAATAATACTGCGTTCTCACATCGCCATGGTCCTGAAGAAACGGGCCTGGTACAGGGAGGGAGAGACCGTGAGTTTTGCCTTCCAGTATTGTTGTGTTTGCTTGTATTCTCTCCTTTCTGTGGTTTTCCTTGCATTCTGATTGTGTTTTCTTCGTTTTATTTGAACAAAGGAACAAAAGCCCCATCAACTCAGAAAATAGAAACAAGGGAATGGATTGGATTTGTTTTTATTTTCAGAGTTGAGGTGGTGTTCTTGTTTTGTTTAATAGGTCATGTTGTTTTTGGTCCTTACCTTCGTTTTTGTCTGTGTGTGTTTTAATCTTTGATATAGAAAATTTTCTTTTGACAGATTGTTGTATTTTGGTTTTTGTTTTATTTTGTTTCTTTATTGGGGGTAATTTGTCTTCTTTCATTTCTTGTTGTTCTTCCTTTCCTGTAATATTTTTTTGTTTTTCTTCTGTGATTTTTTCTTGTCCTCTCTCGTTTCTTTTCCCCCTCCTCTTCTGTTGTTGACCTATGCATGTTTTTTTCTTTGTTTTCACCGCCAGTTTCTCTGTGTTCTTTCTTCTTTTGCGTTCTGTTTTTGTCTTTGACATATTGTGTGCGGTTTTTTTTTTTCTTGTCTTCTTCGTCTCTTTCATCTCTCTATAGTTTTATTCTTTGCTTCTTCTTTCCATCCTTCAGTGTCATCTGAGATACAATTTTTATGCGTTATTGAGAATAGGTGATTGTGTCTGTATATGTATTAAGTGTATTGTGCATCATCATGTTTCTGTGTTGACTTCATTGTGCATAAGGAAATGTAATTCATATTGAACTCAATAGGCATGGTTACGATTTGTGTTCTCTGCCTGTGCTCCTCCCTCTCTGTATTGAGTGTGTTGGGCATTATGAAATCTAACTGTATTGAATGTACCAGGCATCGTTTTATATGTGTTCTCTGCCTATACTTCCTCCCTCTTCTCTGTCTGTCTGTTGTTGTAAGTGCTGTCTACATGGGAGAGTTTTCCGTGGTCAGTAGTGTTGAATGCCAGCAGCTCTGCACTGTAGGGAAGGAAAAACCGCGATGAAGGCATGGGAAGGATATATATAAGATAGATGAGATGAAAGAATGAGATGAGGATGAAATATATATAATATAATATAATATAATATAATATAATATAATATGATATGATATGATATGATATGATATGATATGATATGATATGATTGATGTGATGTGATGTGATGTGATGTGATGTGATGTGATGTGATTGATGTGATGTGATGTGATGTGATACGATACGATACGATACGATAACGATACGATACGATACAGATACGATACGATACGATACGATACGATAATATAACATTTACAATTCAGAAAATATAGTGGAGAAAAAAGCAAGCGCAGGTAACCATTACAACTTCATTTCTCATCATAAAATCAATGTTTGTCAAAGATTAAAAAAACAACACTATAAGATTTAAAAAATCTTTGAAGGCAGCATTTGGGGAATTATTAAGGACCATGCTTTGGGCCTGACCTGACTCGAGTTTCGGCTCCTGGTTGAGCACCCTTCAGAGGTATATATATACAATACATATCACACACACAACACACAACACACAATAATATATATATATATATATATATATATATATATATATATATATATATATATAATATATATATATTATATATATATATATATATTATATACACACTCATACAAAACTTCGTGACATACCTCTTATCTGAAGTCCAGCGCTTGACTTCTGCCCAAACTCCTTGGTCAGCTGTTGGGCACGCCACCGTGTTATTCAGGCAGTGTGTCTTCAGCTAGCTGAAGCTGGCGGAGTTTACGGTATAGTTCCAGTGCAGATTGGTTTTCATTTGGAAAAAAAAAAGTTACGTTTTTGGGGACTACTGACTGGGCTGGCTTAATGCAGGCTAATGACCAAAGTCTGCAAAAATTAATTCTTAACATGCGTTTCAAAGAAATGCTGAACAAAACATCACCAAACTCTGGAAAAGTTTCAAAAGAAGTTGTAGGAGGTTTCCTTAAAAGAACGTTTTCTGGAATTTTGTCATTAAACCCCCCCCCCCCCCCCAGACAGATGCCAAGGTATGTAAAGCAGTACAGCTTTCTACAGACTGAATGTTGGATGAAGTGGCTAGACACAACCGTTCAACAGTAATATACAGCATTTGTCAGGGCTTCCAGAGTTCGCTGTTGCCTAAGCGTTGGACAACGAAAAAGAAGAAGAATTATACAAGTGATGCAGTTTAAAACCATTTCGATATGGTTCCAGTTGAAACAGGGTGACATACTTTCGAGGACGATTTTGCCAAAGAAAAAGAAGATTTGAAAAACAACAACCCTGCTGAAGATGCTTTTGACCACGTGTCTGTAGTGATCCGTTTGCATCAGGTGTAAACTAAGAGCTTTCATCAGGCAGACGACATCATGGCTGCTTGTCACGCACGTCCATTTGTCTGA
>CM060331.1:40645805-40655805 GCA_030674155.1 Stramonita haemastoma
TATAATGTATATGTGCAGTTTGTTTGTTGTTGCTATGCCTTTTTATATAAATAATTTAGTTTTGTTGTTGTTGTTGTTTTCTCTCCTTTTTTCTTGGCCCAGAGGGCTGGTTGTAAGAAAGCATGTTTGCTTATGCCATTACCCTCTTTAAATAGAATTCATTCAATTCAATTCAATTCAATTCAGTTCAATTCTTCTTCTTCTTCTTCTTCTTCTTTCTTCTTCTTCTTCTTCTTCTTCTTCTTCTTCTTCTTCTTCTTCTTCTTCTTCTTTCTTCTTCTTCTTCTTCTTCTTCTTCTCTCTTCCTTCTTCTCTCTTCTCATCTCTCTTCCCATGTTTTTTTCTTTCATGATAAACCCAAATCTAAGACATGTCTGGTTTCCATTCTGAACAGAAAAGATCTTCAGTACGCTTTCTTATCAGAGTTCATGATTATAGGAGGTAGCCTACAGATTTTCTTTTGCTGGAATATTTGCTAATGTACCCGGAAAGAATTATGATTAGGGTGGTATAAAAGATTTGATGGCAAGCCTGTTGTATCTTTGCTCCAGTTGCAGTACCAGGCTAATCAAAAATGGATATGATATCAAATGTATGTGTTACTTCAAGCGTTTCTATTGGCTCTCTTTGGTCACATTTTGGCTTCCAGCTAGATCTGATGCATACAAAAAGGATGTGACTGAACTTATCACAGGTCATCCGTTGATCTAGAGTAATTTTTTTTAATAGATTGCCGTGTAAGTAAAATGTTCAAGGAAACTTTTTATTTAGAAATCATGTTCCATTTTTTCGAAGGGAGATTGAATCCCATTTGTAGCAATTTGCATTCGCAACAAGCAGCATCACTCTGGCAGTGTGGAAGAAATACATTGAATATTCAATGTTCGTAACATACCGAAAATAACATCCATCCATCCATTTCACTTGCGGACGACCGAGAGTTCATTATTATTGTTTTCCATCAAAATAGACTGAATTCTGACCAAGCAGCAGAGAAAATAAGATAGCTAAGCTTTACTGGCTGACATTGGACAAAACAGAGCGGTTTGTAGTAGTAGTAGTAGTAGTAGTAGTGTAGTAGTAGTAGTAGTAGTAGTAGTAGTAGTAGTAGTAGTAGTAGTAGTTGAAATAGTAGTAGTAGTAGCAGCAGCAGCAGCAGCTAGCAGCTAGCAGTAGTGTAGTAGTAGTAGTAGTATAGTAGTAGTAGTAGTAGTAGTAGTAGTAGTAGTAGTAGTAGTAGTAGTAGTTAGTAGTACAGTAGTTGAAATAGTAGTAGTAGCACAGCAGCAGCAGCAAGCAGCAGCAGCAGTAGGTAGTAGTAGTAGTAGTAGTAGTAGTAGTAGTATATAGTAGTAGTAGCAGTAGTAGTAGCAGTAGTAGTAGTAGTAGTAGTAGTAGCAGTAGCAGTAGTAGTAGTAGTAGTAGTAGTGTATAGTAGTATAGTAGCATAGTAGTAGTAGCAGTAATAGTAGTAGCAGCAGCACAGCAGTGCAGCGCAGCAGCAGCAGCACAGTAGTAGTAGTAGTAGTAGTAGTAGTAGTAGTAGTAGTAGTTAGTAGATAGTAGTGTGTAGTAGCCTAGACTAAGAGCAGTGTCTAGGGACCAGCCCACAGTGCGGTGGAAGGTCCCTGTTTATCACACTCCCCATCTGTCTGATAGTTTTAAAAGCTGATTGTAATGATACCACCTCTCACACGCTTGTCTGCCACTTCGCACTATTTTCTACCACCTTCCTTCCCTTCCCTCGCCTCCCCCTTTCCTCTTGTAATTTCTGCTACTGTTGATTCTCCCCCCCCCCTCCCCTTCTCTGAGTCTTCAAATAGACAAAAATCGAATCACGGTTGCACTTTCCAACACTAAGCTATAGCCAACAACAATATTGCATGTCCGTTTAAATTTTCAAGAAAGACAACAAAAACAGAGACCGATAAAATAATCCGAAAAAACACACCCATTATACATGTAAGCAGCGAAACACAGAAGGCTGGCGCCACTACTTGCAAGATTTACTATTTGTAAACAACATCAGGATTAGCCGACATTTTTCTCTCTGCTGTTTGTGTAGTCTGTCCTTTGCCTAGAAAAAACCCCATAGTTAATCTGGTTTGTAGGATCACGGGTTCATTTTCGATTTTTGCGGTGGCTGATTTGGATAATGCGACGTGTTTTTACCATCCAGCTGAATCTAATTCAAAACAAGTCTATTCATCTTCTCCAGGGGACCTTTGCTGATCGGTTGATTTCTCCATCAAATTCACACATACACACACACACACACGCAAGCAAGTACGCAAGCACGCACGCACGCACTAGCCACACACACGTACACACCCACACACACACACACACACACACACACACACACCACACACACACACACACACACACACACACACACACACACACACACACACACACTTTTTTTTTATTCCATTTTGTTTTTGATGATTTTTACGAATGTATTTTCTGTTGCAGTTAATAGTACAAATCTTGGTAACTTTATGAGGGAAGTTTTTTTTTTTCTGTGACTGTTACACTTTTTTCTGGTTTTCTTTTCATGTTTCTTCTTTCTTTCTTTCCATTTGCCGCATTTAGGTAGCTGACGTAATAGCTTCGGGTGTACTATTCTCTCGTGCTGTTTTTTGTCTTTCATTTTTAAAAAGGGATAGGTGTTATTGTGAGAGTAACCCGAGAATAAAGCAACGCTGTGGGATGAGTGGATGTTGGAACAGCAATATTTTCTGGATTTACAGACATTTGCTGTGTGGATTTACAGACATTTGCTGTGTGGATTTACAGACATTTGCTGTGTGGATTTACACAGACATTTGCTGTCTGGATTTACAGACATTTGCTGTGTGGATTTACAGACATTTGCTTTATGGATTTACAGACATTTGCTATATGGATTTACAGACATTTGATGCCTGGATTTACAGACATTTGATGCTGGATTTACAGACATTTGCTGCCTGGATTTACATACATTTGCAGTGTGGGTTTACAGACATTTGCTGTGTGGGTTTACAGACATTTGCTGTGTGGGTTTATAGACATTTGCTGTGTGGGTTTACAGACATTTGCTGTGTGGTTTTCAGACATTTGGTGTGTGGATTTACAGACATTTGGTGTCTGGATTTACAGACATTTGCTGTCTGGATTTACAGACATTTGCTGTCTGGATTTACAGACATTTGCTATCTGGATTTACATACATTTACTGCCTGGATTTACAGACATTTGCTGTGTGGATTTACAGACATTTGCTGTCTGGATTTACACAGACATTTGCTGTGTGGATTTACAGACATTTGCTGTGTGGATTTACAGACATTTGCTGTGTGGATTTACAGACATTTGCTGTCTGGATTTACACAGACATTTGCTGTGTGGATTTACACAGACATTTGCTGTGTGGATTTACACAGACATTTGCTGTCTGGATTTACACAGACATTGCTGTGTTGATTTACAGACTTTTGCTGTCTGGATTTACACAGACAATCATTTGCTGTTGAAATTACACATCTTGGCTGTTTGACTTTACCCATGATATCTGCTGTCAAGATTTACAGAGATTAATTTGCTGTCTGATAAGACTGTTATTTATTTCCATTGCCCATGAGTTACAGTCATGGTGGAAAATTAATGCATTCAATGCATGCCTATTGTGGGGGGTGTTGTGACATGGTACTGCTTTAGTGTGTGTGTGTGTGTGTGTGGTGTGTGTGTGTGTGTGTGTGTGTGTGTGTGTTGTGGTGGTGTCGTGCGCGGGCGCGTGTGCGCGGGCGCGCGCGTGCGTGCGTGCGTGCGTGCATGTGTCGTTTTACCGTTTATCCACTAAAAAGTTATATTGGGCAGTTTTAGTGTGTGTGTGTGTGTGTACGCGCGCGCGCGCGGCGGCGTGCGTTGCGTGCGTGCTTGCACGGCGTGCGTGCGTGCATACGTGTGGCATAAGTTTGAGGAAGTTGTCAAAACTACGATCACTGAACATTTTTGTCACGAAAACAACACTTGAAGCGCTATGTTTGGAAACTGGATGTTTTTTCTCCCCTGTCTTTCATTTTCCTTTGAACTTTTCCTGTCACCTTCTTATTCCTCTAGTGCACGTGCTACCTTTCTTCTGTCTCTCCACCTCGCTCCTCTGTTGCTTCTTTCGTGTTTTCACCGCCCTTCTTTTATTTTTTTTAATCTCCTTCTCCACCATTCGTCCTTCTTTATTCCTTTTCATTCAACTTTTGTCTTTAAAACGGACAAAAAAAAAACCACGCACTGACTGATGGTTCTGTGTGCTTGTTTTGCCCATTGGCCTGGTTTGTCTGTGAAACGGTCACAAAAACCTGATTGAAATGGATTTAGATGTACTCTTCTCGTGTTTGGGGGGTTTTTTGCTTTGATTTTTTGTTGTTGGTCTGTCTCCATGGGGTGAGATATTGTTGTGAAGTAACAGAAAAACCGATCAAGTTTGTGGAATGAAGAGGTGTCGAAACAGTCGTGGAATAGTGTATTTTCGAGTGAACTGCTTTGTATACGTTTTAGGTACATTAATTGTGTCTTTTTTCTTGATTTATTCTCTTTTGGTTTTGCTTTTAGCCAGTTTTGTTTTTTTTTCTTCTTCTTCTTAATCTAGTTGGTTTTTTTAAGGAATTTTTTTTTATTAATTTCGTAGTGCGCTCGACGTTACTAGTTGTTCTTCGTTTGTCAGAAACCTTTTTTATAATTGTACTTTTTATATTAAAAATGCCGTTGTATTCGTTATGGACTATGGTCTAGGTGTTGACATTTATGTTGTTGGGAGAGAAAAAGTTGGTTAACATACTACAAGTTGTTCTTTGACCTGATCACACACCACACACACACACACACACACACACACACACACACACACACACACACACACACACACACACACACACTCTCTCTCTCTCTCTCTCTCTCTCTCCTTCTCTCTCTCTCTCTCTCTCTCTCTCTCTCTCTCTCTCTCTTTGGCTGCCCTTTTGGCCAGATGTCATAATCATATGACTTTGATTATTGTCAGTAATAGTGATTTCGCAGATCCAGGATAAAAGAATTTACGTGTTGTTATTTCTTTTACCAGCGTAAGAAAAAAAGTCTGTGCCAGAGGAGCTCTGACGTAGATGTAAACGATTGAATCTGAAATAGTAGAATGAAATCTAAACTTATGTTCTGTGTTGTATTTAAACACACTTTTTATCTGCAAAAAATTTTGCTGTTGAAAACAATGAAAAGTAGCTGTCATAGAACCAACAATAGAAAAAAGCAAACATGTGCAATTGAAAGTACTTCCACCTTTCTGAATTTCGAGTTACCCCAATTCTTAGTGGCTGGTGAGAGGGGGTATAACGCCCTCCTCCATTGTGTGCAAGCAAGCAACAAGTGAAAGAGTCGAGATTAGTTGTGCTGAGACTGCTGTCTTCAGTGTAGTGGGGGGGGGGGGGGCGGAGGGCGAAGGGGGAACAAACGTGGTGCAGTGACTGGGCAGTGATGAGTCGATCAGGTTTGTGAAACTGTACACCTTTGGGTCAGTCTGACAGGACTTTGGGGACTGTTTCATATTAATTTTTTGTTATGTTTGTTCGTCTTTTCCTTTCTGCTATGTTTCGGTTTTCCTTTTTATTTGTTCTTTCATTCATAGTTTTGGACAGGAGACAAGTAAGAACATTATTTATTAAGAAACTGTTATAGTAAAGGAACTATGTAAAATTACCCCCCAAAATGCACACCAGTAGCATTCAGCCTATTCTTTCTTTCTGTTTTTTAAAGTTTGTTTTATTTTTTCATATTTTGCTCTGCCTATTTTGTGATTATTCCTTTCTTTTTTTACCAGTCCCTGTCCTTCGTTTTGTTTGTATGCCTTTTCAGTTTGTTTCTGACTTTTTTCGTTTTTTCTTTTTATTTCTATCATGTTTGCTTCATTTACATTCAAAAGATGTAAAGTTCGTATGTTCGTTGTTTCTTTTTTCTTGCTGCCATGTTTTACTTTTGTTAGGATGTAAAGTGGAAAAGCTTATAACACACGAGGCATATTATTTTGGGATTGGCTTACCATGTAGGGGTGTGCGTGTGCGTGTGCGTGTGCGTGTGGTGTGTGTGTGTGTGTGTGTGTGTGTGTGTGTGTGTGTGTGTGTGCGTGCGTGTGTATATGCGCGCGCGTGCGTGCGTGTGTGTGTATGTCTCTCTGTGTGTGTATCTATTCGTTTCCTCTTTTATTTTTAGGATAATGGAATAAAGACTCCTGTGCTTTTTTTTTTTACATCCAGTTCATGTGTGCATGCAGTTTCGTAAATTATGTCATCAGTTCCCACTGACATATCTGGTCTACTCTTCCCAAAGGCGAAACAGGTTTTAACGTGTGCACAAGATGTTCTACATTCGTTTGTACATTGGGCCTCTGTGTGTGTGTGTGTGTGTGTGTGTGTGTGTGTGTGTGTGTGTGTGTGTGTGTGTGTTGTGTGTGTGTGTGTGTGTGTGTTTGTGTGTGTGTGTGTGAGAGAGAGAGAGAGAGAGAGAGAGAGAGAGAGAGAGAGAGAGAGAGAGAGAGAGAGAGAGAGAGAGAGAGAGAGAGAGAGAGAGAGCGAGAGAGCGCTCTAATGTGAGCACGTTTTATGATCTGCTTTTACACTAATACCGTCTTCCCATCTTCTGTAGCAAAAAAAAATATATATACCATGATTTCCTTCAAGGAATTCGCAATGTTAGTTTTCAATTTAAAAGCTACCTCAAAGACAGAGCTCTTGCAACCCTATCTTCTCTTACATTACATATTTTTGTGTGGTTTTGTTGTGTTGTTGTTTTTTGCATTGTGTATGTGTAAATTTTATCGTTTTTAGCTGTGGCTCTTCACGTTTTTACCTAGAGGATTGTCTGAGCAAACAGAGAGGACACAGTAGAGGCTGTAATCAACAAATAAACAAGATAAAGAAGATATGGACATTTAGGGAAAACGCTTTGTTTTTTGTTTTTTTTTGACTTGAGAAGAACGAAGAGAATTTTGTCGGGGGGTAAACATAGAGCTAGCAGTAAGGAGCTGTGTCCATGTTTATCAGAAGACGAGGCCTTAGTGTTGATAGAGAGAGGCGAATGTGCAGGGTAGCCACTGTCTTTCTCCTCCTGTGTGGTCCTTTGGGAAAGTCAATGTCCTTTCTTTTAATTACTAATTTTGCCGTGCTCCTTTTTCCCCCTCTGGTTTGGATGTTTAAACTTTGGCTTGTATTGTTATCGAGGACGTTATCACTTGAATAATGAAGTACATCGAACATGTGAATCAAGTACTAAAGTGCTCATGCACGCGTGCACTCGCACACACGCATACAACACACACACACACAAACGACACACACGCACACAACACACACACAGGACACACAACACACACACACACCAACAACACCACACACACACACAGGACACACAACACACACACACAACACACACACCACGCACACACACACACACACACACACACACACACACACACACACACACACACACAAAACACACACACACACACACACAGAGTGTTTTTACCACAGCAAAGGTTGAGATCTTGAGGGGTTTTTATACCCTTTCTGTCTGTGGTTGAAAGTTTGCATTGAGAGTGGAATTACGAGCGATGGATAGTTGTGAGAATTTATTAAAGTCAACTTCCTTGATTAATAAAAAACCTCTTTTATTTTTGTCAACCTCAGCTTCACCCTACACCTTTCCTTTCTAGGGGGATGCTAGGAAAGGATAAACAAAACACCTACATAGCGGGAATCAAAAGAAAACAGGACACAGGACTAGACTCCACAAAACACAAAGCTTGTGTACAACACACTGCTTGGAGGCTTGCAGGCAGAAAGAAACTGTGGGTAGATCTCTCACGAAGTTTCTGTTTCCGCATGTTTCGTTGAGCAGAGGAATAATTACTTTTAACGTTTCATCCCTTTGGGTCCTCACATTTCTCAGTACAGGAGAATATATTATTTCTATAATCTTCTTTTTTTGTGCTTCATGTCTGAATGTGGAAGGGTGGTTAGAACGATCGGGAAGGGAAAACAGTGTATCTGTGGTATGTCAGCTAAATTAAAAAGAAAATGCAATGACCAGCCACTGCAAGTCACTAAAATCCGTGACACGTTTCTCCAGGCCTCAATCAGATATAACCACGAACGTTTGGGAATTGTTGCTGTCATTTTTATTCATTTAGTACTTCATTCGTTCGTTCATTCATTCATTCATTCATTCATTCATTCATTCATTCATTCATTCATTCATTCATTCATTCATTCAATTACTTCATTACTTCATGACTTCATTCATTATCAATTACTTCATTCATTCATGCATTTCATTCATTCATCTCATTCATCCATTCATTCATTCGATACCGTGAATAGATATGTTCAGAAATATTTGATACTGTGAGTAGATCTGTTCAGAAATATTTGATACCGTGAATAGATATGTTCAGAAACATTTGATACCGTGAATAGATATGTTCTGATGGTCGGTTAGGACAAAAAAAAGTTATCGCCGTCGTAGCAAGAATTTTACCTGCATGCTGAAATCTTTTTTAGCTTTTGATTTAATTCTCTGACAGATTTTCTGTACTTTTTCCAACACCTAGGTGATTCTATCAACAAAGAGCATAAGATACAGCACATTAGCAGCATCAGTTAGACGATAAACAACAACAAGAGAGAGAGAAAAGCCTCAGTGAAATGGAGACATTTGGGAAAAGTGTGCAGTTTTTGACAGCACAGACCACAGGGAGGGTGTGTAAACTGGGAGCCACAAGTAATGAGCTTTGTCTGCGTTTATTAGAAGATTAGACCGCCATTAATGAATGCAACTGTTTTTGTTTCTTTGGGGTTGAAAGCTGGCTGCAGCTTCTGCTACTGTTGAAAATGCCTCCTTCGATTGTTTTAAATGAAGGGAGAGAGAGAGAGAAAAAAAGGGAGAGAGAGAGAAAGGGAGGAGAGAGGGAGAGAGACAGAGAGAGACAGAGAGAGAGAGAGAGAAAGAGAAGAGACAGACAGACAGACAGACAGACAGACAGACAGACAGACACAGAGAGAGATAGAGATACAGAGAGAGAGAGAGAGAGGGTGGAGGGGACGGGAGAGAGAGACACAGAGAGAGACAGAGAGAGACAGAGATGGGGCTATTTAGTAAAAAAAAAAAAAAAAAAAAAAGGATAAAACAAAACAAACAAATGGAAAAAAAGAACTGAACTTTAAAAATAACACATAGGGGGAAACTGACAAAGAAAAACAAATACAGCTAATGAATAAAACAAAACAAAGCAAACAAAAAAAGTAGAAGAAAGGCAAAGACAAAGCACAAAGGATTAAAAGGGAAAAAAAAGGTAAACATAGATTTAGAAAGAAGAGAAGATCAGAAAAAAAGGATGGAAAACAAAAAAGAGGAAGTAAGAAAGAAAGAAAATAAGAGAAACAGAGAGATAAACAGAAGGAAATACAATTGAGAGGAGCAACAGTGCGAAAAAAAAGAGAAAGAAAACTAAGGAAAACAGAAGGGAAAAAAGAAAGGCAAGAAGAAAAGGAAAGCGAAGAAAAAGAAGATAACAGAAAAAAAAGAAGAAAAGAAGAGGAAAGACAGAAAAAAAAGAAATAAGAAACAAGGAAGGAAGAAGAAGAGAGAATAGAGAACGAGAAGAGAGAAAGAAGAGAGAAGAAACAGACAGACGAATGAGACAGAAAGAAAAACAGAAGAAAGAAGATAGAAAGAAGAAGAAAAAGAAGAAGAAGAGACAGAAAAAGAGAGAAGAGAGAGAAGAAGAGAAGAGAGAGAGAAGAGAAGAGACAGACAGACAGACAGACAGACAGACAGACAGACAGACAGACAGACAGACAGACAGACAGACAGACAGAGAGAGAAGGAGGCAGACAGACAGAAAAGAGAGAGAGAGAGGGGCAGAGAGAGAGAAGAGAGAGAGAGAGAGAAGAGAGAGAGAGAGAGAGAGAGAGAGAGA
>CM060331.1:40658305-40678305 GCA_030674155.1 Stramonita haemastoma
TTGGTTTTTGATTCATTTCATTTAAACTTACTGGGGGAATTTGAGATATATTCTTTGACATATTTCTTTTATTGCATTTGACCCTTTTTCCCTTTTGTCTCCTTTTCGTTTTGTTGTTTTTTGTTGTTGTTGTTTTTAATGTGTTTGTTTAAGTATTTCTTTCACTCTTGTTTTTTGCTTTTTCGTTTAATCTATCTTTTTTCATTTTTTCTTTCTTTCGTTCGTCGTTTTCTTCCTTCTTTGTTTCCTTTTTTATGTCTTTGTCTGTTCTTTCTTCCTCCCTTTCTTTCCTTCCTTTCTTCTCTTTTTTCCTTGACCCTGCCCATCAGTGCCCCCAGATGGCTCATTTCTTCTCCATCATACCTTGTCACACAACAGCGGTGTTGTCACACTCCTACACAGCCCAAGCCAAAAGCGTTGTCAGTTATTAATGTCATCCAAGTGCAAAGGCCTACATCAAATGCCATGCAGTAAAATGTGGCGTTGATATTGTCATCATCTATGACAAGCTCTTAGCATAACAATCTGCACTCTCTTTAAAGGAGAGAAAATCCTTTAGGGTCAAAATATGGCTTCCTATATGGTGAGGTACTTGAATAGATTCATACATTCAAAAATTAAGATTAAAAAACCGAAACTGTGGTCACCACAACCCTAGACTTAGAATCACGTATGATTTTTTTTCTTAAGTTTATGATGGATGAAGATATTATTGGAAACGTTACATACTTAAACAGATTTCAGATGGCCATTGTATCATAGTCTACCCTTCTTTCTTATACATGCCATCATCGTCCATTACCCAGACATACTGTACTTTGCTGGCATTTTGTCTCACAGACTAAATAAAGCCACAGCATCACTTCTGAAAAATAAATAACACTGGATTATAGTTTCATTTTTTCCATTGAGACAACTTGACCCAGCCCAGGATCCGTATCAGTCTGAAAGAAACCACAGAGTTAGTAGCCATCCTCTGGTCAGCATCACTTATACCCCTTTTCCTGACCATTTATTCACAATGCGTCAGTTTAGAGCAGCTGTAGTTTTTTGCTGACAGTCGTGATTGGCAATCTTTTGGATAAAACACACAATATAGGGTGTGTTGCATGAAAACATTTATGCTGTTTATAGCTGTGCTACTGATGCGTGTGTTTGAGACAACAACAAAAATCCTTTCTCTGCTGCATGCAAACAAAGGAAAGAGGGCGATACGTTATGCTACGGACACTGCCTGTCTTCAGTGTGTGTGTGTGTGGGGGGGGGGGGGGGGCAAAAGGAACTGGTGGGAGACTGGGCAGTGCTGGGTCAGGATTGTGAAACTGGACACCTTTGGGTCAGTCTGACAGGACTGTGGGGATTGTTTCACATTTCTTTTCTGCTTTTTCTTTTTGTCTGTTTTTCTTTTTTTTCTCAATATTGGTGTTATTGCATTGATTTTGCTGCGTTTTCATTTCTTTGTATCTTTTTTTTTTTAAATGTATGTTTATTTCTTTGGTTTTCTTTATATTTCTTACAATGTTTGCATCTTTGTATTCAAAACACTTCAATGGTTTTTTGTTTGTTTGTTTGTTTCTCTTTCTTTCCTTCCTTTTCTTATTTTACTGCCATGTTTACTTTTGAAGGATGCAAAGTGAAAACGTTTGTGACATACAGAACATATTACTTAGGGAATGACTGGCTATAAAGTTTGTGTGTGTGTTTGTAGAATGTATGCCTCTGTGTGTGTGTGTTCGTGCGTGTACGTGTGTGTGTGTGTGTGTGTGTGTGTGTGTGTGTGTGTGTGTGGTGTGTGTGTGTGTGTGTGTGTGTGTGTGTGTGTGTGTGTGTGTGTGTGTGTGACACGCAAGCACGTGCCCATGTTTGTGTGTGTGTTGTTGTTGTTGTTGTCTTTATTTTAACGTCTGTTCACTCTAAGTGATATCAGACAATGTGTGTGTGTGTGTGTGTGTGTGTGTGTGTGTGTGTGTGTGTGTGTGTGTGTGTGTGTGTGTGTGTGTGTGTGTGTGTATGAAAGAGAGAGAGGGAGGGAGGGGGAGGGAGCAAGGGAAGAAGGAAAGGACAAATGGACATACCTTCTATGATCATCCTGTCAATAAAACAAAAAAGGGGAAGCTACAGCAGCAATATTTTGTCTTACATTATGCAGCTTGGTTTTTATATGTGTGCGTCTGTACATCTTATCCTTTTTTCAATTTATTTTGCATTTTAGCATTGGCACTTCTTGTTTTTTTTTAGCTTTCCCCTTTGATGGTTGCCTCAGCAAACAAAGAGAGGCCAAGGTAGAGGCAATGATCAACACAGGAGCAAATAAACATGATATCACCATGAAAATAAATGCCGTTTAGGAAAGACACTTTGCTTTTTGACAACAGAATAACAAAGGAATCTTTTGGTAAACAAAGAGCCAGCAGTAACGAGCTGTGTCCATGTTTATCAGAAGACGAGGCCTTAGCATTGATAGCGAAAGGCGTGTGGGCAGGATATTCCCTGTCTTTAAAGGCGTGTGGGCAGGATATTCCCTGTCTTTAAAGGCATGTGTGTGGGCAGGATATTCCCTGTCTTTAAAGGCGTGTGGGCAGGATATTCCCTGTCTTTAAAGGCATGTGTGTGGGCAGGATATTCCCTGTCTTTAAAGGCGTGTGGGCAGGATATTCCCTGTCTTTAAAGGCATGTGTGTGGGCAGGATATTCCCTGTCTTTAAAGGCGTGTGGGCAGGATATTCCCTGTCTTTAAAGGCATGTGTGTGGGCAGGATATTCCCTGTCTTTAAAGGCGTGTGGGCAGGATATTCCCTGTCTTTAAAGGCATGTGTGTGTGGGCAGGATATTCCCTGTCTTTAAAGGTGTGTGGGCAGGATATTCCCTGTCTTTAAAGGCTGGCAGGATACTCCCTGTCTTTAAAGGCTGGCAGGATATTCCCTGTCTTTAAAGGCTGGCAGGATATTCCCTGTCTTTAAAGGCGTGTGGGCAGGATATTCCCTGTCTTTAAAGGCGTGTGGGCAGGATATTCCCTGTCTTTAAAGGCGTGTGGGCAGGATATTCCCTGTCTTTAAAAGCGTGTGGGCAGGATATTTTTGTACCACTTTATGTCACGGCAGATTTCTCTGCATGAAATTTGGGCTGCTCTCGCCGGGGAGAGCGTGTCGCCACATGTGCAGCGCCTACCCATTTTTTTTCTTTTTCCTGCATGCAAGTGTATTTGTTTCCCTATCAGAGTGGCTTTTTTCTACAGAATTTTGCCAGGGACAACCCCCTTGTTGCTGTGGGTTCTTTTACGTGCGCTAAATAGTGATGTGTAACACACGGGACCTCGGTTTATCGTCTCATCCGAAAGACTAGCGCCCAGACCACCACTCATGGTCTAATGGATGGGGAAAAAGTTTTGGGTCCAAACGGGGTACGAACCCCGCACACTCCGACCCGGGCTTTTTGCTTTCTAGGCAAGGCACATGACCACCTAGACCACCAATCCACCAGGATAGGCCCTGTCTTTAAAGGCATGTGTGTGGGCAGGATATTCCCTGTCTTTAAAGGCGTTGTGGGCAGGATATTCCCTGTCTTTAAAGGCATGTGTGTGGGCAGGATATTCCCTGTCTTTAAAGGCGTGTGGGCAGGATATTCCCTGTCTTTAAAGGCGTGTGGGCAGGATATGCCCTGTCTTTAAAGGTATGTGGGCAGGATAGGCCATATCTTTAAAGGCGTCGTGTGGGCAGGATATTTCCTGTCTTTAAAGGTATGTGGGCAGGATATTCCCTGTCTTTAAAGGCATGTGGGCAGGATAGGCCGTATCTTTAAAGGCGTGTGGGCAGGATATTCCCTGTCTTTAAAGGCATGTGGGCAGGATAGGCCGTATCTTTAAAGGCGTGTGGGCAGGATATTCCCTGTCTTTAATGGCGTGTGGGCAGGATAGGCCCTGTCTTTCTCCCCTGTATGGTCATATGGCAATCTCAATCCTTTTTTCGCTCCCATCTTCCTGGTTTGGAGTTTTAAAATGTTCCTTAATGTGTAATCAATGGTGTTAAAACTTGAACTATCATTGACAAATTCGGAAATAAATCAAATCGACGAACAAATAATTTTGGCACTCAAATGCACATTACACGTGTATCATCTCTCTCTCTCTCATACACACACAAACACATGCAGGCATGCAGGTACCCGCGTGCACGCCCGTGTGCGCACACACTCACATTCACACAAACACACACACACACACACACACACACGCACACGCATGCACGCACACACACACACACCCAGGTCATTTGTTTCCCATTTGTGTTTTCTTCACCCTGTACCATTATGCCTGGGTTTTTGTAGAAGCCTTGGAGAATTTTCTGTTATGGTGTACATTTTGGAAGGTCCAGATTTTCAATGTTTTGTTTCCTTGCAAGGTTTTCTTCTTTCTTTTCTTGTCTTTTTTTTGTAAAAAAAAATTAGGATGTTCGGAAGTTTTTCAGGATAAGAATGAACACCATTGTAACAGAGTTTGGCTAACATATTGCTGTTTTTTATTTTCATGTTTTTTGTATGTTTTTTTTTACATTGATCTGTTCACTGATTTAACACCTTTCCCCTCGGTGACCATACCAGCTAGCGTTAGAGGAGACAATATTAGCAACACGTGGACAATAAACAACAAAAAAGAGAACAACGGCAAGACAATTGAGGGCCTTTGGGAAACGTGTGCCGTTTCTGACAGCAGAAAACACAGTGAAGGTTTGGGAACAGGGAGCCACAAGTAACCGTCTTTGTCCATGCTTATCAGAAGATTAGGCCTGCCGTGAATGGATGCCTGAGGCTTTTTGTGTGTTTGCTGTGGGCTTCATAAAGTTGCTGCTTCTGCTGCTGCAAGTGCCTTTTTTGATGATTCTAAATGGAGAGAAAGAAGGACAATGGTTTATTCCAAAGGCCTTGGCTTCATTTTAAAGGAGGAAAATACAAAGCACACACTATCAGGAATTTTAAAAAAAACCTTTTACACTATCAGGAAAGTAATACTTATATCAAGAATCAGTTCACAAAACAGTTTTGTGAACAAGACAATTAATGTATGAAGAATTGTTAAGAATGTCCCATAACTGAAAAGCTTTATAGAGAAAAAGAGCTGACTACTTCGTAGTAGCTTCTTTTTTAATGGAGAGAGAGAGAGAGGAGAAGAGAGAGAGAGAGAGAAGAAGAGAGAGAGAGAGGAGAGAGAGAGAGAGAGAGAGAGAGAGAGAGAGATTTGATTTATTCTTTTTTTATTCTTTTATATCGAGGATAATGGGATAAGCACTCTTGTGCTTTTTTTACATCCAGTCCCCGTGTGTATGCAGTTTTGTAAATGTCATCTGTTCCCACCGGCACACGAGAGAGAGAGAGAGGTGAGAGAAGGAGAGAGAGAGAGAGAGAGAGAGAGAGAGAGAGAGAGAGACAGACAGACAGACAGACAGACAGACAGACAGACAGACAGACAGACAGACAGACAGACAGACAGATAGACAGACAGACAAACAGTCTAGACTTCGGACCATTACTTTACATTGGCCTTAGGTTACAATATAAAAGCATATTGAGCATATGCAATGGGCATACGAAATAAGTGTTATAAGCATAATGAATAGGAACATATGCTATGGAATTATGTACCGTAATGATTATAAAAGCAAGAGTTTTAGATCAGCTGTATCACAGATATCTATCTATGCTGGGACAAGTGGAGAGAGAGAGAGAGAGAGAGAGAGGAGAGAGAGAGAGAGAGAGAGAGAGAGAGAGAGAGAGAGAGAGAGAGAGAGAGAGAGAGAGAGAGAGAGAGAGAGAGAGAGAATAAAAGCTGTGAAGATGTGAGACATGCATGACTTAGTGCAGCCCCACCAGAGAAAGAAGAGAGGACTGGATAACTGAGTCTGGCACAGTGGTGCTGGTGCTTGAATTACTTGTTGCTCTTAAATTAACATAGCACAGGGGTCAGAGCACTCACTCTTTCCTAAGATAAGGTTAAGCGGCACTCAGCGTGGTTACCTCTTAGGTGACCGTTTGCGCGCCTTGGCTTCAGTACAGCTCCCCCTTCCCTTCACCAAGCTGTGAATGGATACCTACCCTCTTTAGGGAAAGCAAGGTAAATCAGCAAGGGAGAGAAGTTCGGCGCTGCCCCTAATAATTATGCTGGTACCATACTGGTCTTTTACACTTTGCTCCCCCACGACTGCACAGGTTATGGGAACAAAAATCACTTCATACTTTTACCTCTACATAAGATTCAGTCACGTGAGTTGCTCAGTTTTATTGCTTTATTTCACAGAAAAAATAACAACAAAAATGACAAGAAAGAAAGAAAAAGTACATTTGAGAAAGGAAGTTAAACACTTAAAAAAAACACCACAGGAAAAACTGAGAAAGAAAGAATGAATGAAACATGGAATTAAAAAATGAACGGAAGAAGGAAAAAGCACAAAAGAATGGGGGTGGGGGTGGGGGAGGAGTAAAACAGTATTAAAAAAAAGATACGGAAATGACGGTAGAACACCCAGAGAGAGAGAGAGAGAGAGAGAGAGAGAGAGAGAGAGGAGAGAGAGAGAGAGAGAGAGAGAGAGAGGAAGAGAGAGAGAGAGAGAGAGAGAGAGAGAGAATGATAAAAAGTTTAAGAAAGATATAAAGAATAAGAGAAAAAGAGAAAGTAAAAGAAGGAAACAAAGATGGGATAAAAAAAGTATGGAAGAAGAAGAAAATTAAGAGGATAAAAGGGGGGTAGAATAACACAAGGGAGAGAGAAGAAAAAGAAATAAAAAGAGGAGAACAGAACAAAGAAAGAGGAAAAGACAAGGAAAAGAGGAGAACATGAACATACACAGGGAAAAAAGAAAATGATGGAGACAGAAGAAAATAAAAAGATGGATCACGGATATCAAAAGAACAGAAAGTAAAACAGCAAACAGAAAAGAAATTGAAATAGAGAAACATGTGTTGTACTCATGACATTATGGGCTACTGGCTGATTCTGCTGCATACACAAACGGACTCACCTCCTTGATAGGGCAGAAGATCATCACTCCCCTTGCCTCTCCACCCCCCCCCCTTCCCTCCATTTCAGTTGGGGAGGGGGGGGGGTACACAGGTCAGAATATTGTATCACAATCCATTGTGTTAGACAGGCACAGACATCACTGATGTGCATTCTTCTCCAAGGGAAAACCCTCTGTTTCTTCAGATGAACAATATTAAGCCACAAGGCATTTCTTGTTGACTATCTTGTGTGTGTGTTTGTTGTTTGTTCTTGCTGCCTTGTTTTGCTGTGTTTGTTGTAAAAAAAAAATCAAATAGTCTAAACACTCATCTCTTTAGCCTGATTTCCATGTCAGAGGTTGTGGTGATTTGCAGTGCGGGTTTCCTTTTGTCTGAATATTTGTTGTGTACAGGTGATTTGTAGCAACGGTGTATTGTGAAGACAGAAAAAACATATGTTGCATCCTTGCTACAGTGCCAAACTGACCAAGAAGTGACTGACAGGACATGTGAATGTCAGTGACTGTGGAGACAATTTACGAATTGTTTCTTGCAGTTGTTCTCTTGGTAAGATATCATAGATAGACGGGACAGGAGATATAAATTTTTAAAAACTTGATCGTTATTTCTTTGGGTTTGTTTGGTTTATCAAGGTTGCCTCTGAAACGGGCATACACCTGTATGGAACTATTGTTGCCGAATATGGGTACAGTTCAAAAAGGACATAAAGTATCCTCTTATGTAATTGCATGGCCCGAATGCGAGGGAAAGTAAAGAAGTAATCTACATGAGTGATTTTGATGAATAAATGAATGTTCAACACACCGGCAGAAGAAAAAGCTCAACGTCCTTCCAGTACACCATACTGCCAGCATGATTGTTTTTTTCTTTGCAGGGGTGGGGGTGGGGGTGGGGTTGTTGGTGAAATGGAATACCTGAGCTTCAATGTAGATTGAGATTGAAGAGAGCAGAGGGCAGCAGTACAGGTGAAAGCCACACCCAATAACCAGCAACAGGTCCAATAACCAGCAACAGGTCTGGAGAGTGGTGCTGGTCACGCTTACCCATTTGTCTAATCCGTGGCCTGATTTGTAAACTTCCTTTACCACACTTGTCTATGACTTTGTAGAACTAAACTTGCACGCTTTGGTATACACACGCGATACTTTTTTTTAAAATTCACACCCACACACACAGGCTCATACATACTCAGACACACACACACAACTGCGCGCGTATTTTATATGTATATATATAATAATATAAAATTATGTATATATATATATATATTTGTGTTTGTGTGTATGTCCGTGAGCGTGCGTGCGTGCGCACACGCGTGTGTGTGTGTGTGTGAATTGTCAGAACTACGATTACTAAACAGTTTGTCACAAAAACAGCTTGCCTGGTGTTGTGATCAAGAACCATTAGTTCTTCCCTTTCTTTTGCTTTTCTTTGGAGTTTGTTTTTCTCCTGATCTGTTCATTCCTCTGGTCTGCACACTGCCTTCCTCCTCCTTGCCCTTGGTCTGTAACGCCCCTTTGTCTGTCTGTCTGTCTGTCTGTCTGTCTGTCTGTCTGTCTGTCTCTCTCTCTCTCTCTCTTGTCTGTCTGTCTGTCTGTCTGTCTGTCTGTCTGTCTGTCTGTCTGTCTGTCTGTCTGTCTGTCTGTCTGTCTCTCTCTCTCTCTCTCTCTCTCTCTCTCTCTCTCTCTCTCTGTGTCTCTGTTTGTCTCTACACCCCCCCCCCTCCTGTATCCCTTTCCTATAGTCTTTTTGTCTTTAAGAAATCGCAGAAGAAACAAACGCTCTCTCTCTGACAGTCTTTGTTTGCGTGCTCATGTATCCATTTGCATGTTTTGTCTGAATGGTTTAAGGTCAAGACACTTGAATGTAATGGCGCGGGATGTTCTGTCCGTATGAGTTACTTTTTAGGGGTGAGGTATTGTTGTAAATATAACAAAAGTGTGGATTAGATTCATGGAATGAATGGGTCATTAGTTGTTTACTTTCAGTTGAGTTACTGTAATTACGTTTGATACCTTTATGTTTGTTTGAGTTTTTTGTTTTGATATGAGTTTTTTTTTAATTTTTGCTTTTTGATTTTTTTTCTAAGATAATGTTGGTTTCTTGGGGAAGAAAGGGGTTTTATACTGAAATTTCTCATTGTGCTTAATATTCTTTATGCTGTTTCTTTTTTTTTTTTTTTCTTTGCTATGGTTCTTCCTTCGTCCCTTCCTTTCTACTGTCCTTTCTCTCTTATTTCCTCTCTTTATTTATTTCTTTTCCTTGTGTGTTTCCTATCTTCAGCTTTTCTGTTTTTCCTTCCCATTTCGTTTCTTTTCTGTTGCAGCGTTTCTTTTCTTTTCTCTTGTTTTCCTTTTCAAAAATTTTTTTTTTTTTACTATCTCCCTTTTCTTTTTGTCAGTTTTTTTTCTCTCTCGTTTTTTCTAACTCAGATTTTCTCCTTTTCTCTCTCTCTCTCTCTGTCTCTCTCTGTCTCTCTCTCTGTCTCTGTCTCTCTCTGTCTCTGTCTCTGTCTCTCTGTCTCTCTGTCTCTCTGTCTCTCTCTCTCTCTCTCTCTCTCTCTCTCTCTCTCTCTCTCTCTCTCTCTCTCTCTCTCTCTCTCTCTCTCTCTTTTCCTTTCATTTTCTTACCGGCTCTTTCTTTGTTTTCTTTTTTTTTTCGATTTTGCTATCTCAACTTTTCCCCTTCTCTCTCTCTCTCTCTCTCTCTCTCTCTCTCTCTCTCTCTCTCTCTCTCTTCTCTCTCTCTCTCTCTCTCTCTCTCTCTCTCTCTCTCTCTCTCTCTTTTCCATTCATTTCGTTACCGGCTTTTTCTTTGTTTTCTGGGTTTTTTTTCGTGACCTCATACAACTAGTACTCCCAGGTG
The DNA here is from genome assembly GCA_030674155.1 of Stramonita haemastoma. NCBI lineage: Eukaryota > Metazoa > Mollusca > Gastropoda > Neogastropoda > Muricidae > Stramonita > Stramonita haemastoma. The sequence continues at coordinate 40,668,177 of CM060331.1, forward strand.
GCTCATTTCTTCTCCATCATACTTAATCGCACACCACCTTGTGTTGTCACTCCCCTACAGTCAGCAGTGCACAAGGGGATGTCAACTTTATGGCTCTGTGTGTGTGTGTGTGTGTGTGTGTGTGTGTGTGTGTGCGTGTATGTGTGTGTGTGTGTGTGTGCTGTGTGTGTGTGTGTGTTGTGTGATGTGTGTGTGGTGTGTGTGTGTGTGTGTGTGTGTGTGTGTGTGTGTGTGTGTGTGTGTGTGTGTGTGTGTGATGTTGGTGTGTACGTGTGTGTTATTCTTTGGTATGTTTTCCGTGACCAGTGTCACTGTTGGCCTTTCAATTCAGTCAGAAATCACTGTGTACAGTCCCCATCTAGACGCATTCTGCTGTATTCCCAGAATTGGCAGTGCATTAGGAGCTGCTACCACTGTTCTTTTTTCTTTTCTTTTTTATTTCGAGGATAATGAATAAGCGCTTTGATTTGTTTGCTGTAGAAGATTCAGCTCGATATAAATTCATATGTTATTATCGTTATTGTTGTTGTTATTATTATTGTTATTATTAATATTAAGCTTGTGTGTTTTTTCTTAATCCAGTTCCCATGTGTATGCAGTTTTGTAGATTTTGACATCCGTTCCCACCGGCACACAATGGCCTACTCTTCCGAAAAGCGGAACGGGTTTTAACGTGTGCGCAAGATCTAGGCTGCGTGAGGGCAGTGACTGGAGCAGACCATCATGACATGCTGTTATGTGGCTTAAGTAGTGTGTGGTTGTGCGTGTTCTTATGTAACACTTGTAGATCATTATCCATTGTGCCATCTAGCACAAACGCTAATAAGTTACTTGTGGATCTATACTAAACAGTATGTCAGTTTGCAGAGGTAGAGGCATCAAAGAGTTTCTCCCATGGTTGAACATAAGATCTGTTGATTTTGAGGAGATCTCTACAGAAAAAGACAAAAGGTATCCACATTCTCAGGAATAAACCACCGCCAATATTAAGTTTCTAAACTGAAGCTAAAATAACCACAGCCTAAGACTGTAAAGATCAGGGAATCGAAGATTGTTGTCACTTATTTTAGGTAGGCTCTAGGGTTTTAAAACACAAAGCCTGGGTAAGAACGTATGGAGAGCAAGCTGTTACCCAGCAGCAGACCCCCCCCCCCTATCCCGTCTTTCCACGTCACTGGAATGGTCCATTGGAAAGGCAGTCGCCGATATGAATGATTCCAGTTACCGTTGCAAGGAGGCCGCCAGATACGTTGCATATATAGGCCTACAGCCCCGAGCCGCCTGGGGACTCCTACTCCGTCACTTATTCTATGACCGACGAAAACAGGATGAAAATAACTATGCAATTCAATATGCGTGAGGCTCTATGATTAATTTAAAGTGTGCACCATATTTCTTACCATTGTCTATGGTTAACAATGATCAAAAGATCAGAAGTCTGCAGGCACAGCTGTCTACAATTAGTATACGAATCCAGTATAACTCAACAGTTCTTCCTGGTAAAGTTAGAGAGTACTCGTTTTAGTTATTTTATGAATATCTTTTTATTCCATTAAAGCGGGTCGTGTTTACATCTATGTTGCTGTAAAGCGATGTGCTCAGCAATCAAAAATAATGTCCAGTTACTTTTTGGACCAGGGTCGCACAAATGAACGCCTTTAGCCAGTTAGCATAAAAAAAAAACACTTAAAGACACCACACACATCACGTCTGTAAATAAACTGATCAACTCTTGATCACGCCTTCATTCTTTGTGTCGAGGCCCCAGCACACTTGGGTCAGATGACGAGTCCCCTCAGTAATAAGAAAGCCACACTGCTGATTTACCAGCCTCTCTCATCAGGAGAAGTGATCCTCTTTCTCAACATCTAGATATCCCCATCACTGGTCTACAGCAGCTGTGTGTTGTTTGCTTTTGTGTACGGTTCATCATCGGCAGATTTACTGATAAACCCCAACGTGGTGAGATCTTTTACACTGTGCGTGTTATTGATGGACAGTGCCGCTGGGGTATGCATCTTATCGTTAGTACAAACATGAAATGCCCGTTACAACTGTGTGCAAAAGACTTAAGAAAAAGGCAATTAGTTGTGCTAAGGACACTGCCTGTCTTCAGTGTAAGGGGGGGGGGCAAGAAGGAAGTGGTGCAGAGACTGGGCAGTGATGGTCAGGTTTGTGAAACTGGACACCTTGGGTCAGTCTGACAGGACTGTGGGAATTCACTGACATTTCCTTTATCGTCTTTCTTCTTTTTTGTTTCCCTCTTTCTTTCCGTCAATATTGTTTGAATCTCATTCTTGCCATTTTGATGTGTTTGTGTTTTTTTGTGGTGATCCTTTCTTTTCTTCTTAATGGTTTGTTTGTTTGTTTCCTTCTTTGTTTCTCTGTTTTTTTTCTGTTTTCTGCAGCGTTTGAACCTTTGGATCCAAAACATATAAATGTTTGTTGTTCGAGTTTTCTTACTTTTTGGTTTTTTTTGCCACCATGTTTACTTTCAAAGAACGTAAAGTGAAAAGCCTGTAATACAAAGAACATTTCACCTTACATTATTACACAACTCGTTTTGCCCGGTGTACACATATATGTTATTATTGTTGTTGCTTTGTTTTTTTGTTCTTTGCTTTCAAGCTTTCTCCCTTGGTAATTGCCCCAGCAACTGGAGAGGACAAAGTAGAGGTAGAAATCGGCACACAGGCTGGAGGAGAAAAAGATGGAGGAAGAGGGGATGCTAGGGGAACAATATTTATTTTTGGAAAACAGAAGACTGAAGTAAAGGTTTGTAAACAAAGAGCCACATGTATTAAGCCGTAACTATGTTTATGTGAAGATCATTTATTTATCCTTTTATTTCGAAATAATGGAATAAGCACTTATGTGCTTTTTTTTTTTTACATCCAGTCCCTGTGTGTATGCGGAGTGTAAATTTTGTCATCCCTTCCCGCCGGCACAAAATGGCCTACTCCTCTGAAAAGCGGATTAGATTTTAGTGTGCTTCGGTGCCACGGGGTCTCGGTTTATAGTCTCATTCGAAGGATTTGGCCCAGCCAGCAGTGGAGAGAGGAATGTGTGCATGATAGCCGATGTCGGGGGACGGGATAGCCTAGTGGTCAGAAACATTGCGCTCGCAATTTGACGACCCGGGTTCGATTCCCGGTCGAGGGGATTTTTCCTCTGGAGTTAACATCAGTGCTGACTCCACTCTCCCCAAAAGTCCTTCGGATGAGACTTAAACCGAGGCCCCGTGTGTGAACGCACGCAGAACATCTTTCGCACACGTTAAATCCTGTTCCGCTTTTCGTAAGAGTAAGCCATTCGTGTTGCCGGTGGGAACAGATGACACGATTTACAAAAACTGCTGCACACGAGGACTGGATGTACAAAAAAAGACATGAGTGCTTATTCCATTATCCTGACATAAAAGAATTAAAAAAAATAAAAAAAAAAAATGCCTTCTCCTCCCGTTACGTACCAGGAACACCGCTTTTGTGTTGCTCGTGTTTTCTTGGGTTGGGTTCAAAGATTATTTCCCCTTGTCTGGTACTTAGATGTTGATGGTTTGAACGTAAAAAAACAAATGTTTGGTAATACAGGGACACACTTCCCTACCTCACCCCTCCCTGTCTTTGTCCGTCGTCTGTCTGCTCATTTATCTGTCCTGACATCCTCTCTCTGTCTCATTTGCCTTGTCTTTTTGTGTATTTATACATGACTGCATGCGTGGACGTGTGTATGTGCGTGCGTGCGTTTTTTTTTATTTTTTTAATTTATTTTAAATTTTATTCTTTTATATCGAGGATAATGGGATAAGCGCACATGTGCTTTTTTCATCCAGTCCCCGTGTGTATGCAGTTGTGTAAATATTGTCATCTGTTCCCACCGGCACACAATGGCCTGCTCTTCGAAAAGCGGAACAGGATTTTACGTGTGCGAAAGATGTTCTGCGTGCGTTCGCACACGGGCCTCGGTTTACAGTCTAACCAGAAAGACTTTGGGGAGAGTGGAGTCAGCTTTGATGTTAACTCCAGGGGAAAAATCCCCTCCAACGGGAATGGAACTCGGGTGGTCAAATTGCCAGCCAATGTTCTGACCACTAGGTGTGTGTGTGTGTGTGTGTGTGTGTGTGTGTGTGTGTGTGTGTGTGTGTGTGTGTGTGTGTGTTAAGCTTTGACCTTTTAGAATTATTTACTTAAGCTTTTTTCTCTTTTATTTATTTTCTTTCTTAGCTTTTTCTTTCTTTCTTTCTTTCTTTTCTTCTTTCTTTCTTTCTGTCTTTCTTTCTTCTTCTTTCTTTCTTTCTTCTTCTTTCTTTCTTTCTTTCTTTCTTTTCTCTTACTTTCTTTCTTTCTTTCTTCTTCTTTCTTTCTTTCTTTCTTCTTTCTCTTTTCTTTCTTTCTTTCTTTCTTTTTTCTTTCTTTCTTTCTTTCTTTTCTTTCTTTCTTTCTTTCTTTCTTTCTTCTTCTTTCTTTCTTTCTTTCTTTCTTTCTTTCTTTCTTCTTTCTACTTTCTTTCTTTCTTTCTTTACTTTCTTTCTCTCTTTCTTTCTTTCTTTCTTTCTTCTTTCTTTCTTTCTTTCTCTTTCTTTCTTTTTTCTTTCTTTCTTCTTTCTTTTTCTTTCTTTCTTTTCTTTCTTTCTTTTCTTTCTTTTCTTTCTCATTTTTAAGTCCACCTTTATTCATTCTCAGCACATTAGTATAAATACCTTGTCTCTAAATTCAATAAGTTGTGAACACGAATTCTTTTTTTTCGAGGCAAGAGATGATTGTTGTCAGTTTTGTTTTCGTTTTTTCCTCATCTTTTATTTGTCATTCTTTTTCTGTTTACCTGTTCTTCATTTTTCTTTGTTCTGCCCGTTTAAAGGCTTTGAGAAGATTTTGTTTTTTCGTTTAGTGTGTATGTATATTTTTTCAAGTAAGCGATGGAAGCTTCTTATGTGAGACCTTTCAAGATGAGATGTTGAAGCTTCTATAACAGGCTTTGAAACAGCATTATGCAATCGTCTCTGCTCTGTTATCTGTTTTCTTGCTTTATCTGTTTCTTCTTGTCGTTTCTTGATTATCTGTTTGATTTATATGTTTCTTGTTATCTGTTTGACTTTATGTTTCTTGTTATCTGATTTATCTGTTTTCTTGATTATCTGTTTATCTGTTTTCTTGATTACTGTTTGATTATCTGTTTTCTTGATTACTGATTTATCTGTTTTCTTGATTATTGATTATCTGTTTCTTGATTATCTGTTTAATTTATATGTTTTCTGATTATCTGTTTATTATCTGTTTTCTTGTTATCTGTTGATTTATCGTTTTTTGATTATCTGTTTAATTTATCTGTTTTCTGATTATCTGTTTGATTATGTGTTTCTTGATTATTGATTTATCTGTTTTCTTGATTATCTGATTTATCGTTTCTTATTATCTGTTTTTGATTTATCTGTTTTCTTGATTATCTTTATTTATCTGTTTTCTTGCTTTATCTGTTTATTTATCTGTTTTCTTAATTATCTGTTTAATTTATCCGTTTTCTTGCTTTATCTGTTTTCTTGCTTTATCTGTTTTCTTATCTGTTTCTTGATTTATCTGTTTTTATCTGTTTTCTTGCTTTATCTGTTTTCTTGCTTTATCTGTTTTCTTATCTGTTTCTTGATTTATCTGTTTAATTTATCTGTTTTCTTGCTTTATCTGTTTTCTTGATTATCTGTTTTTGCTTTGTCTGTTTTCTTTATTATCTGTTTGCTTTGTCTGTTTTCTTGATTATCTGTTTTCTTCTTTGTCTGTTTCTGATATCTGTTTGCTTGTCTTTATCTGTTTATCTTGCTTTATCTGTTTTTTGATTATCTGTTTGCTTTATTTTCTATTATCTGTTTTCTTGATTATCTGTTTGCTTTATCTGTTTTCTGCTTTATCTGTTGTCTTGATTTCGTTTTCTACTGGTTGCTTACCTCAGAAAACAACAAAGGACAGACACAATATAGCAATAACTAGACAACTCAGAAAAAGAAAAACAAATAGTAAATAATGGAGACTCTAAGGAGAGGTGTATTTTGACACACTAGAACATAGGGGGGGGGGGGGGGGGGGAAAAACAGCCGAGGAAAAAATTATAACAATAAGATAGAAGGAAAACTCATAAAAAGAAGAAGAAAAGGATGGAAAAACAGAAGGAAAGGAATTTTTTAAATGACAAAGAAAGAAATCAGGAAAAACATGCACATAGAAGTATGTGTGTGTGTGGTGTGTTGTGTGTGTGTGTTGTGTGTGTGTGTGTGTGTGTGTGTGTGTGTGTGTGTGTGTGTGTGTGTTTGTGGTGTGTGTGTGTGATGTATGACATGTGGGGAAAAGAAATATAAAAATAAAGTAAACTGATGAGGGAGTCTTGCCAGATATTAGGTAGATAAGAAACGGTGCAGTTTTATGAAGGGAATCTGGATCAAGGTCTGTGTTGAGTCACACGTAAACAGTGCAGACTACAGGTGGAAACAGCCCACAGTTTAAAAAAGAATAATGATAAAGGAAATCACCATCAGTTGTGTATTACCCTAGGTTTGTGTTCGTTTGCTGGTCTGTTCTATGTTGTCTGGGAAATGAACAAAAGTGCAGAAAGATTTCACAGAATGAAGATACATTCTAGTAGGGAGTTGAAGGCCTCCCTTGGAAATTTACAACGAACTTTTTAGGCAACTCTACAGCAGCATTGTAGAATCAGTGATTTGAATGAATAAATCTTTGTTTGATTTTCTGACGGTCTAGATTTTACCAAACCAGGCCACTTTGTAATGATGCCATCAGGGATTTTTTAAAATTTACAACCAAGATAATTTTGGAGGAAAAACAGAAAAAACCCAAGCAAAATCCCCAACAAAACAAAACAAAACAAAAACAAGTAATCTGTCAGCTGATTGAAAGAGACGAAAACAGATTGCCTCAGTACAAATTGAAACTGGGCCAGAAAAGCAGCCAGTTTTACTGGATGGGTGTTTGTCACACACACCCTTATCCCATCTGTCTGACTGCTGACCTGATTCGAAGTGTTAACTCCTATTACTGCGCCTGTCTACAGCTCTGTGCATGCTGTTTACCGTACACTCCCCTCACCCTCTGTTTTCATTTCTCACTTGCTTTCTCACTTTCTCCTTTTCCTCCTCATCCTTTTTGTAGTTTTCTATTACATTTCGTCTTCGTTTTTTTGTATGTGTATTAAAAATGGACAAAAAAGGAGAAAACATCTACTCAAACATTTGCCTCAAAGTCCACATCATGATGCATGTTGGTTGAAAATTTTAACAAAAAAAGAATAAAATCTGAAAAGAAAACTAAGAATCGTACAAAAAAAGCAGCAAAACCCAACATAGACATTTCCATGTGAGCAAAATCTGATATAGTTATGTGAGATGTATAGTAGGGCAGACACAGTGTGTAGTGCTCACGGTGACAGGTGACTGATGCAGTTTGGTGCAGTGTGTGTGTGTGTGTATATTATTATTATATATATATATATATATATATATATATATATATATAGTATATATATATATATATATGTTTTATTTGGTGTCTAAAAGAAAATAGAATTTCGTTTTCTTCTGCAAAAATATGGTGTGTATTTCCATACAAGTGTTTGGTTATACAGCCTGTTGATTTTTTTTTACCACGTAGAATTAGATATAAATCACTTTAATTTATCTCAGTGCCGCTGTGTTTAATAGCTTCTTCTTCTTAAAACAATGCTACATGCAGTCTTTGCGAAATGTAACTGTATTTCACACCCCAACCCCCTTACAGTGATGTTGTGCAGAGGTTTACCATGTCAGGACGTCAGGTGTCTGCTGTTCTGTCCTTTCCCTGGGGACACTGGTGAGTGCTCTTTTGTCAGCCCCTCCCTCCCTCACTTGCAGGAGAGAGACAGTCATTTTATTTTGTTCTAAACGTTTGTAACGGTCTGCTCCAAATTCCGATCCTCCCTTACAACGGGGCTCACAGAAAATATTCCACTGAACAAATTGGAGTTTCTCCTGTTTTGAAAGGGTTGAATATCGGTTTTTCTGGGCCTTTTACTTTTTTGGCTTTTTGGTGCAAGTGACCCATTTCTGAAGATTTTTTCGCAAGCTTTGGTTTAAATAGTAGTTCATCCAAAGTTGTTACATCACAGACACATGTAGACAGGATAACGTTTTTATGAAGTTCTGTTGTTGTTTGTTTGTTTTTTTTTAAAAAGCACACATTATGTTACAATGTGTGTGTGATGATTTTCTTCCACAGACACTCCCCTGACCCTCTTTTTATTACTCACTTGCTTCCTCACTTTCTCCTTTTCCTCCTCATCCTCATCCTTTTTGTATTTTTCTATTTCGTCTTCGTTTTCGGTTTGTTTTTTTGGTATGTGTATTAAAATAGACAAAAAAGGCGAAAACATCTACTCAAGCATATCTAAAAGTAGCATAACCTGACATCAGAACAGCTCTCCATTGAAGCGAATAAAAATGTAATGGATAAAATAATTGTGTGGTGGAATTGGAAAACTAATCATAGAAATAACACGGTTCCTGAAAGGACAGGATAGCCTGGTGGTCAGAGTAATGCGTTCGTGATCTGCTGACCCGGGTTCGAATCTCGTTCAAGAGGATTTTTCCTCTGGAGTTAACATCAATGCCAACTCCACTCTCCCTAAAAAGTCCTTCGGATGAGACAATAAACCGAGGACCTATGTGCGAACATACGCAGAACAACTTGCGTACACATTAAAACCCAATTTGCTTTTCAGAACTGTAGGCTATTGTGTGCCGGTGTGAAGGATGACAAAATTTGCATAAGTGCATACACACGGGGACTGGATGTAAAAAAAAAAGCACATGAATTCTTATTCCATTATCCTCGAGATAAAGAGCAAAATAAATAAATGAATAAATTTATAAATAAATGATAAAGTCACTGGAGGTTGCTTCCTGTCAGATATAGTTTGGGGAAACTTCAACAAAACTTAGATAGAGATGGACCACGTATGGTTATTTGAGGAAAGAAACACACGAGCAAAACAGATAATAATAGGTGGAAAAGTACCATACGGAACTTAACAAAACGCTTGCTCGCTCGTCCGCCCGCCCTCCCGCCGCCCGCCCGCACGCACGCACGCACGCACGCACGCACGCACGCACGCACGCACGCACGCACGCACACACACACACACACACACACTGGTACACACACCACACACACACACACAACACTGGTACACACACACACACATACACACACACACTGGTACACACACACACACACACACACACACACACACACACACACACACACACACACACACACACACACACACACACACACACACACTTTATGTGGAAGGACGTAAATTGAAGACTACACACACACACACACACACACACACTGGTACACACAACACACACACACACACACACACACACACACACACACACACACACACACACACACTGGTACACACACACACACACACACTGGTACACACACACACACACTGGTACACACTCACACACACTGGTACACACAAAGTAACTACTTGCTGTAGCTACAATGATGACTAAAGGACGCTTACGTAGAGGGTCCCTGGATTCAGAGTGTGACAGACTAGACGATGCTGTGTAGAGGTCCTGGCTGGCAGTGCTGTGTGCTGTACACCTGCACCTGCAGCAATCAAGTGCAGGCTTGCCTTCTTTCTTTCTGCATGCACTGGGTCTGAATCCTGATCCCAGGTTTCTGGCTTTACAGGCCGGTGCCCTTGCTGTATAGGCACACAGTGTACACTATTAGTCTCTGAAGGAGTAGATCTCAGTGCTTTTAGGCATGTCATAGAGAGGTGTTGTACTGCAATACCACGTTAGTCATCGGAGGGTATCCTTTGTCTGGCTTGTCTCTCTGTTAAGCTGTCTTGTCTCTCTGTCTGGCTGTGTGTGTGTGAGTGCGCGCGCGCGCGCGCGCGTGTGTGTATGTGTATGTGTATGTGTGTGTTACATATTCAGAGTTACCAACGTGTTTGAAGTTACCAATGTTAGACGACTATGACGCCACCAACCCAGAGTGGATCACGCAGTGTGATGTGGTTTCAACGATGCGCAGTTGTGTCTATTTTAAGCTAACACTTACAGCAG
>CM060331.1:40683305-40690805 GCA_030674155.1 Stramonita haemastoma
TGGGCTGTTGCAAAATGCCTGCTTTGAAGGTTTCCCATGCTCGTTCAAATGCACGTCTCCCCCCTCTGTGTGTCTCTCTTCTCAATGTCTCTCCCCAGAGAGAGAGAGAGAGAGGGGGGAGAGAGAGAGAGAGAGGGAGAGAGAGAGAGAGAGAGAGAGAGGGGGGGCAGAAAGACAGACAGAAAGAGAGGGAGATATGATAAAGAATATGAGAGAGAGAGAGATCAAATCAAATCAAATCAAATCAAAATTTTATTTCCAGATGGTACATTGAGTAAGCTATAAATTGTTGCTTTTTTCATCAAGCCATCTACCTAGCAAAAAAAAAAAGAAAAGCAGCACTTAAACAGAAAGCTCTTAACCAAAGAACAGACAACTAAACAGAAATGAAGTAGCAAGCAAACAATCAAAGTACAACTAAGAAAACCTCACCTAAAAATATTGAGAGAGAGAGAGAGAGAGAGAGAGAGAGAGAGAGAGAGAGAGAGAGAGAGAGATGGAGGAGTGAGTGAGTGAGTGAGTGAGTGAGTGAGTGAGTGAGTAGAGTGAGTGAGTGAGTGAGTTTTATTTATTTATTATTATTCTTTTATATCGAGGATAACAGAATAAGCAATCATGTGCTTTTTTTCATCCGGTCCCCGTGTGTATGCAGTTTTTGTAAATATTGTCATCTGTTCCCACCGGCACACGATGGCCTACTCACGAAAAGCGCAACAGGATTTAACGTGTGCGCAAGATGTTCTGCGTGCGTTCGCACACGGGGCCTCGGTTTAAAGTCTCATCCGAAGGACTTTGGGAGAGAGTGGAGTCGGCACTGATGTTAACTCCAGGAGAAAAAATTCCTCGACCGGACTCGAACCCGGGTCGTCAAATTGCCAGCGCAATGTTCTGACCACTAGGCTATCCGTCCCCCCTTGAGTGAGTGAGTGAGTGAGTGAGTGAGTGAGTGAGTGAGTTAAGATTCGTTCTTGTGTTTTCAACAAGAGGCGTAACATAATCCTTGCGAAATGTAACTGTGTTTCACACCCCAACCCCCTTACAGTGATGTTGTGCAGAGGTTTACCATGTCAGGACGTCAGGTGTCTGCTGTTCTGTCCTTTCCCTGGGAACACTGGTGAGTGCTCTTTTGTCAGCCCCTCCCTCCCTCACTTGCAGGAGAGAGAGACAGTAATTTTCTTTTACTTTGTTCTAACCATCTGTTCAAACCGTCTGTCCTTCCCCCGCCGCCCTCCTACCACCCCACCCCACCCCCACCTGGTTTGCAGAAAACAACAAACAACTTCATGGGTAGCAAATGAGTACATTGGAGTTTTTTTGTGTCTGTTTTTACAAGACTTGAAAATCTTGTAATCTGTCTCTATTTTGGTGTGGTTTTTTTCGCTTTGTTTTCATTCATCCATGTGTAAAAAAAAAGTTATCCACTGAGGAATATACCACAATTCATTACAGTTGTGCACTGCCATACTTGTTCCATCACAGACACATATCGATAACCAGTAATTTGTAGACAGGACATTATTCTTTTCCTTTTTTAATCTAACCGTACTTTGACGAAACATGCACAGATACCTCTTTTGCTGATTAAGCGTCCTCGACAGTTTATAACTTAAATCGGGTAAAGCACGCACACACACACACACACACACACACACACACACACACACACACACACACACACACACACACACACACACATATATATATATATATATTATATACACATACGCACACATACGCACACACATGCACACATACACACACATACACACACACACAAACACACTTTTTTTTCAAGCCCGTGAGCTCACTCGCACAACCATTCATGCAAGCTCTGTACCTCTCTCTCATATATATATATATATATATGTATATATATATATGTATATATATATATATATATATATATATATATATATATATATATATATATATATATATATATATCGATCAATCTGTCCTCACGGGAAAGGGCTTAAAAGTCTACCACATTAAACCATTGTATTCTCTCTCTCTCTCTCTCTCTCTCTCTCTCTCTCTCTCTCTCTCTCTCTCTCTCTCTCTCTCTCTCTCTCTCTCTCTCTCTCTCTCTCTCTCTCTCTCTCTCAGCACTGTCTATGGATTTAAAGGTAAACTCAGATAAAAGTAAAATCATTGTATTTAGAAAAGGTGGCCATCTTTCAGCAAGAGAAAAATGGAAATATAATAATGTTGAAATGCCTGTTGTAAATGCATACAAATATTTAGGTGTATTATTTTCGACAAGACTTAGTTTTACAGCAGCATGTAACGACCTTGGAAGCAAAGCCAAGAATGCTGTGATATGCATTATGAGAAAACTTCGAGCTCTGAACAATAACAGCTTAGAATTATTTTTAAAGCTCTTTGATTCACAGGTCGTGCCTATTGTTTTGTATGGAGCAGAACTGTGGGGTTTAGACAAGGCAGCACGTCAGCGCGAACAAGTGCATTTGTTTGCATTGAAAAAATTTCTGGGGGTCGAAATGAGAACCCCAAATGATTTTATTTATGGTGAAACAAATAGACACCCTATCTATATTAATTCTGTTGTACGCTGTATTCGTTATTGGTTAAAGTTAGTAGTAATGGAAGATATTAGATTACCAAAAAAAGCTTATAAAATGTTACACGATCTAGATGCAAGAGGCAAAAGAAACTGGGTATCAAACATTCGCTGTAGATTGTATGAAAATGGCTTTGGGTATGTATGGGAAAATGGAGGGGTTCAAAACGTTAAAGAGTTTTTATATCAGTTTAAAGAAAGACTTATTTTAAGTAGATGGCAAGAATGGGATTTCCATATTGAAAACAGTGAGAGATTTAGTATGTATAGAACTTTTTGTGGTGTTCATGAGAGGAAAAAGTATCTTAAAATAGAGCTAGACAAACATTTAAAATTTCTTATGACCATGTTTAGATGTGGCATTACGGAAATTAATACATACCAAAACCGCTATAAACTACATTCTGATGTGGATTTGACTTGTTCTTTGTGCAAAATTGGAGTTGAAGACGAAGTGCATTTTATGTTGTGCTGTCCGATTTTTAGTAAACTAAGAATACGATATATACCATTGAAATTTTATAAATACCCTAGCCAATTTCGTCTGAGTTTGCTTTTGGCATCTACAAATGAAAGCGTTATCCGGAATGTATCAATTTACTTATACAAAGCGTTTAAGTTACGATCAGTTCTGACATAGTCAAGTTTGTTAATGTGTGTGTGTGTGTGTTTAGTGATTTAACTATTATTGCATGTGTACTTTACCCCCTTCATTAGGGGCAATAGCCTTTACATGAATAAACCATCCGAATCTCTCTCTCTCTCTCTCTCTCTCTCTCTCTCTCTCTCTCTCTCTCTCTCTCTCCTCTCTCTCTCTCTCTCTCTCTCTCTCCTTCTCCCTCTGTTTATCACTTACACACACACACACACACACACACACACACACACACACACACACACACACACACACACACACACAACACACACACACACACACACACACACACACACACACACACACACACACACACACACACACACACACACACACACCACATACACACACACCTGTGAACAAAATCCCACCTGTCCCGAACACTAATGAGAGGTAACCCAGGTAAGCACCTTACTCACCTGTGCAAATACCCTAGACAGTACCAGTCTGCCACTGTGGGCTACCCGCAACAAATCCCACTCTCTCTTAGTGTCTGAGAGGCAAAGCCACTGCACGCCATCCCCGTGTGCTCTGTCCAACAAGCCATCAGTCTATTCTAAAACCACAGGCACACGCAATCTTGGGCCTAGAGGGTAGGTGTGAATCGAGCTTTATTGTTTAAGTCTGACGTGAAGAGCTAATTAAGTGTTTGGGAAAAACCCTGCAATGAATTTGTTTGTAATCGTTTACAGGAAGTGTGTGTGTGTGTGTGTGTGTGTGTGCGTGTTGTGTGTGTGTGTGTGTGTTTGTGTGTTCGTGTGTGTGTGCGTGTATGGTTGTGTGTGTGTGTTCGTGTGTGTGTGTGTGTGTGTGTGTGTATGGTTGTGTGTGTTTTGTGTGTGTGTGTGTGTGTGTACGCGCGCGCGCGCGCGTTTGCATGTGCGTATATGTTTGTGTGTGTGTTGTGTGTGTTGTGCATGCGTGTGTGCGAGCGTGCGTGTGTGTGTGTGTGTGTGTGAGTGGTGTGTGTGTGTTTCTGTTGTGCGTGTGATGTGGTGTGGTGTGCTGTGTGTGTGTGTTGTGCGTGTGTGACGTGGTGTGGTGTGGTGGGGGGGTGTATGTATGTGTGTGCGTGCGTGCATGAAGAAGAAGAAGAAGAGAGAAGAAGAAGAAGAAGAAGAAGAAGAAGAAGAAGAAGAAGAAAGAGAACAGAGAAGAAAAAAAAATCGCTTCACCGAAAGATTTTAAACACCAACACATTTCCTAGCATCTGATGTAATATAGAAAACTGTTTTGGCCTTTTAAGCTTTTAGGTTTGTGGACAACTAACACAGCTTTTTAGGAACGAACACCCCAAAATAAGCACAAAATAAAAAGGCTAGCGTAAAATCAGAAGTATGTTAAGCCCTGAGTTTTAAAAAAAATCGAAGCTGACATTAAAAAAACGAAGAAAATACTGCAGTGAAACACGGAAAGTGTGATTCAGATAACAACACAGAAAAGTACAGGAAAGGACCAAGCTGAAGTAACTGAGAAACAGAAGTTCACTTTTTTTTCCAAACCAAAGTAGTGTGGCTATGTTAAGCCGCTTCATTTTTCTATTGACTCCACTCCCCCTCAAAAGTCCTTCCGATGAGACTATAAACCGAGGCCCGTGTGCGAACGCACCAGAACTCTTGAGCATACGTTAAATCCTGTTCCGCTTTTCGTAAAAGTAGGTCATTATGTGCCGGTGGGAACAGATGACAAGATTTACAAAACTGCATACACACGGGGACTGGATGTAAAAAAGCACGTGAGTGCCTATTCCATTATCCTCGATATGAAAGAATAGATAAATAAATTAATACATAAATAAATAAATAAGTAAAATAAATATTGATTCTTTGTTTTATTTGTTTTTTTTTATATACTTTGCTGCCCATTACGATTATGCATATAACCCCGTGATTTTTCATTCAGCCTGATCATGTTGTGGGGTTTATTTGTTTGGTTTCTTTTTTTCGCTCCTTGGGCTAGAGCTCCGAGTTCAAGCAATGTTAAGATTTTGCCGTCTGTGATGGATGTTGTCCACCATGAAGGTAGCTTCATTCCATCTTCAGGGATATAGTGTGTTGAACTGTGGAATGATACACACCTTAGTAGGCAAAACACTCTTTACCGTCACTGAAATACTTGGAAGACACCAGTAGTGACGTTTATAGATTACTACGCACACATACTCAGATGCACGCACGCGTACCCGCACTCTCCCCCCCCCCCACACACACACACGCACGCACGCAAGTACGCACGCACTCACACACACACACACTCACACAAAACACAAACACATGCGCGCGCACACACGACGCACGCACGCACGCACGCACGCACTCACACTCACACACCACACACACAACACACACACACACACACACACACACACACACACACACACACCCACCCCCCCCCCACACACACACACACAACACAAACGGGACACAGGAAAAAAAAAAGAAAAGAAATGAACGGCTCTCCAGAGAGAGAGACAAACTAAACTATAAACGTATCATTCCCAGGCATGTTGTATACATAGAGAACAAACCCGGCCTTTTAAGCTTTTAGCTTTGCAGAGGGCTAGCACACCTTTTTATGGTACGAACACACAGAAACAAAAACATTGAGCTAGCAAACAAACATTTGGCTGGTATGGTGTGAATAAAACAAACAAAAGAAAAGAAGGTGACAAAAACTGTCAGCGGAAAAATCAAAACACGCGTTAAAAATCAAGAGGGAAAAAAAAACAAACCCACACCCCAGAACACTGTAGAGTGTGATTTTGATTACAAAACAGAAAATTACGGAGTTGGGCTTTAGAAAACCTAACTGTTCATTTTGTTATTAAATGATGTCTCCCTACCCGCCGTGATGCCGAGACCTGTCAGATAACTAGGAACTCCCTCTTTTCTATCCCTCTCCCTGTTTGTGTCTTGTTCCTTCTCTTCCTGCTTCCTCTTCTTGTCTGTTTTCTGCTTTCTGGGTTCAGTCTCCTGCCTATTGCCAGAAATGACTTAAAAGATAACAATTCTCTCCCTCACCGAAGTCGAATTTGCTGGACCTGACTTGTCAGGGGCTTAACGGCAGCACAGTGCTTGTCGCTCATAATTATGACAGACAACAACAGCTGCAGTCTGAACGTTCGACGACAACGACGACGACGACGAAGAAGAAGAAGAACAACACACACAACACCACACACACACACACACACACAACACACACACACACACACACACACACACACACATACACACACACATACACACACACACACACACACACACACACACACACACACACACACACACCACACACACACACACACACACACACACACTTTCAAAATTCTATTTTTATTTGTGAGAAAAAAAACTGCAGAAATTATACCTACGATGAAATTCCCATTAAAAAAATGAAGCCATCAAAACAAAACAAAACAAAAAAAATCCTTTTATATTCAGTCATCCGCGAGAAAGAACAGATTCAAAGAAAACAATAGAGAGCTTTTACTACATTGATTTTTGGATAGGGTTTTAAAGAGAGCAGGGTCAATAAGAATATAGAGCAATATTTCAAAAGCACCCCGTAAAAGAAAGCGTAATGCGATCGGAATGCAGAACACGTGGTGTGTGACTTGATTGGTTACGTGCTGAGGGGGATTCATGATGGAGACATCATACCAACATTTGGTGGCGCTGCTCTTGTGGCGACACGCTGTTCCTGGAGAGAACGGATTGAATTTTTTTTTTTTTGCACAGAGAAGTCTGACGTGATTGAAAAGTGGTATGCCACGTAATACAATGCAATGCAACACAATACAATATATACAGTGCGATACAACACAATGAAAATGCAGTACAATACAGCGCAATACGATACAACACAACGCAATGTGGTACAATTCAGTTACATTACAATTCAACTTAATACAATACATATGTTGTTAATGATAGGATCAGCCATGGTATATGTTCTCAGTGTGTGAGCAGATATTTTTTGTGCATATGTTTATGTTTTGTGATTTGTTATGCAGACATGGTTAACCTTAACGGTGCCAACCTAATGACCTGTATTTTGTGTGTAATAACATTATCTTTTTACACTCTGCACATGGACCTCACAGCAACGTTAGATGGGTCTCAACTTCTGACCTGTTTCAAGATGACCTTTGTTTCCCAGATTGCCGCTAGAAATAACGTATCAATTCTTGTGGCTTGTTGTTAGTGATGATACGCTAGGTATGTTTGTGTTTTGTAACTCATCGAACGCTGGCCCATGCGGT
>CM060331.1:40695805-40703305 GCA_030674155.1 Stramonita haemastoma
TATAGGAAAGTAAGAACCAGCAGGTTGAATTGTTGCACAACATACTGTATTCCCGTAGATGTGCGTGGATGAAACCGGTAATGGAATGAATACAGGATTAGATATTGGACTGAAATCAAGAAAGTTGAATTTTCGGTAAAGTGGAATTGTATCAAAGTATAACTAGGTGTCGTTGTATAAGTAATTCAATGATTGTTTATCCCAGTGGGTTACCTACCTAGTGTTTTTTGCAAAAGCATTAGATGTTGCCATCAAAGGCAAGCACAAGGATTAGGTGTCTTTCTTTCTGAAAGCGCGCGCATAAGTAAAATAACAACAACGAAAACGAGATAAACGAGATAAAGGAGAGAGAGAGAGAGAGAGAGAGAGAGAGAGAGAGAGAGAGAGAGAGAGAGAGAGAGAGAGAGAGAGAGAGAAAAGAAGACAGACAGACAGACAGACAGACAGACAGACGAGAGAGAGAGCAGAGACAGAGAAAGAGAGAGAGGTTTTAGTTTCTTCGAGCCAATGCAAAAGAAATGAATATGACGGCACACAAGACACACTGCACCTTTATCACATACGCGCGCAAATGCTAATGCAATCCGAAAAAGAACGGCTCCCGCGAAACTGTGCAGTAGTCACACAGCAAGGCAGGCCGTAACAGGGGCGATCTGCATTCTCCCTTTCCATTTAAGGTAAAAATGTGTATAACCACACCAGGGGGACATTTTGGCGTCTGCAAACATTTGCGGATTGAAATATCCTATTTGTACTTTTCGTTGGCTCTTTTTCTTTTTAGCAGCTTCCTTACATTCAGCTATCAGACTTTTCTTTTTCCAGCAAGCGACAGAATAATTGATCAGATTTTTGTTTCAAGGTAACAAGGTAAGCCCACTCTCTCTCTGGCTTAAAGCATTCAAATGATTTTCCGCAGAGAGAAAGTTATCCTTGTTTAATCTCTTCGGCTGAAGAAATGGAGCGAGTTTTATTCTAACGGAAGTGAAGAAAAGGGGGAAATAACTCTGATCCTGCATTACTGATTTCTGTGGCGCACAAATGTAATTGTTGGTGGTAGAGGCGGAAGATACGAAAAAAAGAACGTGTGCACTTGTTCTAAAAAAAAAAAAAGAAGTAAACTCACTATATTATTTTGCAACTCATTGTTGCTCTCAGTTTCTGTAGTCTATCATAATAAACAAAACTGGCTGGGTGACTGTGTTGATGTTGGTGTATCAGAATAGTGTCCCCTACCCACCCACCCCCAGTGTTCACGTAGGTCAGTGTGACGTAGATGATGACGAGTGACTGTGACTTCAGATGACGTCAGGGATGACGGTGGCTTGGTTCTTGTCAGCTGTCAGTACTGCAGGCTGGGTGGTGAAAACATGGCCTGGTGGCTGCCTCGTCTGCACACCACACACACACACACACACACACACACACACACACACACACACACACACACACAACACCACACACACACCACACCAACACACACACACACACACACACACACACACACACACACAACACACACACACACACACACACACACCATCAGCAACAGCAAAGAAGAACGGAAAGTGTGGAGTTTAGGTGGCGTGAAGAACATCAACTCGGCAAGAGAGCTGTTATGCTCAGTGCAGTGTTTGCTTCTTCTTCTCGCTGTTTAAATCCATGTCTCCCAGACTAAAGAACGGGGGTATTTGACAGAGCCTGTTTAAGACAAGACTGAAGCATATGCCCCTCACCGGTCCTAATGAATGGGACATGCCACAGTTTTCTGAGACCTACGTCAGGGAGAACTGTGTGCCAACCGTCAGAGCAGTCAGCAGTGCCATCAGTCTTCGTCTGTCTGTCTGTCTGCCTCTTTCTCTCTCTCTCTCTGTCTGTCACCTCTGTCTGTCTGCCTCTTTCTCTCTCTCGTCTCTGTCTGTCACTCTCTGTCTCGTCTGCTCTCTTCTCTCTCTCTCTCTCTCTGTCTGTCCTCTCTGTCTGTCTGCCTCTTCTCTCTCTCTCTCTGTCTGTCTTCTGTCTGTCTGCCTCTTCTCTTCTCTCTTCTGTCTGTCTCTCTGTTGTGTTTGCTTAACTAGATCCATAGCAATTTATTGAATAGTTAGCAGTTAACAAGATACAAGGCATTTATCCCCTCACCACCCACATTACCCGACACATACAAATCAGTGCTATTTCCCACTCCACACCCATGACCAGCTGCTGCTGTGGCGGGGACGGAAAACTAATTGAGAAGTGTCATTTCACGGTGGCAGCTAGGGGAGAAAGCCACGTCATGTCTTTTCAGGACTGAAGCTGTGAAAGACGGGCAGAGGACAGGACAGGACCACAAAAAGAAAAAAAGAAGCCAAAAGGAAAGAGAAGAGGGAAAACCTGCTGTCGGAGAGGCAAACGAACAATCCGTTCCCTCTCTTTACACGGATTGCAAAAAAAGTCTTGTGCGCCAACATCTTTATTTGTATTGCATTCCCTCCCCCCCTCCCCAGCCCCCTCCCCCCTCCTCCATGAATTTGCTCAGGAAAAATCAGTTGTGTGCTCGTTTATAGAATTGCTGACAAATTGTAGATCAAGCTGTTTGTGTCTCATTTTAGCAGGCTTCAGCATATATGCATGAAAATATGACAGATTCTATCAGCCTGGGACCCATCAAGGCATGGAAGATTTCAGGAAACAATATTCATGAAATGTAAAGTAGATAATTTGCATAACTAACAAGAAGCATTTTGAGCACTGCCTGTGATAGAAATGAATAGTCAACGTTACCTTTCTCTTTTAACGATTTCAATCAACTTTACTCTTGGTTATCAATTTGCTTAATCAATGACTCCCCCCCCTCCCCCCCCCCCCCCCCCCCCCGCTTGCCGAAGAGAACAACGAAACCTGAATATCGATCTTGGATATCGATATTTATAAGGTAGAACATTCAACCAAAGTTCAGTAATCTTGAAACATTCTATTAACACTATAAAGTGAAAATAATGCCCAATGCTATTTATAATGCTCTGTTTACAAAGACGGTTTTTCGCGTGAAATGTCACTCACTTGTAGTTGATAATCAGTGATTATTACATGTAAATGATGAATTGAAAAAAATGAAATTATTACAGATCTGCAGACAAAGAGAGAGAGAGAGAGATTAGCATAGATCGGTCATTGTTATTTTCAGTTCATATTTCTCGAAAACGCGCGACTCTGTGTGTGTGTGTGTGTGTGTGTGTGTGTGTGTGTGTGTGTGTGTGTGTGTGTGTGTGTGTGTGTGTCTGTCTGTCTGTCTGTCTGTCTGTCTGTCTGTCTGTCTGTCTGTCTGTGTCTGTGGGTTTGTGGGTCTGTGTGTGTGTGTGTGCGTGTGTGTGTGGTGTGTGTGTGTGTGTGTGTGTGTGTGTGTGTGTGTGTGTAAGAGAGAGAGAGAGAGAGAGAGAGAGAGAGAGAGAGAGAGAGAGAGAGAGAGAGACAGACAGACAGACAGACAGACAGACAGACAGACAGACAGACAGAGATGTACGCCCCCCAAAAAACAAAGGGAGTGAATTCGGCGCAGCCGTCAATGAAATCAAGCGGGCCCCCTTTTTCCGTCAAGAAAGATAAGCCGTGTTGGCCTACAGCCCTAAACTGTGTTTCCTGTCTGTCAGGAATTGTGTTTGTCTTTCCTGCTGCAGAACTGGAAAGAGATGTTTGTCCGTTCATTAGCACCTAAAGGGCCGGGATGTTGGGGTTCTTCTGCAAAACCTAATCAGGTTAGCTGCCATTTTGAATGGCGTATCCGCCTATGATGTGACAGTAGCAAACACAAGTATTACTGCTGCATTTTGTAAAGTATGGGAACACTTGTTTTGCCTACGCTTTTTTGTTTCTTTGATGTTTGTTTGTGTTCTTTACGTCACTTTGTTTTTCTTTTCTTGTGTACAGTTATGTAATTTTTTCCGGTGTTTTGGCACAGTTTTGTTTGACCCTTGTTTCGCTGTTGGTTGTTGTTTTTTAAAACTCGGGGCAGGGGTATTGGAGAGATGGTGTGGGTTTACTTTGTCACTATTAAGTTTTATTACTCTCTGTCTGTCTGTCTGTCTGTCTGTCTCTTCTCTCTGTTTGTTTAGGGTAGGGGTGTTAGAGAGGGTAGTTTTTCGTGTTTGATTGTTGTTTAGTAACTTGATTGGTTCACTTATGTGGTACTTCATTGATTTTCTGATTTATCAATAATTGAATTGTAATATGACTGACTGATTTTCTTAATATTTTACATTTATTTGTTTATTAATTCATTGATTTATTCATATTTCTTTCATTTTGTCCCCATGAGGGCCTGGTGTAAAGAAGCCTCTGGCTTACCCAATTACCCTCAATTAAAAATTTCGAGTTCGAGTTCGAGTTCTCTCTCTCTCTCTCTCTCTCCTCACTCTCTCTCATCTCTCTCCCTCTCTCACTCTCTCTCCTCTCCTCTCTCTCTCTCTCTCTCTCTCTCTCTTTTCAAAGGTAGGGGTCATGTTTATTAATTCATTGAATTTTGTCTCTTAAATTTCAATTCTGCCCCAAAAGGGCCAGTGTAAATACCTCTTGGCTACTATAATCCAATATAAAATTCGATTCAAGTCAGAGTTACGTCTCTATCGCTCTCTCATCTCTCATCATCTACTCTCATTATCATCATCTCTATACTCTATATCATCATCTCTCATCTACTCTCATCTCTTCTCTATTTCAAAGGTAGGGGTCATGTTTTCAATCTACACTGACATATTGTCCTTAAAGTAGTTGAAATGGACCCGCAAAAAAAGGGAGTGTAATGTTGACCTTGGTATATAATGCAAATTGTAGATAACAAGTAGTATGCTTTAGTATGGGAATAATAAAGTATGAAAAAGTATGTAATAAATAGATATAATATATCATGATATCACATGTATA
This sequence comes from Stramonita haemastoma, assembly GCA_030674155.1. Classification (NCBI taxonomy): domain Eukaryota; kingdom Metazoa; phylum Mollusca; class Gastropoda; order Neogastropoda; family Muricidae; genus Stramonita; species Stramonita haemastoma. Next base: position 40,700,702 of record CM060331.1, read on the forward strand.
CATCTGTAATATGAATATATATATACATACCATTATACCTAGAGTTATTGTGTGTTGTGTGTGTGTTGTGAGAAGAGAGAGAGAGAGAGAGAGAGAGAGAGAGAGAGAGAGAGAGAGAGAGAGAGAGAGGAGAGAGAGAGAGAGAGAGAGAGAGAAGAGAGAACATGAACACTGAACACTGAAATGATTTAATGTACATTGGCCTTGGGCCACATACATTTGATGGGCTTGGATTTAGCAGGAGAGAGAGAGAGAGAGAGAGAGAGAGAAGAGAGAGAGGAGAGAGAGAGAGAGATGAGAGAGAGAAGAGAGAGAGAGACTCAATGCCTTCCTGCGCCCTCTCTTTGTAATTCCTTAGTGAAGGACTCAGTGCTCAATTAGGGGCCGCCTTTAGCGCCGTTTTCGCTCCTTTCTGAGGTGTTTTTGCGGACAACAGTGGACAATGGTCCCCTTCTCACTGGCATTGCTTTCACTCACAAACAGGCAGCCCTCCAGCGCGGTTTCTTTGTCAAAGTTTTGTCGCGTGAGCGTGAAATGTCCTTAATGTCATTTGTTTATTGATTGAAAGCTTGCGGTTTTGTGCTCTTTGTCGGATCATTTGACTGTCTGTTTCTCTCTCTCTCTCTCTCTCTCTCCTCTCTCTCTCTCTCATCTCTCTCTCTCTCTCTCTCTCTCTCTCTCTCTCTCTCTCTCTCGTCTCTCTCTCTCTCTGTCTCTCTCTCTCTCTGTCTCTCTCTGTCTCTCTCTGTCTCTCTCTCTCTCTCAAACTCTCTCTCTCTCTCTCACTCTCTCTCTCTCTCTCTCTGTTTTTGTTTCAGTTAATGATGTTTGTTTATTGATTTGTGAGCGTTTGATGCGTGGTTTGTTTATCGTTTCATTGACAGTGGGGTTTTTTTGGGTTTGGAAGCTATCGTCAGCTTAATTAATTGATGGGTCGCTAATTTCTGTCCCACACTGTTTTCTTTTCCTTGTTCTTTTTTACCCCCTGATCTCTTCCTCTCTGTTTCTCTTGGTCTTTTGTCTCCCTGTTACCCCTGATTATTGTCTCCCTGTTACCTTTGGTTACTGTCTCCCTGTTACCTTTGGTTACTGTCTCCCTGTTACCCCTGATTATTGTCTCCCTGTTACCCCTGATTATTGTCTCCCTGTTACCTTTGGTTACTGTCTCCCTGTTACCTTTGGTTACTGTCTCCCTGTTACCCTTGGTTACTGTCTCCCTGTTACCTTTGGTTACTGTCTCCCTGTTACCTTTGGTTACTGTCTCCCTGTTACCCTTGGTTACTGTCTCCCTGTTACCCTTGGTTACTGTCTCCCTGTTACCCTTGGTTACTGTCTCCCTGTTACCCTTGGTTACTGTCTCCCTGTTACCCTTGGTTACTGTCTCCCTGTTACCCTTGGTTACTGTCTCCCTGTTACCCTTGGTTACTGTCTCCCTGTTACCCTTGGTTCTGTCTCCTGTTACCCTGTGAATCTCTGTCTCCCTGTTACCCTTGGTGTCCTGTCTCCCTGTTACCCTTGGTTCTGTCTCCTGTTACCCTGTTCTGTCTCCCTGTTACCCTTGGTTACTGTCTCCCTGTTACCCTGATCTCTGTCTCCCTGTTACCCTTTGTTACTGTCTCCCTGTTACCCTTGGTTACTGTCTCCCTGTTACCCGTGTTACTTGTCTCCCTGTTACCCTTGGTTACTGTCTCCCTGTTACCCTGTTATCTCTGTCTCCCTGTTACCCTTTGTTACTGTCTCCCTGTTACACTTGGTTTACTGTCTCCCTGTTACCCTTGGTTATGTCTGCCTGTTACCCTGTAATCTCTGCTCCCTTCACCCTGTTATCTCTGTCTCCATGTTACCCTTGGTTACTGTCTCCCTGTTACCTTGGTTTACTGTCTTCCTGTTACCTGTTATCTCTGTCTCCCTGTTACCCTGTTATCTCTGTCTCCCTGTTACCTGTTTCTGTTGTCATCCTGTTAGCCCTGTTATCTCTGTCTCCCTGTTACCCTGTTATCTCTGTCTCCCCGTTAGCCTATAACGTGTATATAACGATACAGCTTGGGAAACTCAGTTCTTTGATAGGGAAAGTAGTTCGTGTAGGAATGCTACTGAAATCATTAAAGTATCACTATCAGATTTGTTGAAGACATCGCTAGATAAAAGTCAAAGTTTGCTTTGCACAAAAATTCAAAAAGAGATTGTTTTGAAAAGTATACCAGCAACTTATGTCATGTTTAAGCATTTTAATCAATTTTTGAACTGCAGTCACTAACTCGAAAATAACCAAAGAAAACATAACGGGATACAAAATAACAAAGAAATTTTCAAATGTGTAGAAAAGTTTTGAGAAAGGGGATGCTTTTCATTGTCTTTCAGTGCTCTCAGTTTTGAGAACTGAGATAGAAATATGTTCTAGAAAATTGCGCTCAATCAAAGTTTTTGTTCTGCAGTCTATCTAATTCAAACTGTGCAATGATTACATTTTACATTGCTGTTTAACGACTGTTTTGATGCCTTGTCTTTCTGTACTGTTCTTTCCTAATGCTAGTTTGTTGATGTCCATTTCTTGCGTTCTCTGCCTCTTGTAGCTTTTAAACATGTTTAAGATTGTTGTTCTCC
>CM060331.1:40708305-40750805 GCA_030674155.1 Stramonita haemastoma
CTTTACAGGGTGTATAAAAGCACAGATATACTATGCAACATTGTGGCAATAAGCTTTTCGTTATCAAAATTATAAGTGATCACTCTCTCTCTCTCTCTCTCTCTCTCTCTCTCTCTCTCTCTCTCTCTCTCTCTCTCTCTCTCACACACACACACACACACACACACACACACACACACACACACACACACACACACACACACCTACAACCACAAACACACCCAACACACCACACACAGTAGGAAGATTAACGTTGCGTGCGTGGGCCACGTGCTTGCGTGCGTGCGTATGTGCATGCGTGTGTCGGGTAGGGGGAAGGGGGAGGGTGACCTACCTGTGGCCAGGGTGTGGTTCAGGCCCCCTGTTTGAGGTCCATGGCGCTCTGGGGAGCCTCGTGCTGGCGGTACAGCTGCAGGATCTGGTCTATGGCCGCCAGCGCCACCTCCGCCGTCATGTCACGTGACGGCAAACCCTCCAATCGCTGCTGCATCAGAAGGCTGAGGAAGTCCCCTCTGTTTCCTGCACACACACACCACACGCACCACCGGTACAACGCACACATCACACGCAGCGTCCATGCCACGCAAACACACACACACACACCACACACACACACACACATCACACACACACACACACACACACACACACACACACACACACACACACACACACCGATCATTATGCAAAGTGTCGGCTTAAACGAAGCGGAACGGCGGGAAACAAGAAGTCTGCCAGGATGAAACATCATTCATTTCACGCTTAAATACCCGTGTGCGCCGCCTATAATCCCCTCGTTTCAGTTCATTTTTCTTCCAGATAAGATTCGAAAGGGTTTGGAGGGCCACAAGCACTAATCGTGTCATTACAAAGCACTTGAAACAGTGTTTGAGTCAGATTTCAATAAATCGACTGTCCCCTTTAAAAATTTTTTTTTTATTCTTTATATCGAGGATAATGGAATAAGCACTTATGTGCTTTTTTTACATCTAGTCCCTGTTGTTTGCAGTTTTGTAAATGTTATCTGTTCCCACCGGCACACAATGGCATACTCTTACGAAAAGCGGCTTAAGTGTGTGAGCAAGATGTTCTGCGTGCGTTCGCACACGGGGCCTCGGTTTATAGCCTCATCCGAAGAACTTTTGGGGAGAGTGGGGTCAGCACTGGTGTTAACTCCAGGAGAAAAACTCCCTCGAACGGGAATCGAACCCAGGTCGTCAAATTGCGAGTGCAATGTTTGACCACTAGGTATCTCGTCCCCCTCCAGGAGTGAATGATATCTTGCAGCTATGCAGCAATGGTAGAGAGACAAAACCTCTTTCTGTGAAGGGGTTCTTCATGCCCCCGAAAGTTTGTGGAATTGTCTTACTTATTCATGGATTGTTTCTTAAGGTGCCTATGTGATAAATGTGTCAAATGTGTGGTTTTTGGGGGGATGATTGGCTTGTAGTGTGTGTGTGAAAAGGAGAGAAGAGAGAGAGAGAGAGAGAGAGAGAGAGAGAGAGAGAGAGAGAGGAGAGAGAGAGAGAGAGAGAGAGAGAGAGAGAGAGAGAGAAGACAGGAGAGAGACAAAAGGGGAGAGAGAGTTTGCAAAGTTGTTAAAACCCTGTTTTGAAGCAAAAACGGCAACGTGATAACCTCTTGAACAGCGCTCAGTGTGCAGGGAAGTGGTACCTGTCTCCTGTGAGGCACCCGCTCTGAAGCAACAGGCTGACATTATCAACAATAGGCAGCTGACATTTCCCCTCTTTTCTTGTCATTCACCCATCCTTTGTACTGCTGGCGCTATTCAGAAGCAGTGGTTCTAGAAGTTGTAACAACAACAGCAGCGGCAGTACAATATTACAAACAGTTCTAATGGAGGCTACTGCTAGCAGCAACAATAGTTGAAGAATAGTGGTAATAGCAATAGAAGTAGTGGCAGTAATAGCATGCAGTTATAGCTGCCGTTGCCGAAGCACCAGCGGTAGAAGTAGCAGTAGAAGTAGCAATAGTAGTAGCAGAACAAGTCGTCTTATGATGTCAGTTAACATCGTTACCACGTTAATGATTTTTGGTTATATGTTTGTTTTACGCCGTTCAAGAGAGAAGTTACCCCTTGCTGTGGGTTGACTTCACTAAACTGTACTGAAAGATTTGGGTAGGTCACTCTTAAGAAAAGAGAGACATAGAGAGAGAGACAGGCAGGCACACAGACATACTCTCTCTCTCTCTCTCTCTCTCTCTCTCTCTCTCTCTGTGTCTGTCTGTCTCTCTCTCTCTGTCTCTCTCTCTCACGTGCACGCAGGGTGGGGATATGAGGATCTAAATTGAATCTGTAAAGAAAACAGTTCACACTATAGGTTTTAAACAACCTTCATATTGCAGGGAAAAGTTGTGTGGGCACTATTTATTCCTTTGCAACGTGTCAGACCAATATATACATACATATATATATGTGTTGTGTGTGTGTGTGTGTGTGTGTGTTGTGTGTGTGTGTGTGTGTGTGTGTGTGTGTGTGTGTGTGTGTGTGTGCGCTCGCGCGCTCGCGTATGTAAGCATTTAACATAAAATAAAGTCTTCAGATTCTTTCTGATATTATTTGGGGAAAGTGAAACATGTGAAAAGAGGCAAAATCTTTAGTTCATTGGCAGTGTATCTTCAGAAAAAATAGCTAGTTTTTTTTATCAAATTACCATCCATATATATATTTTTTTTTCAAATCATATATATATATATATATATATATATATATATATATATATATATATATATATATATATATATATATATATATATATAACACAAAGAAATAAAAACATGCGTAAAATAATGCTTTAAAGTTGTAAGTACAATATGAAATAAGAAAAATCACCGTTTGCTATATAAATTTTTTTGTTTTGCACTAAAAGAGACATCAACATATCTGTTTTATTTATTTATTTATTTATTCATTTATTCATTCTTTTCTATCGAGGATAATGGAATAAGCACTCATAACTCATATTCAGTACCCGTGTGTATGCAGTTTTGTAAATTTTTTCATGTTCCCACTGCACACAAGCCCTACTCTTTCGAAAAGCGGAACAGGATTTAATGTGTGCGGAAGATGTTCTGCATGCGTTCGCACACGGGGCCTCGTTTTATAGTCTCATCCTAAGGACTTTTGGGAGAATGGAGTCAACACTGATCTTTACTCTTTACTTTTTTGTTGTTGATGATATTGCTTTTATTTTACTTTTATTGTCTGGCCATGTAATATGCTGTGTATTGTATGCGCATGCATTTTTCCTTATTTTTTGTGCTAGTCAAATTTTTCACGTTCATATGCAGCCTATTTAAATTGATTTGATTGTACAGCGCAGTGAGCCCATGTTTTTGGGAATTGGCGCTATATAAGCCTCCATTTTATTTTATTATTATTATTATTATTATTATTATTATTATTATTATTATTATTATTATTATTATTATTATTGTTATTATTATTATCATCATCATCATCATTACTCTAGGAGGAAAATCCCCTTGAACGGGATTCGAACCCAGGTCGTCAGATTGCGAGTGCAATGTTCTAACCACTAGGCTATCCCGCCCCCCTCCCCCTCGCAGGTAGATGGTTATTGACCCAAGAGGCAGAAGTTATGTTGCTGATGATGCTTCTTTAGCATAACACACATCAGTGTTTTTTGCATTACATAATTAAACGTGTAGCTCTGACGAAAGGACAGCATGTAACCACATTCATGTTAATCAGTAAGTAAGCTTTCATCAGAAAATGTTTTCCACTCGTTAATATTCAGAAAAGAACCGAAACCTTGGTGTGTTTTTTTCCAGAAACTAGAGCGTCGGGACGCATATTAAGCTTTCGTGAATACTAACAAAGAATGGGAGCCAAGTTGTTTTTTCCTAAGACCTTCAGAAGAGTGAAAAGGCAAAACAGAACAAAACGAAAACACCAACAACTCCGGAAGGAAAAAGGAATAACTAAATGGGGGTGGAGAGCAAACGCGAGGTGAGGAATCTTGCTGCAGTATATTCAACTGATCGTTGTCTGTCACAGCTATCATCTACCCAGTAAGAGAAAAACACGTTAAAACACATTCAAACCTGTATTGATGCATGTTCACACATTATGCAGACAACTAGAATACACAAAAGGAAAACTTCGTCACAGTTGACAGCAATTCATTTCCACACTAACAGCAATCTATGAAGCTGAGGTCAGCTCCAGCGACAGCTGACAGCAGTACAGTCGATCAACAGAACAAACTTACGCTTATCGACCTAGCTTTTCCCTTGATCATACCCTTCTCTTCCCCCTCTGGAAAATGGATGCTAGGACCCTCACTCCTAAATCGCAAACTCCCCCTTCTGAAAATTCTGTGCTAGGAATTCCCTCTCTTATCTATCCCACTCTTTTTTCTGTCCTTTCATTCTTCCTGTAATTTTCTTCTTGTCCATTTTCTACTGCCTTGGTCCATTCTCCTGCCTTTTACAGAAAGACTTTACAGATAAGCAGTTCCCCTAACCGAAGTGGATGTGCTGGGCCTGACTTGTCAGGCGCTTAACGGCAGCGCAACACATGTTCGCTCATATGACAGACAACAATAGTTGCTGTCTGAGTGTTCAACGAAGAAGAATGTATTTCTGGACTTTTTCTATGTTTTATTTCCATAATTATGTTTTGTTTGCTGTTCACCTCTCTTACTTTTGTCACAGGGTTTGCTTCTTTGTTTGGGTTATATTTATGCTGAAAGCGATTTGAGTTTTAAGAGATGGAGAAATGCTAAATACCTTTTAAAGTTCACCTGCCAAATGATCGGGTCTGGGAGATGACTTATAGTGTGTTTCATTGCTCGTGTGTGTGTGTGTGTGTGTGTGTGTGTGTGTGTGTGTGTGTGTGTGTGTGTGTGTGTGTGTGTGCGCCTTTGCCTTTCTGTCTGTCTGTCTGTCTGTCCTGCCTGCCTGCCTGCCTGTCTGTCTGCCTGCCTGTCTGTCTGTCTGTCTGTCTGTGTGCGTGTTATTTTGTTTGTTTGAACATAGAAGTTCAGCAGACGGCGAAAAGCCAAAACTGTTGTGGAAGTATCACGTCTTTTCTTTTATTTGTTGGAAACAATCTGTTGACATTGTGAAGAGCCAGGGACGGAGGGAGGGGGGGGGGGAGTTGTCTCTACCTGACCTTTGTCGGGAAAAGTTTTCAGGAGTGTATTGGACTTTCTTAATTAATTTCTTTCGCTCTCACCAGACGACACTTTGCACTGATCTTTATTTTCTTTTTTTCGCAAGAGGTTGTTTTCTCCTTCCCAGAGATTTATGCAGTAAATTTGGCGCAATAAAAACCCTGTAACAAGGCATCTCGTCTCTGTGTAAGCTACGCACTCTGCTCTTTGTTTGCTTGTTTTGTTGTTGCTATTATTGTTAGTTTTATGTTTTCTCCATGTATCTATTTTTCTTCGTCGCCGCCGAACGCTCAAACAGCACTTTTTATTCTATTCATTCTCACGTTTATTTCGAGAATAATGGAATAAGCACTCATGTACTTTAATTCTTTTTTCTTTTGTTACATCTAACACCCGTGTGCATGTGGATTTATCAATTCTGTTATCTGTTCCCACCGGTACAAATGGCCTAATCTTCAGGAAGGTGGAACAGCTTTTAACGTGTGCGCAAGATGTTCTCTGTGCGTTTGCAGTTTGTTCTGATATTCAATTAATACGCGGAGACAAACACTTCGTAAGCACGTCTCACAAGAAAAGCAACGATGGGATCAGATGACTGTTGATGGCTGTGTTTGGCCTGGCTCTCTGTCCTTGTCTTTAAGCCCTTTCGTCTATTTGACTTCTATTTCTCATCAGACGGAGTCTTGCCAGTCTGAGGACAGTTGCATACTTTGATCTGTTTCGTTTGTGCTCTATCCCCGAGGTCGGAGTGCAGCTACCGTAATGGTGGGTTAACAACTGCGTACGTAAGTAAGATCTCGCCATTGATGAACTGTGAAGCTCTTACCCAGGAACACAAGAAAAGATAGAGCTCTGCAATGTTCGGCAGCAACCCCCAGCAAGGGTAGGAACTACACCACATTCATCTGCTGAAGTGGTTGATGGATTTTAAAATACCCCTTTTCTGTGAAGAATCACAGATTGGTTGCTTCCCTGAACTGATGCAGTACTTCATCAAGTCCGTCATTTTGAAGGGGCAACGGTAGATTTTCGGAAATAAGGGCAAGCAAATTTGTTCTGACATTACAATATAGTAGTAGTAGTAGTAGTAGTAGTAGTAGTAGTAGTAGTAGTAGTAGTAGTAGTAGTAGTAGTAGTAGTAGTAGTAGTAGTAGGCACCCATCAGTCTCAGAAGATTATGGAGTTGCGCTCTAGTCTTTAGAGCGCAAAGCCTGGGTAAGTAAATATGGAGGGCAAGCTGTTATCCATACAGCAGACCCTCCCCCCCCGTCTCCACGCCACTGGATGATCCATTGGAAAGGCAATGACCGATACGAATGGTTCCAGTACCGTCGCAGGAACCACCAGAACGTTGCCATATACAGCCTGTGACACCTGTGTGCATGCTGGTTTCTTTTTTTTAATTTTGTATCCGCTCCTACCGGCACACGATGGCCTGCTCCTCCGAAAGGCGGAACGGGATTTTAACTTGTGCGCAAGATGTTCTGCATGCGTTCGCACACGAGACCTCGGTTTAAGTCTCATCCGAATGACTTGACAGTCAGTTCGATTTTTTCGTCGAAAATGGGAAGAAAGGCGAGGCTGGGCACGAACCCAGAAACTCACGGTTTACATATTGGCATGCGAACATCTTAACCATCCTGCCACCTTCCTCCCTGTCAAAGTCATTACAATAATACGCAAAGACAAACACTATGTAAGTCTCACTAGAAAAGGATATAAAAGTTCTGAGACAAACACACTATCTGAATGTGCATGATCTTCATCCTGGCTATAGTCATTTCTATAACAACCTAAGAGAGAGAGAGAGAGAGAGAGAGAGAGAGAGAGAGGAGAGAGAGAGAGAGAGAGAAGAGAGAGAGAGAGAGAGAGAGAGAGAGAAGAGAGAGAGAGAGAGTAATTTCTGAGAAACCAAGCTTTTGATGCTATGTCATGCTGTGTGTTGCTCAAGTAGTTTGTCTTTTTTCGGTGCTAACTTCTTTAAAGCGCGCCCCACGCGGACCACACACACACACACACACACACACACACACACACACCACACAACACACACACACACACACACACACACACACACACACACAGTGTTAGTTCTGAATTCCCTATTAGCCCACCAACAACTGCCAACACACCTCCTTCCCACCGTCCTAACATTTCGATCATATCGTAAGTGTTTGTTGTAAAACACACATGAACACACACACACACACACACACACACCAACACACACAACACCACACACACCACACAAAGCACAAGAAAAAGAGAGGAGGGGGAGACAGACAGAGAGAGACGTGGTGGCGGGCAGTCATGTACAAGCTGTAGTAACTTTAGTCAAAGTAAAACAGAAAACGGTCAGGTACGTTGGGAAAAGATGGTCATGTGAACACAAAGTAATGCATTAATACAGTAAAATCTATTACATATAAACGGTAACCTGTCTTGTGTTTCATATACTTAAACTTATGAAATTCTATGCATTTATCTATCCATTAGGTGCCCATAACCTGTGTGGTCGTAGGGGAGAGAGGCGTCAGAGACCTCAGCTTTTGGGGGCCAGCATGTTGAGGGCGGCGTTCTATCCATTACCTCATTCAAATATTTATTTGTACTGTAAGTTCAACCGACTAGAGTGCCATACTAGGGCTGACACCGCGTCAAAGGATCAAAGCCAGCGAGAAATCTGATAACCACGAACCGAGATTCTGTGCAGGCTCCAACCCAATATAGCCATGCTGTTTTAGCCAGCCTGTCACAGAGGACCTTGGGCTACCATCAGGGCTGGCTGTCCTGCCTGACCCATGAAGGCACAGTTATGAGCAGTTGGGACACAACGTGAAGAGACAAAACTAAGCGCACAATTATCCCACCTTCCACGTGTGAACTGGGTATGTCCTAACGCTGACTACAGCTATCGTCTTCATCCTCACAGGCTCCGAAACATCCCTGGTATTTCTAGTATCACTTAAAGTGGAAGAAGGCAAAATTGAAGACTGACTTACTTACTTATCCCTAAATACTAACAAAAACTATCATAATGCACAACTAGTACAAAAGGTTGCCAAATCTTCAGTGGTGCCCCGACGTCTACAAGACTACGCATAGGTGAAGGTGAAGTACAAAAAAGGGGTGTTTGACACACCACAAAAGCATCACAATACTAAGGAAAGCGCCCAGTTGTTAACTCTAGTCTACGGGAACAATATGTCAACCCGAATGCAGAGACAGGAATGGACTATCACGTCACCATTAAGTGCAAAACCAAGCAGAAACAAAATGTCAAAAAAATAGAGAGAGTAACAGTCTAAAAACAAATCCTATCGCACATTTGTTTCAAGTACACGATAACGTTTACACAATGAAAGTTTGTGGGGAAAACCGTTTAAAACAGAGCAAAGCCAAGTAGTGAAGTCATGAATATGCGGCGGAAGCTGATTCTCAATTACACTGCCGGAGCTGCATAAACTGCTGCTGAATGTTCCTGATCTAGTTAGTATTGCACCGAACTTTGCACAGGACTGTTGGAACAAAGCGAAAGGTACTTATTTCAGGATTATTGACATGTTCACGGCATTGTTTGGAGAGTTGACTCCCTCGTCCTTCCCCAGGGGCTGACAGGGAGTCTTTTAGGATAAACAGAATTTGAACCTTCTGGAAATTCTGTACTACATCCCTTCTCCCCTCCCCCTCCTCCCCCCTCCTCCTCCCTCCTCCCCCCTCTCTCTCTCTTCTACTTCTCCAGTGCATCTTTTACTAGAAAGTTTGACAATTGTCTTTCTCTTAACACGTTATATGACATCTGCGATGTTCTTGCCAACTAGGCTGTTAACATGTGAACACTGTGGTGGGCACAGGATCCCCATTTTGCAGTATCATTTGTCCATATGGCACTACCTCTCTGCAACTCTGAGTTATTTTTATCGTCATTTTCGCTTTGCTTGTAATCTGGCTGTGGTGAATGAAGTGAGCCGTGAAATAGCTGGCATCTTCCGAAAGGCCTGGTTATAGTTGCCTTAAGGAATGGAATAGTGTGTGTGTGTTGTGTGTGTGTGTGTGGTTGTGTGTGTGGTGTGTGTGTGTGTGTGTGTGTGTGTATGTGTGTGTGTGGTGTGTGTGTGTGTGATTGTGTGTGGTTTGTGTGTGTGGCGTGGTGTAGTGTGCGATGTGTGTGTGTGTGTGTGTGTGTGTGTGTGTGTGTGTGGTGTGTGTGTGTGTGTGTGTTGTGGTTGTGTGTGTGTGTGTGTTGTTGTGTGATGGTGTGTGTGTGTGTGTGTGTGTGTGTGATTTTCCTGGCTGTGGCACTTCTGACTTCAATCAGAACTTAGGGGGACCCAAGCCAAAGAAAGAAACGTAACATATGGTTCTAAAAAGTAAAGTAAACGTTGATGCACAAAATGCAACCCCTGCCATTACCAGGAAGCTGCCGTGGAAAAACTCCTTCTTTGGCTTAATTCTAGCCATTGACCTCATTCCCCTGAACTCCTTGGGAAGTCTTTGAGGCATGGTACGGCAGCTCAGACAGTAAGTTTTGGGCAGCTAGTTGAATCAGGCGTACCCAATCTTTTTTTCCAGATAGCAGACAGCACCATGGGTACGACTGTATCACCCATACCACCGGTCTCTAGCCAACATACTGTTCTACACAAAGCGGACAGGGTTTTAACAAGTACGCAGGATGTTGTGCGTTTGCTAACACAACTTTGGATCTACAGCTTTATCCGAAAGAGTTGGAAGCATACTAACTTCAAGGGAAAATGTCTTTTTAAAAATCCTCCATCACTTCAGTGTAGTCTGGAACCCCCGCATTTAGGTAATCACAGGCTTCAGGAATCTGATGCTCTAACCATTTTGTTTATTCTGCCTCCCAAACTGGAGACAACCCCATGTTAGTATCCAGTGTCTGTCCGCAAACAATCTTTGGAGACGTGAAGAGCGTTCAGAACAGTCCCTCCTTAGAATGTTTTCATTTAGGAGGTGGATATGGTTCAGTCATTTGACGACTGTTTTAATTTTGTTTTAAGTTTGATTCGGATTTTATTAGCGCTGGAATATTATTTTATATCTATGCTCCTGAACATTTGAGACTCAATTTGTATAGAATTATTGTCATGAAAGAGAAAGAGAGAGAGAGAGAGAGAGAGAGGAGAGAGAGAGAGAGAGAGAGAGAGAGAGAGAGAGAGAGAGAGAAGAGAGAGAGAGAGAGAACACTGAACGCTGAAATTGTTTAATGTACATCGGCCTTAGACCACAATACACTTTAAGGGGCAAAAATGGAAAGATGCAAAAAAGGAAATGAAACTTAAGAGAGAGAGAGAGAGGGGGGGGGAAAAGAAGAGAGGGCGAGATGGACAGATGGACAGAGAAAGAGACAGACAGACAGACAGACAGAATGGGATTTTATAAAGAAAAGTCATTATTACGGTACCATCTGTAGAGAAGCATTATAGAAGCAGCAATTTATTGGTAATATGCCTCTGAAGTTCAACGAGGGTCCAATAAGTACAAAGAAATCACAACTGCGTTAAATTATGATTGATTTGATTATGAGACAGAGACCAAGAAGGAGAGACAGACTGCATACATATAACAGCCAGTAATTATGTAAAAAAGAAAAAAAGAGAAACATAATGACTGTAACCAATCACACATCTCATACCAATGTCCGCGTTACCTTTTTATTTACGTTCGCACCTGTCCACCCTACCTACCTATCGTTAGTACCAAACTTTCTACCACTGCCAAACACAGTGAGAGAGTCATAGACAAACACTCTCTTGGATTCCCAACACACACACACACACACACACACACACACACACACAGACAACACACACACACACACACACACACACGATCCTCCTTACCTCTTTTGCCGTACCAGTTGGCGTGTGAAGTGCAGACGACAGAGGCCAAGACAAGGACCAGAAGGACAGCAGACGACCGGACCATGATGATGTGTGTGTGGAGGGGGGTGCGGTGCGGTGCGGTGCAAAGCAGAAGAGGGATGCCTTCAACAATCGATCTGGCGATGCTTGCTACCTGTCCTCAGTTCTCAGAGCAGGCCACAGGTGTTTATCTGTTCTCTGGGAAGAGGGGCTGTCTTCTGCGTCTGGAGGCTGCTTCTGGGTGTTCTGAGGTCTGGAGGTCCACGCCAGGCCTTTATATGGCTGTCAGGTGACGTCAGCATCGCGTGACCGTGCGGAGGAAGAGCGCGAGGCGAGAGATGGAGCTGTGACCACGCCCCTGACCACGGAGAAACGGGGGCGGCAGGGTAGGGGGAGGGGGGGTAGAGGGGTGGAATGGGTACAGGGGAGGAATGGGTAGAGGGGAAGGAGAGAGAGGGTGGTGCGTTGAGATCATCATCAGGAGGAGGAGGGAGACACACGTCTGGTCTCTGGGGACACCCGGGGCCTTGGTGGAGGCAATTAAGTTGTGATACTTTAAGGGTTTGTCCATGTTCAACCCTCCTCTGCCTTGTCCACTTTGTGTGTGGAGTCTGTTTATGTCCTCCTTTTTTTGGATGGAAAAGAGACCGATATGTCAGATTGTACGTTGTTTGTTTATTGTTCTGTTCTCTCCCCACAGCTTTTCCTTGTTTGTTGTTCTTTCTTTCTCTTGTCAAGTAGTGTGGGCGGGGGGGCGGGGGGGGGGGGGGGGGTGTTGCAGATCTATGATTGTATACGATTCTGTCTCTCTTGTCATGTTTTTTTTCTAGTTTTTAAAAAATATTTTGGCAGCAAGTTTGATTGTATATAAACCAATGTAATATATATATATATATATATATTATATATTATATATATATATATATATTATATATATATATATGTGTGTGTGTGTGTGTGTGTGTGTGTGTGTGTGTGTGTGTAGAGATATATATAGATAGATATAGATATATATATAATATTTATATATAAAAAAGAAAATCCTGCTGCGGTGTCCTCACGTATTACACTTCTTCATTCACGTTCATCTAGCACAGGAGCATAAATTCAGACATGAATTCAGACGAAAATTACATCATTTCGCCAAATAGTACGCAACAGTAAGCTTTACTTGGAGCAAGCACTACAAACACATCATGCAAACAGTGTGTGGCTTGCAAGAGTAGGACACACAAAAACATATCAGTTGAAAATAGCTGTATGGATAGAGACTGGAAATGATAGAGAATGTGTCACCTTCAAAACGCTATTCATTAACCTTTCTTGCTTCTTCAGCCTAAAAGATCACCAATAGAGAGAGAGAGAGAGAGAGAGAGAGAAGAGAGAGGAGAGAAGAGAGAGGAGAGAGAGAGAGAGAAGAGAGAGAGAGAGAGAGAGAGAGAGAGAGACAGACAGACAGACAGACAGACAGACAGACAGACAGACAGACAGACAGACAGACAGACAGACAGACATGAGAGAGAAAGAAGTGTAGAAGGGAAGAAGGAGGGAGGGAGGGAGGGAAGGGGAGAGAGAGAGAGAGAGAGAGAGAGAGAGAGAGAGAGAGAGAGAGAGAGAGAGAGAGAAGAGAGAGAGAGAAGAGAGAAGACAGACAGACAGACAGAGACAGACAGACAGACGACAGAAGAGAGAGAGAGAGAGAGAGAGAGAGAGAGAGAGAGAGAGAGAGAGAGAGAGAGAGAGAGAGAGAGAGAGAGAGAGAGAGAGAGAGAGAGAGAGACAGAGAAGAGAGAGAGAGAAGAGAGAGAGAGAGAGAGAGAGAGAGAGAGAGAGAGAGAGAGAGAGAGAGAGAGAGAAGAGAGAGAGAGAACAACAAGACAAGAAAAAAAACCCTGTCGTGTGTGGTGCCTGTGTAATGTCGAGGAAAATAGCGGGAAAAGTGCTGTTATTTCTGTCGGTCAGTTTGAAAGGCAAACCATCTCCACAGAGGCCTGTTTATGTGCTGTACTGCCTGTGAGCCTGTCACACTGCTAATGACGTAACACGGACACCCGGGAAGCCAGAGCCGTTGTAATAGTGCGGAGGATGGGGGGGGATGGAAGGATGGGGGGGGAGAGAACAAGAACAAGAGGAAAGCTGGCTAGAGGCTGGCGAGACAGGACAGCATCTGACCAATCGTACACCACATAGCGGTGTCACTCACACCTACGAAGAAAGCCGCGTCCAATCAGAAAGCCCCCTGCCTACTCTCAGCACGTTCAGCCAATAGGAGAGCACAGCGTATTGGCCTGAAGACTGGAACCTGAACTTTTCCGCCAACTTCCAGAGAAACCAGTATGTATGGACTTAATGTTTACTGCCTAGATGACCACCAGGGCCATCTCGAGGCGTTTAGCAGCTGGTATGGAGCTAATAGAGTATAGCAGGTTTGTTTTGTCAGTTGACGAGTTGGTCTGCAGTATATTGTACCATGCTTTTCTTGACTGCTGAGGGTCCCTCAGAATGGTGTCCAAGGACCACACGAGTCCCACAGGTGAGCCACTTAGTCCAGGTTACGTATGGGCGGTAGAGGAATGGGGTTTAGCAGGGCAGTGTTGTTGTATGTAGATCGTGGTGTGTTCGGTATGACCCTAATGTTTCATCAGTGAAGGATTAATGGTCAACAGTATGACCTCGGTGTTCCTTAAACGTGCAGTTAGGTTTAATAACATCATTGTCCCAGAAAAAAAGGGTTTTTTTTTTGGTGTCAGATATTGATGTCAAGAAAATGGGAAAGGGCTACGCTCAAATGATTGGTGTGCTCTGAAATGTGATGTTGACTTTGTCTTCATTCGGGACTAGCTTTTTTGCACAAGAATTCGTTCTCTCTATTAATGAAGAAAGAAATCCTCTGAAAAGGGGGGGAATGTAGATAATACACTGGCATTGAGAAGTCATGCACCTTCATCATCCATCCTGCAGTTCCAAACCTATCAACCTGGACAGCTCTGTTGCAGAACACGTGTACATGCAGCCGGTTCTGGATGAAGGAGATTGTTAACGTGTTGTTTTATCTCTTGTTGTTCATTTCTTTCTGATTATGTACAAACATGGATGGAGCTTACTCTCTGATTTTTATTTTTTCTAACTAACCGATCTCAGTGATAGCGGTTTCCGGTCCCCCCCCCCTCACTCTTCCTCCTACCTCCCCTTCCTCTCTGTACATGTCTCCACCATCTCTCTCTGTCTCTGTCTCTCTCTCTCTCTGTTTTTCTCTCTCTACCTCTCTCTCTCTCTCTGTTTCTCTCTGTTTCTCTCTCTCTACCTCTCTCTCTACCTCTCTCTGTTTCTCTCTCTCTACCTCTCTCTCTCTCTCTGTTTCTCTCTCTCTCTACCTCTCTCTCTACCTCTCTCTGTTTCTCTCTCTCTACCTCTCTCTGTTTCTCTCTCTCTCTACCTCTCTCTCTACCTCTCTCTGTTTCTCTCTCTCTACCTCTCTCTCTACCTCTCTCTGTTTCTCTCTCTCTACCTCTCTCTCTCTGTTTCTCTCTCTGTGTTTCTCTCTCTCTACCTCTCTCTGTTTCTCTCGGTTTCTCTCTCTCTACCTCTCTCTCTACCTCTCTCTGTTTCTCTCTCTCTACCTCTCTCTCTACCTCTCTCTGTTTCTCTCTCTCTCTACCTCTCTCTCTACCTCTCTCTGTTTCTCTCTCTCTACCTCTCTCTCTCTCTCTGTTTCTCTCTCTCTACCTCTTTCTCTACTTCTCTCTCTACCTCTCTCTGTTTCTCTCTGTTTCTCTCTCTCTACCTCTTTCTCTACTTCTCTCTCTACCTCTCTCTGTTTCTCTCTCTCTACCTCTTTCTCTACTTCTCTCTCTACCTCTCTCTGTTTCTCTCTGTTTCTCTCTCTCTCTACCTCTCTCTCTACCTCTCTCTCTACCTCTCTCGTTTCTCTCTGTTTCTCTCTCTCTACCTCTTTCTCTACCTCTCTCTCTCTCTGTTTCCCTCTCTCTACCTCTCTCTCTACCTCTCTCTCTCTCTCTGTTTCTCTCTCTCTACCTCTTTCTCTCTACCTCTCTCTCTACCTCTCTCTCTACCTCTCTCTCTCTCTACCTCTCTCTACCTCTCTCTCTCTGTTTCTCTCTCTCTGTTTCTCTCTCTCTACCTCTCTCTCTACCTTCTCTCTCTACCCTCTCTCTCTCTGTTCTCTCTCTCTACCTCTCTCTCTACCTCTCTCTCTACCTCTCTCTCTCTCTCTCTGTTTCTCTCTCTCTACCTCTCTCTACCTCTCTCTCTCTGTTTCTCTTCTCTCTACCTCTCTCTCTACCTCTCTCTCTACCCTCTCTCTCTCTCTGTTTCTCTCTCTCTACCTCCTCTACCTCTCTCTCTGTTTCTCTCTCTCTACCTCTCTCTCTACCTCTCTCTCTGTGTTTCTCTCTCTCTACCTCTCTCTTTGTCTTTCTGTCTCTCTATCCCCCCCCCCCCCTCTCTCTCTCTCTCTCTGCCTTTCTGTCTGTTCTCTCTCTCTGTCACTCTCTGTCACTCTCTGTCACTCTCTGTCACTCTGTCTCTCTGCTCTGTCTCTTCTCTGTCTCTGTCTCTCTCTCTCTCTCTCTCTCTCTCTCTCTCTCTCTCTCTCTCTCTCTCTCTTCTCTCTCTCCCTCCCTCCCTCCATCCCTCCATAGAATGGCCTCGCTTCCTTCTCTCAATTCCCACACACATCCCTCCCACACATGCACTTTTCCTGGATGGACAACTACTACAACAGCCCATTGGCGCAGAATGAGCAGATTGCTGATTCCTGTAACTGCCAGCAGAATGGTTCCAGCCGCGAAGTTGAGGGCTGTTGGAGGAGTTTGGCCGTGGGCATTGGCAGAGTCTAAGTAGAGGAGTAAGCACTGCTGGAGAACAAGAGACCTGCTTTGTGCTGTAGGTGTAGCAGCATCACTTCGAGTCTGTTGCCTTACTAAAGCTGCTTACACACTCTGCGAATTCTGAGTGATGGAGTGAGTGAGTGAGTGAGGAGTGAGTAATGAGTGAGTGAGTGAGTGAGTGAGTGAGCGAGTGAGTGATGATTGACTGATTATCTTTATTTCTAAGGGTAACAGATGATTGTGAACATTTTTTTTTCATCCAGCCTTTGCCCTGAATAGGGACTATCATTGAGAAGAGAGAGGAGGAGAGGCAGACAGACAGACAGACAGACAGACAGACAGAGAGAGAGAAGAGACAGACAGACAGAGAGAGAGACAGACAGAAGACAGACAGACAGACAGACAGAGGAGGCATATATGGTTTTCATAATTTTGTTAAATACTCTCCTTGTAATGATTTGTCAGTTCTCGTCTAGCTGTCTTATCAGAATCATCGTACTGGCTCTTCCTTTACAACACAAATGAAATTGCAGGCTCTGAGATACCGTTAATGTCATCAAAGGCATTCCTGCTAATAAATTATATCACAAACCGTATGTGTATTCACTATTCTTTTCCATTTCTTTAATTCAACGAAAGCGCTACAGACAGGTTGTGAATTTATTTAGTCTTGAAAATATATGCGTATGTTTGCATTTATAAGAGAACCTTAGTCATTGTTTTTCCTTCTTATTCATTCTAAAGATATCGGAAACATTGTATAATATTCTCATTCTTCTCGTTCTTCGTCGAACGCTCACACAGCACTATTTTTGTCTGTCATATGAGCGAAAATGCATTGCGCTGCTGTTATGTGCCTGACAAGTCAGACCCAGCGCATCCGACTTCGCGTGGGAGATAGTTATTTTTTTTAGTCTTTCTGAGAAAAAAGGAGGGAGAGAGGATCAAGAAGGCACAAAGTAGACAAGAGAGAAATGACAGGAAGAAAAGGATCACGGTGGAAGCAAAAGAGGGATAGAAAAGAGGGAATTCCTAGCACAGAATTTCCAGAATTTGGGAATGCTATTTATATTGGCATGCCCCCGTTACCCCACTTGGATTCATATAACGCTCACTGTCATGGAGGTCTTTTACCGGAGAAGGAGATTGTAGTATAAATTTCACATAAAATATTATTTAAGCTATAAAATTGAATATGTGAAATAGTAAGGTAATGCCAAAATACAAACAGTGAAATACGGAATAGATGACCACATTCATTTCAGGAAGGTCCTTCCAAGACAAACTGTCTTCAGACCAGAAGACAGGACACAGCACCTTCACAGAACTGACAATTAACCTTCTGAAGAAAATCTGTCGGCGACTCTGGACAATTCCGAAATCACGGAAAATCCATGCTTCCAACATACAACTGGGATCTGTGAATGTTCATCTGGCCTACCTAGTTGCAGAGAGAGAGGGGGAGAGGGAGAGGGAGGGAGGGAGAGAGAGAGAGAGAGAGAGAGAGAGAGAGAGAGAGAGAGAGAGAGAGAGAGAGAGAGAGAGAGAGAGAGAGAGAGAGTTTGTGCGGGGTGTGCTGTATATCTTGGCGTGCTTCTCCATGTGTGTTGTTCTTCCCTGCCCCCACTCATATCTCCCACTACCTTTTCCAGGGTTTTTTCTCCCAAGCTGTGAGGGTGTGGATGCTTTATAGATATATTCATTTATTCATTTATTCATTCATTCATTCACTCATCACTCACTCACTCACTCATTTATTTATTATAGTTTTTTTTTTAATTCCCCTTTTATCCAAATATATGATTTATATTACATGTACAAATTTTGATAGATAGTGGTGGATTGATGTTTTCGGTTGTTTATTTCATTTTGTTCTCTTGTTTGCTCCTTATCTACTAACGCTTTTCTTTTTTTCCATAATCAAAATTTTTTATTGTAACTTCTGATTTTTGTCTTCTGAAAGAGTGCATTTTATTACCTTATCATATATAGTGTCCTTTATTCTTTGTGTTGTTTGGTACTGCGTAAAGTCTTATTGTTTAGTATATTTTCAACTTGATGTATCCCTGAAAAGGGCGGGGACTGGATGTAAAAAAGCACACGAGTGCTTATCTATTATCCTCGAATAAAAGACTTTGCCTTGCCTTGCCTTGCCTTGCCATTTATTCTGGCCTACAGACACAGGTGTCACATAACCTAGGAGGTCGTAGGGGAGCGAGGCATCAGAGACTCGGCTTCTCTTAGGGGCCAGCATAGTGAGGGCGGCGCCCATCTCCTCTCCATCGCCGCTCTACCTTCCCTGACCCTAAAGAGGGCAGGTACCCATTTACAGCTGGGTGAACTGAGGGGACTGTACTGAAGCCAAGGCATGCAAACGGTCACCTATCCAACTGGTATCCACGCTCGACGCTGCTTAACCTTGGCTGGGGAAAGCGAGCGCTCTGACCACTGAGCTATCCCGCCCCCTTTACCACCTTTTTACAGACACTGGCTAATCACCACAAGGTTAACCATAACATAAACTCTGCCTGACTCGTCCCACCTGGGAAACATTATGAGAGAATACACTGAATAAGAACTGTGTGTGCATGAACAGAACAGAACAGAACTTTCTGTATGGCCACGGGAGCCTGGAAGGCTTATACGCACAAATAAACAAGTTATTGAAGGAAAAAATAACTGTCGATGCATATAGTTAAAATAAAAAAACCTTTGCTAACTGTCCCTAAATTTCATAGAACTGTAGTAAATCATTCAGAGTTAAATAATTACCAACACTGACTTGGGTCAGCGATTTTCATTTATGACTGTTTTCAAATACATTGGTCAGGGGACATCACTGCCGTAGACAGCGGACTTCACTCACCACACTGCACTCCGTACTGACTAGGGCAGAGACCAGGGGAAAGAGGAGGAAGAAGAGGGAGAAAAGAAGAAGAAGAAGAGGAAGAGGAAGAAGAGAAGAAAAGAAGAGGAAGAAGAAGAAGAAAAGAAGAGGAAGAGGAAGAAGAAGAAGACAAAAAGAAGAAGAAGAAGAAGAAGAAGAAGATGGTGATGATGAAGAAGAAGAAGAAGAAGGAGAGAAAAAAGAAGAAGAAGAAGAAGAGAGGGAGAGAAGAAGATGAAGAAGAAGGAGAAGGAGAAGAAGATGGTGATGATGAAGAAGAAGGAGAAAAAAGAAAGAAGAAAAAGAATAGGGGGAAGAAGGAAAAATGGAGAAGAAGAAAAGAAAAGCAGAAAACAGAACAGGAAGAATCCAGTCATGTTGTTTATAGCCCGCTGACCACACAGGCCATGTTGGGGCTAAGAAGAAGAAGGAAAAGAAAAGAGACAAGAAAAAAAGAGGAGAAGAAGAAGAGAAGAAGGAGAGAAGAAGAAGAAGAAGGAAGAAGAAGGAAGAAGAAGGAAGAAAGAAGAAGAGAAGAAGAAAGAAAGAAAGAAAGAGAAGAAGAAGAAAAGAAAAGAAAGAAAGAAAAGAAAGAAAAGAAAAAGAAAGAAAAAAGAAAGAAGAGACAGAAGAGAAGAAGAAGAAGAAGAAGAAGAAGAAGAAGAAAGAAAGAGAAAGAAAGAAAGAAAAGAAAGAAAGAAAGAAAGAAAGAAGAGAAGAAAAGAAAGAAGAAAGAAAAGAAGAAAGAAAAGAAGAAGAAAGAAAGAAAGAAAGAAAGAAAGAAAGAAAGGGGAAAAAAAGAGAAAAGAAAGAAGAATTGCGAAGAAGAAGAAGACGACGAAAGAAGAAGACGAAAGAAGAAGAAGACGACGAAAGAAGAACAAGAAGAAAAAGAAGACGAAGACGAAAGAAGAACAAGAACAAGAAGACGAAAGAAGAAGTACAACAACAAGAACAAGAACTAGTTCAGTACAATAGAAAGCTTTCGTCACTTCAAAAGAAACACCCTACGTTCCACTTTCCTAGAAAACCTCATTAGCTTGAGGAACAAAGGCGAGGACGGGCAGAACGGTTAGAAATCAAATGGTGTGTCAGCGGATTGCTGCAGCGTCCTCAAACTGACCACTTCCACACAAAAGAAACGTACACAAACTCCGAGAGTGTATTGGATATCAAGTTGCTGAACTTGTCAATGCCTTTAACAGGAGACAAAACCGACTTTGAGAATGATAAATGTTAAAAACTTTTTGAAACCTAAAAAAGGAGATTACTAACACTAGTAAAAGCAAAGAACAACAAAAAGCAGAGTACAAATTGAAAGCGTTATCGTTTTGTGTGCGTTTTGATCCTTCCCCTATCTTGTTTAGAAATGACGTCATGACAAAAAGGCTGTTTGTTGGTGAGTTTTTTCCCACAGCCTTTGTGTATGAAAAACAAAAAGTCAATGAAGTGTGCTCTGTACAGGCCTACACAACAAGAGTAAGCGCAGAGGTTCACACACACACACACACACACACACACACACACACACACACACACACACACACACACACACGCGCGCGCGCGCGCGCGCGCGCGCGCGCGCGCGCACGCACACACGCACGCACACACATACACACATACACACACACACACACATGCACACACACACGCCATACACACACATTCTCTCTCTCTCTCTCTCTCTCTATCTCTATCTCTATCACTCACTAACACACACGCAAGCACACACACATATACACACGTGCGCGCGCGCGCACACAAACACACACACTCGCGCGCGCGCGCCACACACACACACACTCGCGCGCGCGCGCGCGCGCACAACACACACACACACACACACACACACACACACACACACACACACACACACACACTTCATTATGATCATACATTTTGAGTTAAGTGGTGAAGTTGTTTTTTATGTGGGTTAGCGTTCGATTGTGCCGGGAATATAATATGATGATGATGATGATGATGATGATGATGATGATGATGATGATGATGATGATAATAATAATATAATAAATAACAATAATGACAACAAGAATAACAATAACAATAATATTGATGATGCTACTGCTACTGCTACTGCTACTACTACTACTACTACTACTACTACTACTTCTGTTTCTATACTACTACTACTACTACTACTACTACTACTACTACTACTAT
The DNA here is from genome assembly GCA_030674155.1 of Stramonita haemastoma. Lineage (NCBI taxonomy): Eukaryota > Metazoa > Mollusca > Gastropoda > Neogastropoda > Muricidae > Stramonita > Stramonita haemastoma. The sequence continues at coordinate 40,729,271 of CM060331.1, forward strand.
AATAATAATAATAATAATAATAATAATAATATAATAATAATAATAATAATATAATAAATAATGATAACTATAACGATAATGTTAAGAAGAAGAATATAAATCATAATATTAACGATGATGATTATATTACTAATAACTATGATCATGCTGATGATAGTCGCGCTATTGTTGTTTGTGTGGGTCCTCTCTCTCTCTCTCTCTCTCTCTCTCTCTCTCTCTCTCTCTCTCTCTCTCTCTCTCTCTCTCTCTCTCTCTCTCTCTCTCTCTCTCTGTTTTTTCAAGCTTATATACAATCCTCAATAGACTCTGCTGCAACCCTGTGGGACTCTGCCAGTGCAAATATCATGAAACCATTACTAAGTCTGTATAAACGTGGTCTCAAACTGGTCCTTCTGAAGAAAACAACCTTGCTAGAAGGGGATTATACTCAGTTAAATATCCTTCCCCTACACCAAAGACTAAAATATAACAAAGGCATCATGATGTTTAAGATACTGACAGGAAATGTCCCCACATCCTTAAAAGACAAATTCCCAATGAATCATTCCAGAAATACGGTAAAGCCAAGTGTCCCAATCCCAAGAATAGACTTGTTCAAAACTAGCTTACTATACTCAGGCCCTACGCTATGGAACTCCCTCCCTGACTCAATTAAACAGCATCAATCATTAACAACCTTAAAAAATCACCTTCTAATCTACTTGATGAATCAAAAATAACAAACCACATTTCTCCCCTCTCAAAACTATCTGCCCTCTCCCTCCTCACTTCTCTCAGATTATGATGATCTTATGACTATAATCATAAGACTAAGTGAGGTGTGTGTGTGTGTGTGTGTGTGTGTGTGTGTGTGTGTGTGTGTGTGTGTGTATGTGTATGTGTGTGTGTGTTTGTGTGTGTGTGTGTGTGTGTGTGAGTGTGAGTGTGAGTTGGGTTTTTTTTTGTTCAAAAACTGTGCTTTATGGGACTTATTTTGATAATAGATGGCGGGATTGATGTTTTCAGTCATTTAACCTCATCATATTCTCATGCTTGCTCTTTAATTATTGCGCTTTTTTTTTCTTTTTTTTTTTTGCTTTGATTGGTTTTTGTTTGTTTTTTTGTACTCAAATCAAATTCTTCATTGATTCTTACTTCATATTTTCGTTTCTGAATGAGTGCCTTTTTACTTTACATTACCTTAATATTGTATCTCTGTCTTATTTCTTACCTGTTGTTGTTGCTCTTTCTCACCCTTTATCAAAATCTTATGTTTTATGGGACATATTTTGATGATAGATGGTGGTGGATTGATGTTTTCAGTTATCTAACCTCATCATATTCTCATGTTTGATCTATAATCATTGCGCCTTTTTTTTTGTTTTGTTTTTTGTTTGTTTTTGTTTTGTTTTGTTTTGTTGTTGTTGTTGTTTGTTTGTTTTTTGTTTTTGTTTTCTTGTTGTTGTTTTTTTGTTTCTTTGTTTGTTTGTTTGCTTGTTTATTATTCAAATCAAAATCATCATTGATTCTTACTTCTTATTTTCGTTTCTAAATGAGTGCCTTTTTTTATAACATTACCTTAATATTGTATCTATGTCTTATTTCCTACCTGTTGTTTGATACTTGGTGTGGTTTGCTCTTGGTAATTGGATCATTATAATTGTTCTTGTTTTAGTTGAGGCTGTCTTTTTATCTTGATGTTATCCCTGAAAGGGGCGGGGACTGGATGTAAAAAAGCACATGAGTGCTTGTCTATTATCCTCAAATAAAAGAATTTTGCCTTGCCTTGCCTTGCCTTGCCTTGCCTTGTCTCTCTCTCTCTCTCTCTCTCTCTCTCTCTCTCTCTCTCTCTCTCTTCTCTCTCTCTCTCTCTCTCTCTCTCTCTCTCTCTTCTCTCTCTCTCTCTCTTCGGATGAGACTATAAACCGAGGCCCCATATGCGAACGCACGCAGAACATCTTGCGCACACGTTAAATCCTGTTCCGTGAGGGAGCAAAGAAAGAAGAAAGAAACTAAGAAACTTAGAAAGAAAGAGATTTAATAAAACCGTTTATATGTTTTTTTCATTTTGTATTACTATGTAACAAAAAAATGAATTAAAAAAAAGTTTGAAAAAAAATCCTGTTCCGCTTTTCGTAAGAGTAGGCCATCGTGTGCCGGTGGGAACAGATATTTACAAAACTGCACACACACACGGGGACTGGATGTAAAAAGGCATATGAATGCTTATTCCGTTATCCTCAATATACAAGAATAAATAAATAAATAAAATAAATAAAGACATTAAAAAAATAAATTTCTGCTATTTGATAGATCTATAGATATGTGTCTATTCTGTAAATGACTCAGCACTATGTATAATAACCGATATTTTGTTGTATTGCTTTACAATGTATTCCTGTGATTGGAGTTATCTTAGCTGGCGTGATTCCCCGGTGCCGTATTTGATGTCACATTAGGGCTATGTACCAAGCGGACCGGGGACAATTTCTCCAGACTGAAGGGCTATTAGCCTATATGGCTTTTGTGTGTTTGTGCAGGACTTCAAACAATTCCCCAGACACGCTTTTTTGTTAGGCGGGGTTGGTGCATTTAGCGGGTGTGACCAGCACACACTAGTCTTCTTTACCTCACAGAATTCAATGCACAGCTAACATCCACATGTCAGCTTATTCTCCGTACAGGTTTACTCTCAGCAGTATCGAAAACGGCTAATATGTTGTTGTTTTTTATGTCGAATGGTTAGAATGTCTGTCTGTTTTCTGACAGTTACTGAGGTTGTAAGTTCCGGTCTCTACTGAGGTGTCCTTTTAAAGGAGATGTGTTTTCTTAGCGTCAGCACTGGTCCCAGTTCCGGTTCCGGTTCCCTGATGGATGAGACTAGGGTTTGATGACCTGTGTGCGAACTCCTGCAAAACATCGTACGCACACTTCAAAAGGTACCCGCGTTTTGTGGAAGAGTGAACTAGCTGTGGCCGGTAGATATACCCAGCATGCACCCGATGACTTGAAGAGGGATGGGCTCCGCCAGACTCAACGTGCTGTAGACACACCGCCTGAAATATTCAGTGGAGTCCCCCAATGACTCTTGAGAGACTTCAGGGGAAAGTGGAGTCGAGTAAAGCCTTGATGTGGGGAAGTCTCAAACTGCTTCAACGCTAGACTCTATGCCCCCTCATGCACACCACACTACTTTTTGTATGCTTTTTTCTGCTGCGTAGTTTTTACGTTGTTAATCTTTTGTATGCTTTGTTCTGCTGTGTGGTGTCTGTGTGTTATATCTTTTGTATGCTTAGTTTTGCTGTGGGGTTTCTATGTTGTTACATCTTTTGTATGCTTAGTTCTGTTGTGTGGTGTCTGTGTGTTACATCTTTTGTATGCTTAGTTCTGTTGTGTGGTGTCTGTGTGTTACATCTTTTGTATGCTTTGTTCTGTTGTGTGGTGTCTGTGTGTTACATCTTTGTATGCTTTGTTCTGCTGTGTGGTGTATAATGATATTACATCTTTTGTATGCTTTGTTCTGCTGTGTGGTGTATAATGATATTACATCTTTTGTATGCTTTGTTCTGCTGTGTGGTGTATAATGATATTACATCTTTTGTATGCTTTGTTCTGCTGTGTGGTGTATAATGATATTACATCTTTTGTATGCTTTGTTCTGCTGTGTGGTGTCTATGATATTACATCTTTTGTATGCTTTGTTCTGCTGTGTGATGTATAATGATATTACATCTTTTGTATGCTTTGTTCTGCTGTGTGATGTCTGTTTTGTTACATCTATTGTATGCTTTTTTTCCTTGCTGTGTGACGTCGATTTTTGCTACATTTTCTGTATGCTTTGTTCCGCTGCGTGATGTCTAATTTGGTAATCTATATGACGTCATGCAGTGACGATAATTACAATGTGACGTCATTCCACAGGTCATCACGCTGACTTACGAGGAGCTGACGGAAGACTACCCCAGGTACCCGGATGTGTGGGACCTCAACATCTCTGACCTGGACACGGATGCTATTGTGGTCAGTTTCGTCTTGTGTCTGCATGTCTGTCTGTCTGTGTCTCCCTCTGTCCATTTCTCTATGTCCGTCTTTATTTCCATCTGTCTGTCTGTAAATACGTCTGTCTGTCTGTGAATCTCTCTCTCTCTCTCTCTCTCTCTCTCTCTCTCTCTCTCTCTCTCTCTCTCTCTCTCTCTCTCTCTCTCTCTCTCTCTCTCTGTCTGTCTGTCTGTCTGTCTGTCTGTCTGTCTGTCTGTCTGTCTGTCTGTCTGTCTGTCTGTCTGTCTGTCTCTCTCTCTCTCTCTCTCTCTCTCTCTCTCTCTCTCTCTCTCTCTCTCTCTCTTGAGACGCCTTATTTTTTTCCCTTTTATTTAGTTACGCGCACGCATGTGTGGTGTGTGTGTGTGTGTGTGTGTGTGTGTGTGTGTGTGTGTGTGTGTGTGTGTGTGTTACAGACCTATTGCTTTGATACCCCATGTATGTAAACTAATGGAAAGTGTAGTCTTAAAACTATTAGTTCACTTCTGTTGTAAAAATAATATAATACCAGCAAACCAAACTTGTTTTCAGAAAGAAAAATCATCAATCGACCATCTAGTGAAACTCACCACTCAAATTTAATATCAATTTGCAAGAAGAAAAAATATCCTTGCAACTTTTTTCGACATGAAAAAGCCTACGATCAAGTATGGCATGCCGAATTACTGTATAAACTAAAACATATAAGACTCTCGGAACACATTTACTGCTATACGAAAAGTTTCTTGAGTAAAAGGAGCATGTAGTACGGGTAGGGAATACGTAATAGATTTTAGACCTCCACAGATGGGTCTACCTCAAGGCTCAGTGATAGTTCCAGTTTTATTCAATATCTTATTGTAGTTTGTGTGTGTGTTTGTGTGTTTGTGTGTGTGTGTGTGTGTGTGTGTGTGTGTGTGTATGTGTATGTATGTGTGTGTGTGCGTGCAATTGAATTTTGCTTTACCCAAAGTGGTATTAAACTGGAAATGTGTGTGTGAGTGTGTGTGTGTTTGTGTATTTGTGTGCGTGTGTGTGTGTGTGTTCTTGTTAGAACCAGTTTGGAGGAGACATAATGATAAGCATGAAAGCACACTTACACACATACAAACACACAGACACAGACAGACAGCCGTTTACTATGCCGGCTTGGTGATCAGTAAACATCGGGGGGGGGGGGGTCCTATTTGAGTCATTCAGCTCCATTCTGCTGTCATGCTCAGCTCCTCTTAGGCCTGCAGTCTGAACAATAATAATGAACCAATGACTATTCACTACAAGCAGACAGAGCAGACAGACCAGGTTAGTGTTGCATGACAACGATTGCAAGTCTTGTTTTTTCTGCCGAAACATGCTTCATTCTGCTGAAACACAGCAAAGCGTGAAGCAGTGAGAGCAGAGAGAGCAGAGGCAGAGAAAGTGTGTGAGAGTGTGTGAAGAAGCAGACGACAGACAACAGACGAGAAGAGAGGAGAGGGAGGAGGGGGAGAGAGAGAGAGAGAGAGAGAGAGAGAGAGAGAGAGAGAGAGAGAGAGAGAGAGAGAGGAGATGGAGGAGGGAGAGTCGAGGAAAGACAACATAAGAAAGGAGGACAGGAGGAACAAAAACAGATAGGTATGCACACAGACAAAAACAGAGCCACGAGAATTCTTATTGCCACGCTGAAGAAGATCGTTGCTATCAAGACAGAGGCAACAGAGATGACGAAACAAGTTATCAGAAAAACAGAGGCCTAGTTCACTACTTTGAAGCCAGACCCAATGGGAAACATTTTATAGAACCCTTATCATTGTATTGAGATGATTCCGACAGACTAAAGTAAAAGCTCCTAGCTATCTGCATTCGAACTGTGTAGATAAACATTGTGCAACAGACATCCTTCACCCCCACACACACACCTAACCCCTGTGGACCCGCCTTCGCAATCTGCTGTACCATTCACAAGGTTTGTAGCCAAAGATCTGTTACAGGTTTCTGAGGAAGAGAGAGAGCCACACGAGTAGTTCGTTCACACACTGTTTGCCACTGTTTGTGTAAACCTGTGTTCTCTCTCTCGTAACAAGTTAAAAGATCCCAGTCCCGCTCGGATGCCGCAATGGCATCAAAGCTGTGACTATTGTGAAAGGTCGCTAAATAAATTATTCGGCTTTTCTCGCACAATGGCAACTTTTGGCCCGTGTCGTTTCCATAAGACAGCATCAACGGCGAGGAGCATGAGTAATGAGCGGCGTTTAGGTGTATGGGGAATGTAGGGTGTCAAACGGGACGCTGTGTGCTGTGACATATTGAGACATCCGAGTTGGAGGCAGAGAGGGGTGGAGGGGGGATGAGGGTGAGGTGTTGGGAGTGGTGCGGGGGGGGGGGGGGGGGGGGCAGACCGCTGTCTTGCTGCAGACTGTGACAGACTGGCAGATTGCAGCACACTGTGTTTGTCTCTGGGAACAGTTTTATCTTGTCCAGGGGGTCAGTGTTCTACGTTGTGTGTGTGTGTGTGTGTGTGTGTGTGTGTGTGTGTGTGTGTGTGTGTGTGTTCTTTCTCTGTCTGTCTGTCTGTCTGTCTGTCTGTCTGTCTGTCTGTCCTCTCTCTCTCTCTCTCTCTCTCTCTCTCTCTTCTCTCTCTCTCTCTCTCTCTCTCTCTCTCTTCTCTCTCTCTCTCCTCCTCCTCCTCCTCCTCTCTGTCTGTCTGTCTGTCTGTCTGTCTGTCTGTCTGTCTTCTTCTTCTCTCTCTCTCTCTCTTCTCTCTCTCTCTCTCTCTCTCTCTCTCTCTCTCTCTCTCTTCTCCTCTCCTCTCTCCTCTCTCTGCTGTCTGTCTGTCTTCTCTCTCTCTCTCCTCCTCTCTCTCTCCTCTCTCTCTCTCTCTCTCTCTCTCTCTCTCTCTCTCTCTCTCTCTCTCTCTCTCTCCTCCTCCCCTCCTCCTCCTCTCCTCTCTCGCTCTCTCTCCCCCTCCCTCTCTCTCTCCCTCCTCTCTCCCCCCTCTCTCTCTTCTCGTCTCCATTTACACACATGCATGCGCGCGCCGAGACCTTCAGACAGAGACAGGCAGAGGGGGACGTCAAGGGAGAAGGGATTGATTAAGAACTGTTCAGAGTATTATACCATTCACTGGGTTTGTAGCCAAACCAATCTTGCGATCTCTTAGATAGATAGATAGATAGATAGATAGATAGATAGATAGATAGATAGATAGATAGATAGATAGATAGATAGATAGTCTATCCATGTATATAGCCTGGGGGACGGGATAGCCTGGTGGTTAGAACATGCGCTCGCAATCTGACAACCCGGGTTCGATCCTTTTTCAAGGGGATTTTCCCCTACGGTTAACATCAGTGCAGACTCCACTCTCTCCAAAAAGTCTGGATAAGACTATAATCCGAGGCCCCGTGTGCGAACACACACAGAGCATCTCGTACAATTGTTAACTCCTGTTCCACTTTTCGAAAGAATAGGCCATTGTGTGCCGACGGGAACAGATGACAAAATTATAAAAACTGCACACACACATGGGGACTGAATGTAAAAAAAAAGTACATGAGTGCTTATTATTTTTCCTCGATATAAAACAATTAAATAATTTTATATATATATATATATATATATATATATATATATATAAAGTTTCAATAGATGATTTTGTACAAGGAGATTGAAGAAGCTGTAATGGAATACTGTAAATAGAACAACACTGTCAGACCAGGCACACAACACAATGCACATAATACACACACGACGCATACACACACAACACACACACACATACACAACACACACACCGGACTCTGTGGAGAGTTATTTACAAGCAGCGGACAGTCCGAGCTCCACATGAATAATTCAGGCCGTTATTACCGGCTTTTGTCTGCGCCAGCCTCCTCGTCTCAACCGGTCCTCAGCAGAATGAAAAGGGTGGGGACCCTGCGGGACTGATGGTGATTGGATGAGGGCTTCACAATGCTGGGTTAAAGCCGGTAAATGGATTACTGAGCTTTTCCTGCACTCGGTTCTGGAGGCCACTTTTGGCCCTCATTGTCTTCCATAAGACAACCAGCCCGGCCCTCAGCAGGGGGGAAAGCAGTGTAACGCGCGGCTTTTAAGTGTATGGGGAGTTCGCGGTGTCAAACTGCCGCCGTTTGTGATGACGTCACAATCTTCCTATTCGGAGAAAGGAGAGTAAGACACATGGCGGGAATTCAAACACGATATCTATAAATATCATTGGACATCTTCACGTACACACTAGAGGTGGAAACGAAGAGAAGAATAATTCATACTAATTAGACGTTAAACTGAAGAACTAACGAGGAAAAGATCATACTGTTTGTTTTTGTACAACAAGCAGAAGAATGACTTGTGATGATGATGATGTGATGATGATGATGATGATGATGATGATGATGATGACGATGACGACAATAAACAATAATAATATCATTATCATCATCCTTATCAGTGATCGTGATATCAATATTATCAACATAATGATAGCATGGTGATGTTCTTTTACAAAGTACTCAGCTCAGATATAATGATAACGATAACAATGGTATTAGTCTTAATAATAGCCATAACCGTAAACAACAAAAAACCACTTTAATTACGCTTTATATTTTTCCAGCTCTGTCCGTGGACATTAATGTTGCACATACACAATGAGAAGGAGAGACAAAGAGTGAATGAAAGAAAGAAAAAGGAGAGATAGAGAGAGAGAGAGAGAGAGAGAGAGAGAGAGAGAGAGAGAGAGAGAGAGAGAGAGAGAGAGAGAGAGAGAGAGAGAGAGAGAGAGAGAGAGAGGTACTTTCTTTTGTCAAGTCATACCTTCCTATAGTGACCACTCTCAAAACAAAACAAAATTTGAAAATGAATCATAAAAACCGTAAACAGAAATCTGTAAACAGACCTGAAACCAGACACACCCATCCCAACAACAACAACAACACACACAACGCACACACACACACTACACACACACTACACACAACACACACACTACACACTACATACACACACAACATACACACACACTACACACACATACACGCACATACTGCAGAGCACTGCATTGCACTGCACTACACTGCACTACACTGCACTGTACCACACCACACACACCACAGACTACACTACACTACACCACACCACCCCACCCCACCACACCCCACCACACCACACCACACCACACCACACACCACACCACACACCACACACCACACCACACCACCATAAAAGCAGTTTACCTCTGATAACCAATTAAGAGGAGAGCATGAATAATTGACAGAGTTATTAGTGACTCTGCTGACAGCCAGGGTTATCCCATAAAGCAGGCAGGAGGACGGTAAAAGGTTCAGGGTCCACGGGGAGGGCGGCTGATGGGCTCACAGCCAACCCAAGACAGCCCAGCTGGCCATGGCTGAAGGGATTACCCCGCCATGGGCACTCTGATGTCATCCGCAGCTTGTGCACCAGCTTTCTCCACATCCACACTCCGCTCATGTCAAGACACGGCTTGACATTGTCAGTGCCAGATTGTCGGTACCAAAACAAAATAATACGCGTACAGAAAGAACATCCTTTTAAAAAAAAAAAAGAAGGATGGCGTTGCTCTTGTGGCACGTAGGTTTACCAGCAGAATGTGTGGATCTGTGGTCTAGGAGGAACGGGTGTTTGCCTAGAAAGTGTGAAGTCTGTAGGGGGAGGGGTGTTGATCACAAGGGTTTGTGCCTGCCCTTTTAATAATCTATGGAATTTATACAGCGCTATATCTTGTAAAAACAAATCAAAGCGCTTGCATTCGACCTATACAACACACAAGCAATCAACAACAATTTATAGTTTTAGCAAATTCGAACGAACACACGCACACGCTTGCGCGCGCGCGCACAAACACACACACACACACACACACACACACACACATATATATATATATATATATATATATATATATATATATATATATATATATATATATATATATATATACACATATATATATAAAGGCTGTACACTTTAGCAGGAAGATGTTGAAGGCAGGGACAGATAAGAGATGGAAACAGAAGGAGGAAATCTTAGGTTTGAAATAAGTGTGTCTTGAGGTTGGATTTAAAAGTGTCATAAGTAGACTTTTGCTGAAGGGAGAGAAGGAGGTCGCTCCAGATCGATGGACCAGAAACAGAAAAGAGCGGCGGCCAACGGCAGATAGGTTGAATCAAGGTATTCTGAAGGACAAAGTGTATGCGGCCGAGCGGAGGAGCGAGAAGGTGTGTACAAGTGAAGACATTCAGAGAGGTAGGAGGGTGCAGTTTTGTCAGTCTGTGGTTTTGTGGAGACATTTGTAATAGAGGGTATCAATCTTGTAGTTTATTCTCTGTGGTACGGGCAGCCAGTGGAGAGATTGCAAAGAGAGGGGTACTGTGCTCTTCCTCACCCGTCCAGTATATCCTTGGCTGGTGTTCGTTCAGGGTGCTAGTCTTCTGGACAATGTAATTGCCCTTCAGGGATGATTAAAGTGATTTTGACTTGACTTTGACTTGACTAGACAATGCAGATTACGAGAATAACCCGGACAGAATTATAATATATCCATATGATGACAATAAACCGAGGTGCTGTGTGCGACACATACCTAGTATGTGTTAATGAACCCACGGCAACAAGAGTTGTCCATTAAAAAACACTGTAGAGTGAAGTTCCTCCGATACGAAAACATATATGCAAACAGATAGAAAATTGTTTTAAAGTGGATGATACTGCTCCTGTGGAGACATGCTTTTCCTGGGGAGAGCAGCGGAATTTCTTGCAAAGAAAACTGAGAGAGACAGAGACAGAGAACACCAAGAAACCAGTCAAGAAAAGAACATTTATTGTCTCCATCAGTCTGTCTGTGATTCTATTCATCCATGGCTGGCGACTCGTAGAAGTTTACAACTTTGATAAACAGCATTCGCGAATTAATTCCGTAATGCCTGTCCTTCATTGGCTGTTAAAAGATGATTATGAATATAACTAGTACAACATAAATTCTAGTAACGATGATGGTGATGGTGATGATGATGATGATGATGATGATGATGATGATGATGGAGGTGTGGTGGTGGTGGTGGTGGTGGTGGTGTGGTGGTGGTAGTAGTAGTAGTAGTAGTAGTAGTAGTAGTAGTAGTAGTAGTAGTAGTAGTAGTAGTAGTAGTAGTAATGATAATGATAATGATGATGATAAAGTGTGTGTGTGTGTTCGTTTGTCCGCTTGTTTGCTTGCTTGCTTGAACGCGTGTATGTATGTGTGTGCTTGCGTGCGTGCGTGCGTGCATACAATCACTTGTGCGTCTGTGTGTGCGTACGTGCGTGTGTGTGGCGTGCGTGTGTGTGGAACAGGACATCAGCGAGTACTGTAACCGGTGCCCCTACACGGTGTACCCGGAGAGCCCCGTGCCCCAGGTGTTCTCTCTCTTCCGCAGCATGGGGCTGCGACACCTGCCTGTTGTGGACCATGACGGCAAGGTAGGTAGATCCTTCACCTGACCACACAACATCTTGCGCACACGTTAAATCCTGTTCTGCTTTTTCTAAGAGTAGGTCATCGTCTGCTGGTGGGAACAGATGACATTTACAAAACTGCATACACGCGGGGACTAGATGTAAAAAAAAAAGCATTTTATTGCTTATTCCATTATCCTCGATACAAAAGAATAAATAGATAGATAAATAAATAAATAAATAAATAAATAAATAAATAAATAAATAAATAAATAAATACCTGTGCTGTGCTGACTGTGGCAGTGACCGGGAATGAATGTGTTCACTGCTGTCATCTCCACTCTGCTTTCTTGTCACAGCTGCCCGCTTTCATGCTATGTCGAGGGTTTGTTTGTCTTGCCACAGCCGGTGTCAAGTTCACCTCCTCCTTGTCTAGATCTGTTTTCTGCTTTCTTTGGTCCATTCTCCCGCCTTTTTATCCAGAAAAAAAACTTGAAATATTACAATTCTTGATATATTGAGAATTATAATGATAATTATGAACTGTTTCTTCCTCGTCGTCGAACGCTCGAACAGCATGTATTGTTGTTTGTCATAAATATGAGCGAAAATGCTCAGCAGCACCGTTAATTCAGCGCCTGACAAATCAGGCCCAGCGTATCCGACTTCGACATGGGAAAGAATTGTTATATCTCTTCTTTTTTTCTGGATAGAAAGGCGGGGAGAATGGACCAAGAAGGCAGAACATAGATCTAGACAAGAAGATGGTGACATGAAGAAAAGGAAAGGAACCAGGCAGTGACAAAGAGATGGGGAGAAAAGGGGAAATTCTTAGCACAGATTTTCCTGAAGGTTGAGGGTGCTGTTTTACTGGTAGGCCCTCGGCATTACAGTGGGAGGGAGGGGGTGGTATATGAATCCTTTAACATTCATCGTATTTCGCCGATTCCTCAATCCTTCCTTCATCGAAGGTTTGTCACATCCGTGGTCAAGTGGCGTTCAAGGGGAACGTTCCCCTGGAGTTAACATCAGTGCCAATTCAGCTCCCCGCGAAAGTCCGGATGATATTATAAACCGAGGTCCCATGTGCAAACACATGCAGAACATCTTGCGCACACGTTAAAAGCTATTTTTACCTTTCAAAAGAGTATGTCATTTATGCAAGTTGGAACTGATGACAATTACAAAACCGCTTGCACACGGGGACTGAACGTTAAAAAACCGCATGGATATTATTTCATTATGATGATGATGATGATGATGATATGTGGAATTTATATAGCGCTAAATCTTGTAGAGCAAACAAATCAAAGCGCTTACTTTTTATTTCTTTTACAAACTTCTCGTATGATTCAGCACATTATTCATTGCAATTCCTCTTCAGTAAATTCATGTCTGATATTAAACATGCACTCAGTCCCAAATCTATATTTTTATAAGACGATATGAAGGTGTGTTCCTATATCATAAGAGTGGGAAAACAACCATAATGGTCATTGAATTTTTGAAATTGTATTTGTTAAGGAATTTTCAAGATAAGCAATAACAGGGAGAGATTTTTTTTTAAGACAAAGAAATCTTCATACACAGAAACATAACATTTTCTATCTTCAACTTTCACAGATTTTAGCTTATGTCTGTGCCTGTTTTACTTTTTTGACAAGGGGCAATATTGTCAGCTTTTTTGTTGTTTTTATCCTCGATGAAAACAACATCCTTGTTGTTTTTATCCTTTTGTCATTATCCTCGAAATGGATAAATAAATGAATGGATAAATCAGTAATTAATGATTACATTGACTGCTTTATTTTCTTCGTGCTTCGTTATTTACCCAATTATTTCTACGTCCTGGATGTAACATACCCATACCAACTATTTCACATAAAACTACCAGTCAAAAGTGGCATTTTGAGCCAAAATACAACTGACGCAACTTGCTACTCAAACTGGATGTATCTTCTTGTGGAAACTACTTGAAATTGATACTTCCAAAAACTGTACATCTGTGAGACCCACGAAACGTTTTTACTTTTTTGTTCTTTACGAAACATGGGTCGGTAAAGGCCCACAAAATAGGATCTAGAAAAGGGGAACACGCTTTTTTTTTTACAAAGTAGAACACACTCGGTCTAGGAAACCCGCGAAAGAGGAAGAGAGATATTTAAAGGTATCGGTTATTTCGCTAGTTCACAAAAAATAATTGGAGCTAAAAGAGGAAGAGAGATATTTAAAGGTATCGGTTATTTTACTAGTTCACAAAAAACAAATGGAGCTAAAAAGAAAAGATTAGCAAGGTAGAAATGAGGACTACACAGAATTTTCTTTAGACTTAAAAAATTAATGAGAAAAAGTGGGTCAGTCGGGTCTATGTGATACGGTGAAGGTTATGTTATCTTTATGTGACCGTGTTTACCTGTTTTGGTTTTCAAAGCCCGCATTGTCAAACCATGATTGCAAAAGGAAGAACTCTACTCCCAAACTTCGTTGTGTTAAAGTGACTGCAACAGTCTCTCACTAAACAGCAAGCTTACAACACATAATTGATCAAAACACAAATGAAAGAACAAAAATTGACAGAGATATATCAACTAAGAAAAACGCTGGGAAGGAAGGGCGGATGTGAGAGAGAGAGAGAGAGAGAGAGAGAGAGAGAGAGAGAGAAGAGAGGAGAGAGAGAGAGAGAGAGAGAGAGAGAGAGAGAGAGAGAGAGAGAGAGAGAGAGAGAATGAATGCGGAAATGAAGAAAATGAAAGCAAAAGAAAGAAAACGAACAACAACGACAAAAAAATATATCTGTAGTATTTTTCTCTTTATCGTGAAAGCGTTGTAAGCTTCTAAAATAGCAGCAACAGATTTATGTTTTACTGTCGAAAAGAAGACATCGCTATTCTCTTTCGAATAAAAAGCAATGACAGAAATTAATGCATGAATAATGAATGGCATTTGTTAACCTCGTTTTAGATTCTCTCCTATCATAAAGAGGTGTCTCTTGTTCAGAGCTTCTTTCCTAAAAACCATCTGTTTCTGTCTCGCTTTTTCTTCACTGTTCAGTTTCTGGATGCACTTCGTGTCTTTATTCGACACATCGTTTGTCTTGTTTCCAATTCTAGGTTATCAGAACAACCCCTTTGTTTATAATACAACCGTCGTCAGTAAAATGTTCTTGATCAGGCGTCATTTGGGGTTTCTTTTGAAAGAGTAATAAATAAATAAATGAAAAAAATACACACATACACTATGAAGCGAATTTCAGAATGTCCCTCAGAAGTTTTATGTTAGCCGGGACATCTTGTGATATACTGCGGGATCAAGGGGCGTTCATTCATGTAACGAAGATTAAGAGATGTTTTTCCTGTAACCGTTCACTGCAGAGGGATATGGTCACCTGCAGAGGGATATGGTCACCTGCAGAATTATGTTCACCTGCAGAACATTATGTTCACCTGCAGAACATTATGTTCACCTGAAGAGGGATATGGTCACCTGCAGAGGGATATGTTCACCTGCAGAGGGATATGTTCACCTGCAGAGGGATATGTTCACCTGAAGAGGGATATGTTCACCTGCAGAGGGATTTGTTTCACCTGCAGAGGGACATGCTACGAAAAGGTTCAACTTCCCATGACAACACTGCCTGAAAAAATCCAGTGTCATGTTCCAACGACTTTTCCGAGTCGAAGCGAGGCAAAACAAACCAAGGCAAGGCAAGGCAAAAACAAGACAAGGCAAGGCAAAAACAAGACAAGACAAGGCAAGGCAAGACAATGGAGGGCAAAGAGTGCAGGAGGAAGTCAGATCAAATGAACTAACTTTTCACAGAGCTCTTTCCGGCATGCTAAGAAGACAAGAGAAAGACTGAACTTTTTTTCCTGTTGGAGAGAGGTGTCTGACACGCTGATTTCTTCACGGGTGGTAACAGAGACCCAACAAACGGAACAGTCCCATCACTCAGTCTAACTTTGGTGAAAAACAGGACGATGTGCCGTCATCAGCTTAATGCACAGAGAACAGAAAACAACCTTCGAAACTTGTTCAAGTTGCAGAGGTCATGACTTACTCTACTTTACGGGCATTGGATACAGGTAACAGCATATTTTACCATAGATGTTACTATTAATTTCATTAATAAACAATTTTAAAATTGCAATACTTTGGTGTTTTGTCCAGATGTGTTGTACGTGATCTGTGTGTATGTAAGCTTGTTGGCATGTGTGTCGTGTTGTGCATGAGTACATGTCTAACTTCTACGGCAATGAGGATGTTACTTTTTTCGTCTCAGGCTGAAGACATAACAGATTGAGCAATATGACTGAGATAATGTAGATGTGATAGTTCAGCACTATGATAGGTGTGAAGATGATAATAATTATTGATAGAACATCACATATGAATGTACTCGACCGTCTGCATGAGTCGATAGTTACAGCATATTACACAGATGCGGGTAGTTATTTGTAGTCTACAGACAGACAGAAGACAGACACAGATAGATAGATAGATTAGATAGATAGATAGATAGATAGATAGATAGATAGATAGATAGATAGATAGATAGATATAATAGATAGATAGAGAGAGAAGATAGAGAAAGGAAGAGATAGACAGAAGAAGACAGAAGATAGATAGATAGATAGATAGATAGATAACTAGATAGATGATAGATAAATAGATAGATAGATAGAAATAGATAAGACAGACAGAAGACAGATCAGACAGACGAAACAGATAGATACAGAAAAAGAATAAATAACAGACCGACAACAAAAAACAACACACAAAACACAACAACCCAACACACATAAACAAAAACACACACACACACCAAAAAGTGGACTATTCCCACACTGTTGACTGACTGAAGTGTTACGCCGTGTGGACAGCTGCAGGGGATCATCACACGTCACAACCTGACTCACGAGTACCTGGAGGAGCGGCTGCACCAGCAGCAGCAGCAGCAACAGCAGTCACACCGACTTCGCCGTTTACGCACTGACCCGGCTGGCTGATGTGATGCACAGCCCCGACTGGGGGATCCCAGACTGCTGTGGGGGTGGACCTGCACTGCGTGTGTGGGGGTGGTGGGGGGAAGGGGGGGGTTGTGTGTGGGGTGGGGGGGTGTGTGAGGGGGGGGGTGAGTGTGCGTGTGTGTGTGGGGGGTGAGTGTGGGTGTGTGTGTGGGGGGTGGTGTGTGTGTGGGGGGGGGTGAGTGTGTGGTGTGTGGTGGGGGGGGGGTGTAGTGTGTGGTGTGTGGGGGGGGGGTGTGTGGGGGGTTTGGTGTGTGTTTATGTGAGTGTGCGTTTATTTTATTTATATATTTATTTATTTTATATCGAGGATAATGGAATAAGCACTCATGTGCTTTTTTTTACATCCAGTCCCAGAGTGTATGCAGATAATGTGTGTGTGTTGTGTGGGGTGTTGATGTGTGTGTGAGAGAGTGAGAGTATGTGTGTGTGTTTTGTGTGTGTTTGAATGTGTGTGTGTGTTGATGTGTGTTTGTGTGTGTGTGTGTGTGTGTGTGTGTGTGCGCGTGTCTGTGTGTGTGTCTGTCTGTGTGTGTTTGTGTCTCTCTCTGTGTGTATGTGAGAGGAGAGAGAGAGTGCGTGTGTGTGTTTGTGGTGTGTATGTGTGTGTATGTTTTTGTGTGTGTGAGAGAGGGGGGGAATGAGGGGTACGGAAGTCGTTCCATGATGCTGATTTTGCAATGTGCGTGTTGACTTTACAAAAGTGCAATAATCATTATGCTCATCACGACAATGCTGAAACACACCTATCCAGAGTGACAGACAGACAGACATTTTACTTCATGTTTTGTTGAAAAGAAGAGGAATGACCTTTGAAAATATGTCGACAAAAGAAAAAAAGACTAAAGAAGAAGAAAGAAGAAGTGAGAAAGTTCCGAGATGGTGTAACAGTACATTGGCCTTACTGCATTTGAAGAGGCTTGTGAAAAGTGAAAAAAACAAGTCAGTTTACATAAACAATTTCGGATCATTATCAACTGGATTATCAGAGAGAAAGGAAGAGGGAGGGAGGGAGGGAGGGAGGGAGGGAGGAGAGAGAGAGAGAGAGAGAGAGAGAGAGAGAGAGAGAGAGAGAGAGAGAGAGAGAGAGAGAGAGAGAGAGAGAGAGGAGCACTAACTTTGCCACCCTCTAAGCGACACACGGGTCATTGTCGTCTTAGGGTGAGGGAAATGACTGTGTGTGGTGTTTTCATTAATTCATAGCAGACATTCCGAAACCAGGCAAAAATCGTACGTCTGATTGTTGATGAAGCAAAGAGAAGTCAGCCATTCAGACAGGGGTACCATGGCATATTGTCATGTAGTATGTAGTAGGACTATTTCTTTGATCGTGTTTTCCGTTTTCTAATGTCAAGAATTTTGCCGGTGACAGTATTTTGTTTTGGCTTTTCTTTGCTCGAAAGAAAAAAACCCCAAACCTATTGCATAATGAGAAGGGGATCAGTGACCGACGCATAACATATCTATTTAAACAATAAGATGTCACAGGTTTGGTTCTTCTTTGATTCCATTTTTTATTCCAATATTTTCCCCAACCCAATACATCATGAGTTTGCTGTCTGGGAGCTAAATCATACGATAAACTGAGGTACCGCATGCCGTGTGCAATACACAGTAAGTGCACGTAAACGAACTCATGGCAACAAGAGAGATGTCACTGGAAATTCATGTAGGAAAATTCTCTCTCATAAAGTAACGAATACACACACAGACAAGAAATCTTTATTCTTAAAAACAGTGGTGGTTGTGGGGGGGGGGGGGGGAGGTGCTGCTCTTGTGGCGACGCGCTCTGCCCAGTGAGAACAGCCGGAATTTCATGTAGAGATATTGTCCGTGTGTGTGTGTGTGTGTGTGTGTGTGTGTGTGTGTGTGTGTGTGTGTGTGGTGTGTGGTGCGCGTGCGTGCGTGCATGCGTGTGTGCGTGCGTACGTGCGTGTGCGAGTCAAACTTTTTTCTATATGGTACATCGAATAAGCAATGGATTTGATTTTCTAATCAAGCTATTCATCTATTTTTAAAAAAATGATAGAAAATGTCATTCAATTAATAAAAAAAAATTAAAAAGTGCGTTTGTGTATGCAACTTTCTTCAATTTAACGTCTCTTCACTCATAGTGATATTAGACGATTGTGTATGTATGTGTGTGTACACGTGCGCGCGCGCTGTAGGTACACTCATGGCCTATGATGAGGATATTGTGAAGAAATACACAACATAACGACACTAGAATGAACGGACTTATATTGGATATAAAGAAAGGGAAAATGGAATAAATCAGTCTGGATTTTAAAAAAAAACTGTAACCAGGTCTTCTATGTGTGAAAGGCACCGCTTCAAGGCTGCTCATCACTTTTTCTGTTTGTTTTGGGGTCTTTTTTTTTTTACACAAGCTTTGTTAGTATTGAAAATACATTTTGATGTCATTTCTCACTTTTCCCTTTTCTTTCCAACCTATTGAATTCACACAAAAACTGCAAAGCTGCTTAAGCATATTTTGCATATACCGTAAAATCCCTGGCATAACGCCCACCCCCCCTGTGCACTGATTTAGGGCAAAATTGGGGGTGGGCGTTTGCTAGGGATAGACCCTTTGCACAAAGTAATTTTTTGTGCTGAAGGTGTAATTTAGTGAATACAAACCCCGAAAGCATGTCAGTTTAGGTCGTGTGAGTAGAAGACTTGACCTATCCACAGAAAATTGACGGGCACACTCCGAAACATTCCACCTGCTTTGTTATCCAGATACTGATGGGTGTGGGAGAGGGGACAAGGAATAAGAGAAAAGGAAACACAAAAAGGTAAAGAAGGGGAAAAAGATGACTTTCTGAACAGTCTGCACAAATCCTAGTGATAATGAGCATAGTCTCTTTGAAAAAAGCAGGGTGGGTGTTTGCTAGGTAGTTACCCCTGTGCACAACTTTTGGCCCAAATTGGGGGTGGGCATTTGCTAGATGGTGGGCTTATGCTAGGGATTTTACGGTACAAATAAATTTAGTGGTCTTTGTACTTACAGACGAAATACTGATAGTTATCCTACGATCAGTTTACAGCGTTGCTTCCTTATTTTTGTTTTATGTTTTGAATAGGTCGTTGTGCTCAGGAAAACAAAATCATGTTCATAAAATTATTTGCCCAGATTGTACACCTGCTTTTTGTCATGTTCTTTTCAATGCACAATGCCTTTCTTTTTTTCTTCTTTTTAAAAAAAAATATATTGTGCTCTTTTTATGTTTTACATGATATTGATAAAAGCATGATGTGTTGATACTTGCGCATCAGCATGTATGGGTAGACATTTGTGTGAGTGTGTGTTCTTATATTTATGTGTATGTATGGTATAGGATTTTCTTTTTTGTATTGTTGTATTGATATGTATGTCGTTGATATGTGATAATATTGTGGTGAATAGCGGATTAGCCATGATACTTTATTGTCTACAGTTCATTTCGTTCTGTCTCTAACTGAAATACAGAAATGCCCGGCGTTAAATTTGCATGAGATTGTATGTTGAATTCCAGTTGAATGGTAATTTTATTTCGCTCTTCTGGTAGCCAGAAGGATGCATTGATTTGTGTTGGCTGATTAACTGAATAGCTTTTTTTATTATTATTATCATCATTAAAGGGCAGTAAGTGTGTGTGTGTGTGTGTGTGTGTGTGTGTGTGTGTGGTGTGTGTGTGTGTGTGTGTGTGTGTGTGTGTGTGTGTGTGTGTGTGTGTGTGAGAGAGAGAGGAGAGAGAGAGAGAGAGAGAGAGAGAGTTCATTTATTCTTTTATATCAAGGATAATGGAATAAGCACTCATGTGCTCTTTTTTACATCCAGTCCCCATATGTATGCAGTTTTGTACATATTGTTCCTTCTGCTAGTCGTCTTGAACACACAGACACACGATAAGAAAGTCACCCAACAAGTGCAGACTGAATCCTTGATAAAACACACCAACACTTTGTAGTCAGCTTTCCTCTACTCCATGCACACTAAGCCCTGTCTGCCAGGCCGGGATGCTGCTCGGCAAAGAGCCCACCTGCTGTATGGATAGCCCGAGGGGCTTGTGGAGCTGTGTGTGCATGCTGGGCTATGTGTATTATGGGATCTTTAACGGGCAGGCTCTCTTTTCTGTAGGTGTATGTATTCATTTCTATGCTGGTGATACTCAGCTTTCATGCAATGATACTTTTGAAAAGCTTCCTTCCCTCTTGACAAAAAATGTCCTTCTGTATTCAAGATATTAAAAACTGAATGACTCGGAACAAGTTACAGCTCAATGCAGAAGCCATGTTCATAGAGACCAGACATAAACTTTCCTCCATCACAACTTCAGTAGTATTTGGCAACACGTCAGTTCCTTTGTCCAGCTTAAGGCGTTGTTTTTGACAATAGATTCTCTGTGCAAAAACTCATCACCCAGACCTGCCAGTCCTGCTACTATCAACTACGGCGTATTCGTGCACTTTGCAAGTATTTGTCCGCTGATGCAACACCCAAGCTTGTCACATCTCTTATTCTTTCACGTTTGGACTACTGTCATTCTCTTTGGGATGGTCTACCAGCATCATACATCCTACCCCTTTCAACGTATGCAAAACTCTGCAGTTCGACATAGTCCTAAGGAAGAAAAAAAATGTGAACACATGACTCACTGTTGCGGTCTTTTCACTGGCTGCCTGTCTGGCAAAGAGTGAAGTATAGGATTAGTACCCCTTGTTCTAACTGTCTCCACAAATCTGCACCATTCTACCTCTGTAACTGTCTTCACCTGTACACTCCATCCTATTTATTTATTTGTCTATTTATTCTTTTATATCGAGGATAAAGGAATAAGCACTCATGTGCCTCACAATGGCCTACTCTTACGAAAAGCGGAACAGGACTTAACGTGTGCGCAAGATGTTCTGCTATTGACACAGCTATCAAACGACAGGCCGCTGCCAAACAATGCGGTCAGTGATGGGCGTGGCCTTGAGGAGAGAAACCTGTGTGTGTGTGTGTAGGGGGGGGGGCAGCTTAGGAGGGTGGAGGGGGAGATAAGAGAGTAACCCTGACCTTG
>CM060331.1:40755805-40773305 GCA_030674155.1 Stramonita haemastoma
AAGATAGATGATATGACTCAATCCAATCCAATCTAATCAAACCAATTTAACGCACACACAAACACACACAAAACACAAACACACACACACACACACACACACACACACACACACACACACACACACACACACACACACACAGATCCGTCGTTGCCGTATGAATTTTAATCGAAAGAACACGTTGTTTCATACATAATAAATAGCGAACATTCCCGAATAAAGAACATAATACACAGAAAACGTGAAGACAACCAACATCACAATGAACAAAACAAAACGACAACAATAACAAATGCAAAAATGCATCAACAACCAACCAAACTGACATCAAATTTAAATCATTTTTTTAAAAACCTTCATTTTCCCTAAAATAAAATTTAAAAAAACAAAATCCCACCCCTCTCACGGATTGCATGACGTCAGCATCACCATAGACGTCATTCATCAAATAGCGTCAGCATCACCATGACGTCATTATCACAAACGACGTCATTATCATCAATGGCGTCAGCTTCACCTATCACGTCTTCATCCCATCCCCGAAATGACGTCACCAGTGACATCAGCATCCCCCAACGATGTCAGCAGCTGATCAGCTGACAGTCAGGCATATCTTGTGACAAAATGTGTTTACTCACAGTGCAATTCTAACAATGTATCACATTTGGTGATAACCACCACACAAGAAAACAGGAACACTTTCTTTTTCAGTCGTCATAAACCTTGACCCAACTGTGTCAGACAATGGGGAAAATAGTTGGCGGGAACCGTTTTTGTTTTGGCATGTCTTCTCATCCATTCAGCCACTGCTCAAAAAAAAAAAAAAAAAAAATCTCACAACATGCAAAGTATGAAGACCTGTGTCCATTCTCTTAGTCATGGCCAGAAAAAAAATGCACATCACACAGAACAAGATGGTCGACAACGAAAGATCCCTTTGAGGAATTCTGACGAGCGTTAAAGAGGCGCCAGCTGAAGTCCTTTTCCACTAATCCCTACTACCGGTCAGAAAATGGACGAATTCTTTCTGGAGCTGGCTCCACTAAGAGCGGAGGTTGGTGCGAAAAACTTCCGCTGTGTTGTCGACACTGCGCATGCTCCAATGCCAAGTCCATCACGTGACTGTGGTCATCCGGGGAACTCTCTCCACCCAGCGCCACACCCGGTCATGACGCGTTTCCTGTGGGAGGGGAGACAACTGGGCAAGGGGAAGATGGGCGGGGTGGGTGGTGGGGGTGTGGTAGGGGAAGTGATGGTTCTCCAACTCACCTGCAGGACACAAAAGCACAGCATTGGGGGTGGTTGAAGGTTTATGATGGTGAATGGATGGATGGATGGATGGATGGATGGATTGGATGGATGGATGGAATGGATATAAAAGAATTTCAAAAGGGCTGACGAGACATTAACAGTGTGACAGGTGGACACGATGATAATATTAAAAATATAGCATGTATACAGTGATAATTTTTTCGATCCTCAACTAGAGCTCAGGTTCACCAATGGTGAGAAGTTTTGCATGTGTGACCGTTTTTACCCACCATGAAGGTAGCCGTATTCCGACTTCGGGAATGCATGCTGGTATGTTTGTCTTCCTGTTACCACAGAACGCTGACATGAATAATGGCGTTTTTAACGTGTACATTTGATCTTCTGTATGTGTCTACACATGAAATGAATGAAGGCACTGGCAAGTCTGCACCTTGAACTTGACCTGGGAGATCGTAAATTCCCACCCTTAATTCAACAGACACCGCCGAGATTCGAACCCTCAACTTCATTGACCCAAGGGCTTGGAGTCGAACAGTCTTAACCACTCCGCTATATCGTCCTGTAGACAGTGATTAAGGAGATAGACAGGCACAGACAGTGCCATAGGCAAAAAGGACATACAGGTGGCCTGAAAAAGACTGTAATGGACAGGCACAAACAGACGACAGTGGCGATGGAGACAGTTGAATTGAGCTGGGTTATTATCTATGTTGTGGTGTGCTGTGCTGTGGTAGGTTTGATTGTTTAAATATGTTGTTGTATGTCGTCACTGGTGTCTATGACGTTAGTGTTTGTGTTGTTGCGCATCGTCATTATGATATTTGATTGCTTTTTTAAAAAAAATTATTATAGATTGTGTTGCCTTTGCTTTTTTTTACTTATTATAATAGATTGTGTTGTCTGTGATTTTATGTATTGTTACTGTGATATAAGTATGACTTCCAATACTTGCTGTTGTATGTCATCGTTGTGGCAGTTGTTATTTGTTTATGTTGTGGGGTGTCGTCATGGAGGTTGTTCGTATTGTCTGTGGAGCTACGTATTGTTGTGGTACGTGTTATCACTTTCTTTGTGCGTGTTATCATTGGGGTAATTTTCACTGTTTTCGTTGTTGTGCGTCATTGTCATGGTGGCGATGGCATTTGTACTGTTTCTAGTGTGTGTCACATTTTCGTAAAAGGGATTGCTTTTGCTGTTGTGGTCGAGGTGTTGCTGTTCTCTGTGCAATTTCAAAGTTTTGATTTAATATAGCAATGCAATACTTTACTAGAATTTAATTTATTATATGACAGTTTCTGTGTAATTGTGTCGTCAATCTGTTTACTGTTCAATGCCACTTTGGCCTGGTGGCACTAAACCCACCACAAGCTACAAAAGAAAAGAGTCCTTAAGAAAGACTGACCAGCTTATCCTTTAACTTTTTGAGGAGTCGTTGTAGTACTACACGTGCTTTTTTCAACCAGTATGCTGTGGGCAAGTCGATCCTGACGGAGCCCATCACTATCCAAATAGCAATTGCATGCTGGGTATGTTCGTGGCCACAGATACATCCTGACGGCATTCTGTCTGCAGTAGGTGGATAAGGCCATATATGGAGGTTTGATGTGTGCACAAAAAACGTTCTGCATGCGTTTGCGAATTGCATACAGGGGTTGGGTTTATGGTCTACTCTGAAGAGTTTTGATGGAAGTGGAGTCACTGCCAGTGCTATCTTCGGGGGAAAGTCTACTTCAACTAAGACTTGAACCTCTACGCTCAGTTTACATCACATCACGAGCGAAATGCATTAACCATTCGGCTGTTCCACCTCTAATCAAAATCCAAACGCTAAATCATTGATTTCTATTTTGCAGGTGCTGTTCGTGAACTTCTGCCAACAATGCTAAAGTGGGTACTGTTTGATAAAAAAATGTACCAAAACAAAGATAGAACAAACCAAAAAGAGTGAACGATTTCAGGGACTGTGCATCAGACATCGAGCTCCGTGGTCAAAAGATCTCCCTTTCCCTTCAGGCGTTATGTCATCACAGGCTTTTCTCAGCGTCTGCCTTTCTCTTGACCAATAACTCAGTATAGTCCACGCCTAGTCCTTGGCATTCGAAAAGAAAAAACGAGAAAGAATTTTTTCCCTCTCCCCCTTAAAAAAATCCATAAGCTAGGTAAAAAGGTAATGGTGTCCCATAACCTACGTGGTCGAAGGGGAGCTAGGCATCAGAGACCTCAGCTTCTCTAGGGCCCAGCATATTGAGGGCGGCGCCCATCTCCTCTTTCTCGCTGCTTTATCTTCCCTGTCCCTAAAGAGGGCAATTACCCATTTACAGCTGGATACTAAATTCAAGGCGCACAAACGGTCACCCATCCAATTGTAACCACGCTCGAAACTGCTTAACCTTAGCTTGGGGAAGTGAGTGCTCTGACCACTGAGCTATCATATCCCCCTACACGCTACAATTAAATAAATTAAAAAGTTCTTTAAAATAAATAGACAAAAGCTTCCAGTAATGTGATTGTCTCCGAAGACAATTAGATATTAAGCTGTTTCTCATAAAATGACCAGAAAGCAGTGTCACAGTGTGAGCGTGTGTGTGTGTGTGTGTGTGTGTGTGTGTGTGTGTGTGTGTGTGTGTGTGTGTGTGTGTGTGTGTGTGTGTGTGTGGTGCGCGCGCGCAGTTTAAAGTCAAACTGTTATTTTCCGATGAATATTGAATAAGCAAGCGCATACTTTTTTCTTATCAAGCCACCCCCCCCCCCCCCCCCACCCCAAAAAAAGACCAGCACCAAAAGATGAGGAAGGCCGACGAAATCAAAACAAAAGTGAAGCTTATGATTCACACAGACGGACAAAACAATGCAATACAACAAAATACAACAAAATACAATACAATACAATGCAATGCAATGCGATACAATAAATAATGATACAATACAAAGTGGGCATATGATCAAAACGCTCAAAGCGAACATTGCTTTTTTAATCTGAAACGGTAAAAGCTCCCTCCAATCCCTAACATAATAAAACTTTTTAAATCCTCGAAACAGCTCCTGTTTAGAATCAGAAATTGCGCAAAAGAAAACAGACTATATCAATGACCAAAACAAACCCCAAACTGCACAAACACAACAACAAAAACTGAACAAACACAAAGACAAAAATTGCACAAACACAAAAACAAAAACAAAACAAACGCAACAACATAAAACTAAACAAACACAACAACAACTAAACAAACACAACAAAAAACTGACCTAACATAAAAACAAAACTGAACACACACAAATAAAAAAACAACCAAACAAACATCACAGAAAAACTTGAACAATTACAAACACAAGAAAAAACACTAACAAACACATAAAAAAAACTAACACAACAAAAAATCCAACAAACATTTTTTTTTAATCCTGAACAAAACATCTTGCACATAATGTTAAAACCCGCCCGCCTTTTAGAAGAGAACCAAACGAGAACCCCCAAACTCTAAACAGGCTGATGACAGAGGGACAAAAAATAAGAAAGAAGCCGCCCAGAACCAAATCTGTAAAATCGGCACCCCATCTCCCACAGCCTAGCCTTGAACAGTCCTCATCCCAGGCCCTCCTAATCATCCCTTTGTGACGATGCTTCCAAACCTTCGGCCACACCCCCTCCATCCCTGCTGCCTGTCTGTCTCTGCACTGTGTCCCCCATTCCCCCTCATGGAACACGGAGGGGAACAGACAGACCGAGGTCACCCCCTTTATTTCTCTTATCACATTTGCCTCCTTGTGAACAGCCTTTTGGGAAAAGAAATTTGCTTCGGCAGTAAATAAATATGACACTGCAACAACCTTTTTTAACAATAGAAAATTTGCAACCACAATTTTTTTTTGTGGGGGTAAAACCAATACAACACGAAAACTGAGTTTTTTGGAAAATCTTATTTTTCTATCATTCTTCCCAAAGAAGAAAGAAATATGTCTGCAAAACATGACATATTTCGTAAGCATGTCAACTTGATCCTTGACCCAACACTGAAATCGAATCAGGTCCCAAGATACAGACATGTCGTTAAGAGGGGGAAAAAAGAACAGCAAAAACAACAGCAACACATCGTTCAACAACTCCTAAGTATAGTTACATATCAGCTACACCATGCCATTTTTTATTCATAAAAAATCCAACACATTATTTTCCTTCCTGTTGCGGCGTCTTTCTCTTCGGTTTATTTTTTGTACGAACACAAAGGCGCTCGCAAAAATGTCTCCCCCCACCCCACCCCTCCACACACAGAATACCGGATAGAAATGATGAGTATCCAAACGTTCAGCCACATCTCTGGTGTATAAAATTACGCGCACGAAGCCTGGTTGGAAGAGGGGGGGGGGGGACAATGCATAGATGGGGGTTATCGTCACTGTATTTCTCTGATTGCATTTGCCTCTCTTGAATAAACAGCATTCAACTAATCAACGAGAGGGGAGAGGACGCAAATATGTACACTGCAACAACCTTTTTCACAATAGACAATTTACGTCACAACAACTTTTTTTTCTCTTTGTACAAAGCCAATTCAACATCAAAATGGACCTTTTTATATTAAAAAAAAATCAACAATATTACAAGGAAGAGAAACTTGGAAGGAAAGATACGATGGCGCAGAGCCTGTAGACGTAAGCGTAACTCCCCACACTGGAAGCAAATGAGTTTGAAGAAACGGCCGTTCATACTGACAAGAAAACAGTAAACAATGACAGCAAACTCTTCTAAAACTCCTCAGCTTTGCTACAGAATTTTTATTTATCTATACCTTTTTTTTCGGGAGGGGGGGGGGGAGGCCTATGGTAGCCAGTGGTTAGAGCGTTGCAATCACGACCTGAGGACCCAGGATCAAGCCTCGGTTTGAGCCACCGCCCGTTTGAGATTTTCCGTTTGAGTTGCTGTCACCACTCTCCCACGAGTACTTCAATGAGACTAGACCCTGATCTCCGTGTGTGAATGCGTACAAAACATCTTGCACATACGTTAAAACCCGCCCGCCTTTTAGAAGAGTAGACCATTCAAGCCGGTAAGTAACGGATGACCAAGAATACAATTCTTATTTTGTAAAACCATCCATAACGGTATCGTGTTTTAACTTCATCCCTCAATAATCGGAATGCGGCCATCTTAAAGGTGGCAAAAAAAAAGGTCGCATACACAAAAATCTCATATTTGGCGAACTTCAGAGTCTAGCCAAGGAACGAAAAAAAATCTCTCTTTTTTTTTTACCAATTATTCCAACAAGGATGCTATGCATGAAGACAAAGAAGCACACAAAAGTCCAGCTGCCACACTCAGTACAGGGTATGACTGATGATCAGTCCAAGGATTCCCCCACACACCTCTGCCTCAGAGGGATGTCTCCACTGTGCACACCACACCCACACTGACAGGGAAACGGGGAGATGGGGGCTAACTGCACTTTATCTCCCTCATGACACTCCATTCGTCCACAGCCAAGAAACAGTCTCCGTGAATTCAGGGAGAACAGTAAATATCCACAGTGCAACATTTTTAACAACAAACATTTCACGTCATAACAGCTTTTTTTTCTTCTTGTATAAAACCTATACAACACGAAATATGGCTTTTTATATATTTTCTTACCCCATTTTGAAGATGTTTTAAGAGACATGTGAACACGTAAGGTTTGAAAGACGTGTGAACAAAACTTTCCACAACCAGCATCAAATGCAAGTTGTTCCATTGATGCAGCCATAGGTCATAAGGAAACAAGGATTGAACAAAAACTATATAAAAAAAATTATTATCATCTGAAACATCTTCCTTCGGCTACGTGACTTGTTTTTTCATAACTGTGGTTAATCTGAGAAAAAAATAATAGCATTTTGATAACATGACTGTTATGAAGAGAGAGAGAGAGAGAGAGAGAGAGAGAGAGGAGAGAGAGAGAGAGAGAGAGAGAGAGAGAGAGAGAGAGAGAGACAGTCAGACAGACAGACAGACAGACATGACAGAGACAGAGAACAGACAGACGACAGACACGATGACAGAGACAAAACAGACAGAACAGACAGGCAGAGAGACTCAGACAACAGAGACGTAGAGTGAGAAAGGAGAGGGAAAGACAGACAAGACAAACAAGATAGACGGACAGAGACAGCGAGAAAGAGACAAGACGTAGAAGACACAGAGAGGGAGACGGAAACAGAGACAGACCCAGGCAGAAAGAGAACGACTATAAATCATCCTCTCTCTCCCACTTTCTCCAATAATGCCGCACTGTTCAACGAGGATTAGTCTCTCACGCTGTGTGCCCCTACCCCCCAGAACAAAATCTCCGCACTGGCGACTCCACACACACACACACACACACACACACACACACACACACACACACACACACACACACACACACACACACACATACCACATACACACACAGACCAACACACACACACACACACACGCACGCACGCACACACACGCACCCAGACTACACACACACACACACACACACACACACACATACCACATACACACACAGACCAACACACACACACACACACACAGCACGCACGCACAACACGCACCCAGACTACACACACACACACACACACACACACACACACCACATACACACACAGACTACACACACACATACACACACATACCACATACACACACACATACACACACACGCACGCATGCACACACACACATACACACAACACACACACAGCCCCCCCCCCCCCCCCCACACACACACACACACACAGACCACACACACACACACGCACACACACACACAACACACGCACACATACACACACACCACACATACACACACACCACACATACACACACACCACACATACACACACACACACAAACACAACACACATACACAGACCACACACACAGAGACCACACACACAGACCCCCCCCCAAAACCACACACACACACAGACCACATCCACACTGACACCACACCACCCACACACAAACCCCACACACACACACACACACACACACACACACACACACACACACACACACACACACACACAGACCACACACACCACACCACACACACACACACACACACACACACACACACACACACACACACACACACACGCACGCACACACACAGACACACACCACAGACACCACACACACACACACACACAACCACACACACACACACACACAGACACACACACACGCACACTCACACACACACACACACCACACACACACACACACACACACACGCACGCACACACACAGAGACTACACACACACAAGACACAAAACACACACATACACAGACCACACCCCACACACACACACAGACCAACACACACACACACACACACACACACACACGCACGCACGCACCACGCACACACCAACTACACACACACATACACACATACACACACACAACCACACACACACACACACACACACACACACACACACACCACACAAACCACACACACACACAACACACACACACACACAGACCACACACACACAGACACCACACACACAACACCACATACCACACACAACCCACACACACACGCGCGACCACACACACACACACAGACCACACACACACACACACACACCACACACACACCACACCACACACACCACACACACACACGCGCACAACACACACCACACACAGACCACACACACACTCACACACACACACACACAACCACACACACACACAACACACACACACACACACACACACCACCACACTCACACACACACAGAACCACACACACACACACACACACACACACACACACACACACACACACACACACACACACAGACCACTCACCACCACAGCACCACTACACACACAACCACACTACACACACACACACACACACCACACACCACACACCACCACACACACACACACACACACACCAACCACACACGCACCAACCACACACAACATACACACACATACACACACAAACTACACACACACACACACCACACACACACACACACACACACACACACACACACACACACACACACACACACACACACACACACACCTCTGCCTCCCTCACCTCAGTATCGGGGTCTGCGGTGCCACTGCACGAACTCTCTGTTGACGGAAGCAGATCGTAGACGGCTGATCGCCGGAAGCCCGCTGCTGATCTCCCCTGATCCACGAAGGGCATGATGGGATAGGTGGACAGACTCGGCTGAAGCGGAATAAGTCGTTATGGTCAGATTGAGAACAATATTCCTTGTATAGTACTTTTTTTTCTAAACAAACTTTTCAAATTCTGGTAATGATGATAAAGCGTGTGACTAAATCTGTCAGAAATGTTGCTTTTAGCCTGTGATTCAAAACTACCGTGCGAGATTTGTGATAGAAATCTGTTTGTTCAATACACAAATCAAGCAGTAAATACGGCCTGATTATAAGCCAGTGCCAAGGAATGGATGTAGCCAACACCCCTCTGCCCCCCCCCCCCCCCCCCCCCGAAAAAAAACCCACTAAAAAGTAAGAGATGTTTTATTCTTCATTCTCTGTTAAAACAAAGTATCAGAGTCCACCGGTTGATTCTAACAGGCTATCATTGACAGGAATGAGGCGAATAGATCTGTCTCAAAAACGTGGAACCTCTCGACACAGATTAATTCTAGTTTCATGTCTCTCCAACGTTGTCATTGTGCGTGTTTTTGACTTGACTTGACATGACTTGACTTGACTTGGCATAATCCGCTGCACTGTATCTGGCTAGTCATAGAAAGGGGAAAATGAAAGAGGCAAAGGAAAGAGGTTGTGCCATTAGCTAGGCAAGTGCTAAACCAGTTCGTGGCTTAATTAAAGCGCTGTGCAAGCTGGGAGGTTCCTTCTTATGTTTTTGTCACCTGTCTGAGTAGATTTATAGTTCCTAGATATATTTCTCTTGGCTGTCTGAGTTTCTATATATAGTTACTGGATATGTTTTCTCTTGGCTGTCTGAATGTCTGTATAGATATACGGTTCCTAGGTATGTTTTTCTTGGCTGTCTGAGTTTCCATATACAGTTCCTAGATATGTTCCTCTTGGCTGAGTTTCTATATATAGTTCCTAGATATGTTCCTCTTGACTGAGTTTCTATATATAGTTCCTAGATATGTTTCTCTTGGCTGAGTTTCTATATATACTTCCTAGATGTTTCTGTCAGCTGTTTGAGTTTCTATATATATTTCCTAATTATGTTTCCATCGGCTGCCTGAGTTTCTACATAGGTATATATACATTCGTAGAATTTCATGTATCTCTCAACTGACTTCCTGTATAGATGTAGAATTCCCAGTTATGCTTCTTTCGGTTGCGTAGTTGTTTACGTACGTGTGGGAGGAAAAATCTTAGACAGCTGGGTATGATTGCACTCCCTGTCGCTCTGTATGTTGATATGTCTACTTGTTTGTTTGTCTGTCTGTCTGTCTGTCCGTTTTTATTTTCTTTCCCTACTTCCTAATAGCTGGCAGTAAATATCTTATTTCAACACGCAAAAGAGTCTCAATGGAGGCTGTTGAAAAAAAGAGTAACTTTTTTGTCTGTTAAACGAGTCTGTTTTGTTCAGTACGCTATCCTAGGGGAATTTGAAACCACATTCCTATTTTTTCTGTTGTTCTTCTTCAATTCAGTGTTTACGTGAGTGTATTTCATTTCCCTTTTTTGAGGACAAACACTAGCCGTTATACAAGACTGTATTTTTTTGTATTTGTATTTTGTACCACTTTATGTCACGCAGATTTCTCTGCGTGAAATTCGGGCTGCTCTCCCCGGGGAGAGCGCGTCGCCACATGTGCAGCGCCTACCCATTTTTTTTTCTTTTTCCTGCATGCAAGTGTATTTGTTTCCCTATCAGAGTGGCTTCTTTCTACAGAATTTTGCTAGGGACAACCCCCTTGTTGCCGTGGGTTCTTTTACGTGCGCTAAATAGTGATGTGTAACACACGGGACCTCGGTTTATCGTCTCATCCGAAAGACTAGCGCCCAGACCACCACTCAGGGTCTAATGGATGGGGAAAAAGTTTTGGGTCCAAACGGGGTACGAACCCCGCACACTCCGACCCGGACTTTTTGCTTTCTAGGCAAGGCGCGTGACCACCTAGACCACCGATCCACCGACTGGGTATCATTCTGTGCATAAAAGTGCTGCACTCAAGGAACACGCTAAAAAGAAAAGAAAAAACCCGAAAGATCTTGTCTAAGAATACTGTTGAACTGAGCGTTCTAATTTTAACCTCTATTATTTCTTTAGCTAGTACAGCGATAGTCATATAAGCTTCCTTTACCTGTATGCGTTATGATAAAACTCACCATCTTATAAAATAGGGGACAAAAGTGATCAGTTACGTGCAAGTGAATTATCAGTCAAAACTACAACATTTTGATTCAACTTTCATATGAAAGACATAGCTATACAGAGAAGATTTTTTTTAATGCACACACATACATACACACAGACACATACAAACACAACACCACACACACACACACACACACACACACACACACACACACACACACACACACACACACACACACACAACACACAACACAACACACACACACACACACACCACACACACACACACAACACACAAACACACACACACATACACACACACAAACACACACACACATACACACACTTACACACACACACACACACAACACACAACACACACACACACACACAACACAACACACACACACACACACACCACACACACACACACACACTAAATAGACACACACACCCTCCACAAATAACACCAACAATCCATCACCACCACCACTACCACCACCACACTCCCCCACTCATAATAACCCCCCAACCACCAACCCCCAATTTAACACAAAGGCATAACTTCTCGAATAATTAAGTTGCTGCTGCCAAATAACAGATTTTGTCTTGTTAGCGGTAGAGTACACCATAGTTTTTGCTGCTGCTCCAAATGGCTCCGTGGACAGTGTGTCTCTTTTGTGAATACACATCTTGCTAAACCAGAGAAGTTTTTTTTTGATGTGTTGGAACAGAGCTGAATGATTCAGCATGTGCGGGCACTGAAGACAGGGCACTGCCTCACTGACCCTGTAGATTCTCTTCAGGCTGAACTATTCAGGCAGGAGTGGATGTCACCTTTTTATCAGTCAGGAGTTCTCCCAATCTGTACTTTCTTCAATGTTCTTTTACTAATATAGTTTTCTTTGCATTTTTTTCAGTTTTGTTGCTGTTGTTGTTTTTGTTTTGAAGGACTGTGGTGTTCTTATTGTGACATCAAAAAGAAGCCACGAAGACATCGTTTAGATTATGTCAGTAACGTTGTTGCTGTTGTTGTTGTTGCTGTTGTTGTTGTTGTTGTCTTCGATTTAACGTCTGTTCACACTCAGTGATATCAGACGAATGTCACTCAGTAAAATTAGCATGTCAGTAACGTTTGATGCCTTAAACGAAACACACAGGGATGGCAGTTATTCAAAACTATGCCCTGAAAGAAAACTGTAAGACTGCATACCATAACCAACTACGTAGCTACAAAAACTACACAGCATACTTAAAATGTAAACTCAGGCGGTATTCTTATGAATGTCAATACGCTTCTACGGGAAACAACATTTCAGTCCATCAGTGGGGATTCAAGGATTGCCTTTGATGAATTCGCCACATATAGTAACAGCAATACCAGACCTACAATCTGAAAGTTCAAAAGAAAACAGATAAACAAAATAAGACCTCCAAGCCCCCTTTTTAAAATAGATAATTCTATACTAAAAGGACTACAGGGTCATATAGAAGCATTTAAAACTCATTTTGGGGAGAGGCTTTGTCTGGGTTCCAAAGTTTTATATCTACCAAAATCAGAAATTGTCTTTTCTTTTTCACAACCGTGGTTCCTTTTTAATGGGATGTTGGTTCCGATTTTCGCTGAGGTTTTACTACGATCTGTTCATCGTTTTCTATAACCAACAACTACGCAGTTCAGAAAAGGCCCACACAGAACACACAGACATTAAATCGTCAGGACTGAAACCAGTCCAGACATGTCACCAGTTTATCTTTTCGTTTCTCTGTGAGATGCTTTAAAACATGACTTTGAAAATAGAGAGACAGAGAGAGATACAGAGAGAGAGAAACAGAGACAGAGACAGACAGATAGAGAGAGAGAGGGAGGGAGGAAGGAAAGGAGGGAGAGAGACAGAGAAAGACATAGAGAGACAGACAGACAGAGAAACAGAGAGAGGGGAAAGGGAGGACGTGGGGGAGAGGCAGAGAGAGAGAAACAGAGAGAGAGAGGAAGAGAGAGGGAAAGAGAAAGAGAGGGAAAGAAAGACAGAGAGAAGGAGAAAAAGAGAGACAGAGAGGGAGAGACAGAAAGACAGACAGAGACACAGGAGAGACACACACACAGAGAGACAGACAGACAGACAGACAGACAGACAGACAGAAAGACAGACAGAGGAAGAGAGAGAGACAGAGACAGAGAGAGACAGAGACAGAGACAGAGACAGAGAGGAAGAATGACAAGAATACAGAAGTTGTATTGATCTTTCAGCACTGATGCTCTACATTCAAGGGGAGTGATGGTTTATTGTCAGCACGTTTCTGTCATTGGTTTTCTCCTCCGTCATACCCCCCTCCTGCCCCCCCCCCCCCCCCCCACACACACACACACACACACATACACCCCGTTTCCCACTCACCACACTCAAGCGTACACGAACACGTGCCGAGAGTTACACATGAGAAGTGACATAATACTTCTTTTTGTCATCTGGCCTTTGCCCTTAGTAGGGACTCTTACTGATGATAGTCACAATTGACAACTTAAATGGGAGAGGAGAGAGAGAGAGAGAGAGAGAGAGAGAGAGAGAGAGAGAGAGAGAGAGAGAGAGAGAGAGAGAGAGAGAGAGAGAGAGAGAGAGAGAGAGCAGAGAAGAGACAGAGACAGAGACGACAGACAGACACAGACAGACAGACAGACAGACAGACAGAGACAGAGACAGAGAGACAGAGAGACAGAGAAGAAGAAGAAGAAGAGGAGCCAGCCGCCTTGGCGCACTGGTTAGCGCCTTGGATTTCGGACTGGAAGGTCGCGGGTTCGAGTCCCATAAGAGTCATAGGGATTTTTCGGACTCCGGCCGGCTCCTACCCAGAGTGAGTGTGCTGTGGGCTCGGTGGGGAGACTGGGACCATACAGTCGAGCTTCATCCACTTTACGGATGCGAATTTGAGAGTGTTGCTCTAATTACCTGAACAACACTGCAGGTGTCTGTATATCTCGGGCCCGGTTGACACCAGGATATATTATGACAGTAAGCGTAGAGTACAACCCTGTCAGGTGGTCTCAAAGCGAATGCACTTCCTAGCAGCAGCAATTACATCATCCCCATCACCATTGATTATCACACAATAATAAAAATTGCCTCTGATTCGGTGGCTCCCGTTGCTCTGGTCTCATTGTGATCTCAGATTCGGTTTCCCCTTACACTTCTGTGCCTGTGGTGAGTTTGTGTCAAAGCTTTTGGGGTTGGAGGTTCGCAGGGAGACGATCGTTGGAGGGACGTTGCGGTGGTCGCCACCTCAGGTGGGTGACTCACTCAGTCTGGCTCCGCGACTGAGCTAATATTGTCGTTAGTAGGGGGCTTAGTAGGTTTTGATTGATTGATTGATTGATTGATTGATTGATTGATTGATTGATTGATTGATTGATTGATTGATTGTTCTTTTATATCGAGGATAATGGAATAAGCACTCTTGTGCTTTTTCATCCAGTGCCCGTGTGTATGCACTTTTGTAAATGTCATAGGTGGTGTCCTGTGTATGTTAGCTCAGAACAAGCACCACTGAACACCACTTAAGTGACTCAGCAGAAGTGCAAGGCCCCTCTGGCTGGTGGCCCCACGGCGGCCTAACATTGATGGGCTCCCTGTGGACTGCCGATCCCGAGGATGAGACACAACGAATCAGGGTATGGCTGTGGCGGGGAGATTGAAATGAACGGCGTGGGAACAGCAGTAAGGGGAAATCGCGGAGGACGAGGCAGCAAAAAAAAGAAGAAGAAAAGAGGGACTTCCTAGCGCAGAATTTCCAGAAGGTGGGGATGCTGTTTTTACTGACAGGCCCCGGGCATACCCACGAGTGTGGATGGGAGGGAGGGGAGGGGGAAGGGGGGGGGGGGCTCTGGATACAACTCTGTGACTTTGCTTTCAGCAGATGCCGGGTGAGGACTGCGTGATTGGATTCCCACTATTTACCTGATAAACGCTGGCTTCTTTGGGAGTCTCCCTTCCTGTCGTCTGCCACCGTGTATCCCACAATACATAGCTGTGGCTGGCTGCGTCACTTCCTGTTCCCGATGTGCTGAAATGAAACAAAACAGGCAGGGCTAATCAGTCGTTTGAGGGAAAGGAAGAGGGCAGATCAAAACATGGCCGTGTTTTTCCATGGCGAAAAAGAAAATGGGCACAAGAAAGTCTGTGACTGTTAGGGGAGCTAGCCTACATGAAGTGAAATTCAATAACGAAGTGAGCCAGTTTCTCTATCTGTCCTCTTATCTGTCTGTGCGTCTGTGTATCTGTCTGTCTGTGTGTGTGTTGTGTGTGTGTGTGTGTGTGTGTGTGTGTGTGGTGTGTGTGTGTGTGTGTGTGTGTGTGTGTGTGTGTGGTGTTGTCTGTCTGTCTGTCTGTCTGTCTGTCTGTCTGTCTGTCTGTCTCTCTCTCTCTCTCTCTCTCTCTCTCTCTCTCTCTCTCTCTCTCTCTCTCTCTCTCCTTTTATTTCTTTCTTTCTTTCTCTCACTTTCTTTCTCCCGCTCTCTCTCCCTCGGATAGCCTAGTGGTCAGAACATTGCGTTGGCAATTTGACGACCCGGGTTCGAGTCCGGTCGAGGAGATTGTTCTCTGGAGTTAACATCAGTGCCGACTCCACTCTCCCCAAAAGTCCTTCGATGAGACTTTAAACCGAGGCCCCGTGTGCGAATGCACGCAGAACATCTTGCGCACACGTTAAATCCTGTTCCGCTTTTCGTAAGAGTAGGCCATCGTGTGCCGTTGGGAACAGATGACATTTACAAAACTGCATACACACGGGGACTGGATAAAAAAGCACAGAGTGCTTATTCCATTATCCTCGATATAAAAGAATAATTCAAAACCAAATCTCTCTTTCTCTCCCCCCTCTCTCCCATGACAGAACCGATGACAAAATTTACAAAACATGCATACGCACGGGGACTGGATATAAAAAAACTACATTGAATGCTTATTCCATTATCCTAGAAATAAAAGATTTTTTTTTTTTAACTGATCCCACAGAGTAGAAGTCAAACGGTCATAGCCACTCTCACAATGGTTGTGATCTTATGACACACATCAGTTCTGCAGCTTTATTATATGCCCTGCCCACACCATACTTAGATATAAACACAATCATTGTTAAAATACACTCCAAAGTCCGTAACACTGCCAACTCCTTGCTGTGACCACACAATACTCAAACCACTTCACACAGCAGTTCTCTTCTCAATTTGTGGAGACCCTGCAATCAGTTCCATTCCCGTCTTAAATCCAGTAGAACTCGATACGCATTCAGGAGAGAGAGAGAGAGAGAGAGAGAGAGAGAGAGAGAGAGAGAGGAGAGAGAGAGAGAGAGAGAGAGAGAGAGAGAGAGAGAGAGAGAGAGAGAGACAGACAGACAGACAGACAGACAGACAGACAGACAGACAGACAGACAGACAGACAGACAGACAGAGACAGACACAGACAGACAGACAGACAGACAGACAGACAGAGACAAGAGAGAAAGAGAGACAGAGACAGAGAGAGAAAGAAAGAGAGAGAGAGAGAGCAGACAGACAGACAGAAGCAGACAGACAGACAGACAGACAGACAGACAGACAGACAGACAGACAGACAGACAGACAGACAGACAGACAGACAGAGAGTGTGCGTGTTGGGGAAGGGGGGAGGGTATTCCAGTCCAGTTTCATAAGAAAAAAAGATAATCTGATAGGGATACAAACTTATCAATTTAAATTTTTTACAACGACAAAAAAATAAAAATGAATGACGTTACTCTTGCGGAGACACACTCTCCCCGGGGAGTGCAACCCAAAATTTCAAGCAGAAAAATCTGCCTTGACCGAAAGTGACATACAATGCAATACGACACGACACAACACAATGCAATGCAATAC
>CM060331.1:40785805-40787772 GCA_030674155.1 Stramonita haemastoma
GTGTGGTGTTGTGTGTGTGTGTGTGTGTGTTGTGTGTGTGTGGCGTGGGTGGTGTGTGTGTGTGTGTGTGTGGTGCGGTGTGTGTGTGTGTGTGTGTGTGTGTGTGTGTGTGTGTGTGTGTGTGTGTGTGTGTGTGTGACGGTCTCTGGTTCAGAAAGGGCGAATACAGCAGTCTCTATTATTTTTTTTTATAAAACGGAAACGCTATAGTTTTGATCCTGTGTATATTGTATGAGTGTAGGGTAGCAAAATGTAACAAAATACGCCCGATGAGCACTGTATCACGGCTGAGGGACAAGACAGCTCTGTCGGCAGATTACTTGCTCTTGCCAAACTGAAATTATCCAGCGCAGAACATAGTTACATCATCCACCTTGGCTTCAGCACAGATTGATTAAGGATGGATGGATCCATCAACTGATACTCGCTATACAGAATAGTACACTGGAGAAAGAAGAAGAAGAAGAACACCAACAACACCAACACCAACAACTACTACTACTACTACTACTACTACTACTACTACTACTACTACTACTACTACTACTACTACTACTACTACTACTACTTCTACTACTACTATAACTACAACAACAACAACAACAACAACAACAACAACAACAAAGGAAGAAGAAGAAGAAGAAGAAGAAGAAGAAGAAGAAGAAGAAGAAGAAGAAGAAGACAGAAAAAGAAGAAGAAACAACAACAACAACAACAACAACAACAACAACAACAACAACAACAACACAAAAGAGAAGAAGAAGAAGAAGAAGAAGAAGAAGAAGAAGAAGAAGAAGAAGAAGAAGAAGAAGAAGAAGAACAACAACAACAACAACAACAACAACAACAACAACAACAAGAAACAACAACAGAAACAACAGCAAGAGACAGAGACAAAGACACAGACAGATAGAGAGGGGGGAAGGGAGACGATGAGACAATGAGGAAGAAGGCCTGGATAAAAAGCTTACAGAAGTATTAACACAGACAAACATAGGGATTGACCGGGAACGAGACGGACAGACAGACAGACAGACAGACAGACAGACAGACAGACAGACAGACAGACCGAGAGACCGACAGACACAGAGAGAGACAGATGCAGACAGACCATTCAACTCTATTTCTATAGCTTTTACCGATTTCTGTAGCTAAACATCAGACGCGATTTAGCGGGAGAAGCTAAGAAACTGCCGAAGGATTCACCACCACAAAGCAAAACAAAGGCAATGGAACACAGTCCCCTGAAATAGCAAAAGACAACATACACACAAAAAAACAAACAAACAAAAAACCCGAATAAAAACCACCCCAAAGTTTTGCGAATATTCGTACAGCTGAAATCTTCAGAGATACATAAACACGGCCAAAAATAAACACAACAAACAGATAAAGAGCATAAGCAACGAGAACTTGTTGTAAATAAACAAGGCATCTTTTTTGGTTTTTAGTTCTACATGGGATGTGTTGTTGTTGTTGTTGTTGTGTGGTGGTGGTGGCTGTTGTTGCTGGTCGTGCTGTTATTGTCGTCTGCTGGTATGGTCGTTGGCTGGTCGCTGCTACCATTTGTTGTCGTTGCTACTGCTTTTGCTTTAGTTGTTGTTGCTGATGTTGTTGACGGTGGGGGTGGGATGGTGGTGGTAGTAAGGGGTGTTACTAATACGGTAGAGGGGGTGGGATGGTGTTGTTGTTGCTGTCGTCGTCAGCGGCGTTGTTGTTTGTTGTTGTTGTTGTTGTTGTGGTTGTTGTTGTCGTTGTTGTTATTGCTTAACATGTTGAGGTGCAGGGTCTGGGAGGATTTTGAAGAGAACAATAAGAGCGTTGTTGCTCAAGCTTTACGGAATAATTTGTGTTGTTAGTGTTGTTGTTGTTGTTAGTGTTGTTGTTGTTGTTGTTGTTGTTGTTAGTGTTGTTGTTGTTAGTGTTGTTGTTGTTGTTAGTGTTGTTGTTTTTACTGTTGTTGTTGC
>CM060331.1:40795372-40810372 GCA_030674155.1 Stramonita haemastoma
ACTTCCATTCTTTTTTTCTTTCTTTCTTACTTCCTTTCTTTTCTTTCTTTCTTTCTTTCTTTCTTTCTTTCTTACTTCCTTTCTTTCTTTCTTTCTTTCTTTCTTTCTTTCTGTCTTACTTCCTTTCTTTCTTTCTTCCATTCTTTCTTTCTTTCTGTCTGTCTTACTTCCATTCTTTCTTTCTTTCTTTCTGTCTTACTTCCTTTCTTCCTTTCTTCCTTTCTTTCTTTCTTTCTTTCTTTCTGTCTTACTTCCATTCATTCTTTCATTCATTCATTTTTGTTTTCTTTTTTCTGTCCATCTGTTGATCAGTCTATGTTGTGTTGTTTAGTTGGTTGTTTGCAGACGATGAAATCCGACCATCTGCGGGCCAATACTACGGTAATATCCAGACTTTACCCTGAATTCTCAGAGAATTGATGGGGAATAGAAGAAGTAAGGTAATAGTTAAGTAGGGCCTGTGATGGGCGGGGTGGGGGAGGGGAGAGTACAGAGGGGGGAGGGTACGGCGAGGGGCACAAAGGGGGTAAAGAAGGGGGGGGAGGGGGTACCATATGTTTTGAAGATAGGACGAAGATACAGCACAACGTCAAAAAAAGAAAAAGAAAGCGAATAGTGGATCGGTGGTCTAAAGGTAACGACGCACCTGCCTGGAAAGTGAAAAGCCCAGTTCAATCCTAGACAGTGCCCCAACCCCCCACCCCACCCCATCCACTAGCCTGTGAGTGGTGTTCTGGGTGCTGGTCAAACAAACAGACAGACAGACAGACAGGCAGTCAGAAACGGAGACAGAGAGACCCTAGTTCAAAGAGCACACAGACTTCTTCCATCGACCTTCCCTTTCCTAGCTGTTACAGACCAGACAGACAGACAGATAGACAGATAAGACGGACAGGCAAACAGATAGACAGGCAGACAAGACAGACAGACAGACAGGCAAACAGATAGACAGACAGATAGACAGGTAAACAGATAGACAGACAGACAGGCAAACAGATAGACAAGCAGACAGACAGACAAACAGATAGACAGACAGATAGACAGACAGACTAGAGAGACAGACAGTCAGAAGCAGAGACAGACAACTTAGTTCAAAGCTTACAACAACTGCCTCTTCCCATCTTCCTTCTTCTTTCTGTTCTAACTTTCCATCTCCAATCCTTCCCTCCTCGCTCCCTCCCCCCCACCCCACCCCTCCCCCCACCCCCCCAAAAAATACCACTTTTCTTTCCAAATCACTACCCACTTTAAAAAAAAAAAAAAAAAAAAAAGTAAAAACAAAAAAAAACAGTCACAAGACTTTACGTAATGTATTGCACAAAACTGGCTGTGTTTGCCCACACATCTTCTACTTTTGGTCTTTAAAACTTCTCACCACCTTTCAAGGGAAAAAATGGGAAAGAGAACACAACAATTTGAAAAACAAAACAAAAAAAACCATCAGCAAAAAATAGCCAGGTTGTGTAACAAGTGTAGTCGTTTGTGTGGCACTTCACTTCGCCCCCTCCCCCCTTCCCCATTACTTGCCTAGTACAGTCATACATATTCATACACCTGTGCATCACACACGCATACACATAGGGCGAGAGAGGAGGGAGAGGGAGAGAGAGGGAGAGGGAGACACAGAGAGAGAGGGGGGGAGAGAGAATGGGAGAGAGAGAGAGGTGGGGAGAGAGAGGGAGAGAGGGACATACAAACACAGAGAGAGTGAGAGGGAGGGAGGGAGAGGGAGAGGGAGAGACAAACACACATACACAAACACACGCAAACACAAACAAGCACACGCGCGCGCACAAACACACACACACACACACACACACACACACACACACACACACACACACACACACACACACACACACAACACACACACACACACACACACCAATCTTGCACCGAAACATTTTCACACTTTTACACGTTTTAAAAAAAACAAACACAAAAACCCTCCACCTGTAATCTCCTCCACTAGTCTGTATAACGAGGAGTGTAGAACAGAAAGGAGAGAGAAAAAGAAGTGTGAAAGCAAAGCCAGACTTTGCCATAATCTGCAGAAGTTTCAGAGCAGAACGATTCCCAGTGCAGTCACATTTCACTGTGCAGGCACAGAGGAACCGCTTCTTTGTCTGAATGTTCATAGTTGTTGTTTTTTTCAGAAAACAAAGACGCGTCTTACAACACTCAATGGTCACGTTTTCCGTTCAACGCTCAATGTTTTGCTTTCACATTTCTTTTGTTTTTATTAACAAAAAAAAGAACTTGAGAGAGGCACAGATCACAAAGTTATGTGAGCGCACACATACATACACACACGCATGCACTAGCGTGCACATACACACACATGCACACATTATATACATACATACATACACGTACACTTGCATGTACACTTTTCCCACAGTCTTGCAACATACTCACACGCACACAGGGTCTCGGTTTAAAGTCTCATCCGAAGGACTTTTGGGGAGAGTGGAGTCAGCACTGATGTTAACTCCAGGAGAAAAATCTCCTCAACGGGAATCGAACCCGGGTCGTCAAATTGCGAGCGCAACGTTCTGACCACTAGGCTATCCCGTCCCGGGAGAGAGAGAGAGAGGTAGGTAGGTAGGTAGGTAGGTAGGTAGGTAGGTAGGTAGGTAGGTAGGTAGGTAGGTAGGTAGACAGACAGACAGACAGACAGACAGACAGACAGACAGACAGACAGACAGACAGACAGACAGACAGACAGATAGATAGATAGATAGATAGATAGATAGATAGATAGATAGATAGATAGATAGATAGATAGATAGATAGATAGATAGATAGATAGATAGAGAGAGAGAGAGAGAGAGAGATTGATTGATTGATTGATTGAATTTTATTTTCAGAAGGTGAAGGAGTAAGCATGACAATTGCTTTTTTACATCCAGCCTTCTATAATGATACAAACTAGTAAAAGCAAACTAATAACAAGAAAATGGAGAAAAAAACACACAAAAAACATAGCATAATTCTGTTTGTAACAACCAATTATGTAACTTAATACTTCATAGCTGGAGAGAGAGAGAGAGAGAGAGAGAGAGGAGAGAGAGAGAGAGAGAGAGAGAGAGAGAGAGAGAGAGAGAGAGAGAGAGAGAGAGAGAGAGAGAGAGAGAGAGAGAGAGAGAGAGAGAGAGAGAGAGAGAGAGAGAGAGAGAGTTATATATTGTTCGATGATAGATGTTCTCGATATATTTTCTTGAAAGAATAATGGCTTTTTAAATTTTTGAGAGGTTCTGGTAATGAATTCCATAGGGTACCTCCTGAATAATGTAGGCTTGATTTGAACAAATCTATTCGAGGCTTTGACAATGCAAGTTTGTGAGTATGTCGTTTACTATTAATTGGGAATAAATCAATAATGGTAGCAGGTACTAAATGTGATATAATTCTATGCATTAGAATACCTTTGTTATATTTTAATTTGTTTTTCAGTGGTAGAATATCAAGTAATTTGTAATCTTCTGGAGTTAATGACGATGACTTAAGGAGGAGGATTTTTAGTGCTCGTCTGTAACTTTGAGTGAGTGGTTTTAATGTGTTTTCACTAGCACAGTCCCAAAGAGTAGATGCGTAATCTATAGCTGATTTTATGTGAGCGAGAGAGAGAGAGGTAGGTAGGTAGGTAGGTAGACAGACAGACAGACAGACAGACA
Organism: Stramonita haemastoma; assembly: GCA_030674155.1. Lineage (NCBI taxonomy): Eukaryota > Metazoa > Mollusca > Gastropoda > Neogastropoda > Muricidae > Stramonita > Stramonita haemastoma. The sequence continues at coordinate 40,799,050 of CM060331.1, forward strand.
GATAGATAGATAGATAGATAGATAGATAGATAGATAGATAGATAGATAGATAGATAGATAGATAGATAGATAGATAGATAGATAGATAGATAGAATTTGATTTTTTTTTTACTAAACTTCTTTCAGTTTCTGTACATTGCTGATCAGAACAGTAAATATCTGCCACATCATTCTCCTAGTTACATTTGCCAACATATTCTTGAGGGAAAAAAAGAAGCTAAAAACAATAAAATAAAAAATAAATAAAAAATGAAAAACCAATTTCAACAAAAGTCTGACTGTACACTCCAGGGAAAATCCTTGCTCACGTATGGGTCACAGTCGTGGCGTAGTGTTACTTCACTCGTTTTCCCTTGTTTTTGGTTTTGTTTCAAAGGACAAAGATTTGTGTCAAAAGAAAACCAAACAAACCTGTAGCTGTCATAATGCAGGTCAGCTTCGCTAACTTTTTGTTCTTTGATTTCGGGAAGAAGGTTGTTCTTGTAGGAACAAGGATTTTTCCAGTAGTTCTGGTTATTTTGTTCTTCCCGTATCCTTTTTCTGTTGTTTCTTTCTGCTCTTTCTTCCTTTTCTCCGTTCGTTTATGCTGTTTGTTTCTTTATTTTGAAAGAAAAACATAGAAGAGAGAGAGAGAGAGAGAGAGAGAGAGAGAGAGAGAGAGAGAGAGAGAGAGAGAGAGAGAGAGAGAGAGAGGAGAGAGAGAGAGAGAGAGAGAGAGGAGAGGAGAGAGAGAGAGAGAGGACTGACTATATCGTATGTCCATATTGTATAAGCAAAAGACAGCGACAGAGAAAAAGAGACAAAGATTTTTTTTTTAAAGAGAGAGAGACAGAGAGAGGAGAGAGAGGAGAGAGAGAAAGAGAGAAAGAGAGAGAGAGAGAGAGACAGAGAGAGACAGAGAGAGACAGAGAGAGACAGAGAGAGAGGGGGGGGGGGGAGTCTAAACTTTCTCAATGTGTCGGAGTTAATATCAGCGCTGACTCCACTCTCCCCTAAAAAGTCCTTCGGATGAGACTATAAACCGAGGCCCCGTGTGCGAACGCACGCAGAACATCTTGCACACACGTTAAATCCTGTTACGCTTTTCGTAAGAGTAGGCCATCGTGTAACTCTGCCTAGGACGGTCCCAAGCCCGGCTGAAAAAGGAGGAAGGTTTGGCGTAGGGTTAGCTACCCCACCCTGTGAAAAAAACTCTAGCTACAGAAACGCCAAATAGCAATTTAACAGACATCACGGACCTGGGGAGGGATGGACCTCCAGCTGGAAGGAGTATGAAGTCGGGCGGTGAAAGCCAGAATCATCTGGAAGCCGTCAGACCGAAGACCATCATCTCCACCAAGACCACCACATCCATCGGTACATGGAACGTCAGGACCATGTACGAGACGGGGAAGACAGCGCAAGTAGCCGCAGAGATGAGGAAATTCAACCTCACCATCCTAGGAATCAGCGAAGTCAGATGGACTGGTTCCGGGCAGAAGCGACTGACTTCCGGGGAGCTGCTGCTGTTCTCGGGGCACGAGCAGGAAGATGCTGCACACACCCAGGGAGTCGCCCTGATGCTTTCCAAGCCAGCACAGGGAGCGCTCATCGGGTGGGAGGCACACGGACCAAGGATCATGACAGCCTCTTTCCGTACAAAGAAGAAGAGGATCAACATGGACATTATCCAGTGCTACGCCCCAACGAACGACAGCGAGGAGGAGGAGAAGGACGACTTTTATAACAGATTGCAGACCATCATACAAGACAGACCGAAGAGAAACATCATCATCGTAATGGGCGACTTCAATGCCAAGATAGGTAGTGACAACCAGGGATACGAGGAGATCATGGGGCGGCATGGGCTAGGCGAGATGAACGACAACGGGGAGAGGTTCGCAGACCTGTGTGCCACAAGCAACCTGGTCATCGGAGGAAGTGTTTTCCCGCACAGAAGGATACACAAGGCAACTTGGGTGTCGCCAGACCTGTCAACGGAGAACCAGATCGACCACATCTGCATCGTGAAGAAGTTTCGCCGCTCCCTACAGGATGTACGCGTCAAGCGAGGAGCAGACGTCGCTTCGGATCACCATCTACTTGTTGCCCGATTGAAGCAGAAGCTGAAGAGAAATTGGACGGGGGGATCCAGTCAACGCCAGCGTTACAACACCACGGCGCTGAAGGACAACAGGAAGCAAGAAGAGTTCAAGGTCACTCTATCCAACAAGTTCCAAGTCCTAGGAGAGCTGCTTGAAGAGGAGACGATAGAAGAGAGGTGGCAGAGAGTGAGAGAGACAGTGACCTCAACATGTCAGGAAGTACTGGGCCCCAAATCATTCACACACAAGGAATGGATTTCAGCAGCTACCCTAGAGAAAATAGAAGAAAGAAGAGAAAAGAAATTAGCCGTCAACAGCAGCAGGACACGATCAGCAAAAACAAAAGCCCAAGAGGAATACACAGAAGTAAATAGGGTTGTAAAGCGAAGCATTAAAGCAGATAAACAAAACTACTTGGAGACATTGGCAAAAGAAGCAGAAGATGCAGCTCACCAGAACAGCACCAAGGACCTGTACTTCATCATCAAGAAGTTATCAGGGAAGTTTGCCAAGCCAGAGAGACCAGTAAAAGACAAGAACGGAGGAGTAATAGCTGATGACGAAGGACAGAAGAACAGGTGGATTGAGCACTTCCAGGAGTTACTCAACAGACCAGCACCTACAAACCCACCAGAGATACCGACAGCCGCAAGCGACCTGCCGATCAAGTGTAGTGCTCCCACAAAGGAAGAGATCCGCAGCGCCATCAAGCAATTGAGGAATGGTAAGTATGCAGGACCTGACAGCATCCCAGCAGAAGCCCTGAAAGCCGACGTCGAGACCAGTGTGGAGCTCCTCTACCCGCTCTTCGGCAAGATCTGGGAGGATAAAAAATACCAACAGAATGGAAAGAGGGTTACCTCATCAAACACCCCAAGAAAGGCGACCTCAGTTCCTGCTCCAACTACAGAGGGATAACGCTGTTGTCCATCCCAGGAAAGGTGTTTAACCGCATCCTGCTGAACCGGATGAAGGACGCAGTAGACCCGCATCTCCGTGACCAACAAGCTGGCTTCCGAAAGGAAAGATCATGCACGGATCAGATTGCAACACTGCGCATCATCCTGGAACAGTCCCTGGAATGGAATTCGCCACTATACATCAACTTCATAGACTATGAGAAGGCTTTTGACAGCGTTGACAGACAGACCCTCTGGAGGCTACTGAGACACTATGGAGTGCCAGAGAAAATCACCAACATCATCAGGAAATCATATGAAGGAATGACCTGCAGAATAGTTCATGGCAGACAGCTCACCGACGCCTTTGAAGTAGATACCGGAGTAAGGCAAGGATGCTTACTATCTCCTTTCCTGTTCCTGCTGGCCATCGACTGGGTCATGAAAACCTCAGCGGACAAGAAACGTAATGGCATCCAATGGACACCTTGGAAACAGCTAGACGACCTTGATTTTGCGGATGACCTGGCCCTTCTCTCCCACACCCAGCAACAGATGCAGGAAAAGACCAACATCGTTGTGGAGAACTCAGCTAAACTGAGCCTCAACATCAACAGAGGAAAGAGCAAGGTACTCAAGACAAATGCAGCCAATGCAACACCCATCACAGTCAAAGGAGAAGCGCTGGAAGAGGTGGAAAGCTTCACATACCTCGGCAGCATCGTGGACACACAGGGAGGAACAGACACAGACGTCAGAACCCGCATCGGTAAAGCAAGGGCAGCCTTCAAGCAGCTCAGAAACGTCTGGGGATCAAGCGACATCAGCATCGCCACCAAGACCAGGCTCTTCAACACCATCATCAAGCCAATACTAATGTATGGAGCAGAGACCTGGAGAAACACTGTCACCACCATGAAAAAAATCCAGGTCTTCATCAACACCTGCCTCAGGAAGATCCTCAAGATACGCTGGCCAGACAAGATCAGTAATGAAGAATTATGGCAAAGAACCAGACAACAGCCTGTTGAGAAAGAAATTCTACAGAGACGTTGGCGATGGATAGGACACACCCTACGGAAACCTGTATCCAGCATCACAAGACAAGCTCTCACCTGGAATCCACAAGGGAAAAGAAAGAGAGGGCGGCCTAGAAATACCTGGCGCCGGGACCTGGATGCTGATGCGATAAAGATGGGCAAGACGTGGGGACAACTGGAACGCCTAGCCCAGAGCCGAGATGCCTGGAGACAGCTAGTTGGCGGCCTATGCCCCAGAAGGGACCACAGGCAGACATGACACATGACACAGGCCATCGTGTGCCGGTGGGAACAGATGACACGATTTACAAAAACTGCATACACACGGGGACTGATGTAAAAAAAAAAAAAAAAGTCACATGATTGCTTATTCCATTATGCTTGATATAAAAGGGTTTTTTTTTAATTTTTAAATACATATATGCCACGTCGCATTCCAAACAATACAAGTCAGTGGATGCTTCTCCGTCAGCATAACCTCATTCACCGTTGGATTCTCTTTTTTTGTGTGTCCAGTTTATCAGTGTTGGAAGGTATTGGCACTGGCAGGTCTGCACCTTACCGCCAGGTATCTATGCGTTTCCAACACCATCAAAAACACGGATCCAAATAACAGGATTGTTAAAGTAAGGCTGTGATCATCTTCCAGCCCGCACTTCTCGCTTTCTAGGCAGGTGCAGTGCCTGTAAACCATGTAGAGATACACCCAGTATAAGCCATACACCCTCTGATCTGCTATTACATCAGTGAGAAAATCTTCCTTTTTTTACAAAACTCACACGACTTTAAACTGGCGAGGCAGAAGGAGACAGAATGACTGAAATGGAAGACAGACACAAAAAAAGAAGAAATGACTAGCACACAACTTCTAGTTGTTGTTGAGGTTGTATTAAAGTAATTTGGTTTGACTTGATTTGATTTGATTTATTCTTTTATATCGAGGATAATGGAATAAGCACTCTTGTGCTTTTTTACATCCAGTCCCCGTGTGTATGCAGTTTTGTAAATGTCATCTGTTCCCACCGGCACACGATGGCCTACTCATACGAAAAGCGGAACAGGATTTAACGTGTGCGCAATCAATCAATCAAATTTTTATTTCCAAATGGGACATTGAATAAGCATCGATTTGCTTTTTTCCATCAAGCCATCTATCTAAAGAAAAGAAAAAAACCAAAACAACTGCAAAAAACAAAACAAAGCAACACAAAAAAACAACAAAAATCAAAGCAGAAAATCCCTAGCAAACAATAAAACCAACAAAAGAAAGAAAAGGGGAAAAAACAAACAAACAAATAAAACAACAACAAACATTTCACCAAAATTAATTAGCTAACATGATTTCAACAGCCTTAAAATAAAATATGCCTATAGATAATAAAAGCAACAACAATAACAGCAAAAACAACCAACAACAACAACAAAAACCGCAAAAAAAACCCTCCCACTCAAAAGTCATACATACACACGCACACCCCACACGCACGCACACACACACACACACACACACACACACACACACACACACACACACACACACACACACACACACACACACACACACACACACACACGCGCGCGCGCGCGCGCGCGCGGTTTGCGCTCATCCACTCAGCACGTATACTCGTACGTACATGCATACATTTACAGTTTTTAAAAAATCATATAGTGTCAAAAAAAACACACATTCAAAAAAACATACTTATATCAGTTACAAGATGTTCGTGTGTTCGCACACGGAGCCTCGTTTTAAAGTCTCATCCGAAGGACTTTTTGGGGAGTGGAATCAGCACTGATGTTAACTCCAGGAGAAAAATCTCCTCGACCGGATTCGAACACGGGTCGTCAAATTGCCAGCGCAATGTTCTGACCACTAAGCTATCCGTCCCCCAAGTGATAGAGACAGACAGACAGACATGTATGCAGAAAGTCAGATAGACAACAGACAGACAGAGAGATAAAGAGACAGACAAATAGACAGACCGAAAGAGAGGGACAGAGACAGAGGCATAATATTGAATTCAGCCATCCGATTTTCCTTTCTCTCTAAAATATCGAGGATTTCTGCCACAAACTTGAAAACAAACAATGTTAAACACATAAGCAAACTGATACACAAAAATCAAAAACTAACAAATAATTCGCTGAAAACTTAAGATTCCAGTTAATGCACACGAAATCCTTTTGTTTAAGTACTCTGCGATAATGAAACTAGTAAATAGGGGGAAAGAGCTTTCGCAGGTTTTTTTTTATTTTTTTTTTTTCCCCCACCTGTCCAGGATTACAAACTAAGCCGTGTGTATATGACTTGCTTCCTGACTGCGGACCTCTGCTCCTTTTCTCTATATAGCTTTTTGAGGGGGGCCTAGTGGTTAGAGCCCTGTGTGCAGAAAGCAAAAGATCTATGGTTCAGCTCCACAGAAAACCCGAGAGAGCAACTCTCGTCCACTTCATTCAATCTTGAGTTGTTTGCTGGGTAGGAGTAGTAGTAGTAGTGGTAGTAGTGATAGTAGTAGTAGTAGTAGTAGTAGTAGTAGTAGTAGTAGTAGTAGTAGTAGTAGTAGTAGTAGTAGTAGTAGTAGTAGTAGTAGTAGTAGTAGTAGTAGTAGTAGGAGTAGACGGAGTAGTAGTAGTAGTAGTAGTAGTAGTAGTAGTAGTAGTAGGAGTAGACGGTAAGTAGTAGTAGTAGTGTGTAGTAGTAGTAGTAGTAGTAGTTAGTAGTAGTAGTAGTGTCGTAGTAGTAGTAGTAGTAGTAGTAGTAGTAGTAGTAGTAGTAGTAGTAGTAGTAGTAGTAGTAGTAGTAGTTGTAGTAGTAGTAGTAGTAGTAGTAGTAGTAGTAGTAGTAGTTAGTAGTAGTAGTAGTAGTAGTAGTAGTAAGTAGTAGTAGTAGGAGTAGTACGGAGTAGAGTAGTAGTAGTAGTAGTAGTAGTAGTAGTAGTAGTAGTAGTAGTAGTAGTAGTAGTAGTAGTAGTAGTAGTAGTAGTAGTAGTAGTAGTAGTAGTAGTAGTAGTAGTAGTAGTAGTAGGTAGTAAGGTAGTTAGTAGTAGTATAGTAGTAGTAGTAGTAGTAGTAGTAGTAGTAGTAGTAGTAGTAGTATAGTAGTAGTAGTAGTAGTAGTAATAGTTAGTTGTTGTTGTTGTTGTTGTTGTTGTTGTTGTTGTTGTTGTTGTTGTTGTAGTTGTAGTAATTGTAAGGGAGAAGGAGGACGAAGAGAAATTGCAGCAGCAGTAGCAGCAGCCAGCAGCAGCAGCAGCAGCAGCAGCAGCAGCTAGTAGTAGTAGTAGTAGTAGTAGTGTAGTAGTAGTAGTAGTAGTAGTAGTAGTAGTAGTAGTAGTAGTAGTAGTAGTAGTAGTTGTAGTAGTAGTAGTAGTAGCAGTGGTAGTGGTAGTAGTAGTAGTAGTAGTAGTAGTAGTAGTAGTAGTAGTAGTAGTAGTAGTAGTAGTAGTAGTAGTATGTAGTAGTAGTAGTAGTAGTTGTTGTTGTTGTTGTTGTTGTTGTTGTTGTTTCTGTTGTTGTTTCTATTGTTATTGTCGCTGCTGTTGTTGATGATGAAACAGGAAACTGAGGTCATTATGTACAAAATGTGTTTCATGTGTGTAAATGAGCCGACGGCAAAGAAAACCCGTTTACCGACAAACAACACAACACAAAACTATGATAAAACACATCACAACAGAAAACAGTACAGTGGCATGAAGAATTGCAATACAATACACTTCAATATAATAAAAGTGCAAAAATGCTAAATAACACATCACAATACAAAACAATAAACACAATGCAAAACAGTGCAGAGACATACTACGCAAAAGTACCAAAACAATACAAAACTACACAATACAACGCAAAACAACACAGGACAATAAAGCACAACTCAACGCAATGCAGCACGCTACAATACAACACAGTACAGAGACATACAACACAACAGTACCGAAAACAATACCAAACAACACAATACAATAAAACACAATTCAACACTACAGTACACTACAATACAACACAGTACAAAGACATACAACAGACTATTACATGACACAAAACAACACAGTACAATAAGGTACAATTCAACACAATGTAGCACAATACAATACTACACGATAAATTGAATAATAACTGTAACAAAAAAATATTTTCAAAAACATCTGAGTGAGATGCCCGTAGCCTTACGACTAAAAACTCGTTCACAATGTTGACAAAAGTTCAGGAGTAGGTCGAATTCATTGGGTGAATGGATTTTTTGGCTGCCTTTATTTTGTTTAGTTCTTTCCTCGTTTTCGTCATCTTTTAAGACAGACAACACGACATTGGCATTTACACTTCGAAAAAAAGTTTCATTTTTAACTGCACACAGAGAGAAATGGAGAGAGAGTGAGAGACAGAGACAGAGACAGAGTGAGAGAGAGACAGAGTGGGAGAGAGAGATACAGACAGAGAGACAGAGACAGAGAGACATAGAGACAGAGACAGAGACAAAGACAGGCAGAAACAGGCAGAGACAGACAGAGAGAAACAGAGGCAGAGACGGAGACAGAGAGGGAGAAACAGAGGCAGAGACAGACACAGACAGACAAACATACAAAGAGCAAGACGAAGAGAGGAGGGGGGAAGAAAAAGAGAGAAACAGAGACAGACATACAAAGAGGGAAATGGAGATAGACACAGACAGACAGACAGAGACAGAGAGACAGAGAGAAACATAGAGAAACAGACAGACAGACAGACTGGCGGACGAGGGGGACAAGGGGGGTGGGGCAAAGGGGGGAGGGGGGATCGGAAGGAGAGGGGTAGAGGGGGAGAGAGAGCGAAAGACAAAGAACTAGTGCAGAGCCAGAGATAGTGAGACAGACAGAGCAGAGACAGAGGCACAAACGGAGAAAAACAGATACCCACATACACACACACGCACGCACGCACGCACGCACACACACACACACACATACACACACACACTCACACACACACACACACACACACACACACACACACACACACACACACACACACACACACACACACAATGTTGCTTTCTAAAATCTTTTACTTTTACTCCGACCTTTAACAGAAAGTTTTTCTTGCAAATGAAAATACAGGAAGTTTATTTCAGTGTATGTGTTATGTGTGTGTGTGTGTGTGTGTGTGTGTGTGTGTGTGTGTGTGTGTGTGTGTGTGTGTGTGTGTGTGTGTGTGTGTGTGTGTGTGTGTGAAAAAGAGAGAGTGAGTGAATGAGAGAGGGGAGATATATGGGGGAGAGAGAGAGAGAGAGAGAGAGAGAGAGGAGAAGGAGAGAGAGAGGAGAGAGAGAGAGAAGAGAGAGAGGAGAGAGAGAGGAGAGAGAGAGGAGAGAGAGAGAGAGAGAGAGAGAGAGAGAGAAGGTCGCGCACATACACATGCACACACGCACGCAAGCACGCACACACACACACACACACACACACACACACACACACACACACACACACACAACACATACACACACACACACACACACACTAAAAGACACACAGAGACAGACAAACAGACAGAAAAAAAAAAGAGAGAGGACTATTGACGACAGGCAGAATTCATAAGAGAGACTACTTTTCTATAGAACTGAGAGCAGCTTTAGCTGAACAAAAGCCATGATCTTTGAACAAAATGTCAACGAAGTTGAAGAGCACTCAGAGAGGGTGTGGATCAGCAGTCTGTCGTCTGCACAGAAAGCGAGAAGTCCCAGGTTCCATCCCTGTTTCCACCCTACCCACAAAATGTGGAGTGGCGGCCTGGGTGCTAGTCCTCCTTCAGATGAGACAATAAATGGAGCGTGCTACACATATCAAGCGTGACCGTTTTAAGAGTATCACAGAGTGCCAGAATGGCAGGCAGGCAATATGATAAAGACTGGCTCTCTCTCTTTTTGATTACGTGTGTTTACCTAAATAAGCTTTTGATAGGGATAACAGAATTCTTCGAGAGAGATGGGGGTGGAGGTAGTAGATAGATAGATAGAGAGAGAGAGAGAGAGAGAGAGAGAGAGAGAGAGAGAGAGAGAAGAGAGAGAGAGAGAGAGAGAGAGAGAGAGAGAGAGAGAGAGAGAGAAGATAGATAGATAGATAGATAGAATAGATAGATAGAAAGATAGAAAGATAGAAAGATCGATAGATAGATAGATAGATAGATAGATAGATAGATAGATAGATAGATAGATAGATAGATAGATAGATAGAAAGACAGACAGACAGACAGACAGACAGACAGATAGATAGACAGAAAGACAGACAGACAGACAGACAGACAGACAGACAGACAGACAGATAGACTGATGGTGATGATAATCAGGAAGGAAATGAAGAGGAGGATGTAGAGGAGGAAGAAGAGGAAGAGGAGTTATGAACAGGATGACGCCATCATTTCTATTGTGGCTCGATTTTCAGAAGTGGAGTTCCCCTGGCTCTCAGAATTTGCTTCGTTTTGCGCTTTGTGATTTATTGTTTGCATACGTACAGGAACAATCGAATTACTCCTTCGTCAAAAAACGATTAAGATCATAGCAATGAATTATTTAAACATTACAGCGCTAAACAAAACCCACAAACCTGCCCATTCGCGTGCACAAACATACACAGAAACACACACACGCACGCACGCACGCACGCACGCACGCACGCACGCATGCATGCACTCACACACGCACACACACACACACACACACACACACACACACACACACACACACAACACACACCACACACACACACTTTTCCTCTGGAGTTAACACCAGTGCCGACTCCACTCCCCCCAAAAAGGATGAGACTATAAACCGAGGTCCTGTGTGCGTGTGTAAACGCACACAGAACGTCTTACGCACATGTTAAAACCTATTCCGCGTTTCGGAAGAGTAGGCCATTGTGTGCCGGTGGAAACAGATGACATCTTTTTTTTTAAAAACGGCATACAAACGGGGACTGGATGTAAAAAAAATCACGAGAGTGCTTATTCCACTATCCTTGAATGAGAAGAATAACATAAAAAATAAATTTAGAAAAACAAATTAGAAAATGATTTTTTTAAATAGAATAAACACGTGCACGTGGGCCCACGCTCTCTCTCTCTCTCTCTCTCTCTCTCTCCTTCTCTCTCTCTCTCTCTCTCTCTCTCTCTCTAATAATTATGTGTTTCATGTAATCAATTGGCGGAAGAAAATACTTCAAATTTTGTGGGTAATCCGGTGATGTGCGTCTATTAAAGCATGTTCACCTTTGTTTATATCACGTATTGTCAAGAACTCGTGGCATAGCATGATTATGTTTTTTTCTTATCC
>CM060331.1:40815372-40820372 GCA_030674155.1 Stramonita haemastoma
ATTCAGTATTGTGATCCTTCTCTGGGCCAATCGTCATGACAGTCTGTGATCGCCTCGGTGTCAGCGTGTTGGTAGCCATTACATATTATTTTTTACGACATACAGTGATGAAGGAAAACAAGTGCATGTCACCATTACAACTCCTTCATCATTCCAAGAATGAATCTAAAAATTTGAATTTTAAATAATCAAAATCAAAATATTTTTTGTATGCAAAATTTTGGTGAACGCATTGGAGACTCTTTTGCAGTAAAATACAGAGGTGTTTTCCTCTCCTAGGAATAATATTATAATCCTGTAGCCTACCAATTCTGCCACCAGAAACTAATATCAAGAGAAGAAAGAAAATAAACGGTAAAAATTTGTTGCAAAATAATAATGAAATGAGTGGAATTGCATGCTACCAAATCTTAAAGCCCATATGCTGACAACCACCCCCACCCCCCTCCCCACTGTCTTTCACGTAGAGTCAACACATGGAAATAAGCCCAGGCTATCACTCATAAACACATACAAACGTGCGTTCTCTCTCTCTCTCTCTCTCTCTCTCTCTCTCTCTCTCTCTCTCTCTCTCTCTCTCTCTCTCTCTCTCTCTCTCTCTCTCTCTCTCTCTCTCTCTCTCTCTGTGACACGGTGACATTTCATTTCATCACTGCCAAAAGTCTGTTGACAAAAGAACTAGTCAGTGTTTCACTGATCATCAGAACAAAATATACAGTTCAAACTTTTTTCCAAAAATTCATAATCAGCAGCTTCAATCTAAAAAGACAGGGGGGAATCATCATGAGAGAGAGAGACAGGCAGACAGACAGACAAACATACAGACAGACAGAGAGGCAAACAAACAGAGAGGCAGACAGGCAGACAGACAGACAGACAGACAGAGAGGCAAACAAACAGAGAGGCAGACAGGCAGACAGACAGACAGACAGACAGACAGACAGAGAGGCAAACAAACAGAGAGGCAGACAGGCAGACAGACAGACAGACAGACAGACAGAGGCAAACAAACAGAGAGGCAGACAGGCAGGCAGGCAGACAGACAGACAGACAGAGAGGCAAACAAACAGAGAGGCAGACAGGCAGACAGGCAGACAGACAGACAGACAGACAGAGAGGCAGACAAACAGAGAGGCTAACAGACATAGAGGCAGACAGATAGGCAGACAAATACACAGAAACAGACACACAGAAACAGATCGAAACAATAAATTCTCTTCTCTCTCTCTTCTCTCTCTCTCTCTCTCTCTCTCTCTCTCTCTCTCCTCTCTCTCTCTCTCTCTCTCTCTCTCTCTCTCTCTCTAAGGGCTGAATGAAAAAAAGTATGTAAATGCTTACTCTGTTACCCTTGAAAAATAAACACGCACGCACGCACGCACTCACTCACTCACTCACTCTCTCACTCACACAAACATCTCGTCACAAACGCACACACACAGACCATCTTGCACATACGTTAAAACCTGTTCAACTTTTTGGAAGAGTAGGCCATTGTGTGACGGTGGGAACGGATGACAAAATTTACAAAACTGCATACACATGGGGACTTAATATTTTTTTAAGCACACTAGTGGTCATTCCATGATCCCCGAAATAAGAGAATAAAAATAAAATAAAAACTAATTAAAACACACACACACACATACACACACACGCACGCACGCACGCGCGCGCGCGCACACACACACACACACACACACACACACACACACACACACACACACACACATGCAAACACACACACACATGCAAACACACACACGCGCGCGCGCAAAATTTTCAAACAAAACTATGACGTCCATACACTCTTACCAGATGGAGAGTTTCATAAAGGGAGACCAGCCAATGTCCCACACATGCAATGACACCCAGCGTTTCTCCAGTTATCTCCTTCCAACTTACTGCCAGCTGCAAATAAAAGTGTGTTACTTTTTTTAACTTTGCTATCGTATAGTGCGTACCCTTAAGGTCGACATCATTGTCATTATCGTCATTATCATCATCTTTGTCATAATTTTCAACTTCTTCATCTTTATCGTCATAGCTATAAGCTTGTGTTTGTGTGCGTAAACACACACGCGCGCGCGCGCGCGAACGCATGTACACACACATACACACTCACACATACACACACGTACACACACATACACATACATGCATGCTGCACGCACGCATACACACACATGTAGCACACACACAGGCATGCACGCGGGCACAAAACACACACACACACACACACGCACGCATGACACACACGCACGCACCCACACACATACACACGTGCATACATATCACACGTAATCACACACACATACACGTACACGCGCTTTCCTTAAAAAATTGGTTCTCTTCACATGATCTGTCATGTGACAACATGACACGACAGAACACAACACAACACATTATACAACACAACGTGATACAAGACACGACTTGACACGACACAGCACAACACAGCAAGGCACATCACAGCACAGCACAATACTACACGGACACAACACTACACAGCACGTCATAACACGATATAACACGACACGACACAACAGATGTGGATCAGTGGTCTACAGATAACGCAGTTGCCTAGAAAAGTGAAAAATGAGCATTTCACCTCCGTATCTGCCCAAACTCCCACCACCACCACCACCACCACCACCAATCCACAACACCTTGAGTAGTGGTTAGGGTGCTAGTCTTTCAGATGAGACAGTAAATGGAGGTTTATACGCAACCCGTATTCAGCGCATGTAAAAGAACTCAGCAGTACATACAGCAATGCAGGCCAGATAAGTGTTTTGACATTTCGAATTTTGAGATTGTTAAGTATTCTTCTGGGTTTTTTCCAAATGTTGACAAAACGCACTGCCAGAAAAAAAAATTCAGTATGGCACTTGCCCTAACGACACCTCAGGGAGTGGCCACTCCCCCAAAACAAAACAAAACAAAACAAAAAACTTCAACAAAGCTCAACAAACTAGTTGTTTTTTCTCCCTGGCCAGCTCAAAAGCTTTGTCGGTTGTTGGTGCCAGATAAGTGCTACGGGCAATATCAACATTCTGTAATGCTTTAATAAAATGGAATGGTATGCTGAGATAGAAATGACAAGCTCTTAGCAGAACAGCGTGTACCCTGGGGTTTTTTTTAAAGGAGAACAAACCCTCTGAAGCCGGAATATAGCTGCCTGTACGGCGAGGTAGGCCTACTTGAAAAAAAAGGTCCCACTTGCAAGTGTGTCCTTCAGTGTGTGCAAGTTAGGGTCTCACAGTGACTCCCAGGTGGGATGAATGAGAACGCTTAATTATTCTGGATGACTGACCCTCAAGGATGTGTTAAGCTGAAGAACGGGCAACAACAACAACAACAACAAATTACTTATTTTTCCCTTGTACTTACACCAATAGGTTGTATGTGTTTTCCGTTGATCTCCATAGTATTAGGAATGGCGGTGACATCAGCAGCCAGCAGGGTCAAGGTCAGTAGCAAAGAGAGCCGGGGGCAGAAATGACTGGGGCAACAACGGCAGAGTGACACCGCACAGTCGGCACTGACCAGTGACTCGCTACGTACTGCAAACAATACTGTTGTTTTCACAATAATGACAACTTACAAGTACACAAAAAACCCTCACAGTCTGAAGATTTAAACGGGAATCTGTCCTCACATACAAAGTTGTGAGCCTGAGAATTTGGGCTCAAATGTCAAGATTGTTTGGTTTTCTGTACAAAAAGAAAAACATATTCCTTTCAGAACATTATATCCACGATTGGTATTCGCTTTTCTGGTAGTTTTGTTTTCTTCATTTGTAAACTTCAACATTAAACAAACTGGTAACAATTTTTTTTTTTTTTAAAAGAGACAGAGAATGGGAGGAAGAGAAGTGGGAAGGAAGACAGGCTGACACACAGACAGACAGAGAGTCATCTATCTATCTATCTATCTATCTATCTATCTATCTATCTATCTATCTATCTATCTATCTGTCTGTCTGTCTGTCTGTCTGTCTGTCTGTCTGTCTGTCTGTCTGTCTGTCTGTCTATCTATCTATCTATCTATCTATCTGTCTGTCTGTCTGTCTGTTTGTCTGTCTATCTATCTACCTACCTACCTATCTATCTATCTATCTATCTATCTATCTATCTATCCCTTAGTCTGGTGACCCTGGGGACACCCCTGAAGACTTGACAACCAGTTCCCTCCTTTCCTCTCTCTGTTCTGCCTTTCTCAAAATTTTGTTAAGTTCTAGGCCTGTCCATTCGCTGATGTTGTCCTCCCATTTCTTCCTTGGTCTGCCTCTTTTTCTTCCTCCTTGGACAGTGCCTTGCAGTATTGTTTTTGCAAGTCCATTAATCTTGTAACATGCCCGTACCAAATGGTACAGAGAGACATGCAAATAGTCAAGTCATATAGACAGGTAGTGGCAAACAGACAGACAGACAGAAAGAGGAGGAAAGAGTGACAGTGAAACAGGGAAATCATGAGAGAGGAGAGCTACAAAGGCACAGCAAAAGACAGAGTACATCTTGAACATTTTACCAAACTGGACCAAGTGGTTGCTCAATGCCATCACTATATTTTAAGAAGTTTGTTGAGTTTGTTCGTATTCTTATATTGTCTTACATATTCTACAGGCTTTTAACACAAACAAAATGTGAAACTGCACATGACTGGCGCACAGTGTATAACTATGTGTGTGCATGTGTGTGTGCGTGTGTGTGCGTGCGTGCGTGCGCGTGTGTGTGTGTCTGTGTCTGTGTGTGCGTGTGTGCGTGCGTGCGTGTGTGCGTGTGTGCGTGCGTAGGTGTGTGTGTGTGTGTGCGCGCGCGCGTGCGTATGTGCGTGTGTGCGTGTGTGTATGTGTGTCTGTGCGTGCGTGCGTGCTCGTGTGTGTGTGTAAGTGTGTGTGTGTGTGTGTGTGCGTGCGTGCGTGCGTAGACTTACAGTCGTACTGTCTGATGCTGCAGCAGTAATGATGCCCGGTTAGAACCATGGCCACTCCAACATGA
>CM060331.1:40827872-40845372 GCA_030674155.1 Stramonita haemastoma
GTGTGCTTCAAGGGACTTAGCGACACTTAGAGAACTACTACAGCGGTTTCTTGACTAGCCTAGACCTAAGGGTGTGTGTGTGACAAAGACTAGACGAAAGAAAGGCTCGGAATGCCGTAACATATCTGGACAGTAAAGAGTTTCGTGTCTCGATGTACATGACTAATCAATGCTGTCAGCTTAAAGCAATTATCGCTATCGTTATTCGGCAACCCCTTCATGTATGGGCCAATGGCCTTTTTTCATGAATAAACCTTTCGAGTTCGAGTTCGAGTTCGAGTTCTCTCTCTCTCTCCTCTCTCTCTCTCTCTCTCTCTCTCTCTCTCTCTTCTCCTCCTCTCTCTCTCTCTCTCTCTCGAGTGGCTTCCCTTGCTTGGCTACCAGCAAGATGTGGTCTCAAAAGTGAGAAAAGATATTTCCTATTTTCTACCAGAAAAAACTCCAGTATGCCAGTGACAGGACTACCATATTCTCTGGAAACAGTTTTGAACACCTTCCTGCAGGAAATGTCTCTCACATCATACAAAATCGACGGCAGAGAGAATCAAACTGTGATAGTGTTGCGCCTGTCAACGGCCCACCGGCATCCTGCTACACACAGCCACGGTGACAGTGTTGGTAACAGTGTTGTTTACCGTAAGAAAGGGGCAGCGCAAATTGCAAGGGACAAAAAGCGAGTGGAGACACATAAGGTCAGTGTAATGAACAAACAACATGAACATTCTGTCTCCCCTTCGAATTTGTTTCTCCCGATGCCCCCAAGTTTATTTTATAACAACAAAAATGAAATGGCCATGGACACATTCAAAGGTGACACGCCCACTGGCCCTCCTCCCTGCGCTGCAAAATCCGCACGTGCAACACGGCCAGCCATCTCCTCTCCGTCATGCATGCCTGATGTTGACCCCGTGTCCGTGACAGTGCAACCAGACGAATTGGCGCTTGAAGACTGGAGTCTCAACTCTGACACGGACAAGAATACTGACAATGAAGAAGTCATATCTGTGAGCAGTGAGGCGCCAACAATACCGCCTGTGACACTGACAGAGCACAGCTCTACAGAAGATGTGGCAGGGAGCAGCAAGAGAGCGGAACCACTGGAAACGAATGCCGAAAGTGCAACTGCCATCGATGAAGCAGGAAACGGCTCCACTGTGTCCCGCGAGGATCGCAGGGAATTGATGGAACTTCTACAACAATTTGCAGACACAATGAACAGGGGCTTTGAGTCATTAAAGAAAGCAAATGAAGACGGGAAAGCAGCTGAAGACAGGAATCTTCCCGACACGTCCAGTGACCAGCCAGCAGTACAACCACATGGCTAATGCCGCTCTGTGACAGTTCCTCCGTCCCTGCTACGACATGGGTTATTACCAGTGACATCCACACAAACTATTATAAACAATACCGCGTTTCGGTTACCAATCGCGAAGAATCCTTGATATTGTACAGTTTGAAATTTTGTTGTATCTTTCGAATTCGGTCCCCTCCCCCATCTACCCATCTGTGAAAGGGTTGAAAAACCTAACACAATAAATCTTTGTCATTGTCAGTGTCATTGTCATTGTCATTCTCTCTCTCTCTCTTTCTCTCTCTCTCTCTCTCTCTCTCTCTCTCTCTCTCTCTCTCTCTCTCTCTCTCTCTCTCTCTCACACTCTTTTTACCCAAGTCAAAGTTAAGTAGCATCGAGCGTGGTTACCAGTTGGATGGGTGACCGTTTTACGTGCCTTGGCTTCAGTGCAGTCCCGCCCCCCCCCCCCCTCCCCGTCCACCCAGCTGTACATGGTTACCTTTCCTCTTTAGGGTCAGGGAAGGTAAAGCAGCGAGGAGAGGAGATGGGCGCCGCCCTCAATATACTGGCCCCTAGAGAAGATGAGGTCTCTGATGCCTGGCTCCCCTACTACCACAGTCATAGGTTATGGGACACCTTTACCTTTTACCTTTGAGAGAGAGAGAGAGAGAGAGAGAGAGAGAGGGGAGAGAGAGAGAGAGAGAGAGAGAGAGAGAGAGAGAGAGAGAGAGAGAGAGAGAGAGAGAGAGAGAGAGAGAGAGAGATTGATTTGATTTTTGATTTATTCTTTTATATCGAGGATAATGGAATAAGCACTCTTGTGCTTTTTTTACATCCAGTCCCCGTGTGTATACAGTTTTGTAAATGTCACTTGTCCCCATCTGTTCATCTGTGAGAGAGAGAGAGAGAGAGTGCACGCGCGCACCCTTCTGTGTGTGTGCGTGCGTGCGTGCCTGCGTGCTGTTGTTGTCGTTGTTGCTGCTTCTTTACATAGAATTTTTAGGGGGGCGGTTGTTTTGTTATTATTGCTTTTGCTGTCTTCTATCTGTTTTGTTTACTTTGCTTTTAGTGCCAATCTCTCTTTCTCATTGTACCATATTTGAATGATCATCACAACCTCTCCCATAAATCTGTGAACAAATACAACAACCTTTTATAGTCAGACATTCTTAGAACAAGAGTCACGAAATGCTATCCAAAACTTTAAAAATCCAGTCGTGCAGAAATGATTGAAAGTTAACTGCATCTTTGAAATCATTTCATTGAATGTGAACGTTTTTGATAATAATACACACACAACACACACACACACACACACACACACACACACACACACACACACACACACACACACACACACACACACACACACACACACACACGTACATGCACACATACACACACAATGAAAGGTGTGTTAAACTATACCTTAGAATATGTCTGTACACACTCACACACACACACACACACACACACACACACACACACACACACACACACACACACACACACACACACACAACACACACACACCAATACACACAAATGCACACGCGTGCGCGCGCTCACACACAAATACACACACATACACGCGCGCGCGCGCGCACACACGCACACGCACACACACACACACACACACACACACACACACACACACACACACACACAGAGAGGGGGGCTTTCTTCAAAATGACTTTTCCAATATGTCATGGAAAAAAATCACCACAGAGACAAACTTACAGTTGTTGTTTCAGGCTATCCTTGGCTTAACACCCAAATTTTGCACTCTGTCAAACTTTCACTGAAATACAGCAGCAGTCAACTTTGCACTCTGACAAGCTTTCATTGAAAGGTGGTAGTCAGCTTTGCACTCTGTCAAACTTTCACTGAAATACAGCAGCAGTCAACTTTGCACTCTGACAAGCTTTCATTGAAAGGTGGTAGTCAGCTTTGCACTCTGTCAAACTTTCACTGAAATACAGCAGCAGTCAACTTTGCACTCTGACAAGCTTTCACTGAAAGGTGGCAGTCAACTTTGCACTCTGTCAAACTTTCACTGAAAGGTGGCAGTCAACTTTGCACTCTGACAAACTTTCACTGAAAGGCAAAAGCCAATGTTACACTCTGTCAAACTTTCACTGAAAGGCAGCCATTAGTATAGTCTGAAAACGGAATCAGTGACAGGAGTGGCGGCAAATGCCCTGGAATGGGCCGACAGGCAAAAGATAGGACACGACGGATCGTGAGAATACAGCCACCACACACACATACACACAGAGGCCGGACCCTGAGAAAAGGCAAGACTCAATGACTGCTGAAAATTAATGACACAACAGCTGTGTGCCTTGGGAAAACAAGGGCAGAGGGGGTGCAGGCAGAGGTGGGGGTGGGAGAATGGGATTAGAGGGGTGGGTGGGGAGAGTTGGAGATGAGTGTATTAGGGAAACATGATGTGTTCACTTGTTTTACTGATTTCTGTTTGGAGAGAGAGAGAGAGAGAGAGAGAGAGAGAGAGAGAGTGTGTGTGTGTGTGTGTGCGTGCGTGCGTGCGTGCGTGCGTGCGTGCGTGCGTGCGTGCGTGCGTGTGTGTGTGTGTGTGTGTGTGTGTGTGTGTGTGTGTGTGTGTGTACCTGCGTCTCTGTGTCTGCGTCCCTGTGTCTGTATGTGTTCTCTTTTTTTCTTATCATCTTTTTTATGAATCTGATTCTGTTTCTCATTCCGTACTTAGGGGAACGGTATTGTAATGATTTGTGATTGAACGTGAGAGGTGGAAGAAGACAGTTTGGGTAATTAAAGTAAAAACGATGTTTTAAAAAATTCAAAGAATTTGTTAAACATGAAAAAACAAAGTTTCTGCTCAGGTGATAAGTGGAAGGTATCTAATAATTATGGAATTGTTTCACATTTTCTGTGAGAGTGTATTCATAACATGTTATTGTCTTACACCTTTATAAACGGAGAAGAAGAAGAAGAAGAACAAACCGATTTGAAATAATGATGTATCTTGTAAAAAATAATTAAGAGAGAAAATAAACCAAAGCGCTGGCATTTATCCTACTCTTACACATGCAACCAATTACAATTAATAGCATTGGCAAATTCACACACACACACACACACACACACACACACACACACACACACACACACACACACACACACACACACACACGCACGCACGCACGCACGCACGCACGCACGCACGCACGCGCGCACGCACGCGCGCACGCACGCGCGCGCGCGCGCGCGTTATACACTTTGGCTGTGTGATGGGGGTTTCGGCTGTTGAAGGCATGAACAGGTGTAAGATGAAACAGGAGGGGAAAACCTTAATATACATTTCTAAGTTCTGTGAGGATGTTGTTGTTCCCCAGCTTAACACTCTGGGGGGTCACCCAGAATGTGCACTCTGACTCACTAATCCCACCTGGGAATCACTGTGAGATTGAAATTGCACACTGAATGAGAAGTTTGCGTGTATGACCATTTTCAAGTACCTCGCCATATAGGCAGCCATACTCCGACTTCAGAGGATTTATTCTCCTTTGAAGGAGAGTGCAGGTTGTTCTGTTAAGAGCTTGTCATGGCTGAAGGCAATCTCAACACATTTTACAACATCACAACATTTTAGTGTAGGCCTTGGCGATGAGCTGACATCAATAACTGACACAACTTTTGGCCTAGGCCATTCTGTGAGGATAATTTCAACATTATCATGAACACTTTCTTTCTGTGGCCACAGACAGGTGAGTCCCTCATTCACAACACATCACCACATTTCTGGGGGTGGGAGAGGAAAGGTACCTGTGCTTACAGCGTCACACTTCATGTCTGTCAAGTTGCGGTGAACTTTTCTTTTCAGAGGATTGTTCCCCTTGATATGACGCTGGTTCCAACATGAACACAAAAGATTTGGTGGGTTGAAAGTACTTCTTATAAAAAGTGAATTTTTAAAGTGGTTTCTAGATGTAGACAAAGGAAGGGGTGGACTGAATGTACTAATTATAAAAGGAGTATTTTTTTTAAAAAAAACCCTCTGGATCCCCAAACTCAAGGCACAAATCATTGGTGGGGTTATCATAAATGTATTGGGGGTTATGTAAAACATATTATATTGAACAATATCTGATTTCTCTTTTTATAATCACTTTCGATGGCAACTTTGATAGGCCACAAGAATGTTGAATATTCTTGCCATGTGATTGATACTTCTGAATCAATCATGAAAAACATCTCGCTGTAAGGTACCACAGAGGTGAAGCTTCAATCTCTGACGAAGGCTCATTCAGAGCCAAACCTCGCGTCAGCTTAAGCCCATGGCATGGTCCTCACTCAAAAATGCCTGAAATGCTGTCATAGAAAGATGTCATTTTCTGTTGTTTTTTATCTGAGTATCTTTTTACGGGGGGTTATCAATCATTTTCTGGTATTTGTAGATTTACAGGAAGGAAAACAAGTGCAGGAGATCATTACAACTCCCTCATCAGTGCAGCACTGCTTCAGAAGATTTTTTAATGATTAAAAGAAAACGCCATCAATATGTTTTAAGTTGGTAACAACATTAGAGGCCGTTTTTGCAGTGAGGATTATTTGATTCGCCCGACCTGACTCGAGTTTCGACTTCTGGATGAGCCATCATCAGAGGTCTCGGCGGTGGTTTTGCTTAACCATCCCTGGTTCCTTAACTAAGGAGAAACATCTCTATAAATACACAGATGTGTTTGCTCTCACAAGAATAGTATGCTAGTCCTGTGGCCTGCAACTATTGTCACCACCATATCTATTGCTTTGTGCGTAAATGTTTCTTCTCACAACAGATAATATATAGATCTCAAACCTGGGTCACTCTGCTTTCCAGAGAAAGCGCATTAAACCTGGGTCACTCTGCTTAAGTGCATTAAATCTGGGTCACTCTGCTTAAGTGCATTAAATCTGGGTCACTCTGCTTAAGTGCATTAAACCTGGGTCACTCTGCTTAAGTACATTAAACCTGGGTCACTCTGCTTAAATGCATTAAACCTGGGTCACTCTGCTTAAGTGCATTAAACCTGGGTCACTCTGCTTAAGTGCATTAAACCTGGGTCACTCTGCTTAAGTGCATTAAACCTGGGTCACTCTGCTTAAGTGCATTAAACCTGGGTCACTCTGCTTAAGTGCATTAAACCTGGGTCACTCTGCTTAAGTGCATTAAACCTGGGTCACTCTGCTTAAGTACATTAAACCTGGGTCACTCTGCTTAAGTGCATTAAACCTGGGTCACTCTGCTTAAGTGCATTAAACCTGGGTCACTCTGCTTAAGCGCATTAAATCTGGGTCACTCTGCTTAATTGCATTAAATCTGGGTCACTCAGCTTAGCAGAGAGTGTGCATCAAACCTGGGTCACTCTGCTTAGCAGAGAGTGTGCATCAAACCTGGGTCACTCTGCTTAAGCGCATTAAATCTGGGTCACTCTGCTTAAGTGCATTAAATCTGGGTCACTCTGCTTAGCAGAGAGTGTGCATCAAACCTGGGTCACTCTGCTTAGCAGAGAGTGTGCATCAAACCTGGGTCACTCTGCTTAAGCGCATTAAATCTGGGTCACTCTGCTTAATTGCATTAAATCTGGGTCACTCCGCCTAGCAGAGAGAGTGCATTGCTGTAATAAACCTGTTCTTTTTCTCTGTTGGGTTTTCTCCTCCTTCTTCCCCACATCCTCCTCCTTTTCCTTTTGCCTCCTTCTCCTTCTTTTCTCCCCCCCCCCCCCCCCCCTTCATCTACTTCCTTTTAGAGTGTGCCGAGTGCAGACTGCGTTAGGGTCATCAGTTAAGGTTAATCCAATAAAGAATAGGGAAAAAATGCAACCAAACAGCCACTCAATATGTGTCGGATTTGCGAAGAAAACCCGATTGATATTTTACATTGTACACAATTATCGGAAATTTTTCTGTTCTCTATTGAAAGCGGTTGTATTCTTTTTAGGTCCACATCTAGGGTAGATTACTGCCGAGGGTCCTTTAACGAGCGGTGAATAAATAAATTTTATATATATATATATATATATATATATATATATATATATATATTATATATATATATATATATATATATATATATATATATATATATATATATATATAAGACTAGTACCTAGACCGTAAATGAAGGCCTTGTGGGTGAGAAAAAACGTATGGTTCAAGCAGGAGTCGAAACTCGATTTCTGCCTTTCTAGAATGGTGCTTTACCTGAAGACAAACGATCTATAATCCATCACAAAGGGACACCTTACCTTCACAAAAGGGACATTACCACCACACAGGGAAGACACATTACCACCCACACAGGGAAGACACATTACCATCACACAGGGAAGACACATTACCATCACACAGGGAAGACACATTACCATCACACAGAGAAGGGACATTACCATCACAAAGGGAAGACACATTACCATCACACAGAGAAGGGACATTACCATCACAAAGGGAAGACACATTACCATCACAAAGGGAAGACACATTACCATCACATAGGGAAGACACATTACCATCACACAGAGAAGGGACATTACCATCACAAAGGGAAGACACATTACCATCACACAGAGAAAGGACATTACCATCACACAGGGAAGACACATTACCATCACACATGGAAGACACATTACCATCACACATGGAAGACACATTACCATCACACAGAGAAGGGACATTACCATCACACAGAGAAGGGACATTACCATCACACAGGGAAGACACATTACCATCACACAGGGAAGACACATTACCATCACACATGGAAGACACATTACCATCACACAGGGAAGACACATTACCATCACAAAGGGAAGACACATTACCATCACACATGGAAGACACATTACCATCACACAGGGAAGACACATTACCATCACACAGGGAAGACACATTACCATCACACAGAGAAGGGACATTACCATCACAAAGGGAAGACACATTACCATCACACAGAGAAGGGACATTACCATCACAAAGGGAAGACACATTACCATCACACAGAGAAGGGACATTACCATCACAAAGGGAAGACACATTACCATCACACAGAGAAGGGACATTACCATCAAACAGAGAAGGGACATTACCATCACACAGGGAAGACACATTACCATCACACAGAGAAGGGACATTACCATCACACAGAGAAGGGACATTACCATCACACATGGAAGACACATTACCATCACACATGGAAGACACATTACCATCACACATGGAAGACACATTACCATCACACATAGAAGACACATTACCATCACACATGGAAGACACATTACCATCACACAGGGAAGACACATTACCATCACACAGGGAAGACACATTACCATCACACAGAGAAGGGACATTACCATCACACAGGGAAGACACATTACCATCACACAGGGAAGACACATTACCATCACAAAGGGAAGACACATTACCATCACACAGAGAAGGGACATTACCATCACAAAGGGAAGACACATTACCATCACACAGAGAAGGGACATTACCATCACACAGAGAAGGGACATTACCATCACACAGAGAAGGGACATTACCATCACACAGGGAAGACACATTACCATCACACATGGAAGACACATTACCATCACACATGGAAGACACATTACCATCACACAGGGAAGACACATTACCATCACACAGGGAAGACACATTACCATCACAAAGGGAAGACACATTACCATCACACAGGGAAGACACATTACCATCACACAGAGAAGGGACATTACCATCACACAGGGAAGACACATTACCATCACAAAGGGAAGACACATTACCATCACACAGAGAAGGGACATTACCATCACAAAGGGAAGACACATTACCATCACACAGAGAAGGGACATTACCATCACACAGGGAAGACACATTACCGTCACACATGGAAGACACATTACCATCACACAGGGAAGACACATTACCATCACACAGGGAAGACACATTACCATCACAAAGGGGACACCCTACCCTCTCAAAGGTAAACTGATTCCCAGCCAACACAAAAGGCTGATATATTCTCAAAGTGGCCCCAGTCGTGCCAAGTTTTGTCACCTTGTTAATGATACAGGCATAGTGCCAAGGCCCTTTGTTAAAAGCTCGTTGTGTTTAGAAATGGTGTACTGAGGCGTCTTCATGCTGTGTATATATGGTATGGTAGGGTAGGGTAGGGTAGGGTAGGGTAGGGTAGGGTAGGGTAGGGTATGGTAGGGTATGGAACGGTACGTCTAGGTACGGTATGGCATGGTATGGTGTTACTTTATGTTATGCTACGATACTTTACATTGTATTGTAGTGTGGTGTATTGTATTATATTATATTTTATCAATCATATTATATCGTATCAAATAACATGAAATCATATTACACTCCACGACAGGAGACGGGGTGAGAGAAAGAAACTCTTCCGCTGAGTGACTCACAAAGCAGGGAGCATCGTGAGGGCGGACGGGTTGTTTGTATTTAACACGCTCATGGATTGCATTGATCCATTTCATGTCTTGTGTGGCTATTGTTCGTATGTGGACAGATGGTCTGGTCCTCTCTCTCTCTCTCTCTCTCTCTCTCTCTCTCTCTCTCTCTCTCTCTCTCTCTCTCTCTCTCTCTCTCTCTCTCTCTCCTCTCTCTCTCTCTCAGGGACAGATAGCCTAGTGGTCAGAACATTGCGCTGGCAATTTGAAGACCCGGGTTCGAATCTGGTCGAGGAGATTTTTCTCCTGGAGTTAACATCAGTGCTGACTCCACTCTCCCCACAAGTCCTTCGGATGAGACTTTAAACCGAGGCCCCGTGTGCGAACGCACGCAGAACATCTTGCGCACACGTTAAATCCTGTTCCGCTTTTCGTAAGAGTAGGCCATCGTGTGCCGGTGGGAACAGATGACATTTACAAAACTGCATACACACGGGGACTGGATGTAAAAAAAGCACAAGAGTGCTTATCCCATTATCCTCGATATAAAAGAATAAAAGAATAAATCAAATCTCTCTCTCTCTCTCTCTCTCTCTCTCTCTCTCTCTCTCTCTCTCTCTCTCTCTCTCTCTCTCTCTCTCTCTCTCTCTCTCACACACACACACACACACACACACACACACACACACACACACACACACACACACACACACACACACACACACACACACACAAACAGACACACACACAAGGACCAGATGAAAAAAGTATGTGGACAGCTATCTGTAACCCTTAAAAAATAAAAATCATTCATCCTTTCGTTTATTCATTCACTCATTCAATCCTTCATTCCTCTATTTCAGAGACAGAGAGACGGACAGACACACACACA
Organism: Stramonita haemastoma; assembly: GCA_030674155.1. Taxonomy (NCBI): domain Eukaryota; kingdom Metazoa; phylum Mollusca; class Gastropoda; order Neogastropoda; family Muricidae; genus Stramonita; species Stramonita haemastoma. The sequence goes on from CM060331.1 coordinate 40,838,485, forward strand.
GAGAGAGACAGAAGCAGAAAGAATTAAGCAAAAAAAAAAGTTACACAAGTATAATATTAAAGAAACTTAAGCACTGGCATCGGGTTAATAGTTTCAATTTGTCTCACACACAAGTACAGCCTTCCAACAGAAGGAGTGAAACACTTCATTTTTCAAACATCATCATCACATCAGCATGAAACATGGGGTTTCAAAATGCAGTTTTAAATTTATTTGTGAACATTCAGCAACAATTGCTTGTCAAAGTTCTGTACAAAACAATGTGTCATTTATATAGGGTGTACAAACATATCAATTTTTACCTTTTCATGAGATTTTTCTTTCTTCAAACTACGCTCTTGGAAGAAAGTGCTTAGCCTTAAAGCACCGTCATCCTCTTTTCGTTCTTTTCTTTGTGTGTGTGTGTGTGTGTGTGTGTGTGTGTGTGTGTGTGTGTGTGTGTGTGTGTATGTATGTATGTACGCACGCACGCACGCACGCACGCACGCACGCACGCACGTACGTACGTACGTACGTACGTACGTACGTACGTACGTACGTACGTACGTACGTACGTACGTACGTACGTACGTACGTATGTATGTATGTATGTATGTATGTATGTATGTATGTGCGTTCTTGCGTGTGTGCGTGCGCGCGTGCGTGCATGCACGCGCGCGAGTGCGTGTGTGTGTGTGTGTGTGTGTGTGCGTGCGTGCGTGCGTGCCTCTGTGTGTGTGTGTGTGTGTGTAATTTTGATCGGTTAAAAATGATCTCCACTCAACTGGCAGACAGTGAAGAAGGACCTCTGAATATTCAGTACATAATGAAGCAACACCAGGATGGTGACTGATGATCGCGCACAATAAACTGCCTCGACCGCCTCATGTGATAAACGACGCGGAGCCCATCAAAACGTCAGGTCTCTGAGGACTAAAACAAAACAACAGTAACACAACAACAAAAACCTGCACACGTGTGACACGCTGTGAACGTTGTTGTAGTGTTGCCAGATTGTTTTGTCCAAAACTGCTAGCTATTTTGGCATGTTGAACTCTCGACCAAAATTACTCATAAGCTTTACTTGTTCTTTTTTTTTAATAAATAGATGATTTTTGGCCCAGCCCAAAAGCTTTGCCAGTTATTGTTGTAAGGCCTGCATCAAAATGTTGTCATGTTTTGAAATGTTATTTTGCAATTATGTCATTCATCCATGACAAACTCTTAAAGGTAAGAGGTAAAGCTCTTCCATAACCTATGTAGTCGTAGGGGAGCGAGGATCAGAGACCTCACTTCTCCAGGGGCCAGCATGTTGAGGGCGGTGCCCATCTCCTCTCCCACACTGCTTTACCTTCTCTCACCCTCAATAGGGAAAAGCGGAACAGGTTTTAACGTGTGTGCAAGATGTTTTGCCTGCGTTCGCACACAGGACCTCGGTTTACAGTCTCATCTGAAAGACTTTTGAGGGGAATGGAGTCTGCACTGACTCCAGAAGAAAAATCCTCTTGAAAGAGATTCGAATCCTGGTCAGCAGATCACGAGCGCAATGCATCACTCTAACCACCAGGCCGTCCCGTCACCTCTCGTTAAAGTATGTACTTAAAGCTCACGTAGCGATTTCCAGGCGGGGTGAGTAAGACAGGGGTGCATGAACGGTCTGGGCAACCTCCAGGATCAACAACAATAACAACAACACTATAAGCAGCAACAACAAAAACCAATCACTTTTGTTTATTTTACAACGCTGTCTTTGCAATGTCCCTCCAATGTTCAGACCCGTTTGACGATAAAGCCTGAGGCATGTTTCTCCATAGGAGTTGTGTGTCTGTCTGTGAGGGCTGTCCTGTCCTGTCCTGTGCTGTCCTGTCCTGTCCTGTCCTGTCCTGACCAAGGTCACTGAAGTGGGTGTCTAGGTCGGACAGCGGGGCTAGAAGTCTCTCAGAAAGTGATACTCCCCGCAGGACTTAGGGTCAAACTGCAACAAACATACAGAGCAACAGAGAGCTACTGTCAAAATAGCAACGATTTCGTGTGTGTGTGTGTGTGTGTGTGTGTGTGTGTGTGTGTGTGTGTGTGTGTGTGTGTGTGTGTGTGTGTGTGTGTGTGTGTGTGTGGCTGTGTGGCTGTGTGGCTGTGTGGCTGTGTGTGTGTTTGTGTCTGTGTGTCTGTGTGTGTCTGTGTACATTATAACTTATTTGTTAATCTTGTTTCTGAACGGTTGCATGCGCATGAATGATTTGAATGCAAGGGCTGTGGTTTGTTTGTTTTACAAGATTCAGCACTTTATACATTCCATTATACTATATCATAACGTGGGCGCGCGCGGACGAGTGAGCGCGTGTTACACACACACACACACACACACACACACGCACACACACACACACACACACGCACACACACACACACGCACACACACACACGCACACACACACACACAGACACACACACACACACACACACACACACACACACACACACACACACACACAGTATAAAAAATATCTGGTTGGTGGGTATTGACCCCGCGACCTTCCATGCCCACAGTCCACTCCCTTGTGAGCTCCACTGAGCTGACCACTGAGCAGCTGTCACACAGAGGACTGTGTTTCATGTGGGCTGACTGGTGTTGGGTATCAACCCATGCTGCATGCTGGGCTGCCAGTGTTCGTGTTATGGGTGACTGTAGCGTTACCTTGCTTTAGGATGACAGGACAGACAAACAGACAGACAGCCTGTCTGTTCGGTGTCAACGATCACAACATTTCTGAGATTTCTTTTTTTTTCCACACTTTTCACACACACACACACACACACACACACACACACACACACACACACACACACACACACACACACACGCACACACACACACACACACACACACACACACACACACAGAGATATAGATATATATTGATATATGTGTTATATACATATATATATAGTGTGTGTGTTCCTTTTAATGTCTATCCACTAAAAAGTGATTTTAGACTATAAATGTGTGTGTGTGTTTGTGTTTGTGTGTGTGTGTGTGTGTGTGTGTGTGTGTGTGTGTGTGTGTGTGTGTGTGTGTGTGTGTGTGTGTGTGTGTGTGTGTGTGTGTGAGTACACACATATAGCGATTTTCTCCACCCAAATCTCCATTCACACTCCACCTGTCTTTCTGACAGTGAATATAGATATATTGTCTGTCTGTCTGTTTATGTTTTTTGTCTCTATCAGAGTCTGTCTGTTCGTCTCTAATATCATGACTTTTTGTATGCCAGTTCGACCTTTCCATTATTATCTGTCTTTCAATCGGTCTGTCTGTCTGTCTGTCTGTCTGTCTGTCTGTCTGTCTGTTTGACTGTCTGTCTATCTGTCTTTCTGTCTGTCTGTCTGCCTGTCTACTGGCTGTCTATCATTATGACTGTTATATCTGACTATCTGTCCTCCATCTGTTCGAACATATGTCAACTTGTGTGCTGGATGTACGTGCTTATGTGAATGTGTCTGTGTCTTCGTTCTTCGTCTTATTGTTCCTTCACACACAGCCATGCTCCACAAAAGTGCATACACTGGCCACATGCAGAGCTCGCCGTGCATATGCATGTGCACGCTTGTGCGGATGTGTGTGTGTGTGTGTTTGTGTGTTTGTGTGTGCGTGTGTGTGTGTGTGTGTATGTGTGTGTGTGTGTGTATGTGTGTGTGTGTGTGTGTTCGATATCGATATGGTTGAATATGTAAGCCCATATTTACAAGTACCGTTGCAGGACCCGCCAGAACATTGCCATATACAGTCCAGAACCGCCCTGGGGATTCCAACTCCCCGATTTTTCCTGCAACGGCACTGGAACCATTCGTGTCGGCGACTGCCTTTCCAGTGGACCATTCCAGTGGCGTGGAGAGGGGGAGGGGGTTGCTGCATGGGTAACAGTTTGCCCTCCATACTTACTTACTCAGGCTTTGCGCTCTAAGCGCAACTCCATAGTCTTCCAAGACTGATGGGTGCCTACTACTACTACTACTACTACTACTACTACTACTATACTACTACTACTACTTCTACTACTACTACTACTACTACTACACTACTACTACTACTACTACTTCTACTACTACCACTACTACTACCACTACTACTACTACTACTACTACTACTACTACTACTACTACTACTACTACTATTTACAAGTATAGCTGATATAAATAAACAAATCATCCTTCTTGCTACTTAATCTATTATATATTTCATTATCTATATTCTAAAAATTAGAAAAGTCGGCATTTCTCTGTCAAAAAAAAAGGCGTGGATACATATTTCGAAGGAGCAAAGCACCAGTCGCTGTATGTGTAAATGCTTTTTTGTTTTACAGATCATTGAGTTGTCCTGTGTGTCTCTCGGCAAATGAACCGAACTCCAAACCCTAACTCATAACACATGTTGGCTACACAAGAGTGATACCATAGAGCATAAGAGTGTATTTTCTACCATAGGTTATGAAAGGACTAAACAATCTACAAAATATGCACTTTTGTGAATAAGATTTTTTGTTGTTCCTCGGCTAGAGCTCCGAGGTTTACCAATGGTGCGAATTAAGCGCATGCGGCTGTTCTGCCCGTCACTGAGCTAACCGAACTCTGACTTCGGGGATGATGTCTAAACTCGACACTGGTACACGTGCGTTTGTTGTTGTTGTTGTTGTTTTGTCATTTATTCTTATCGGTACGAAATGGTCAATTCTTCCCAAAGACGAAATAGGTTTTAACCTGAGCGCAAGATATTCTGCGAGCGTTTGCACAAATGACCTTGGTTTAGAGTCTCATCCGAATGGGAGATGAGTCAGCATTGATATTAGCTCCGGGTGGAAAATCCCCTTGAACGGGTGTTTCGGTGGTGACTCTGTCCCAGGCCGTCAGATCACGAGCGCAACGCTCTAACTTGTAGGCATCCCGACCCCGGTTAGTCATTGATCCTACGCTAATTCTGACTGTCACTGTGTCTGCTCCTTGCTTACCTGCAGGAGGGCGGAGGAGGGGTCGAGGTGATGATTGGGAGGGAGGGCAGGCACGGAAAACCACCTGGATGCTCTATCAAGGTCAGGGTCACCGGCGCTGGGGTCACGGACAGACACTCCATGCCCAGGAGTGAGTGAGGGTCTGCGTGTTGCTGCTTCAATGACCTTGCACTGGATCAGGGGTGAACCAGGGTCGTGACCCGCCACCTCGTGCCCCGCGAATGCCGGACAGGGGTCAGTGGCTGCAGGAGTGCAGAGGTCACCGGGCAGCTGGTCCCCTGACCTCTGTGAGGGAGTGGCTGGAGAGGGGTTTGCGGACAGTCTGAGGTCTGTCTGCCGGATGTCTTGTCCTGCCGTCCTGTCCAGTCTTGACCACATGATGTCCCCAGTCACTGGCCCTTTGCTGTGGTCAGTGGCTTCCTTTTGGAGCAGAGTGCTGCTTTCTCCTGAGCTGCTTTCGGCATCGGTGGTTTGGCTCCTTCGTTGGGTCATCTTTCCAGGGGACTGACGGAGGTCCTTCCTTTCTGCCTCTCTTGTCAGAGTCTGGATCATGTGCAGGGTTTCCTTTTCCCCGACCTTATAGGACAGCGCTGAACGTGTTTGGGAAGCGGTGTGGAATAGCTGGGTCTCTTGTGTGTTCACTTCTGCAGGGGATTTAGCAGCCACTCCAAAGCCTTCCTGTCGGGGAGGTTTACCCGTCACATGGGGGGTCACGTTTGCTGACAGCCCACCGTTCACCGCGGAAACCAGCTCTGCGCTCGTCCGTGTGTCCGATGTTGCGTTCTCAGTGACCAGTGCGGAGCTGGCCCGTGCAGGCGTGGCTTGCTGCTGCTTGGCTGCTGCAGTGACCGCGCCCTTTGCTTTAGCCCCTGTGGAGAAGGAGGACAGCACAGGGTAGCTCTCTGTCTCCGTGACTGTGGCAGTCGTGTAGACCTGCCTCTCCACAGGGAAGACGTTGGCAGCAGCAGCAACAGTATTCTCCTTCTTCCCTGGGCGACGCTGCAGCTTGGACAGGTCCCACTGACCGTCAGACACGGAGCTGTCTGATGATGCTTCAGGGGAGGCAGCGTCAGTCAGGAAAGGCGACCTCCGTGCGGACAGCTCTCCCTGCACGTGCGGTGCAGCACAAGAGCCCAGTTTCTCCTGGTCACAGCCAGTGGTGGTGGTAGTGGTAGAAGTGGGGGTGGTCTTTGCCATCTGGACTCCTCTCACACTCGGACACTGACAGGACGGGCCGAGGGCGGAGAGATCAGACTGACCCTCGCGCGCAGCTCTCAGATCCCTGTCGGCGGGGAGTCTTCTCTCGTGGCTGTCCGCCTTCCCGTGGGGATGCACCATCGGCTTGCCGTTGCTGAGCTCTGACTCCAGCTTCACGCGGGTCGCGCTCCACAGGGTCTGCCCGGAGCGGGAACTGTCGGAGGAACGTCTCCTTGCCAAGACCACAGGGGCGTGGTCATCCCCTCCCCACACATACAGGCCCCCCTCCTCCTCCTCCTCCTCCTCTAGGCCTCTCTCTCCTCTGCACCTTCTCCGCCAGTTGCTGTCGTCCTTCCCGGCTCCTGGCGTCTGGACGCTGTTCGCTGACACCGTCAGGGAAGGAGCCATCTTTGGTGTGGCGGTCCTGTCTCCACGGTCTGTGTGCTGTGGGCGATCCCCTTTCTCTGTAGAGGTGGCCTTAGTGCCAGTGCCAGTGACACTGCCATTGACAGTGCCAGTGCCAGTGACAGTGTCAGTGCAAGTGCCAGTGACAGTGTCAGTTCCAGTGACAGTGTCAGTGCCAGTGACAGTGTCAGTGTCAGTGTCATTGTCAGAGTGACGGCGGAAGGCCACACGGGGCACAATGACGTTCAGAAACCCAGATTTCAAGGGCTGCCATAGTCTCCGGGAGGCTGCAGACAGCCTGGCTGCC
>CM060331.1:40850372-40862872 GCA_030674155.1 Stramonita haemastoma
AAACTGGTCCTTTTGAAGAAGAAAACAACCTCGCTAGAAATGGACTATACTCAGTTAAATATTCTTCCCCTACACCAAAGACTACAATATAACAAAGGCATCATGATGTTTAAGATAATGACAGGAAATGCCCCACACCTTTAAAAGATAAATTTCCAATAAATCATTCCAGAAATATGGAAAAGCCAAGTGTCCCAATCCCAAGAATAGACTTGTTTAAATCTAGTTTACTATACTCAGGCCCTACGCTGTGGAACTCCCTTCCTGATTCAATTAAAGAGCACCAATTATTAACAACCTTCAAAAATCACCTTCTAAACCACTTGATGCATCAAAAATAACAAACCACACTCCCCCCTCTCCCCCCTCTCTACCACTGTGTTTGTGTGTGTGTGTGTGTGTGTGTGTGTGTGTGTGTGTGTGTGTGTGTGTGTGTGTGTGTGTGTGTGTGTGTGTGTGTGTGTGTGTGTGTGTGTGTTAGTTAGTTCTTCAGTTTAACGTCCTTCCACTAAATAGTGATATCAGACGGGAAAGTGTATATGAGTGAGTGAGTGTGTGTATGGAGGGGAGGGGGGAGAGGAGGGGGCTGGGTGGGTTGGGATGGCACATAGCTAATTATCTGCAGTAAACAACTATAAAAACCAAGAATTAAAACAATAGAACAAGAATAATGAAAAGAAAGAAATGACCGTTTAAAACACTAACTTTGCAATTCATATAACTAGTAAACATCATTATACTATTATAACTAGTAAACAAACATTATACTATAAGAACCTGATAATAGGACTGTGACTTAATGACAATGCAATTTCTTTCATTAGCGAAATGTCTTTTAGAATTTGCTCTAAGCAAACGTATTTGTAAACTGGTAAAAAGATTTTCAAATCTCTGCATTCTAAAAGAATGTGACCTATGGTAATATTTTCGCCACAGATACAAGTTGCTTTTTTTGAAAATTTCGATCTAAAAGCATTGAGCTTGAACCTATAGATAAGAGATACAACATTTCTATATTCGTGAGAGTTACGGCATTTGATCTTATCAAAAGATAATAAATGGGTTACATCATCATTCTGGTGAGAACCAATACTTTGTTTCTTTTTAAAATGTTTCCAACATGCATTTTGTAACATGCTATAGCCCTCATGAACGGATAAGGGGACATTAATGCTGCAGGACCCATCAGTGTGCTTTGCTCCACATTTTGCTACTTTGTCAACTATTTCATTAAAGTAGATACCACAATGCGAAGGAATCCAGCAAAAGGTAACACAGGTGCCTCGTAACATCAGAAAATGAATCAGATGTCCAATCTCAGTTACGAGATCTTGTCTCACTTTTGAACTGGAATTTTTTAGAGCAAGTAAAACCGACTTGGAATCAACACAAAAAAGCGTTTGAAATATGTTTTGGGGGAAATCTAGAAGAAAATATAAAGCCATCAAAATGGCAGATAATTCAGCTGTGAAAATAGATCGATTTTTCCAAATATGAAAAGATCTTTCTACTTTCAATGATGGGATTACAAAAGCTGCTCCCGCCTCGTTGTTGCTCAAAAGTGAGCCGTCAGTGTAGATTTGTAGATGTTCTGGATATGTAGTCTGTATATGTTCTTTTACTGACGGGCTAAGAATATTTTCATTACCTTTTTTGGTTAAAGAAGAATAATGTAAGTCAAAATTAGCTCTCTGAAGTTCCCATGGTGGGCAAGATGGGATGTTAAATCTTTGATTTAGTTATTTTCTCTAGGACATATTTCTGCCTTATCAAATTGAGAAGTATAATTCTAGCCGTGGTAATAGAAAATTGATAACTGATAACTTTCAAGAGGTTAAACTTTCCAGGCTTTAGTATTTACATGTTCAATGCGAATAGTATGTGCTCTTTTGGGGAAGTTGACATCAGATCTTATATTTATTTTGGTATCCACATTGCTTTCTTGTTTTGAACAGTGCAAGAGATATTAAGCCACAGCCAGTTGTCATAATCATCTAAAGGCAAAATACCTATCTCTTTATAAGTACCCATAGATGATGCATGAAAAGGTACACCCAAAGCTAATCGAAAAGCCTTACAGTCTAATCTTGTACTTTTTTGTAATAAAGATTTTGGAGCACTGAAAAATGCTTCCTGGCCATAAATGAGTCTAGAACGTACAAGAGATAATGCTAGATGCTTTAAAACAGCTACATTCTGAGCCCACACTTGCTTACTGATAACTTTCAAGAGGTTAAGACTTTTCTGGGCTTTTGTATTTACAGATTCAATGTGATAATTCCAATTTAGTGAGGATGTGAAGTGTACCCCTAAAAACTTCACCATAGATTTATATTCCAGAGCTCTCCCATCTATATGAAAAACAGGTAGAACTGGTGGGTTAGTACCATTATTAAAAAGTACGAGATTAGTCTTTTTGGGAGACAGTAACAATCCATTCTCAAAGATGTAGTCATTAAGTTTGTTTAACTCAAGCTGATAAATGTTTTTCAAATGATTAAGATGCCTCTTTGGTGTTCTCTTTTTCATTATGACATTCATCCACATATAGATGTCATCAGCGTACTGGACATGGATAGCATTACTTGAAAGACACTTTGGAAGATCATAAAGAAGAATATTGAAAAGATGTGGCGCAATGACTGATCCCTGTGGAATACCCATAGTTGGAAATCGTAAGGAAGAATAGGAATTTTCAGCTTTAACCTGCATGCATCTTTCGGAGAGAAATGTTTTAACATGATAATAGTCATTTCCAGATAAGCCAATAGATTTCAATTTGTACAGTAACTGTTTATGCCACACCTGATCGTATGCTTTCTTTATATATAAAAATGCGGCAAGCACATTTTTCCTGCAGGCAAATTGTTGTTTAATCTGTGTGCTGAGTTTAAACAGATGATCAGCTGTTGATCTGCCTTTCCAAAAACCTGCTTGACAAAATTATAGGGATTATTTGTTTTTTATCACAGTAATATATTAGTCGGTTTAGAATTATTTTTTCCATAAGTTTTCCTGTGTGTGAGGTTAAAGCTATTGGTCTGTAACTGTTTTTATGACTTTTAGATTTTCACTGCTTTGGGACTGGCACTAAAACGGAGTGTTTCCAAATATGCAGAATGACCTCCTGAGACCAACAACTTTGAAATAATTCAAGCAATAACATTATCCAATTTTCTGGCAGCTGTTTCAAAAATTCGTTTTTAACAGCATCTATACCAACAGATGTTCTTTTTGTCCCAAGAGATAGAAGAGCATCTTTCAATTCTTGCAGAGTTAGGGGAGCATTGACATAGTGATTATTGTCTCCCACAGGATGGTTATACATATCTTTTTGTTCTTCTTTTTCTCTATACCTTTGCATTTTTCAGTAAGACTTTTATTACTCATTGTATCTGAAAACATTTCTATGAAAGTATCAGCTTTTTCTAAATTAGTTGGGAGATCTTTGTCTTGAATCTTAATTGAACAGTCAGGAAGCTTAATCCCTCTTTTCATGTCTTTAGATATATTCCATACCTTTTGTAGATCATTATGGGAGTTAACTTCTTTTAGGCAAAAGGAAGACCAAAATTGACGTTTGCTTTCTTCAACAGTTTTATCACAAAGCAGTTATGCTTTTTTCATAAGAGAATGATTTTCCAATGTTTTATTTCCTAAGTATACTTTACAAGCAGCTTTTTTGTCATTAACAGCTTTTTGACAAGCAGGATTCCACCATATATTTCCCGAATGCTTCTGTGACTTCATGGTTGAATACTTTGGGACAGAACTATCAGCTGCTTGTAACAGGTATTCTTTAAAATTTTCATTAAAAATATCAATGTCACTATTTTTTTTATACTTTTAATGTTAATCTGTGTCAAAATATCTTTAAACTTGTTCCAGTCAGCAAGACCATAACTGTATTTTGGGATGACATCTTTTTCTGTTATCACATTGTAAAGAATTTTCTTTCAGAGTGATAGCAACTGGAAAATGATCACTTCCCAAAGTATCGCCTTCTACTTTCCAGTTACACCTGGAAACAAGGGATGGAGAAATAAAAGATAGATCTAAAGCGCTATGTCTTTGGTTCGAAACATCCAGGATTCTCGTAACATTGCCATCGTTAAGTAAAAACAAGACAAGAATCAACAATATTTTCAATAAACGGATTATTGGACACTGATGTACAGTTTTTATCCCAGAATGGGGAGTGTGCATTGAAATCCCCACATTATTTGCCATTTTTTATTAGAATCTGGTAATGTGTGCAACCATTCTGTGTTGCTATCATTAGGACCTTTAGGTAAATATACCAAACAATGTTTAGATCTATAGATTTGTTAAGTTTTACACATGCAGCACAAGAATGCAAATGAGGTACATTAGTTGGAACAGGTGAGGTAGATTCAATATATTCTATACCTTTGTGCACATAAATTGCTACCCGTATCTTTTCAGTATCATTTGCAACAAGTTCATGGATTGGTGGATAGTAGTAATTTTTTAGAATGGGTAGTTTGTTTCTGGTAACGTTTAAAGACTGTAATACCAAAACTTCAGATTTGAACGATGCCAGATGCTGAATAAGATATGGTAAATTTGTTGTTACAGATCTGCAGTTCCACTGTAAAATTTTAAATGGACAAGATTTCATAATTATCAAGAAAAAACAGTTAGGTGTAATCTACTATACAACGACTTATACAATAGCAAGGTTTTGAAAATATAATTGGTTCTCAGGTAAAATAAAGATGTAACCCAATGTGTGTGTGAATGTAGATGTGAGATTGTATGTAGATGTGTGATAGTACAGATCTAAAAAAGGAAAAAATATACCACGGGGAAACAAATCAAAAAGTTAGTTCGTCTTCAAATGACACGGAATAGTACTGCTATAAAAGACAATCTATGGAGTGTCAGAGTTAATGCAATAGTACTCAAAAGACTTTACGACTTCCCCAAGTCCTTCAAAAGATTATGGCTCAGTGGCTGAATCCTATGTGCAGGATGTCTTGGGCACATTGAAATTGTGGAACCCATTCCTCTCCAGGTAGTGGAGATCAGCCAAGGATGACCTGTTCATCTATAAAAGAATGGGTTTTCAATACCAACATTCTACATATGTGGCCTCTGTTCTATACTAAACCGAAGGACTTTAAGAGGAATGAAGAATGATCTAGTAGGCTATTTGCCACAAATTCATGATGAAACAATCATCTTATAATCAAAAAAAATTGAGTTTGCCCCCGAAAAAACAATAACAAAGTCAGTGCCCTTTTCTCTATGTCAGACCATCACCCCAATATGAAATTCCCACTACTTGGAAAGAGGGAATCTTGGTGTATATTGTCAATATGAACGTATGTACTTGAAAGTACACTCACGTGTGCGTGTATATGTTTTTGCTTTGTGTGTGTGTGTGTGTGTGTGTGTGTTTTGTGTGTGTGTGTGTGTGTGTGTGTGTGTGTGTGTGTGTGTGTGTATGCTCGCGCATGTACGTGTGTGTGTGTGTGTGTGTGTGTGTGTGTGTGTGTGTGTGTGTGTGTGTGTGTGTGTGTGTGTGTGTGTGAGTGTGTGTTGTGTGTGTGTGTGTGTGTGTGTGTGTGTGTGTGTGTGTGTGTGTGTGTGTGTGTGTGAATGCACAGGGGGGGGGGGGGGGGTCAAGAGGGAAGGTTTGGTTTCTTTTATATTTAAAAACAGTCATAGAGTGGTCCATAGGGGTTCAGCCATGGATCCTGATTCACCGCCAGACGCCTGTGGTCAGTGTGAAACACAATGTTCCTGTTTGTCGTGAAGTCACAGTGTCTTGGTTTTGTCGTTCGGCGAGGCGATTCCCAGAACAGATCACGAAGATGCCGGCCAATGTTTCCAGCAAGGGCACTGCTTCCTCTCTTGGTGGGGTGGATCCCGTCATTCTTCAGGAACACCTGGTTGGTTCTGAGGTTGTTGTGAGCCACGGTGGAAATGGTGGTGTTTTCATGAAGGTCGTCGGTAAGGATCGCGTTGAATAGATCTTGTTTGATTTGAAGAGCTCTGTGTTTTGTTGGTGCAATTTTGCTTATGACGACTTTGCATCTGGGATGGTCACACGCAATCCTCTTTGCTTTGAGCAGAAGGGCTTTAGAAGCTGCAGTGGTGTCCTTTGTCTTCAGGTCATTGATTCCACAGTGGATCAGTATTGCCTCCGGTGGATGGTTCATTTTCGAAACTGCAGATTTGACGGCGTTGTCAATGTCGTCAATGGTGTATGCCTTGCGGGTGAAGACTTTGATGCCGTATGACTGTCCTAATCTGTGGGCGTGTACACCATTTATCACAGAATCATGGACCATGAGAACCACTGGAAGATCTTGATTGCTAGAGGTTGTTGATTTTAAAGTTTCTAGGTGGACAGATTTAGAACCGGAAGGTGTTGATACGTAATTTGGCTTCCTGACGTTCTTTCCAGCGACTTTGACGTCATTTCTTTTGTTTTCAATTTCTTTTTTCTCCGGATTTGAGGATTTAGGCCTACGTGGTGTGTGTTGAACAAAGTTAGGACTAATTTTGGGCGACTTTTCTCTTGTAGAGGGCTTTTTATCATTGGGGAGCCGGTGGATTGTTTGACAGCATCTGCATACGAATAAACACGGTCGGTTTGTGTTTGGGCGTTCGAAGTACTGACCTTAACCTCCGGTGCTGATTTTGTTGCTGATTTTGCGTTGTCTTTTAGTTCTTTTACAGTTGTTTCCAATGAAGCAATTTTTGTGCACAGGGAAGCGATGATTTCAGCCATTTTATCGAGCTTTTTATCAATAGATTTATCCATGCCGTCTCCTGTTGTTGAGCACACATTTCCAAGCCTCGGCAGGCTAAAGCCCGGTTCCTCCGACTGCTTTTTGGAAATAGAGCCAGGTTTCCTTTTCAGTGTCGTTTCACTGACTGGCTTGCTTCCAGATGAATCCGGGGTTATTCCTGGCTTTTTCTGGACACCACTCATGCTTCTTGTCTTTGTCATTTTGAGTGCAAAGCTAAAAACTCTGACAATAACTATTTAGCAGTTGGTCTTGTCCGCCATCTTGATGACGTGACATAACCCCCAACATAAGGCTGGTACCCCCAACGTGTGTGTGTGTGTGGTGTGTGTGTGTGTGTGTGTGTGTGTGTGTGTGTGTGTGTGTGTGTAAATGTTTCACATGTATTTTATCATTGTATAATTGTAACTGATTTCTAAGACTGATTTTCACTATCCCACTTCTTATGTAATAAAGATGTCTATCATCCTTATCAGTAGCCTACACTTACAATCACTGAGAGAGCTAGTGACAACATTGAGGTCAGTTGAAAACCATATGCAATATAACCTGATTTGGAATGTACTATGTACACTCTCTCTCTCTCTCCTCTCTCTCTTCTCTCTCTCTACTCTCTCTCTTCTCTCTCTCTCTCTCTCTCTCTCTCTCTCTCTCTCTCTCTCTCTCCTCTCTCTCTCTCTCTCTCCTCACTGAATGTCTCACCTAGTGTCTAAACATGTTTACTATAAAAAAAAAAAAAAGGTTTACCATCCATATTGAGAAATGTTTTATTCATATTTAGTACTCTCTATTTTGTAATCACGTGTGACGAATGTAATTGATTTTTATTTAAAATTTTAACTAGTGATCCTAAAAAATAAAAATAAAAACACTGAATAACTTTGTCCATCATGATATATAATTAGAAACATAATTTTTATGATTGTAATCATAAGATTGATAGAGATATTAGGGTATATATGTCCCAAAATATGTGCCTTACAGCGGATAGATTTCTCTTGTTTTCCGTTATGATTATTTTCAGAATTCAAGGCATATTATATATATTTCCCTAGCCGCCGCCGTAGTCTAGTGGTTAGGACGTTGGAGTCGTAATCTAAAGGTTGCGGGTTCGATCCCAGTTTTCGGCTATGGCGTTGTGCCCTTGGAAAAGGCACTTTACGGCTATTTTCTCACCCCACCCAGGTGTAAAAGGGGTACCAGCCTTATGTTGGGGGTTAACCCTGCGATGGACTGGCGTCCTATCCAGGGGGGAGTCTATGACTCTCAGTCGCTTAACGCCACAGAAACCGGGATAAGCACCGGCCTGATGAGCCCTAGGCTCGGGACAGACTTTAACTTTTAACTATATATTTCCCTAAGAATGAAGTTTATTGATGAAATGTGCGAGAACCAGTGAATAATGTGTGTGAGCGTGCGCGTGCGCGCGCTCGCGCGCGCGTGTGTGTGTGTGTGTGCAATGTGTGTGTGCAATGTGTGCGTGCAATGTGTGTGTGTGTGTGTGTGTGTGTGTGTCTGTCTGTCTGTCTGTCTATCTGTGTGTGTGTGTGTGGTGTGTGTGTGTGTGTGTGTGTGTGTGAGTGTGAGTGTGTGTAAATCATTATCCAATTATAAAAAAGTTATGCTAATTCTTTAAAACATCTGGGATGCTTTATGTCATTCTTTATTGGTAGTATTTCTCCCCCGCCCCCCTCCCCTCCAATAAAAATATTAGTTAATTTTTTTCCCTTTCATCCAAATGTATGATTTATATGACTTGTATAACTTTTGACAGATGGTGGTGGATTGATGTTTTCAGTTGTTTATTTTTTATTATGTTCTCTTGTTTGCTCTTTATCTATTAGCGCTTTTTTTTCTTTAATAATCAAAATCATTTTATTGTGACTTCTGATTTTCGTTTTCTGAATGAGTGCATTTTTATTACCCTATTATATATATTGTCCTTATTTCTGGTATGTTGTTTGGTACTGCGTATAGTTTTATTGTTTAGTATCTTTTTATCTTGATGCTATCCCTGAAAAGGGCGGGGACTGGATGTAAAAAAGCACATGAGTGCTTATCTATTATCCTCGAATAAAAGAATTTGCCTTGCAATTTTCTTTCTCTCTCTCTTCTCTCTCTCTCTCTCCTCTCCCTCTCTCTCTCTCTCTCTCTCTCTCTCTCTCTCTCTCTCTCTCTCCTCTCTCTCTCTCTCTCTCTCTCTCTTAGTACTATTTAAGCTATCTATTTATTTTGAAAAGCAAAGGATAAATCTCCTTGACCCGAAAGGAACTTCATATAGCAATGCGTACAGATCTAGAAGGGGTGTCGAAGATGCCAAATTATTCATTTTGAACAAGCTGTACAATCACTTGGAAACACCTGATTCTCATGCCAGAATATTGTTTGCTGACTTTACCTCAGCTTTCAATACAATGCAGCCTCATATTCTGGTTAACAAAATACTTTCAAAATTTGATGTAGACAATCAACTTATACGTTGGCTGATTGAATTTTTAACTGACAGGCCACAGCGTGTTTTTGCCAACAAAATACCATCATCAGTTAGATATACCTACACTGGTTCCCCACAGGGCTGCGTCCTCTCGCCTCTTCTTTACATTCTATACACAGATGATTGTAGAAGCAGCCATGAAAACTCATTTCTGGTAAAATTTGCGGACGACAGTGCTCTTCTGTCTCTCTTATCTGGATCGGTCCTAGACCATGGTCCAGCCCTTACCGAGTTCGTAGATTGGTGTGATGAGGCCTATCTGGAGCTAAATGTTTCTAAAACTAAAGACCTTCCTATTGATTTCAGAAGATCGGAGCACACTTCTGAGAATACCATCATCCATAGTGAAGAAGTTGAAAACGTTTTGAAATACAAATATCTGGGAACTGTTTTTGACCACAAGCTAAATTGGGATGCTAACACTGACGCCATTGTCAAAAAGGGGCAACAACGTGTGTATTTTCTGAGGAAGCTTAACTCATTTTTTGTCGACAAAAAGATTCTTTCTTTGTTCTACAAGACTTATATAGAGAGCGTTTTAAGTTTTGCTTTCATTTGCTGGTACAATAACCTTAGCATTAAGAACAAGAATGGTCTTCAGAGAATTGTGAGAATCTGCTCTAAAATTATCGGAGAAGAACAAAGAGACCTCAGGTCGTTTTGTAATCAGCAGCTTGTACGTAAAGCAAGAGCCATTTTGGCCGATTCCTCCCACGCTCTGTTTTCAGAATTTCAATTGTTGCCTTCAGGACGTCGTTTTCAATGCCACAACAGCAAAACAAACAGAAAAAGGAACTCCTTTGTGCCAGTAGCTATCCGAGTTCTAAACTCATAATAACACTGACTGAGGTTGTTTGTTTTTGTTTTTGTTTGTTTGTTTGTTTGTTTGCTCGTGTGTGTGTGTGTGTGTGTGTGTGTGTGTGTGTGTGTGTGTGTGTGTGTGTGTGTGTGTGTGGTGTGTGTGTGTGTGTGTAAGCTTCTCTGAATTACTTACCTGCCACTGTTATGCATGTAGCCAATGCATACAGGCGTGCACATACATGCATATGTACCCATAAAATAAGTATGTCTTATTTTTGGCTTTTTTTTTTGGAATTGCTTGTAATTTCACATGTCTTTCTACCAATTATGTGCGTGTGGGGGGGGGGGGACGGGTGGGTGTGGATGGTGTGTATGGATAGGAGGGGGGAGCGTGTGTGTATGTGTGAGTGTGGGGGCGGGAGGGTGTGGATTGTATGGGGAGGGGGAGCGTGTGTGTATGTGTGTGTATGTGTGTGTGTGTGTGTGAGTGTGTGTGTGCGTGTGCGTGTGCGTGCATGCATGTATATGTGCGGGTGTGAACGCGTGCGTATAATGTGTAAATAATGGTGATCATATGTCTTTTCTAGTCAATGGTTTTTAAGAACATTGTATCTAAACATTGGTGTGTGTGTATGCGTGTGTTTGCGTGTGTGCAAGCAAGCGCGCGTAGAGTGTGAGTGTTTGTGACATTTTATTTGAAGTTATATAATTTTTTGAACAAATAAGAAATGTAGCTCCTTCGTGTGTTTGATTATGATTTGTATCAATATGCCTGTCAGTATTGTAATTGCCCTTCAGGGATGATTAAAGTGTTTTTGACTTGACTTGACAATGCTCAGACAAGTTTGATGGATGGTCGATAGTATCTTTATAATGACTGAAGATATTTTCATCTACAACAAACTAAAGATGATAAGGTATTCTTTTATCCTTATCATGCCCTCGCTTGAAAACCCAGAAGTCAACGTTTTATTTTTCATAATTGACAATGACAAAACCAACGCATGTCAAGCCTTTCTTCTTCTTTAATTTAACGTCTTGATGCTTTTATATATTAGCGAGTTTTCTTTGAAACTCCAAGTCTGGCCTGAAGCTGTCAAAACGTGATTTGAATTCAGCACAAAGACTGGATGTCTCCGCTGATACCGATTGGAAAGTAACATACTTCAGTGACTGAGCAGTGCCAAACAGGAAGAAAAAAAGAAGGCCAGATTGCGCTAGTGGCATTAGAAAAGAGAACGAGCGGGATTCGAACCCGCGATCCTTGGCCAAACAGCAAAGGTTGATACCACTACAAATCGCTCGAAGTAACCACTCAGCTACGCTGACCTGCAGTATTGAGGTTCAAGTTACCACTTTATAGCTTACTGCCTGCTGTCCACTCACTCATGCGAGACCTAGGGGGAGGAGGGAGAAGAAAAAAAGTAGGAAAACATATGAGGGTACAGCTAGTTTTGATTTTCATAGCTGGTGTTTTACCCCCTCCCCCCCCCCCCCCCCCACCACCCACCCCCCTTCTCTCCCTCTCTCTCTCTCTCTCTCTCTCTCTCTCTCTCCTCTCTCTCTCTCTCTCTCTCTCTCTCTCTCCTCTCTCTCTCTCTCTCTCTGTTCACCTACAGTCCCATATTCCCTCTGTGTGTGTGTGCATGTGTGTGTGTTTACGCAAGCGCACGTGCGCGCATACATGTGTGTGCGTGTGTGTGTGTGTGTGTGTGTGTGTGTGTGTCTGTCTGTCTGTCTGTCTGTCTGTCTGTGTGGTGTGTGGGTAAACAGACTAAGAGTGCTAGTGTGGAAAGGGCGGCAGGCTGGGAGAGTGGAAAGATACACTCTGGATTGACGGTTCAAACCCCTCCTTTACCCTAAAATCTAAACCTAGTGGGCCGAATCCCAATCCTGAATAGCATTCAGTGGAGCCTGGCCTAGCTTTTCAGAGAGCAATCTGCTTGTTTACACCGTGACCATGGGATCAAGGGAAAGAAGCGCGCGTCTTGTGTCGTGAGGTGAGCCTGAATTATTTCCCTTACTAGGATTCAGCTCGCCTGGGTTTGTTTTTTGTTGTTGTTTTTTTCTGTTTGGTTTTTGTTTATTTGGATGGGGGATTAAACTTTTTTCTTTCTGTTTCTGTTGTATTGTCTCCGTCTCTGTCTCTCTTTCTGTCTATCTCTGTCTATCTTCGGATGAGACTTTAAACCGAGGCCCCATGTGCGAAGGCACGCAGAACATCTTGCGCACACGTTAAATCCTGTTCCGCTTTTCGTAAGAGTAGGCCATCGTGTGCCGGTGGGAACAGATGACAATATTTACAAAACTGCATACACATGGGGACCGGATGAAAAAAAGCACATGATTGCTTATTCTGTTATCCTCGATATAAAAGAATAAATAAAATAAGTATCTGTGTCTGTCTGCCTGTCTCTGTCTCT
>CM060331.1:40865906-40878406 GCA_030674155.1 Stramonita haemastoma
TAGACAGGCAGACAGACTAGACAGACAGACAGGCAAACAGATAGACAGGCAGACAGACTAGACAGACAGACAGGCAAACAGATAGACAGACAGGCAAACAGATAGACAAGCAGACAGACAGGCAAACAGATAGACAGGCAGACAGACTAGACAGACAGACAGGCAAACAGATAGACAGACAGGCAGACAGATAGACAAGCAGACAGACAGGCAAACAGATAGACAGACAGATAGACAGACAGATAGACAGGTAAACAGATAGACAGACAGGCAAACAGATAGATAAGCAGACAGACAGGCAAACAGATAGACAGACAGATAGACAGACAGATAGACAGGTAAACAGATAGACAGACAGGCAAACAGATAGACAAGCAGACAGACAGGCAAACAGATAGACAAGCAGACAGACAGGCAAACAGATAGACAGACAGATAGACAGACAGACAGACTAGACAGACTAGAGAGACAGACAGTCAGAAGCAGAGACAGACAACTTAGTTCAAAGCTTACAACAACGACCTCTTCCCATCTTCCCTCTTCTTTCTGTTCTAACTTTCCATCTCCAATCCTTCCCTCCTCGCTCCCTCCCCCCCACCCCACCCCTCCCCCCACCCCCCAAAAAAATACCACTTTTCTTTCCAAATCACTACCCACTTTAAAAAAAAAAGAAAAAAAAAAGTAAAAACAAAAAAAAACAGTCACAAGACTTTACGTAATGTATTGCACAAAACTGGCTGTGTTTGCCCACACATCTTCTACTTTTGGTCTTTAAAACTTCCCACCACCTTTCAAGGGAAAAAATGGGAAAGAGAACACAACAATTTGAAAAACAAAACAAAAAAAACCATCAGCAAAAAATAGCCAGGTTGTGTAACAAGTGTAGTCGTTTGTGTGGCACTTCACTTCGCCCCCTCCCCCCTTCCCCATTACTTGCCTAGTACAGTCATACATATTCATACACCTGTGCATCACACACGCATACACATAGGGCGAGAGAGGAGGGAGAGGGAGAGAGAGGGAGAGGGAGACACACAGAGAGAGGGGGGGAGAGAGAATGGGAGAGAGAGAGAGGTGGGGAGAGAGAGGGAGAGAGGGACATACAAACACAGAGAGAGTGAGAGGGAGGGAGGGAGAGGGAGAGGGAGAGACAAACACACATACACAAACACACGCAAACACAAACAAGCACACGCGCGCGCACAAAACACACACACACACACACACACACACACACACACACACACACACACACACACACACACACACACACACACACACACAACAATCTTGCACCGAAACATTTTCACACTTTTGCACGTTTTTAAAAAAAAAAAAAAAAAAAAAACCTCCACCTGTAATCTCCTCCACTAGTCTGTATAACGAGGAGTGTAGAACAGAAAGGAGAGAGAAAAAGAAGTGTGAAAGCAAAGCCAGACTTTGCCATAATCTGCAGAAGTTCCAGAGCAGAACGATTCCCAGTGCAGTCACATTTCACTGTGCAGGCACAGAGGAACCGCTTCTTTGTCTCAATGTCCATAGTTGTTTTGTTGTTGTTTTTCAGAAAAACAAAGACGCGTCTTACAACACTCAGTGGTCACGTTTTCCGTTCGACGCTCAATGTTTTGCTTTCACATTTCTTTTGTTTTTGTTAACAAAAAAAAGAACTTGAGAGAGGCACAGATCACAAAGTTATGTGAGCGGACACATACATACACACACGCATGCACTAGCGTGCACATACACACACATGCACACATTATATACATACATACACGTACACTTGCATGCACACTTTTCCCACAGTCTTGCAACACACACACACGCACACGGGGTCTCGGTTTAAAGTCTCATCCGAAGGACTTTTGGGGAAAGTGGAGTCAGCACTGATGTTAACTCCAGGAGAAAAATCTCCTCAACGGGAATCGAACCCGGGTCGTCAAATTGCGAGCTCAACGTTCTGACCACTAGGCTATCCCGTCCCGGGAGAGAGAGAGAGGTAGGTAGACAGACAGACAGACAGACAGACAGACAGACAGACAGACAGACAGACAGACAGACAGACAGACAGACAGACAGATAGATAGATAGATAGATAGATAGATAGATAGATAGATAGATAGATAGATAGATAGATAGATAGATAGATAGATAGATAGATAGATAGATAGAGAGAGAGAGAGAGAGAGAGAGAGAGAGGTAGGTAGGTAGGTAGACAGACAGACAGACAGACAGACAGACAGACAGACAGACAGATAGATAGACAGACAGACAGACAGACAGACAGACAGACAGACAGAGAGATAGAGAGAGAGAGAGAGAGATAGATAGATAGATAGATAGATAGATAGATAGATAGATAGATAGATAGATAGATAGATAGATAGATAGATAGATAGATAGACAGACAGACAGACAGACAGACAGACAGACAGACAGACAGACAGACAGACAGACAGATATATAGATAGATAGATAGATAGATAGATAGATAGATAGATAGATAGATAGATAGATAGATAGATAGATAGATAGATAGATAGATAGATAGATAGATAGATAGATAGATAGATAGACAGAATTTGATTTTTTTCTAAACTTCTTTCAGTTTCTGTGCATTGCTGATCAGAACAGTAAATATTTGCCACATCATTCTCCTAGTTACATTTGCCAACATATTCTTGAGAAGAAAAAAAAAAGCTAAAAACAATAAAATAGAAATAAATAAAAAATGAAAAACCAATTTCAACAAAAGTCTGATTTTACACTCCAGGGAAAATCCATGCTCACGTATGGGTCACAGTCGTGGCGTAGTGTTACTTCACTCGTTTTCCCTTGTTTTTGGCTTTGTTTCAAAGGACAAAGATTTGTGTCAAAAGAAAACCAAACAAACCTGTACCCGTCATAAAGCAGGTCAGCTTCGCTAACTTTTTGTTCTTTGATTTCGGGAAGAAGGTTGTTCTTGTAGGAACAAGGGTTTTTTCCAGTAGTTCTGGTTATTTTGTTCTTCCCGTCTCCTTTTCTGTTGTTTCTTTCTGCTTTTTTTTCTTCCTTTTCTCCCTTCGTTTATGCTGTTTGTTTCTTTATTTTGACAGAAAAACATAGGGAGAGGGAGAGAGAGGGGGAGGGAGGGAGGGAGAGAGAGAGAGAGAGAGAGAGAGAGAGAGAGAGAGAGAGAGAGAGAGAGAGAGAGAGAGAGAGAGAGAGAGAGGGAGAGAGAGAGAGAGAGAGAGAGAGAGAGAGAGGGTCTTAACTTTGTCAATGTGTCGGAGTTAATATCAGCGCTGACTCCACTCTCCCCTAAAAAGTCCTTCGGATGAGACTATAAAACCGAGGCCCCGTGTGCGAACGCACGCAGAACATCTTGCACACACGTTAAATCCTGTTCGGCTTTTCGTAAGAGTAGGCCATCGTGTGCCGGTGGGAACAGATGACACGATTTACAAAAACTGTATACACACGGGGACTGATTTTTTAAAAAAATCACATGATTGCTTATTCCATTATCCTCGATATAAAAGGGTTGTTTTTTTAATTCTAAAGTGTGCGGAATTGCTCATCCATGCCACGTCGCATTCCAAACAATACATGTCAGTGGATGTTTCTCTGTCAGCATAACCTCATTCACCGTTGGATTCTCTTTTTTTGTGTGTCCAGTTCATCAGTGTTGGAAGGTATTGGCACTGGCAGGTCTGCACCTTACCGCCAGGTATCTATGCGTTTCCAACACCATCAAAAACACAGATCCAAATAACAGGATTGTTAAAGTAAGGCTGTGATCATCTTCCAGCCCGCACTTCTCGCTTTCTAGGCAGGTGCAGTGCCTGTAAATCATGTAGAGATACACCCAGTGTAAGCCGAACACCCTCTGCTATTACATCAGTGAGAAGATTTTTTTTTTACAAAATTCACGCGACTATAAATTGGCGAGGCAGAAGGAGACAGAATGACTGAAATGGGAGACAGACACAAAAAAGAAGAAATGACTAGCACACAACTTCTAGTTGTTGTTGAAGTTGTATTAAAGTAATTTGATTTGACTTGATTCGATTTGATTTATTCTTTTATATCGAGGATAATGGAATAAGCACTCTTGTGCTTTTTTACATCCAGTCCCCGTGTGTATGCAGTTTTGTAATGTCATCTGTTCCCACCGGCACACGATGGCCTACTCATACGAAAAGCGGAACAGGATTTAACGTGTGCGCAATCAATCAATCAAATTTTTATTTCCAAATGGGACATTGAATAAGCATCGATTTGCTTTTTTCCATCAAGCCATCTATCTAAAGAAAAGAAAAAAACCAAAACAACTGCAAAAAACAAAACAAAACAACACAAAAAACCAACAAAAATCAAAGCAGAAAATCCCTAGCAAACAATAAAACCAACAAAAGAAAGAAAAGGGGAAAAAACAAACAAACAAATAAAACAACAACAAACATTTCACCAAAATTAATTAGCTAACATGATTTCAACAGCCTTAAAATAAAATATGCCTATAGATAATACAAGCAACAACAATAACAGCAAAAATAACCAACAACAACAAAAAAAACCGCAAAAAAAACCCTCCCACTCAAAAGTCATACATACACACGCACACACACACACACACACACACACACACACACACACACACACACACACACACACACACACACACACACACACACACACACACACACACACACACACACACACACGGTTTGCGCTCATCCACTCAGCACGTATACTCGTACGTACATGCATACATTTACAGTTTTTAAAAATCATATAGTGTCAAAAAAAACACACATTAAAAAAAAACATACTTATATCAGTTACAAGATGTTCTGCGTGCGTTCGCACACGGAGCCTCGTTTTAAAGTCTCATCCGAAGGACTTTTTGGGGAGTGGAATCAGCACTGATGTTAACTCCAGGAGAAAAATCTCCTCGACCGGATTCGAACATTGGTCGTCAAATTGCCAGCGCAATGTTCTGACCACTAGCCTATCCGTCCCCTAAGTGATAGAGACAGACAGACAGACATGTATGCAGAAAGTCAGATAGACAAACAGACAGACAGAGAGATAAAGAGACAAAGAGACAAACAGACAAATAGACAGACCGAAAGAGAGCGACAGAGACAGAGGCATAATATTGAATTCAGCCATCCGATTTTCCTTTTTCTCTAAAATATCGAGGATTTCTGCCACAAACTTGAAAACAAACAATGTTAAACAAATAAGCAAACTGATACACAAAAATTAAAAACTAACAAATAATTCGCTGAAAACTTAAGATTCCATTTAATGCACACGAAATCCTTTTGTTTAAGTACTCTGCGATAATGAAACTAGTAAATAGGGGGAAAGAGCTTTCGCAGGTGTTTTTTACCTTTTTTTCACCACCTGTCCAGGATTACAAACTAAGCCGTGTGTATATGACTTGCTTCCTGACTGCGGACCTCTGTTCCTTTTCTCTATATAGCTGTTTGAGGGTTGCCTAGCGGTTAGAGCCCTGTGTGCAGAATGCAAAAGGTCTATAGTTCAGCTCCACATAAAACCCGAGAGGGCAAACTCTCGTCCATTTCATTCAATCTTGAGTTGTTTGCTGGGTAGGAGTAGCAGTAGTAGTAGTAGTAGTAGTAGTAGTAGTAGTAGTAGTAGTAGTAGTAGTAGTAGTAGTAGTAGTAGTAGTAGTAGTAGTAATAGTAGTAGTAGTAGTAGTAGTAGTAACAGCAATAGCAGTAGTAGTAGTAGTAGTAGTAGTAGTAGTAGTAGTTAGTAGTAGTAGTAGTAGTAGTAGTAGTAGTAGTAGTAGTAGTAGTAGTAGTAGTTGTTGTTGTTGTTGTTGTTGTTGTTGTTGTTGTTGATTTTGTAGTTGTAGTAGTTGTAAGGGAGAAGGAGGACGAAAAGAAATTGAAGCAGCAGCAGCAGCAGCAGCGCAGCAGCAGCAGCAGCAGCAGCAGTAGTAGTAGTAGTAGTAGTAGTAGTAGTAGTAGTAGTAGTTAGTAGTAGTAGTAGTAGTAGTAGTAGTGTGTTGTTGTTGTTGTTGTTGTTGTTGTTTCTGTTGTTGTTTCTATTGTTATTGTCGCTACTGTTGTTGATGATGAAACAGGAAACTGAGGTCATTATGTACAAAATGTGTTTCATGTGTGTACATGAGCCGACGGCAAAGAAAACCCGTTTACCGACAAATAACACAACACAAAACTATGATAAAACACAACACAACAGAAAACAGTACAGTGGCATGAAGAATTGCAATACAATACACTTCAATATAAAAAAGTGCAAAAATGCTAAATAACACATCACAGTACAAAACAATAAACACAATACAAGACAGTGCAGAGACATACAACGCAACAGTACCGAAAACAATACAAAACTACACACAATACAACGCAAAACAACACAGGACAATAAAGCACAACTCAACGCAATGCAGCACGCTACAATACAACACAGTACAGAGACATACAACACAACAGTACCGAAAACAATACAAAACAACACAATACAATAAAACACAATTCAACACATTGGAGTACACTACAATACAACATTTTACAAAGACATACAACACAATATTGCATGACACAATGCAAAACAACACAGTACAATACGATACAATTCAACACAATGTAGCACAATACAATAGTACACGATAAATTGAATAATAACTGTAACAAAAAAATATTTTCAAAAACATCAGAGCGAGATGCCCGTAGCCTTACGACTAAAAACTCGTTCACAATGTTGACAAAAGTTCAGGAGTAGGTCGAATTCATTGGGTGAATGGATTTTTTTGGCTGTCTTTATTTTGTTTAGTTCTTTCCTCGTTTTTGTCATCTTCTAAGACAGATAACACGACATTGGCATTCACACTTCGAAAAAAAAGTTTCATTTTTAACTGCACACAGAGAGAAAGGGAGAGAGTGAGAGACAGAGAGACAGAGAGACAGAGAGACACAGAGAGAGAGAGAGAGAGAGAGAGAGAGAGAGAGAGAGAGAGAGAGAGAGAGAGAGAGAGAGAGAGAGAGAGAGAGAGAGAGAGAGAGAGAGAGAGAGAGAGTGAGAGACAGAGTGAGAGAGAGAGATATATATACAGAGAGACAGAGACAGAGAGATAGAGACAAAGACAGGCAGAAACAGGCAGAGACAGACAGAGAGAAACAGAGGCAGAGACGGAGACAGAGAGGGAGAAACAGAGGCAGAGACAGACACAGACAGACAAACATACAAAGAGCAAGACGAAGAGAGGAGGGGGAAGAAAAAGAGAGAAACAGAGACAGACATACAAAGAGGGAAATGGAGATAGACACAGACAGACAGACAGAGACAGAGAGACAGATAAAAACATAGAGAAACAGACAGACAGACAGATTGGCGGACGAGGGGACAAGGGGGGTGGGGCAAAGGGGGGAGGGGGGATCGGAAGGAGAGGGGTAGAGGGGGAGAGAGAGCGAAAGACAAAGAACTAGTGCAGAGCCAGAGATAGTGAGACAGACAGAGCAGAGACAGAGGCACAAACGGAGAAAAACAGATACCCACATACACACACACGCACGCACGCACGCACGCACACACACACACACACACACACACAACACATACACACACACATCACACACACCACACACACACACACACACACACACACACACACACACACACACACACACACACACACACACACACACACACACACACACACACACACACACACACAATGTTGCTTTCTAAAATCTTTTACTTTTACTCCGACCTTTAACAGAAAGTTTTTCTTGCAAATGAAAATACAGGAAGTTTATTTCAGTGTATGTGTTATGTGTGTGTGTGTGTGTGTGTGTGTGTGTGTGTGTGTGTGTGTGTGTGTGTGTGTGTGTGTGTGTGTGTGTGTGTGAAAAAGAGAGAGTGAGTGAATGAGAGAGGGGGAGATATATGGGGAGAGAGAGAGAGAGAGAGAGAGAGAGAGAGGAGAGAGAGAGAGAGAGAGAGAGAGAGAGAGAGAGAGAGAGAGAGAGAAGGTCGCGCACATACACATACACACACACACGCACTCAAGCACGCACACACACCACACACACACACACACACACACACACACACACACACACACACACACACACACACACACTAAAAGACACACAGAGACAGACAAACAGACAGAAAAAAAAGAGAGAGGACTATTGACGACAGGCAGAATTCATAAGAGAGACTACTTTTCTATAGAACTGAGAGCAGCTTTAGCTGAACAAAAGCCATGATCTTTGAACAAAATGTCAACGAAGTTGGAGAGCACTCAGAGAGGGTGTGGATCAGCAGTCTGTCGTCTGCACAGAAAGCGAGAAGTCCCAGGTTCCATCCCTGTTTCAACCCTACCCACAAAATGTGGAGTGGCGGCCTGGGTGCTAGTCCTCCTTCAGATGAGACAATTAATGGAGCGTGCTACACATATCAAGCGTGACCGTTTTAAGAATATCACAGAGTGCCAGAATGGCAGGCTGGCTCTCTCTCTCTTTGATTACGTGTGTTTACCCAAATAAGCTTCTGATAGGGATAACAGAATTCTTCGAGAGAGATGGGGGTGAAGGTAGTAGATAGATAGATAGATAGATAGATAGATAGATAGATAGATAGATAGATAGATAGATAGATAGATAGATAGATAGACAGAAAGACAGACAGACAGACAGACAGACAGACAGACAGACAGACAGACAGACAGACTGATGGTGATGATAATCAGGAGGGAAATGAAGAGGAGGATGTAGAGGAGGAAGAGGATGAAGAGGAGTTATGAACAGGATGACGCCATCATTTCTGTTGTGGCTCGATTTTCAGGAGTGGAGTTCCCCTGGCTCTCAGAGTGTGCTTCGTTTTGCGCTTTGTGGTTTATTGTTTGCATACGTACAGGAACAATCGAATTACTCCTTCGTCAAAAAACGATTAAGATCATAGCAATGAATTATTTAAACATTACAGCGCTAAACAAAACCCACAAAACCTGCCCGTTCGCGTGCACAAACATACACAGAAACACACACATGCACGCATGTATGCACTCACACGCACACACACACACACACACACACACTCACACACATACACACACACACACACACACACACACACACACACACACACACACACACACACACACACACACACACACACACACACACACACACACACACACACACACACACACACTTTTCCTCTGGAGTTAAGACCAGTGCCGACTGCACCCCCCAAAAAGGATGAGACTATAAACCGAGGTCCTGTGTGCGTGTGCAAACGCACACAAAACGTCTTACGCACATGTTAAAACCTATTCCGCGTTTCGGAAGAGTAGGCCATTGTGTGCCGGTGGAAACAGATGACAACTTTTTTTTAAAAAACGGCATACAAACGGGGACTGGATGTAAAAAAAATCACGTGAGTGCTTATTCCACTATCCTTGAATGAGAAGAATAACATAAAAAATAAATTTAGAAAAACAAATTAGAAAATGATTTTTTTTTATAGAATAAACACGTGCACGTGGGCCCACGCTCTCTCTCTCTCTCTCTCTCTCTCTCTCTCTCTCTCTCTCTCTCTCTCCTCTCTCTCTCTCTCTCTCTCTCTCTCTCTCTCTTCTATTCATGCCTCTCATCCTGACTTGGAACAACTTGTTATTTCTTTACAAGAAAATGCCAATCAATTATTAAAGTGGACTGAGCTCAACCATATGTCTTTGAATGAACACAAAACAAAATACATGACAATTACTTCTCGACAAAAGCGACAAAACATCTCTTTTCTCATGCCTCATATTTATCTTGGTAATAACGCTATCAGTGAAGTTAACACTCATCGAGTATTGGGAGTCATTATTGATAACAATCTCAGCTGGTCATCCCATATTGACAGCCTATGCAAGCGAATCTCACAAAAGGTATATCAACTTTCAAAAATTAAACATTATTTAGATCTCAATGCTCGTAAACAATTTTATCATGCTCATATACAATCTATCATTGATTATGCTTCAACGTTGTATGACTTAAGCAGTGGTAACAACTTAAAACCTCTTTTAAGGATCCACAAGAGAGCTCTTAAACTCATACTGTTAAAATCTTCTAGCTTGTCACCTCAAGATTACATTAAACTAGATATCCTCCCCTTAAATTACCAGCTCGAATACAATAAAGCTGTTACAATGTATCGAATAATGAACGAACTCGCTCCAACTACTGTGACTGCAAGATTTCCCCTTAATCAGTCAAAATACACGAACAATATACTGATTCGGAAACCAAGGATTGACATGTACAAAACTAGCCTTTCCTACTCAGGAGGAGTTCTATGGAACACGTTGCCAGAATGCATAAAAAATGCCAGCAGTATCTTGTCATTTAAACGTGCTTATAAATGTCATCTTATGCATTCATTGAAAAATGAGTTAACCTAGTCAATAGTTTGTATTTCCTGTCTTTATTGCTACTATAATGCTAAGCTAAAGACTTACGTCATATACGAGTGTTTTGTTAGTTGAAGCGTATTGATCTTAAACTTGCGTATTTCACATTTTAAAGTAGTTTTTATTGTATAATTATCCATACAGTGCATCATCCATTTGTCGTGCATATGCAGCATGCAGTGATCAGTATGTTTTAATATGAGATTGAGTGCGTGTGTGCGTGCAGGTGTATGCGTTTTGTGATATTTTCTTATGATACATTCTTTTTTCTTTTTTTTTTTTTTTTTTTTTTAGAACTTTTCTTTGTTCTGTGTTGTCCTCAATAAAGGGAAAGAGGGGGGGGGGTCTCTTTGCTTTTGGGTATTTAGTGTTGTTGTTAGGTAATGGCTTGTTTATTTTAATTATCTCATTACCCTGGTAAAAAATTGTTCATAATTTCTCTCTTTGTATCTGTCTGTCTGTCTGTCTGTCTGTCTGTCTGTCTGTCTGTCTGTCTGTCTGTCTGTCTGTCTGTCTGTCTGTCTGTCTCTCTCTCTCTCTCTCTCTCTCTCTCTCTCTCTCTCTCTCTCTCTCTCTCTCTCTCATTTACTTCAGCTGTTCGCCTATGGTGTATGGGGTGCTTAAGGAGAGGTGGTACCTTTGTAAACCTGGCAGTAGCATCCCTCGGGATGGACGGGAGCACTGGTCCTCACTTGGCACTCAACTCTCACTTCTGGGTCCGGGTCCTTAACCCACCCACACCCCGGTAACCGCTTCTACTGGCGGGCGAAACGTTGTGAGGGGCTGGTGCATTCTTAACCACCAGTAGGAGTCTTGGAGAGGAGATGGGCGCCACCAAGCTTCCTCAAGCCCACTGAAAGGACATGAGAAGAACAAAACAGACATACATGCCGGATCGGTCGAGGCCCGGATCAACAACGACCGCGCTACCCACTGCAAGCCTCCAGGGTGGGAGCGACAAGTGTGCTACTGGGGCAGAACAAACTCTAAAGCTTCCAGCTAAAGGGGCAACCATTGGCACATGGAATGTGAGGACTCTGTACCAAGCAGGAAGAGTACAGGAACTTACACATGAATTACAGAGGTATAAATGGGACATCATAGGGCTTGCGGAAGTCAGATGGATTGGCTTCGGAGAAACAACCACGCAAGACGGCCACAAAATATGGTACAGCGGAGAAGAGAAACTACATCAACATGGAGTAGGCTTTATTGTCAGGAAAGAGATTGTGTCAAGCATCATCAGCTGCACACCAGTATCCAGCAGACTCATCTCAATCAGAGTTTCTGCAAAACCCCAGAATCTCACCATCATCCAAGTATATGCTCCAACATCTGACTACGACGATGACCAGATAGAAGAATTCTATGAAGAACTTGAAAACGTCATCTCCAAAACGCCCAAAAAAGACATCCTTATTGTGGAAGGCGACTGGAATGCTAAGGTGGGACCTGATGCCTATGACACCTGGGCAGGAACCACAGGACGATTTGGACTGGGAGAAACAAATGACAGAGGACAGCGGCTGCTGGAATTCGCAAAGAAGCACAAACTGACTTTGGCTAACACACTCCACCCTCACAAGCCATCCAGAACATCAACCTGGCACTCACCAAATGGTCTGATTCATAATCAAATTGATTACATTCTATCACCCCAAAGATTCAAATCCAGCATAAACAAGGCAAACACAAGAACATTCCCAGGAGCTGACATTGGCAGTGACCACGACCTTGTACTTACCACCATCAGGCTGAAACTGAAAGCAAAACACCAGCCAAAAAGCCCACGCATAAGATTCGACCTGGAAAAACTCAAAGACCCAACAGTGGTTGAGATCTTCCAAGCCAACATTGGAGGAAAGTTCGCGGCACTCACAGCCATCAACAATGATGTGGACACACTGGCCAACAACATCAAAGAAGTGCTAACGACAGCAGCAGAAGAAACGTTAGGAAGAAGCAGAACAAAGAAACAACCCTGGGTGACAAATGAGGTTCTTGACCTCTGCGACAAAAGAAGAGAACTTAAGAAACAAAAGTTCAC
>CM060331.1:40900906-40903406 GCA_030674155.1 Stramonita haemastoma
ACATTAAACCTGGGTCACTCTGCTTAAGTGCATTAAACCTGGGTCACTCTGCTTAATTGCATTAAACCTGGGTCACTCTGCTTAAGTGCATTAAACCTGGGTCACTCTGCTTAAGTGCATTAAACCTGGGTCACTCTGCTTAAGTGCATTAACCTGGGTCACTCTGCTTAAGTGCATTAAACCTGGGTCACTCTGCTTAAGTGCATTAAATCTGGGTCACTCTGCTTAAGTGCATTAAACCTGGGTCACTCTGCTTAGCAGAGAGTGTGCATCAAACCTGGGTCACTCTGCTTAAGTGCATTAAATCTGGGTCACTCTGCTTAAGTGCATTAAATCTGGGTCACTCTGCTTAGCAGAGAGTGTGCATCAAACCTGGTTCACTCTGCTTAAGCGCATTAAATCTGGGTCACTCTGCTTAATTGCATTAAACCTGGGTCACTCTGCTTAGCAGAGAGAGTGCATTGCTGTAATAAACCTTTTCTTTTTCTCTGTTGGGTTTTCTCCTCCTTCTTCTCCACATCCTCCTCCTTTTCCTTTTGCCTCCTTCTCCTTCTTTTCTCCCCCCCCCCCCCCCCCCCCTTCATCTACTTCCTTTTAGAGTGTGCTGAGTGCAGACTGTATTAGGGTCATCAGTTAAGGTTAATCCAATAAAGAATAGGGAAAAAATGCCACCAAACAGCCACTCAATATGTGTCGGATTTGCGGAGAAAACCCGATTGATGTTTTACATTGTACACAATTATCGGAAATTTTTCTGTTCTCTATTGAAAGCGGTTGTATTCTTTTTAGGTCCACATCTAGGGTAGATTACTGCCGAGGGTCCTTTAACGAGCGGTGAATAAATAAATAAATTTTTATATATATATAATATATATATATATATATATATATATATATATATATATATATATATATATATATATATATATATATATATGTAAGACTAGTACCTAGACCGTAAATGAAGGCCTTGTGGGTGAGAAAAAACGTATGGTTCAAGCAGGAGTCGAACACTCGATTTCTGCCTTTCTAGAATGGTGCTTTACCTGAAGACAAACGATCTATAATCTATCACAAAGGGACACCTTACCTTCACAAAAGGGACATTACCACCACACAGGGAAGACACATTACCATAACAAAGGAAAGGGACATTACCATCACACAGGGAAGACACATTACCATCACACAGGGAAGACACATTACCATCACAAAGAGAAGGGACATTACCATCACAAAGAGAAGGGACATTACCATCACACAGGGAAGACACATTACCATCACACAGGGAAGACACATTACCATCACACAGGGAAGACACATTACCATCACACAGGGAAGACACATTACCATCACACAGGGAAGACACATTACCATCACACATGGAAGACACATTACCATAACAAAGGAAAGGGACATTACCATCACAAAGGGAAGACACATTACCATCACACATGGAAGACACATTACCATCACACAGGGAGGACACATTACCATCACACATGGAAGACACATTACCATCACACATGGAAGACACATTACCATCACAAAGGGAAGACACATTACCATCACACAGGGAGGGACATTACCATCACACATGGAAGACACATTACCATCACACATGGAAGACACATTACCATCACACATGGAAGACACATTACCATCACACAGGGAGGGACATTACCATCACACAGGGAGGGACATTACCATCACACAGGGAGGGACATTACCATCACACAGGGAGGACACATTACCATCACACATGGAAGACACATTACTATCACAAAGGGAGGGACATTACCATCACACATGGAAGACACATTACCATCACACATGGAAGACACATTACCATCACACATGGAAGACACATTACCATCACAAAGGGAAGACACATTACCATCACACAGGGAAGACACATTACCATCACACGGGGAAGACACATTACCATCACACGGGGAAGACACATTACCATCACACATGGAAGACACATTACCATCACACAGGGAGGGACATTACCATCACACATGGAAGACACATTACCATCACACAGGGAGGGACATTACCATCACACATGGAAGACACATTACCATCACACAGGGAGGGACATTACCATCACACATGGAAGACACATTACCATCACACAGGGAAGACACATTACCATCACACATGGAAGACACATTACCATCACACAGGGAGGGACATTACCATCACACATGGAAGACACATTACCATCACACAGGGAAGACACATTACCATCACACAGGGAGGGACATTACCATCACACATGGAAGACACATTACCATCACACATGGAAGACACATTACCATCACAAAGGGGACACCCTACCCTCTCAAAGGTAAACTGATTCCCAGCCAACACAAAAGGCTGATATATTCTCAAAGTGGCCCCAGTCGTGCCAAGTTTTGTCACCTTGTTAATGATACAGGCATAGTGCCAAGGCCCTTTGTTAAAAGCTCGTTGTGTTTAGAAATGGTGTACT
>CM060331.1:40915906-40918406 GCA_030674155.1 Stramonita haemastoma
ATGTGTGGAAAAACCAGAGTACTTTTGATGTTCATCGGTTAAGTTATGCTGTTCAAAGAAAGCTTCAGACTATGTATAAAACATTCTGGAACTACCAGAAAAAACAGTTTGCAAAACTAAAATTTTATGATTTTGTAACCAAGGAATACAGACTGGAACCATATCTTATTAACTATGAAAACAAAACTCATAAAAATACTTTTTGTAAATTTCGCTTAAGCTGTCACGATTTAATGATAGAGAAAGGGAGACACCAAAATATGCCCAGAGAGGACAGAAAATGTAAATATTGTAACAAAATAGAAGATGAATTCCATGTACTCGATGAATGTGTGTTATATGATGAACTCAGAAACAATTTGTTATTCAAAGTTAAAACCAAAGACAAGGAACGTAAAAAACATATAGATAAGGTAAGCGACATAATCGCAGTTGATATATATCAAGCAGATATCATTAGATATGTGAATGAATGTTTTGAGAAAAGAGAAAAAGAGAAGAAGAATGCAACATGTTTTTAGTGGACATCATTTTGGGCAGAAAGATAATTAAAACTGATGTTTGTTTTGTTGTGTCAAATAAGTCTGCATGACTTAAATGGCAATAAAATATTTTGAATCTTGAATCTTGAATCTTGAATCTCACACACACACACACACACACACACACACACACACACACACACACACACACACACACACACACACACACACACACACACACACACACGCACACACACACACACGCACGCACGCACACACACACACACACACGTACTCACACGCACGCACGCACACACACGCGCGCGCTCACGCATACATACACACACATCCACGCACGCACGCACACACACACGCGTGCGCATGCACGCACACATACACACATACACACACGTACATACATACATACATACAGACACACACACACACACACACACACACACACACACACACACACAACACACAACAACAACAACAACAACAACAACAACAACAACAACAACAACAACAACAACAACAACAACAACAACAGCCCACACGAAAGCAAAAAAAAAAATCCAACAAACGGTATATATATATAGATTCTCCCTCGATAATCCTCTAAATCCGACGATCTTTGGGGCGGTTCCAAAGAGTCCCGCTACGAACAGTTCCAGTGACTGGAGAGGGCCCCAATCCCCGGGTGGCAGGCTACCCACCCGCTAATGCGATCATGCTGCTGCTGACAGTAGGAATATTATGATTAATGCCAATGCTTTGTCATTCATTCCAGAACAAAGACATCCATGTAGTTTACGAGCAAAAGGTTAAACATCAAAGCTTCTTCCTTTGTTCTCAATTTGTTTTAATAACTTTTTTTTAAACAATTCATTTTGTTTGTTACAAATACATACATGCATGACGAGCGTTATCAATAACAATACACGTTAACCATTTTGCAAGTCGTTATGTTTATGAATGCACGTCAGTATTGTACATAATGGAAATAGATGAATGTGCATGCACATTCATTCATATCTGCATTATAAACATACATGCATACATACATGCATACATGCATACATACATGCATACATACATACATACATACATACATACATACATACATACATACATACATACATACATACATACATACATACATACATACATACATACATACATACATACATACATACATACATACATACATACATGCATACATACATCATCATCATGGCTTGGCTTCGCGAACGAAGATTAAGGGCACTGTCCACGTCTGGTGCAGGCTCGCTGGTGGCTGTTCAGTCCAGTGCGTGACAAACAAACCCGGCCGCAGCGGCTGCAGGGGAAAGTCGATTCTGGGGTTGATGTAGAGGGGACGCGGTTCTTCCTCCTCATTCGCCTCTCCTCAAGGGCCGCTCTGCGATTGTCCTCAAAGGAGGAGACCGACTGATGCACAGTGTGTCGCCAGGCCTGCCGGTCAGCAGCAAGGACTGACCACTGGTTAGGGTCTATGAGGCAGGCTGACAGAGATTTCTTCAGAGAGTCTTTAAATCTCTTCTTTGGTGCGCCTCTGTAGCGGTGTCCGGTGGAAAGTTCACCGTAGAGAACCATCTTCGGTAGGCGATGGTCCTCCATTCTAGAGACATGCCCTGCCCAGCGTAGCTGCGTTTTCAGCAACATGGCCTCAATGCTGGTGATCCATGCTTGCTCCAGCACCTCAGCATTCGTGGTGAAGTCGCTCCAGTGGATGTCGAGGATGGAGCGGAGACAGCGTTGGTGGAAGCGTTCCAGAATTCGCAGGTGGTGTCTGTATGTGACCCATGACTCAGAGCCGTACAGGAGGGTGGTCAGTACCACGGCTCTGTAGACACTGATCTTGGTGTCTTTCTTCAGGTGTTTGTTTTTCCAGACACGGTGGTAGAGTCTGCCAAAAGCACTGTTTGCCTTTGCCAGTCTGTTGTCTACATCTTTATCAATCTTTGCGTCAGAGGAGATTGTGCATCCCAGGTAGGTAA
>CM060331.1:40948406-40953406 GCA_030674155.1 Stramonita haemastoma
CAGGTGGGGTGCATAGTGCCTGGTCTTCTCTACTTGTTGATATTGAAGTCTGCTCGCTGACATTCCCACTTCAGAGCAGCTTGCTTTTTTGTCTTATCATTGCATGAAGCATTCTGGTAGCTCGTGTTCCTGTAACCCACCGAACGCTGACATGAACTACGGATCTTTAACGTGTATAACTGACCTACATGTGTATATACATGAACGAAATTAAGGCACTGGCAGGTCTGAACTTAAAGCTGACAAGGCAGATGGTAAATATCTCCACCCTTAATTCACGAGACACCGCCACCGAGATTCGAACCCAGTCTTCATGAACCCACAGGATTGACGTCTAATGGTCTTTACCACTCGGCTGCAGTGTCTTGTCTTCTGCTTTTGATTAAGCGGAGGTGTGAAAAGGGGAGACCTTTTCCTGGCCTGTTATTTTCAAGACTAGAATCAAACTGCCTTTAGAGGGTAGGGAAAGACCTCTCCACACGTACTTCCTGGCTGCGTTTTAATGAAGACTTTTAATCTGGAGCATACAGACGAGATAAGACAGGGGGTAAGTGGTACCATGCTTGTCCTGACACCTACACCCCTCCTGCCTGGAGAAGGTCTGGCTGGATGGCCAGATAAGGCATTACCTGCTAAGTGCCTGCCTGCACTATGGCCTTGCCACCCTACGTGACAGTAGCAAAACCCCAGCGGTCAGTTTTTCTGTCAGTGTGGATAAACTCAACCACACACACACACACACACACACACACACACCAAAACCACGCAACGCACACGCACACCACAACGCACAAGCAAAGCGCCACACACACACACACACACACACACACACACACACATTGAGCTAATTAGAACTCTCCTCTCTCTCTTCTCTCTCTCTCTCTCTCTCTCTCTCTCTCTCTCTCTCTCTCTCTCTCTCTCTCTCTCTCTCTCTCTCTCTCTAATGTACAGATTAGGTGAAAATTAAAAGTTTCACTTACCCTTTAGCCAAGTACTACAACTGTGATCACCAAACCAAATGAAACGTGTGGTCACGACCAAGTCACTCACTACTGAATTCAAGGCATCGTGGTTATTTCCTATGTTAACAAAACTGTTCAATGTTGTTCTCAGTTATGGGGGGGAGACTCCAAATACCTGGTCTACAGGGATTGTTTATGCTAAGCCAATTTCTGAACACAAATCCAAATATCAACTTAAGAAAAGTAATGATTCAAAGTTCCTTCAGAAAGATGTAACTTTTGTACGCCTAATTCATTTATTTATCTATTCTTTTATTTCGAGGATAATGGAATAAACACTCATTTGATTTTTTTTTTTTTTACATATCATGGTTAAGCCTAAAGGTTTTCATCCCGAGGCCCCGTGTGCGAACGCACGCAGAACATCTTGCGCACACGTTAAATCTGTCTTGCGCACACGTGCGACACGCACGGTGTTCTTGCGTTCGTTCACTCACGGGACCTCGGTTTATAGGCTGATTCGAAGGACTTTTGGGGGCTGTTTCAAAGAGTGTACGACGTTGGTCAAGAGCAGGCAGGTTGTTGCACCGTTGCTGATCTGTTCACACTTCATTTTTTATTTATCTTATTTTGTTTATTTTTTTATATCGAGGATAATGGAATAAGCAGTCATATGCTTTTTTTACATCCAGTCCCCGTGTATATGCAGTTTTGCAAATGTCATCTGTCCCACCGGCACACGATGGCCTACTCTTAAGAAAAGCGGAACAGGATTTAGCGTATGCGCAAGATGTTCTGCGTGTGTTCGTACACGGGGCCTCGGTTTTTAGTCTCATCCGAAAGGCTTTTGGGGGAGTAGTCAGCACTGATGTTAACTCCAGAGGAAAAATCCTCTCGACCGGGAATCGAACCCGGGTCGTCAAATTGAGAGCGCAATGTTCTGTGTGTTTCTTGCCAAGGGACTAAGCCTAGTGTTTATCTGTAAGATCGTGAGAATGCGTTTTGCAGGCAAAGCATATCATTAGTCTTAATAAAGATATCTATTCTAATGCTAAACGGCCTAGGCCCAAGTAGGCCTATAGAGATAAAATTCTCAGGAATTTTTATTATTTCATTCTTTTATATCGTGGATAATGGAATAAGCACTCGTGTGCTTTTTTCCATCCAGTCCCCGTGTGTATGCATTTTTGTAAGTCGTGTCATCTGTTCCCACGGCACACGATGGCCTACTCTTACGAAAAGCGGAACAGGATTTAATGTGTGCGCAAGATGTTCTGCGTTCGTTCGCACACGGGGCCTCGGGATGAAAATCTTTAGGCTTAACCATGCTATGTATTTTTTTTTAATTGACATGCAAGTCATAAATTACAGAATTGATCAATAGCCTAGTTTGTTGCCACTGATTTAGCTTTTAGACTACAACCCAAGTTCTTTGAAAATAGCCTAGGTTCATTCAAACTTGAAAAATATTCTCGGAGTAAAATAAATTTACCGAGGAAATTACAGCAAGTAAAGTTGTTTGATTGGCTTACTCCATTGTATCTAATTCCACTTTCAGTCTGCGTGAAATCCGGGCGCTCTCCCGGGGAGGGTGCATCGTCACTTTTTTTTTTTTTTGTTTGTTTTTCCTGTCTGCAACTGTATTCGTTTCCTATCAGAGAGGCTTTTTGTTGTTTTTACATAATTTTGCCAGCGACTGTTGCTGTGGGTTCTTTAACGTGCGTTAAATTAGGCCTATGTGTGGGCCTAAACACACAGAAACTGGGTTTATCGTCTCATCCGGAAACTAGCATCCAGACCACCACTCACATTTTCGTGGATGGAGGAAAAGTTTCGGACACAAAGTTAATAATTCTTTTCGTTAACTTTTTAGAAGGCCAAGACCTAACAGGCCTACTAAAACACATTTAGTCTATCATAAATATATCTGCAGTGGGTTTTTTAACTTTGTTTTTCGAGTGCACGGTCAATAACATGGGAAATTTATTAGTTTAGGCCTAGGCCTGTTGATGCTGTGTGTGTGTTTGATCTATATTTGTTTATTTTGTTTATTCTTTCATATCGAGGATAATGGAATAAGCACGCATGTGCTTTTCTCTATTCATTCCCCGGGTGTATGCAGTTTTGTAAATTTTGTCATCTGTTCCCACCGGCACCCAATGTCCTGATCTCGATGTGCGTGTGTGTGTTGTGTGTGTGTGTGTGTGTGTGTGTGTGTGTGTGTGTGTGTGTGTGTGTGTGGTGCGCGCGCGCGCGCGCGCGCATACTTTTTACAATTTCTCGAAAGTGCAAACAGCCAGAAAACTTTTTTCCACTGTCAGAATTGTGTAACCGCTCTCTGCACCCCCTCCAACACAACACCCGACACAACACATACCCGTGTGAGTGGCTAAATAAACAAACACATTACACCCTCTTCTTCCCCTTCCCCTGTAACCCGAACTTTCCCTGTCTGCACTAAAAATACGGATGAGAAGGCGGCTGTGTTCCCAAACAGACATGCCAGACATGAAAGCGGGGTGGAGAGCATGCAGGCGTGTGTATTCATAATGCTGGAGGGGTAGGGGGATTGAATAGCGCTCCACTCACACCCTGTCTATTGTGTGATCAGCGATTCCTGTGTACAGAGAAAGAGCCGGGGACCCTGCCTGAAAAAAGCACCTATCTTCTTCACAGCCTTTCAGGCCGCACCGGTGTAAATAAATATCGCTTTCCTCCCGGATTAGTTTTTATACAGATGGGGACATTTTTCAGTTGGTTTTTTCTCTCTCGAATGACTTTAACTTTTCTCCGAAGTGATAGCGTTTATTCGTATACGTTTGTCTGGCTCCGGCTGACCACGATATTAGGACTGACTATATCTTAAAGAAACACACACACACACACACACACACACATACACACACACACACCTGAGACATACACGAGAAGACTCTCATTGCATCAATACTAAGTAAAGGGGATTATATATATATATATATATAATATATATATATATATATATATATATATATATATATATATATAATATATATATATATGTATGTATGTATGTATGTATGTATGTATGTATGTATGTATGTATGTATGTATGTATGTATGTATATATAAATTGACCCAAAACGTCTCCAAGAAGAAGAAGAAGAAAAAGAATAACGAATTTCGCAACAATCTTTCAAAATGTTACCTTACCTAGATCTATATTTTTTTTAGGAAAAGTTATCTAGTGTATATAAGTGACGTTTTTTATGAAGACAGTTTGTGATTTTGAACACATCTTACAAAAGCAAACGAACCTCTGCAAATACGTGTTGCCTTGGAGGATTATAACTAAATACATTAGATAGAAATGAGGCTTGGCTCTAATAAAGGAGACGAACTAAATCACTTTTTTATTCTCCTCTTTTGTTCCAGTCTAATTGATGGTAGAGGCAAAACTACTAACTCGAGACAAAAGTTTGCGTTTTTAAAATTTTGTCTGCTAGTTACGTGGGTAAGCAGTTTTAACAGGACCAGATTTGCCTTATCTTGGGTGGTGTAAAAAAAATTCGCTCTCGGCTAGAGCTCCGAGGTTAATTGATGGTGAGATTTTTTGTGTATGCGACTGGGTTCCCCCCCCCCCCCCCCCCCCCCCCCCCCCCCCCCCCCCCCCCCCCGCCACCCTTTAGGTATCCGTTTTCATGCTTCGGGAGTGAATGTCAAATAAAATTTGGAGCACTTTCTTATAGCAGTTATATTATATATCATATCATATTATTATATATATATTATATATATAGCAGTTACTTGAATGTTCCACAGTGTAGGACAGGGGGGGAGGGGGGAGGGAGAACAGGAATCGCTGGTTTTAAGTGTTAGACCCACGTATTTCTTTTGTCCGTTTTAGAAGCGAAAAGTTGTCATTCTTGTCTTGCCTGAATCCGCTTTTGGGGGATAGGCTGGTTGTTAATTTTTATGATAGAGGGAAGTTTTTCCCTGGACGTTATATGGGGAAAGAGGGGCGTGCTGTACCCCCAACACCGCCCTCAACAAACAAGC
>CM060331.1:40958406-40963406 GCA_030674155.1 Stramonita haemastoma
AGTTGTGAAGAACGATATAAAAGTAGAGGTTTCTGTTCTTAAAACAAAGCAGTGCATCTACAGTTTTGTTATCGCCATATACAGTTTCGGATTAAGTGAGAAAAAATGTCAAAGCAAAAAATGTCGAAGATAACTTTGTATAGACCTACAATGACAGAGTATTTCTGTGCGTGAAATGTAGACTATCTAGATAGCCCCTGGTCTGGCAACAGTGGGGGTACCCCCAAGACTTGACAACCAGTTCCACCCAGTCCTCTCTCTGTTCTTCCTTTCTGTAGACTGCACTCCACGTAAAAGGTTCCTCGCCTATAGTGCAGCATCCCTTTTTTTCTCCTGCTTGTGGGTGAATGTGAACTTCTAGACAGATGGTAAACTGTTAGACAACTGATCCATTGCTGACTGTAGAATGCCTTTTGGTTGCAATATGATAAGTCACTAATCATTTTGCAATTTTTTTCTATTTTTTTCTCTGATCAAACCTGTAAATTCAAGAAACTAGTCTTGAACATACAGTAGAAAAATATGCAATAACGAGATGCATTTTAAAGAATGGGAAGGAAATTGTTATACTTTGATTTTTCTCATTGGAAACTATTCATGCATGCCACCACGCCTTGATTCATGAGGACGGGCTGACTCTGGTCAGAACACTTCTCCTTATTTTTCGTTTTACGGCTAGAGCTTTGAGGTTCACCAGTAGTGAAATTTTGGGTTTGCAACTGTTTTCGCTTTACGTCACTAACACTGCAGGTGTCCTCATCTCTCAGGCCTGGTTAGCGCCGGGACAACATCACGAGAGGGAAGGTAGAGCGGGAAGGCAGTCACACAGCTGGCGTGCTTCCGTATCACCATCATCCTATCATTACATTACCATAATTATTGAACACGCTGTGAAGGAACCTATCTCTGGTCTGTTTGCGTCTGTTGCCCTGGTCTTGTCGTGACTTTAAAATTGGGTTTCCGATATTCATGGGTACCTGTGGTGAGCTAGCGTCAAGGCCTTCAGCATCTGCAGATTGATGGGAGAAGTGGCTGAAGGGGCGGTGTGATGGTGGCCAGCACAGGCTGGCTCTTCACTTACTCTGGCTCTCAGACAACGAGAATGCTGTCGCCAGTAGGGGGCAAGGTTGGTGATTTCCTGCGTTTATTGGATGAGAAAAGGCACCACCAACCATCATCAAAGTCACCCAGCAGCAGTGCAGGGCCCTTCCGTCTGGTCACCTCACAGCAGCCAAACGTGGATAAACTCTCTGTAACCTTCTGACCCAGTGGCTCCGAGATGACGAGCCTGAGTGTGGCTGGGGTGGAAAGATCGAATGAGCGGCATCAGAACAGCAAAAATATGTGCGTCATGAAAGATGAGTCAGCAAGAGGAAGTGTCTAGGACACGCATGCGTGCTGGATTCGGAAAGAATCATCGCACGGAGTGGTTTTCCTTTTGACCTCACACTGCACTGAGGGCAGGGAACCTGCCAGGTCTCGATATCAGAATAGGAGCAATACTGCCAGATCATCGATTTCTTTCCTCTTCTTAGCTCTGAAAGTTCATTGTAGCCCTTTCAATGACGATAATGTTTAATGACATGGACTCCAAACACCTAAAAGGTAAAGGTGTCCCATAACCTATGCGGTCTTAGGGAAACGTATCAGAGACCTCAGCTTCTCTTGGGGACCAACATCTTGAGGGCGGTGCCCATCTCCTCTCCCTCGCTGCTTTGCCTCCCCTGTCCCTATAGAGGGCAGGTACGCACTTACAGCTGGGTGGACTGGGGGACTGTACTGAAGCTATCGTGCACAAATAGTCACGTATCCAAGAGGTTGTTAACACGCTCTACAACTCTGCTTAATAACCTAGGGAGAGAGCCCATCTGCATGAATCCAGGTGTGGTGGCATACATGAATATTTCCCAATGAGCAGTGCACTATGGGCTTTGGGGTACAAAGAAAGGCATGTAGTTATCTTATCTGTTTGAACAACACATCTGACCATTGCTCTGATCCGCTCACACCTTATCACCGGACCCTGGCCGTGAGGAGCAGTGGGTGGTCAGTGTGTGTGGACATTATTCAATACCCTTGGCTTTTAATCTTGCAGTCACATGGGGCGTTACAAGTCGTGCAAAGTGCCGCCAAAAATGGGATGTTTGCAGAAATGAATGTTGTGTGTGTGTGACTGTGCGTGTGTGTGTGTGTGTGTGTGTGTGTGTGTGTGTGTGTGTGTGTGTGTGTGTGTGTGTGTGTGTGTGTGTGTGTGTGTGTGTGTGTG
This sequence comes from Stramonita haemastoma, assembly GCA_030674155.1. NCBI lineage: Eukaryota > Metazoa > Mollusca > Gastropoda > Neogastropoda > Muricidae > Stramonita > Stramonita haemastoma. Next base: position 40,960,673 of record CM060331.1, read on the forward strand.
TTGTGTGTGTGTGTGTTGGCTCTGACGTCTTGTCTCTGAGGGTGATATAACCGGAGAAGAATATACATTCACTTAATATTTCATGTCTCAGAAAGTGTTATATTTGTGATGTCTTGTGTGCCTGTTCGTTGCTTTTTCTGGGTTGTTGTTGTTTTTTTGGGGGGATGAGGAGAGAGAGAGAGACAGACAGACAGACAGACAGACAGACAGACAGACAGACAGGCCAGGCAGGCAGGCAGGCAGGCAGGCAGGCAGGCAGGCAGGCAGGCAGGCAGGCAGGCAGGCAGACAGACAGAAAGAGAGACAGATGCCGTTCTTACCTGTGTGTTGCGGAACGAAAGAGTGGGTACACAAAATCTTCCTATTCTAGTTCCACGTGCGCAAGGCCGTCAACACAGGGGTCCGACTGGTTTAGAGTCTCCTCCAAAAGACTTGACATTCAGTTCCATTTTCCCGTCGAACCTGAACGAAAAGGGCAAAGCTGGGAGTCGGAACCCACAACATCACGGTTTACTTGTTAGGTAAGCAAAAATCTTAACTGTCCTGCCACCGTCCTTCTTTGCCCGAATTTCACACAGAGAAATATGATTTAATTGAAAGTGGTTTACAATACAATACAGTACAATATTTCACAATACAATACAATATTATACAATATATTAATACACACTACACGACACGACACGACACGACACGACACGACACGACACGACACGACACGACACGACACGACACGACACGACACGACACGACACGACACGACACGACACATTACACTGCACTGCACTGCACTGCACTGCACTGCACTGCACTGCACTGCACTGCACTACACTACACTACACTACACTTCAAAACAACACAATACAGTACAATGCAATACAAGAAATACGTCACAATACCATACAATACAATGCAATATCATCACTAGGAACACGAAGAGAATGAGGGTGTCTTCAGTTTCAGGCAGTGTAGTGGCGTTATCGTCCTATTTGTTCCTGATAGACAGAACTAGCACAGCAAGCAACTCAGGCCTTCACGGCTGGGTGAAGGGAAGCGACATTGCCATTAGGGATGGAAACCTGATCTACCCCCCTTCCCTGGTCCACATAGCCACAGGCTGCAGCTTTGGGCTGTTTCTGTGACGGGGGTAGGATTGTTAGTGAATGTGATTGTGTATGTGTGTGTGTGGGGGGGGGGGGGGGGGGGGCGTGTTGTGAGTGTGTTAGTGTGTGTGGTGTGAGTGCGTGTGTGTGTGTGTGTATGTTGTGTGGTTTGTGTGTGTGCGTGAGTGTGTGTGTGTGTGTGTGTGCGTGAGTGTGTATGCGTGAGTGAGTGAGAGAGAGAGAGAGAGTGTGTGTGTGTGTGTGTGTGTGTGTGTGTGTGTGTGTGTGTGTGTGTGTGTGTGTGTGTGTGTGTGTGTGTGTGTGTGTGTGTGTGTGTGTGTGTGTTTGTGTGCGTGAGTGTGTGTGAGAGAGAGAGAGAGAGAGTGTGTGTGTGTGTGTGTGTGTGTGTGTGTGTGTGTGTGTGTGTGTGTGTGTGTGTGGTGTGTGTGTGTGTGTGTGTGTGTGTTGGTTGGGGAGGGGGGGGGGGGGAATGACAAAGATGCTCGTCCACGTATGCACGCACATAAGGGAAGTAATATTTATAATTGTATTGTCAGTGGCATATTCATAACTATATTAACAGAGGGATACACACACACATACATATATTATACATATATATATATATTATATGTATATATATATATATATAGTATTATATATATATATATATATATATATATATATATATATATATATATATATATATATGATAGTGAGATGTGTATAAATTTATCATCAGAGTGAGATAGATGTCTATAAATGTATTAACAGCAACATATGTATAATTGTATTATAAGGAAAAACCTGTAAATATATCAAGAGTGAGATGTCTAAAAAAAAAAAATTCTTTTTACATCGAGGATAATGGAATAAGCCCTTGTATCTTTTCTAACATCCGTCCCCGTGTGTATGCAGTTTTGTAAATGTCATCTCTTCCCACCAGCACACAATGGCCTACTCTTACGAAAAGCGGTACAGGATTTAACTTGTGCGCAAGATGTTCTGCGTGCGTTCGCACACAGGGCCTCGGTTTATATTAACAGATGGAGTTCTCTACAGCTGTGATAACAGTAAAATGTCTATGAGTGTATTTTGGCATACCAGTATTTCAGTATTTTCAGTACCCCTTTATCTTATGTCACGAAAAAGTTATGCTAATCATCCTTTCTCAACATCAAAAGTTGGCTGTAAATGTAGTGCATTATAACCAGAGACTGTTATAACCAGGTATCTTTGAGTGTACTTTAACATAACATATTGGTGTTACATAATTATGGTTAGTAACACAGATATTCATACATGGCTTTTAACACAATATGAGTTTCTCTGTTAATTGAGGTGATAAAGTATCGGTATCAATATACAAGACTGCACTGCGGCATATGAGCCAAAGTTTTTCAATGTACCGCTGTGTAAATGCAAATCGAACACCCCTGTGATTTCTTCACGCCTCATTGACAAACGGTTTAAGCATATATCTGTCAAGTGCGAGGCGGTTTGCAGTATTAAAAAAACCCAAACCAAAACAAAAAAAAAACAAAAAAAAACAAGAAAACAAACAAAACAAAACAACACACACACAACACACACACACACACACACACACACACACACACACACACACACAC
>CM060331.1:40968406-40973406 GCA_030674155.1 Stramonita haemastoma
GAAGTGAAGTGCTGCTGCTGCTGTTGTTGACGACTCCACGCTGCCGTGTGCTGTGCTGCTGCTGTACTGTTTGTCCAGCTTTCGTCAGGGAGCTTGCGCTGTACTCTGAAACTGTGGTGTGTGGCATCCATGCCGTGTTTGCTTTTACTCTGTCATAAGTTTTTGGAGTGTATAACCCCTTGACCACTGTGATGTGGTGGTGGTGGTAGAATGTTATCCTATTGATTTGGAAGTGGAATGTTGTGGTGAAGGCGTGGTGTCATGTAACGGGGGGCTGTGTGCCGGCCTGTGGTCACCATGCAAGTCAGTGTGTCCATTTCTCTGCCCCAGCAGGTCACTGCTTCGCCGGACCTCGGGTCGCAGACACCCGCCTCTCTGACCACCCACGCCACTCCGCCTGGTCACGGCTTACCCAGCCCTCCAGCTGTTGAGGGGGTGTCCTCTACACACCAGCAGCAAAGATCCCCAGGTCAGCACGCTCTGCATGTGAGGGACAGGGACATCCTTCAGCTACACGTCATCCATTCCATCCGTTTGCACTCTCACCCTGTTGGGCAGGTGACCAGACAGGACGGGTACTGGCCAGATCATCAGCACAGGCAGGATGGTCAGCAAGGTCCAGTGACTGAGAGGGAGGTCAGTACAGCAACAGCGGTGCTAGCACAGCCCCAGACCAGCACTCCTGGGTCAGCCTGCAGGGCGACTGACAGAACAGGCCCCCCTCACCACAGTCACGTTGCTGCCAGGCCCACAGTGCAACAGTACAACCACGTAACCCCACATCTACAAAACCAGCTGGGGCATCCGTCTCCAAGGGTGGAATATGTGATAAGTAAAAGCCGTCATGAACGCAGTCATATTGCTCCTACTTCGCATCAGTACAACCAGCCACCCACACGCCAGTATCACATACCACAGCAGCCTTATATAGATCATACGTTTGGAAAGAGCATCTTTCAACACAATCACGCTGTTTATGAACCTTCAGGACAGCAGCAACATCATCCATATGCACATCAACAGCCTCAATATTTGCCACAATACCAAGTAACTGGAGAGGTCAGTCATCACCCCAGCTACAAACACACGTCAGCAGAACAACAGTGTAATCCTTTAACAGCAGGTGGACGAGGTGTCTTTGTCCATCGACCTCCTGAAGAAAAGGGGGCTGGGCAGGACAGGTATCACCATTTACCTCCTTCGCTGACACACCTGTAGAACAACACAGTCACTTTTCCCCTGCACATCACCCCAGTCAGCTGAGGCCACCCCCTCCAGCAAGGTTAACGGCAGGTGAGAGCAGCCACCCACATCCTCATCCACATCACCACCTGGGTCCGGGACCCCCAATCCAACACTTCTCTCCAACAATACAACTACCCACACCACACATCATAACTACCCACACACACAGCATAACTAAACCCACCACACACAGCATAACTACCCAACACCACACAGCAATAACTACCCACACACACACACAGCATATAACTACACACACACACAGCGCAGGCAGGGTGATCATCCCTACCCGTACAACAAACACCTGGAGAGGACAGAAGCCTCAGGCGAGACCAGCAGCCTGAACCTGGTTCACAGGGGAGAGCCCCCTCCAGGTCAGTCTCTTCATCATCAGCAGCAGCATCCTGACAGCTACAGCACCCCACAGAAGGGTGACCTTGGTCAGCAGAGTGGTCAGTTTAAAGTCCAGTCCTATCAGGGGATTCAGAGGGTTGAACCAGGGAAAACGTTTGTTGTGAATGAATTTTCAACGGAAAAAACCAACAGCTCGTTCCGCCATCCAGTCAACATGGCTTTCCTGCTGACCCCAGAACAACAGTCACCAAACAGCCACCAGTGAAGAGTTGTGACACAAACCCTACTCGAAGCAGTGGCAGCACTTCCCTCCAAACATCAATACTTTATTCCAAACCATCGCATGTTGTTGACAGAAAGCCAGTGACAGACTCCCCTCACATCTTCCACTTTGCCTCCTCTGGGATTGCGAGCATCCCACACAGACATCACCAGCCTGCCCCACATTCCCTGCAACAAGCAACAGGAGACACCAGTGACTATGTCAGCGACACGAACAGCGACAGACCCAGACAAGAACGTGTACATCATTCAAATACTACAGTGTGCGATGCTTCCAAACCTTCACACCACTGGGCCAACCCCACCCTCACAAGTAGCCACACATCTCCATCATCAGAGCACAGACAGCATCCTGGCGGCCAGCAACAGCTAGACGTGCAGAGGATGGCCGTGCCCTTCCCCACAGACTTCGCCAACAGAACTCAGCTCATCCACAACATCCAGCTCAAGCAGCAGCAGAGAGCAACGTCTTCCCCTTTCCTGGAGCAGAACCCCAACAATCCTGCAGTCTTTCAGCCCAGCTTCCCACCCAAAGAACCCACCAACCCCGCCGTCTTTCAGCCTAGCTTCCCACCCAATGAACCCACCAGCTTCCAGCCTCCGAAAGAAGACCCCTACCTCAGCTATATCCATCGACCCGGCCAACCTAAGTTGTTCCAGACTTTGACTTCCAAACAGCCTCTTGCCACAGCTGATTATTCCAGAGAGAAGGGTAACACAGCGTTCCCGAATCAGCCAGGAGTGGGGGCATACAACCCACACAGCTATGGTGCTGAGATCACAGGGGATCCTTCCAGTGGGGGGGTTACTATGACGGACTGAGCGATCCTTTCAGTAAACTCCACGTCACTGCTCCCAACGGTCATCCACAGGGTCCACACAGACAGACAGGGGGCAGTGACTTTCTCTCCTATCTACGTCACGGTTCACTGACTGACGATGACAAAATAAACGAGACAGGTAAAGATGAAACCCAGTCAGAGATAATGACAGAGAGGGAAAGGAAGAGGAGGCTTGACCAGCTGAACCAGATGAACGGTGAACAGACAGAAACGGCCCGAGAGGAGCAGGAGGAGGAGGTGATGTCAGAGGAAGAAATAGAAAAGAGACTGGAACAATTACGTCAGCTTCATGACAAACAGGTAGAGAAGAACCAGCGACTGGCAGAAAACCAACAAGATGGCAAGCGGGATGTGGACGCCATTGTGAAAGGGCGCTGAACGGAAATGTTCACCCCAAAGAGTCTGAAGAGTTCGGTCACTCAGACACAGACAGTGCCACCCCAACAAACAGACATGAAACAGGGCACCCCGGTCATCCGGGGTCAAGCATTAACAACGCATACCACACTGGGGAACACTACCACAAACACAGACCGCAACACCTCAATGGAGATGTCATCCCAGTCCCGGGGAATGTTAACCAAACAACCCCCACACCCCCAGACCCTCCCCTCCCATGACAACGTGTACTACCCCCGGTCCCTGCACCACGGCACCCAGCCCAGCAGTGAGCCAGCCTACAGCAGGAACGTCTCCCCGGGGCCTGAGGAGGAAGACAGGGCCCAGAGCCAGATGTACCTCAGACTGGTCCACGACAGCTACGACCCCAACTACGACAGTGGCCACAGCAGCAACCCCGACATCCCTGCAGTCACCTTTGACCGTTACGCCCGACGAGCCACGCGCGCTACCGTGCTGAACAAAGCGGAACAGCTGCTCAACGCTCGGAAAGTGAGCAAGCTGGAGAGCATAGCGGAGATCAAGAGAGACCCTTCCGCCGGACACCTGAAGCACAGACCTCCAAAACCTCCAGGTAGGGGGAGGAGGAAGGTGGCCTTCATCAAGGTGCAGGAGCAGGTACAGGAAGGTAGCGGGGACAGTGACCACAGCAAGGAGGAGGAGGACTTCCAGACCTCTGTGCAGTTGTTTCAGAAGGGGCAGGTGAGGAGGAAGGGGGAGGGTGGTGCGGTGAAGAACAAGCGTCTGCAACAGCTGAACGCCCGCATGAAGAAGTCCTGGGGCAACTCCCGGAGTAAGCTGGTCAGGACGCTGCAGCGAAACAACAAGGTAAGGGCGGTTCTCTGGGCTGGTGTTTTCTTCTCTTGTTTTCCTGATCCTGTTCTTGTTTCTGTATTGTCTGATCCTGTTCTTGTTTCTGCATTGTCTGATCCTGTTCTTGTTTCTGTATTGTCTGATCCTGTTCTTGTTTCTGTATTGTCTGATCCTGTTCTTGTTTCTACATTGTCTGATCCTTCTCTTGTTTCTGTATTGTCTGATCCTTTCTGATATTTCTCTTGTTTCTGCATTGTCTGATCCTTCTCTTGTTTCTGTATTGTTGATCCTTTCTGATATTTCTCTTGTTTCTGTATTGTCTGATCTTTCTGATATTTCTCTTGTTTCTGCATTGTCTGATCCTTTCTTGTTTCTGCATTGTCTGATCCTGCTCTTGTTTCTGTATTGTCTGATCCTACTCTTGTTTCTGTATTGTCTGATCCTACTCTTGTTTCTGTATTGTCTGATCCTACTCTTGTTTCTGTATTGTCTGATCCTACTCTTGTTTCTGTATTGTCTGATCCTTGTTTCTGTATTGTCTGATCCTGCTCTTGTTTCTGTATTGTTGCTTATTTGTGGACTGTTGTTGCTTTTGCTAATAATGTATTGCTCCTTTATGGGTAATTTTTTTTTGCTGTGTTCGTTGTTCTTTTATTGTGGTATGAAAATCGGAGATTCTTATTGTTATTCTCTGTGCCGAGTCATTCCTGCATGGTCGTGCTTTTGTTCCTGCATTGTTGGTTATTTTTATATTGTTGTTGCTTCTGTCATCATTTAAGTGCTTCTTTATTAATAAGGATTTTTGTCTTTCATGTTCCTCTGTCTGTTGCTATGTTCTTTGCTGTTTTATTGTGGTATGATATTCACAGATATCTATGAGGAAGAGGAGGAAGAGAAAGAAAAGAAGAAAGAAGAAGAAGAGGAGAAGATGGAGGAGGAGAAGAAGAAGTCCTTGAAGATGCTGATGTAGCTGATGATGAGGATTAACATTGCTGTGTGAGCACACAGGAAAGTCCCTTTTTGGTGTTTGGAATATAGTTGGGTTTTTATCACGACACTAATTCA
>CM060331.1:40975906-41012640 GCA_030674155.1 Stramonita haemastoma
GTAAGTGTATTGCCCACCGGCACGACGATGGCCTATTACGAAAGCGGAGAGGATTTAACGTGTGAGAGAGAGAGAGAGAGAGAGAGGAGAGAGAGAGAGTAGAGAGAGTAGAGAGGAGAGAGAGAGGAGGAGAGAGATGAGAGAGGAGGAGAGGAGATAATTGGTATATTATGTGTGCAAGAGATCATGTGCGTTCCTGCGTAATTATGGAATCAGATTAATAATCGAATGGCACTCCATGTGAACTGAGCCGTTTACCGATGCAATAAAGCAGACGATAAAAATGCCGTCTATCGGTATTGGCAAGAGGTCTAGAACCAGCTGTATAAATTGCAAAACGTTCTTCTGGAGGAGGTATGCGGATATAGTTATGTACTACATTTCTCTTGAGATTTATTTCTCAGTTTAGTGTGTGCATTTTTGGAGCATTATCCTGTATGTAATAGTTACCTACATCTGCACAGTTTTGTTTTCCGCATTTTGAATAAGTGGTCACGATAAAAAGAATAAAAGCAAACTCTAAGAATTCTAGAACATTATTTGTATAGTATTATGCTGTAATTGTTGCATCAATCTTGGTTTGTTTACCGTATTTTGAATAGCCCAGTATCATCAAGAAAGAATCCAACCTGCAAGATTTCAAAAACATTATTTTGGAGTACTATGCAGAAAGTGTTTCATAAGTCTTGTTAGTTTACCGTATTTTGACAAAGTTAACAGCATCAAGGAAAAAAAATCTTAAGAATTCAAAAATGTTCCTCTGTTTTCTTTTCAATGGTCAGTCACTGTGAAAATAAGACCTGTTCTTATTGGTTCATCTTCTGGCAGAACACTGTTCATTGTATATATGATGGTGGCTTCTGTTTATGAACATTGATGTCAGCAGTAATAAAGGACGGACGGACTGACGTACAGACGGACTGACGAACTGACGAACTGACACATGGTCAGACGTTACTGCTGGGTGGATAACGGACAACATCCACCCCGTGGGCCCATGAAGTCGCGGTTCGAATCACAGCAGCGTCGTCTGGTGAATTACGGATGGGGATTTTAACGTCTTTCCAGGTCACCTTAAAACGCAGACCTTGCCAGTGCCACACTGCCTTTCGTGTGTACACGCAAACAGAGGATCAAATGTGCACTTTAAAGATCCTGCATTGCATGTCCACGTTGGGTGGGTGAGGAAAGCACCCCCATAACCAGCATGCACCCTGGTCTGTATGTAGAGCCTGCACACATTCAGGGCTGTGTCCCAACGAGTCCTCGGGGAGTCTATTCAGGGAGCGAGAGGAGGAAGAGAGAGGGATGATGGGGGAGTAGTGTGTAATCGACCGTCATCTTGGTCTTCTGGGTGCTAATTTCTGATTCATTTCATGGTGACATTTCGTCCAGAGCGTTGTAACAAAATTGACGATTTCTTGTTCTCACTGCCTATCACTCATCGGTGTGTTTGTCAAAGTTTAAGTCAAAGTCAAAATGTTATTTCAGGATGGTACATGAATTTGTGCTTGTGTATATGTTTGTGTGTGTGTGTGTTGTGTGTGTGTGTGTGTGTGTGTGTGTGTGTGTGTGTGTGTGTGTGTGTGTGTGTGTGTGTGTGTGTGTGTGTGTGTGTGTGTGTGTGTGTTGGTGTGTTGTGTGTGTGTAAATTAGAATATGTTAAAACTTTTTAAGCTTAGTTGAGTGTGTAAGAATAGGCTGAATACAAGCGCTTTGACTTGTTTTTACAAGATATAGCGCAATATAAGTCGGTTGTCTAGAGAAACACGCCTGCCTACAAAGAGAAAAGTCCGGGTCGGAGTGTGCGGTGGTTCAAATCCTGTTTGGGCCCTAAACTTTTCCCCCATCCATTAGACCATGAGTGGTGGTCTGGGAGCTAGTCTTTCGGATAAGACGATAAACGAGGTCCCGTGTGTTATACATTATTATTTAGCACACTTATAAAAAACCCACAGCAACAAGAGGGTTGTCCCTGGCAAAATTCTGTGGAAAAGACCACTTTGATAGGGAAACAAATACAATTGCAGACAGGAAAAAGGAAAAATAATGGGTGGCGCTGCACTTGTGGCGACGCGCTCTCACCGGAGAGAGCAGCCCGAATTTCACGCAGAGAAATCTGCTGTGACATAATTCAGTTATCAAACTGCAGGCACGGGCATTTTGTGTTTCTATGCGTGGGTCTTTGTATCTGAAGCCTGTGAGAGGGTGATGTCTTCTTCTTTTTCTTCTTCTTCTTCTTGACAGCCCTATTACTATAGAGCTAGCAAGGCAGGCCATCCCTCACAATGCACCCTGTCTGCCTTTGCAGTGTCCCCCTATAACAGCATAGCGCTGTTCTTTTTTAGTATTATTATTCTTTTATTTCGAGGATAATGGAATAAGCACTCGTGCTTTTTTACATCCAGTCCCCGTGTGTATGCAGTTTTGTAAATGTCATCTGTTCCCACCAGCATACGATGGCCTACTCTTACAAAAAGCGGAACAGGATTTAACGTGTGTGCAAGATGTTCTGCGTGCGTTCGCACACGGGGCCTCGGTTTAAAGTCTCATCCGAAGGACTTTTTGGGGAGAGTGGAGTCAGCACTGATGTTAACCACAGGAGAAAAATCTTCTCGACCAGTCTCGAACCCGGATCGTCAAATTGCCAGCGCAATATTCTGACCATTAGGCTATCCGTCCCCTGTTCGGTCATAGAGCCTGTCTATTCTCACCCTATGGCTTTTGTTCTACCCCTGCTTGTACTGTCAATCTTGTGTGAAGACTATAGGCACGTTGTGCACGCGCGCGCGCACATACATACACACACATACACACATACATACATACATACATACATACATACATACATACATACATACATACATACATACATACATACATACATACATACATACACACACACACACACACGTACGTACGTACGTACGTACAACATACATACATACATACATACATACATACATACATACATACATACATACATACATACATACATACACACACACATACATACACACACACAACACGTGCGCGCGCGCGCGCGCCACACACACACACACACACAAACACGTACGCACGCACGCACACACACACTAACACACTAACACGTACATACATTAACACAAACATATACACATCTACACGCGTCGTGACACACACACACACAACACACACACACACACACACACACACACAAAACACACCACACACACACACACACACACCACACACACACACACACACACACACACACACACACACACACACACACACACACACAGGTCCTTGTCAGTGCAATGGGTCATTTAGCACAGGAGCTGTTTTTCGCTGAATGGATTTTGAAAGGAGGATTCAGTGTTGAAATGGGCCGTCACAAAGCTGAGCTGCTGTGTCACCCACCCACCCTGTGCCTGTGATCTTGTTTTGGCATGTTGTTGTTTGTCCTTCTTCCTTTCAATGACTCGATCGATATACGCAGTTGGAGGGGAGGGAGTGGGGGTAGCCTGGTGGTTAGAGTGCCGTACTCGTGATCTGACGTTAACCGGGGCATGGGTTCGAACCTTGGCTGAAGCGTATGTTAGGGACGATTTCTTTCTCCTCATTGACATTGACTCCGTTCACATGAAAGTCTTTCATGTGAGGCTAAAACCCAAGTTCTGTGTGCGATTAAACACACACACACACACACGCACGCACTCACACACTACAGACGCACGCACGCACATGCGCACGCACCACCACACGTACGCCACGCACGCACACACGCACGCACGCACACACGCACGCACGCATGCACGCACACACACACATCAGTTTGCACAACTCTTAAAAACCCATCCACGTTTTTTGTCGAAGAGTATTCCAAAAGTAGCCGGTGGCATGGATAATAGAAACATAAACAACAGGCACCTTGCTACCTGAAGAGGCATGGCCCCACCAGACTCCACTTGCCCGATACACACACTGCTGAAAAAAATCTACAGCGGTGCCTAATGACTTCGAAATGAGCTTAAAGAGCAATCAAGAAGAGTGTCCTTTATAACAGTGCTTGCTCATTTGGTCTGATTTTGGTTTTAGAACGGAAGCCTGGAATGTGCAGGTGGCTTTGATTCAATTCACCGTCTTTGGAAAAATAAAAATTGGCCTTCTCAAGCCTTTTGGGGACGGTAGTTTTTGCATCTCAAAGAGATACATAACAGCAAGTGCACTGAATGATAAAATTACGAAAACAAAGTGTATACTCGATAGACTTTTGTGCTGCAAGAGGTGGGGTTGTGGATGGGGCGGGAGGAGGCGGGATAGCCTTGTGATCACAAACGTTGCACTCGCCATTAGACCGCCCGACCGAGCCACCACGGAGGTACCCGTTTAAGATAATGATATTTTCTCCCTGGAATGGATATCAGTACTGACTCCACTCCCTTAAAAGTCCTTCGGATGAGACTATAAACCGAGGCCCTGTGTGTGAAATCACGCAGAACATCTTGTGCAACCGTTAAAAACCCGTTCTGCCTTTTGGAAGATTAGGCCAGTTCATGCCAGTAGGAACAGATAACTAAAAAAACACTTTCTAATATCATTTTTATATGAACAGACGTAAAATTGAAGACCAACCAACTAAAAAAATGCATGCACACTGGTGTCACGTTTAGAAGCTATTCCCGAAGTCGGAGTGCCGCTAGCTGGAAGATGGGTGGAGGGGTGGAGATGTTTACAATCTTCTGCCACAATTCAAAGTACAGACTTACCAGTGCTTTCATTTTCTTCGTGCACAAAAAGGCCCTGCGTATGCAGATAATCAACAATGCATGCAAAATAATCTGTCATTCATGCCAGCAATAGGTTAAGTTCTAGAAAAATAGACCCAGTATGCACCCTGTACATGAAGAAGGATGGGCTCCGCCAACTTCACCTTGCCTAAGAGATTCGGCCTGAAAACAACTCGGTGCCATGGCCCAAAGACTCCTCAGGGAGTTGGGGGAGAAAAACAGTTGAAGGTCAGACTGAATTCAGTGACCTCCTCCAGCTCTGCCTCGGGGGGTTTCCCTATAGACACCCCCCCCCCCCCCCCCCCCGGGTCATGCAAAGTGGCGCAAATATGTGGTTCCCATTCAGCTTTACCTGGTCATAAATACCCTTCTTTTCATGTCATTGTAAGGCCTGAAGTTTGTGTGTGAAAACTTCGCTGTATACTGTGCACTCAATAGCAAACCGAGAAGACATTTTGGTATTCTGTAAGGGCCACACTCCAGCGTTATCTTCCGGGTGAAGTAGTGTCTACAATGATAGAGTGTTACTGGGGAAAAAGGAAATGTGCTGATTTTAAAGCATTGTTAAGGCTTAAAAAAATGTGCTGTGTAATTGTGGTATTGAGAAATGCAATGTGTGATAGTGGTATTAAAAATGTACAGAGTGATTGTGATATTAAAATACTACCGTGTGATTGTGGTATTAAGCACAAAAAATGAATGCACTGTGATATTGAGGGGAGAGAGATTGAGGGCATAAACTGATGCCAAAATGTCATGAGCTCCCAGATTCACCAACAGTGAGATTCTGCGTAAGCGACTGTTTATGCCAACCATTCAGGTAGCCACATTCCGACTTGGGGGATGATGTCTAAACGCAACCTCAGTGTCCATGCGTTTATTTTTAATTTTGTCATCGTTCCTACGGCCGTGCAATGGCCTACTCCTCCAAAAGGCGGAACGGGTTTGTTTTTTTTTTTTTTACCAGTGCGCAAGATGTTCCGCGTGTGTGAGCACGTTCTGAGGAGTGGAGTCGGCACTGATGTTAACTCCAGAGGAAAAAAATCCCCACGGACGGGTGTCTCAGTGGTGTCTCAGTGGTGTCTCAGTGGTGTCTCAGTGGTGTCTCAGTGGTGTCTCAGTGGTGTCTCAGTGGTGTCTCAAACCTGGGCCGTCAGATCACGAGCTCAAGGTTCTAACTTCTAGGCTATCCCCTCACCCTCCCTCCACCCCCACCCCTACTGAAAGAGTGCAAGAATGACCACAGTCACGTTCTCTTTCAACCCCTTTCTATTCTTTCGTATTCCCACGAACAATAACTGAGGTCAGTTTTCACATGAAAAGACATATCAAGGGTCTTCTCTATGTCTGTTCAACCCAGGATGGTCAGCTCCTATTATATGACCATAGATGAAGCCGCCTGTCCCGTGTCACAATACCCCCTGTCCCTTTCCAGTGTCCCCTGCCCTGTACCATGCATAGCACTGACTGGTCTTTGGAGACTTTCTCTTCTTACTCCACAGCTTTCCTTTAGCCTCTGCCCGCTATACGTATATCTTCTGTGAGAATTATGCATGCACGCACGCACGCGCGCGCACGCACACACACACACACACACACACACATACACACACATACACACGCATAGGCACACACAAATACACCACACACACACACACACACACACACACACACACACACACACACACACACACACACACATACACACGCATACACACGCATACACACACACAAATATACACACTCACTCACACACACACACACACACACACACACACACACACACACACACACACACACACACACACACACACACACACACACACACACACACACATAGCGGCAGCAGAGACGAGTAGCAGCAGTAGAAAAGCAGCAATAGAAGCAAGGCAAGGCAAATTCATTTATTTCGAGACGTGAAGCAGCAGCAGAGACGTGAACAGCAGTAGAGACGTGAACAGCAGTAGAGACGTGAGGCAGCTGCAGTAGAAACATGAGGCAGCAGCAGTAGAGAAATGAAGCAGCAGCAGTAGATACGTGAAGCAGCAGTAGTAGAGACGTGAAGCAGCAGTAGAAACGTGAAGCAGCAGCAGTAGAGATGTGAACCAGCAGTAGAAACGTGAAGCAGCAGCAGTAGAGACATGAAGCCGCAGCAGTAGAGACATGAAGCAGCAGTAGAAACGTGAAGCAGCAGTAGAGACGTGAAGCAGCAGCAGAGACGTGAGGCAGCTGCAGTAGAAACATGAGGCAGCAGCAGTAGAGACGTGAAGCAACTGCAGTAGAGACGTGAAGCAGCAGCAGTAGAGACGTGAGGCAGCAGCAGTAGAGACGTGAAGCAGCATCAGTAGAGACGTGAAGCAGCATCAGTAGAGACGTGAAGCAGCAGCAATAGAGACGTGAAGCAGCAGCAGTAGAGACGTGAAGCAGCAGTAGAGACGTGAAGCAGCAGTAGAGACGTAAAGCAGCAGCAATAGAGACGTGAAGCAGCAGCAGTAGAGACGTGAAGCAGCAATATAACGTGAAGCAGCAGCAATAGAGACGTGAAGCAGCAGCAATAGAGACGTGAAGCAGCAGTAGAGACGTCAAGCAGCAGTAGAGACGTCAAGCAGCAGTAGAGACGTCAAGCAGCAGCAGTAGAGACGCGAAACAGCAGCAGTAGAGACGCGAAGCAGCAGCAGTAGAGACGTCAAGCAGCAGTAGAAACGTCAAGCAGCAGTAGAGACGTTAAGCAGCAATAGAGACGTCAAGCAGCAGTAGAGACGTCAAACAGCAATAGAGATGTCAAGCAGCAGTAGAGACGTCAAGCAGCAATAGAGACGTGAAGCAGCAGCAGTAGAGACGTGAAGCAGCAGCAGTAGAGACGTGAAGCAGCAGCAGTAGAGACGTGAAGCAGCAGCAGTAGAGACGTGAAGCAGCAGCAGTAGAGACGTGAAGCAGCAGCAGTAGAGACGTGAAGCAGCAGCAGTAGAGACGTGAAGCAGCAGCAGTAGAGACGTGAAGCAGCAGCAGTATAGACGTAGTAGCTATATGTACACTGCCTCCACAGAGGCAGCAGTAGAGACGTGAAGCAGCAGTTGATACATGAAGCAGCAGCAGTAGAGACGTGAAACAGCAGTAGAGACGTGAAGCAGCAGCAATAGAGAGGTGAAGCAGCAGTAGAGATGTGAAGCAGCAGCAATAGAGAGGTGAAGCAGCAGCAGTATAGACGTGAAGCAGCAGTAGAGACGTCAAGCAGGAGTAGAGACGTGAAGCAGCAGTAGAGACGTCAAGCAGCAGTAGAGACGTGATGCAGCAGTAGAGACGTGAAGCAGCAGTAGAGACGTGAAGCAGCAGTAGAGACGTGAAGCAGCAGCAGTAGAGACGTGAAGCAGCAGCAGTAGAGACGTAGTAGCTATATGTACACTGCCTCCACAGAGGCGGAAATGGGCGGCTCTGCTAGTGTGACTTATGAAGAGCCCATCGATTTTTTGGAATCGTTTGAACTTCATACCCTGCTGTGAGATGGTGTGTCACCACCAGTCTGTAATTCAATTCCCCATGGTTCTCTCTCTCTCTCTGCCTCTGCCTCGGTCGTCTGTCTGTCTGTCTGTCTGTCTGTCTGTCTGTCTGTCTGTCTGTCTGTCTGTCTGTCTGTCTGTCTGTCTGTCTGTCTGTCTGTCTGTCTCTCTCTCTCTCTCTCTCTCTCTCTCTCTCTCTCTCTCTCTCTCTCTCTCTCCTCTCTCTCTCTCTCTCTCTCTCTCTCTCTCTCTCTCTCTCTCTCTCTGCCTGTTTTTATGAGGGCAGTATATAAACTCTAAGGATGTCTACTGCTTTCGAGTAGCAATCACACAAGCAAGATTTAATGTTCTACCCCTTAATAATAATGTATATAGATATAGTGAGAATGATGGAGAAAAAATGTGTCCTTTTTGTAAAACGAAAGTTGAAAATGAAGCCCACTTTCTTTGGGAATGTTGCATATACACTGGCTTAAGAGAAAAGTTTTTAAGTGAGTGTATCAACGTACCTTTGCCCGATCTGTTCAAAGCAACAAATGATGAGTACAGGCACAGTTTGTCAAGATATATTTTTCACTCTATTAATAAAAGGAAGACAATGCTGATTCAAGATGTATATTAAAAAAAAATGTTACGATTCGATACATAATTGATGTGCATGATTTCCACAATTTTCCCGAAACATCATATTTTTGTGATTTGGTTATGCTTGATGTCATAATCATGATTTAGAATAACGTGTGTTTTGCTTCTTTGATCAGTTATGAATCAAACCTTTTGTGCATTTTGCTTTGCCAGTTATATGAATGAACACTTTATTACATCCCAAGCCCATGAAATGTATTGTGGTCCATGGCCAATGTACATTAAATCATTTCAGTGTTCAGTGTTCAGTGTTTTCTCTCTCTCTCTCTCTCTCTCTCTCTCTCTCTCTCTCTCTCTCTCTCTCTCTCTCTCCTCTCTCTCTCTCTCTCTCTCTCTCTCTCTCAATTTAGGCTACTTGAAGTTATTAGTTGCGATTAATAATGATAGTCCCTATTCAGGACAAAGACCGATGAAAAAAGTAGCTCAATGTTTATCTGTAGCCCTTGGAAATAAAGATATTTGTCAATCAATAAATCTCTCTCTAAATATTATTTTTATTCATTTATTCTTTTATATCGAGGATAATGGAATAAGCACTCATGTGTTTTTTTACATCCAGTCTCCGTGTGTATGCAGTTTTGGAAATCTTGTCATCTGTTCCCAACGGCACACAATAGCCTACTCTTACGAAAAGCGGAACAGGATTTAACGTGTGCGCAAGATGTTCTGCGTGTGTTCGCACACGGGGCCTCGGTTTAAAGTCTCATCCGAAGGACTTGTGGGGAGAGTGGAGACAGCACTGATGTTAACTCCATGGGAAAAATCTCCTCGACCGGGAATCGAACCCGGGTCGTTATATTGCGAGCGCAACGTTCGGACCACTAGGCTATCCCGTCCCCTTATGTTATGATTTATGCTTGTCATGTTGATTAACAGTGGTGGGATGGTGTTTTCAGTGGCCTGAATCGTTTTGTTTTCTTCTTTGATATTTGGATCGTATTATCTTTGTTTTCTATCATTTTCATCTCTCTTCTCTCTCTCTCTCTCTCTCTCTCTCTCTCTCTCTCTCTCTCTCTCTCTCATCTCTCTCTCTCTCTCTCTCTCTCTCTCTCTCTCTCTCTCTCCTCTCTCTCCAGCACTCAAAAAACAGCACAAACATCGTGGCCACAATGATAGATACGTAACTGAAACTAGAGTTATCGGTGACAGTTGATACACTATTGTTATGATATGCCTTTTATGATATTGCCGCGATTGCACCTCCATTCGCGAAGATCTTGTGAACGAGAATTCCTCGGGTTTTTTTAGTGATTATCGAAGCTTTCAATCTTCTCTGCACGCCCACCACCCTCCTCTTCCCCCTGCCCTCAGTTTGAAATGTGCAAAGCCTAACGCATTAAGTTCTCTCTCTGTCTCTGTCTCTGTCTCTGTCTCTCTCTCTCTCTCTCTCTCTCTCTCTCTCTCTCTCTCTCTCTCTCTCTCTCTCTCTCTCTCTCTGATGAAAAAAAGGGCCGGATGAAAAAAAGTATATAATGCTTAGTCTGTAACTCTTGAAAAATAAAGATCATTCATTCATTCATTCATTCACTCATTCATTCTCCTCTCTCTCTCTCTCTCTCTCTCTCCTCTCTCTCTCTCTCTCTCTCTCTCTCTCTCTCTCTCTCTCTCCTCTCTCTCTCTCTCTCTCTCTCTCATGCCTGCCTGCCTGCCTGCCTGTCAAAGCACGAATCCAGGTGTACGGGCTCCCCTGCCGTGGTTGCCTGTGCAGCATTGCAGTGTGATTGATGGGGAAACATCTGATCCTCTGGCTCTCTCTCTCGTTAGTTCTGCACAGTTCGGTGCTATACACAGGCCTGCCAGTTCATTCACAACGCGGGAACTAGCCTTGCATGGATAGATAGCCCTTTGGCAGTTCCAGAGTTTTATTAACCGAACAGGGTTTTACTTCAGCCTTTTTGTTTTAAATGTAATGTGGTCTTTGTTTTACCGCCTCTTCACCAAAAAGTTGTACTAAACGCATTTTTAAAAAAAAAATGATTTTCGACCAAATTAATGTGCGCCTCTGTGTGTGTTGTGTGTGTGTGTGTGTGTGTGTGTGTGTGTGTGTGTGTGGTGTGTGTGTGTGTGTGTGTGTGTGTGTGTGTGTGTGTGTGCGCGTGCGTGTGGGGTGGGTGGGGGGGTGCGTGCGTGCGTGCGTGCGTGTGTGTGTGTGTGTGTGTGTGTGTGTGTGTGTGTGTGTGTGTGTGTGTGTGTGTGTGTGTGTGTGTGTGTGTGTGTGTTAGGATGTGTTGTGTTGTGCATGTGTGTCTGTGTCTGTGTGTCTGTGTGGGTATGTGTGTGTGTTCAAAATGCGTTGTGTGTTTTGCACAAATTGTAGATTACTGCCTGAAAAATTAAAAATCAGGCAAAGATGTATCTGCCCGTAACAATTTAGTCAACTACTGCTGCTACTGCTACTACTACTACTACTACTACTACTACTACTACTACTACTACTACTACTACTACTACTACTACTACTTCTACAACAAAAAACGGTATTCAACAGTTTAGTACATATTTTAGAAACGAAAATGTTTTAGAGTAAAAGATCTTCTAAATCTTCGACTGTGGAGGGGGGGGGGGGGGGGGGGGGGGCAGAAGCACATTACATCATTTTTTCCACTGTAAATTTCTATAGAACTGACTAGACATATCTTGTCTTTTCACATTTCAAACGGTGCTAGAATAATGATAGTGGTTGTATTTCTCCTAGTGCTACGTTAAACAAGGGAAGGCAGGCATGTCTGACTTTTGGGAACGAAGTATTGCTGGATTTTCTCCCTTACCTTTTATTTTGGCTGCACTGACAAGGATTAGGCTGTGCAGAGATAATGCTGTTGACACAGAATAGTGCTCTGGCCATCATCATATTAAAAGATGGTTACCTGCACTTGCTTTCCTCCACTTTATTGTCTGCATATTATATATATATATATATATATATATATATATATATATATATATATATATATATATATATATATATATGGAGAGAGAGAGAGAGAGAGATTTATTTATTTATTTATTCTTTTATATCGAGGATAACAGAATAAGCAATCATGTGCTTTTTTTCATCCGGTCCCCGTGTGTATGCAGTTTTGTAAATATTGTCATCTGTTCCCACCGGCACACGATGGCCTACTCTAACGAAAAGCGGAACAGGATTTAACGTGTGCGCAAGATGTTCTGCGTGCGTTCGCACACGGGGCCTCGGTTTAAAGTCTCATCCGAAGGACTTTTGGGGAGAGTGGAGTCAGCACTGATGTTAACTCCAGGAAGAAAATTTCCTCGACCGGACTCGAACCCGGGTCTTCACATTGCCAGCGCAATGTTCTGACCACTAGGCTATCCGCCCCCCCTTTTTAGAGAGAGAGAAGAGAGAGAGAGAAGAGAGAGAGAGAGAAGAGAGAGAGAGAGAGAGAGAGAGAGAGAGAGAGAGAGAGAGAGAGAATGGATGAAGGAATGAAAAAATGAATGAAAGAATGCTCTTTCATTTGCAAGGATGAAGACTTTAGGCTAAAGGTTTTCTTACAATCTGTCCTTGTAAAGAAACACATCACAACGCAGTTCGTCCTGTTCATATTGACAGGTCCGAACGAACAGGATTGAACAGTCCGTCTGAACGGTAAGGTCGAAAAGGACAGTGTGTCAGCAACTTTAGAATCAGAATCTCAACTAGGCTGGGTTTTCAGCAGAGAACTAAGCAGGTGACTCAGTAGGGTGTGTTAGCCCTCTGTGTGTTGCCTCAGCACTGAACAGCACTGAAGGTATTCTTACTGGGCGTTCCCCTGCCCAATATTGGGGGGGGGGGGGGGGGGATCACCCAGAATGTGCTTTCTGCCTCACCTGGGAATCGCCGTGAGACCATTACCTTTACACAAGATAAGAAGTTTGCTTATGACTATAGCATGAATGTTTGGCGTTCCTCACCATAATTATCTGCAGCCACATTCCGACTTGGGAGTATAGCAGTGGAGGGACGCACAGCAGTAGTGCGCAGGACCTTCTCTGGATGGTGGTTGCATGTGGAGTACGTTGCGCACACCTTAACATCTGTTCCGTCTTGCAAAAGAGTAGGCCAATGTGTGCCGGTGGGAACGGATGGCAAAATTTACTCAACTGCATGCACGCTGGGATTAGGTGTAAAAATAAGATTTTTAAAAAGGCACATGATTGTTTATTTGTTATCTTTAGATAAATAGGTAGATTCTTCTAAGAAAAAAATGATGCCTTAAATATTGATAACTCCCTGTGGCCTGGTCACTATCGGGGTGACAGAAGCAGCCAGGTGTGAAGACATGGGGGTGTGCAAAAAGGGGGTAACAGACCTAGAGCACAGCTACCAGCAATAGCAGCAAAAACACAAAGTAAGGGACACAACAACAACACAAAAAAGACAGAAAGCTAGGTAGCCTACAGCTACTGACATAGTTTCACGTGGTAATAACTCACGCCTGTGAAAGTGTACAGGAATGAAGGTGACGGGTGGGTGATTCTGAGGATGAATGTTTGAACAGACCAACACCCCAGCCTTGTTCAGCCACCTGCTGTACAGAAACACGTTTCGTTACGTTCCCGCACAGGAAGTCGTTTTGCTCACTTCCGCTTGCAGAGTGCGTAGGGGTTATTTGTTGTTGGTGTTGTTTGTTTTGTTTTGGTTTGGTTTTTGTTTGATTTTTTTAAAGCTTTGAAATGGGAATTGGAACTGCAAGATCACACGGTTATACTTTGGTTTGGTTTGTTTAGGTTTTTTAAACTATTTTGTGAATTTTTTTGTTTGCTTGCTTTGTTTTGTAACGACAATTTTGAGCAATAATATTTTTCTTAATCGTTTAGGGTTGAGTTTGAACGAGTTTGAACGGTGTGATTGTTTCTTTTCCTTGACATTGATGAAATTAGTGAATCACATAGACAAAATTTTTATTTACTCAAACCCGTGAGTGCTGTGCATGCTTCACTGATATCGTAGTCTGTTTCGTGTTTGCTGCATAGTGGTTATACAACCGCAGGTAGCAAACTGTATCGATGCTAATTTGGGGCTGAACGAAGGTAATCATGACTGACAGAAGCAGCACAACAAGGCCTTCACTGGAGATCTCTATCCAGTAGCCTACACCCTACAGTTTCTGCTGGGGGGGGGGGGTTCTCTCTCAATACAGCTGCAACTGTTAACCTTCCCCGTACGTCGCCTCGGCCTCGACGCGCTGTACCTCCTGGGTGTACAGCAACCCATACTTTTATTGAAGGCATAACCCGCTCCCATATCTCCTGGGTGTGCAGACACCCATACCGTTAGTGAAGGCATAACCCGCTCCCATATCTCCTGGGTGTACACACACCCAGGCTGTCTGAAAAGGAACTAAACCTCTGCCTTGCCTTGCATGAATCACTAAGCTCTTTTCCTATATCCTGGTTGCATAGCAACCCTATGACTTGAAGAGCCCACTGTACATCCTGGATGTTGAGTAACATAATCTGCATACAGGGAGTCTGCCTTTATGTGTAAGATGGGAGAGTGCTCTTCCTACAAAAGATCTAGTACTTGAGGTGCATAAAAGGTATGCACTCAAAATATGCCCGTATGCACTGGAGCTATCGGTAAAGAAAAAAAAGGGCTTGTTACTTTACTGTGCACCTGCATAGATTTGCAGTCTTATGGCTGTTGGTTTACCACTGAGTTGATAGTCAATAATGATAATAATGATGATGATAATAATAATAATAATTGCATCAGAACATCTTGCACACATGTACGATCCTGTTCCGCTTTTCATAAGAGTAGGCAATCATGTGCTGTGGGAAAAGATGACAAGATTTACAAAACTGCGTACGCACGGGGACTGGACATAAAAAACCCAAAAGTGCTTATTCCATTATCCTCATTATAAAAAATAAATAAATAAAAATAAAATATCGTAATTATGTGCACACGCATACATACACACATTCAAAGATATGTGCACACACACACGCACATGCACACACACATGCCATCCACTTCAAAAAAGAAAATCAAAGCTTATTCAATGAATCATCCAGAAAAAAAAATAGACTTTGACCGACTTTGACTTGGACACATGTATGCACGCATGCATGCATGCATGCACACAGGCAGCATGCAGTCAGACATACATGTGCCCACGTTCGCGCACCCACGCACGCACACGCATGCGCACGCGCACACACACACACACACACACACAATTTGCACGCACACGCATGCATGCGCGCGCACACACACACACAATTTGCCTCAAACTCTCAAAAGTACTATCATGTAGGGCCTACCACCACAGCTTAGCAGCGATCAAAAATTCTCAGTACAAGGACAGGTGTCCTAGCAACCAGGATGTAGGGAGGCCACAAGGTAGTGATGTCATTCTGATGTTGTAATGTAATGAGTAACCCTTCTTTCAGTGTATGGGTGTGTGCATACCCAGGTCATACTGGGAGTTTAAATGCTAATTAAGGCCATTTTTGATAAACACAAACAAACCATTTTTTGTGGAAGTGTAGATCAGATGTTTATTGACAAAGTCATGAAATTTCAAGGCTGTAGGGTTGATAGTTTTTGAGTTACAGAGCAAAATATAGGGGTCTGGGTGTACACACACCCAGAGCGTATGGGGAAGGTTAAACTGTATCAACCGTAGTGTTCGCTGAACGAAGCTCTCTGTGACTGGTGAAGCGCCAAAAGACAAGATGGGGGGGGGGGGGGGGGGCGGGGATAGAAGGAGGGTTGATTGTTGCAGTGCAGAAGCGGAACAGGAAGGGAACTTGGCGGTTGTCAGGGATGTAGCCGCCACAGAAGGCCATTGATCAGTCATCGACGACATCTTTTGTTGGAATTTTTCTCCTTACATAATTGATGGCCGCTTTCTCCGCTTCTGAGCTTCTCGCCATCTTTTGATTGTTTTTTTTGGTATGTAGTTGTACTCCTCTCTCTCTCTCTCTCTCTCCTCTCTCTCTCTCTCTCTCTCTCTCTCTCTCTCTCTCTCTCTCCTCTCCTCTCTCTCTCTCTCTCTCTCTCTCTCTCTCTCTCCTCTCTCTCTCTCTCTCTCTCTTTCTCTCTCTCTCTCTCTCTCCCTCTCTCCTTCTCTCTCTCTCTCTCTCCCTCTTTCGTACTGGGTATAGTTTCTTGTTCTTGGTATTTCGTTATTCTTGTTGTTCAGTTTAAGGAATTTTTTATCTTGATTTTATCCCTGATAAGGGCGGGGACTGGATGTAAAAAAAAAAGAAGCACACGAGTGCTTATTCATTATTCTTGAATGAAAGAATTTGCCTTGCCTTGCCTTCTCTCTCTCTCTCTCTCCCCTGCCCCCCCCCCCCCCCCCCCCCCTCCTCTCTCTCTCTCTCTCTCTCTCTCAACACACCCCCTATCCACAGCTTAGAAACATGCTTGGACAGATTCTGCACGACAGTTACCAGTTGTGTGTGTGTGTGTGTGTGTGTGTGTGTGTGTGTGTTGTGTGTGTGTGTGTGTGTGTGTGTGTGTGTGTGT
This sequence comes from Stramonita haemastoma, assembly GCA_030674155.1. Lineage (NCBI taxonomy): Eukaryota > Metazoa > Mollusca > Gastropoda > Neogastropoda > Muricidae > Stramonita > Stramonita haemastoma. The sequence goes on from CM060331.1 coordinate 40,992,304, forward strand.
GTGTGTGTACATAAATACTGTATTAACTAAACGTCTTTTCCAAGCTGTGATGACAGGCCGACTTCCTATGAAAAGGAACAAATGAAGTGGACTTTATTAATTGCGATAAAACCTTCAAACAAAAACTATTCTAAACTCTTAACATTTCATATAATTTTAAAAAACTGCAAGAAACGTCTGTTGGGATCTTAATTATACCATCAACCGTTTTTCAAAAACTTTTTTCAAAATCTCGTCTAATATCACTTTAAGTGAACAGACGTAAAATCAAAGACACACAAAAACTTTTTACATTCGCAAGTAACATCTGGGGGACAGGATAGCCTGATGGTTAGAGTGATGTGCATTGGGCATCGCGCTCGTGATCTGCTGACCTGGGTTCGAATCTCGTTCAAGAGGATTTTTCCTCTGGAGTGCCGACTCCACTCCCCCAAAAGTCCTTCAGATGAGACTATAAACCGAGGTCTCGTGTGCGAACGCACACAGAACAACTTGCACGCATGTTAAAACCCGTTCCGCTTTTTGGAAGAGTAGGCTATTGTGTGCCGGTGGGAACGGATGACAATTTTTTTTTAAACTGCCTACACAGGAGGACTGGATTTTTTTTTTTTAAGTACACGAGTGCTTATTCTATTATCCTTGAAATTGAAAACAAGAGAAAAAAAAAAGTAAAACACGTTTTAAAGTTAAAAACGGGTCAAACAATATTGTACATCCAAAATAGGAAAGGTGTTTTTATCTGCAGACAATGGAAAAGTAAGAGCTTGTATTTAGTGGTGTAATGTGATAAGTGAATGTACGTCAGTGATGAATCAGCCCTCTGTATGTAAACAGTAGCCCTCCCTCTGTAGTATCCTTCCATGGTTCCTGTCAAGTGCCTCTCTGTGCCATGTACATGGGCCACTCGCCTGAGTAAACGAACATATCTAAGGACAAGAAAAATTGTACTAAATGGCGCTGCTCTTGTGGCTACACGCTCACGACAGGGAAAGAAGCCTGAGTTCTGTGCAGTCTGCTGTAACTGGAAGTGGTTTGTCTATTCATACTGTAAACCGAGGCCCCGGGTGCGAGCGCACGCAGAACATCTTGCGCACACGTTAAATCCTGTTCCACTTTTCGTAAGAGTAGGCCATTGTGAGCCAGTGGGGACAGATAACAAGATTTACAAAACTGCATACACACGGGGACTGGATGTAAAAAAGCACATGAGTGCTTACTCCTTTATCCTCGATATAAAAGAAATAAATAAATAAATAAATGAAATACCATGTCATACCATACCATGCCATACCGTACCATGCCACACCATAGTATATACCATATCATATCCTGTCACACTATACCATACCATACCATACCATACCATACCATGCTGTACCACTTCATACCATACTATACCATACTATACAATGCTATGCCATACTATACCATACCCTTACCATACTATATCACACCATACCATACTAGACAATATTATGCCATACTATACCACACCATAGCATACCCTACCCTACCCTACCCTACCCTACCCTACCCTGCCCTGCCCTACCCTACCCTACCCTGCCCTACCCTACCCTACCCTACCCTACCCTACCCTGCCCTACCCTACCCTACCCTGCCCTACCCTACCCTGCCCTACCCTACCCTGCCCTACCCTACCCTACCCTACCCTGCCCTACCCTACCCTGCCCTACCCCTACCCTGCCCTACCCCACCCTACCCTACCCTACCCTACCCTACCCTACCCTGCCCTACCCCACCCTACCCTACCCTACCCTACCCTACCCTACCCTGCCCTACACTACCCTACCCTACCCTACCCTGCCCTACCCTACCCTACCCTACACTACCCTACCCTACCCTGAAGATGAATGTACGTTTGTAGCTCAGTCTGTCTGTGTCTTGGGGTCTGTGTTGCCTATAAACAAAGCATGCAGGCGTGAGAGTCTGTATAGATGAATGCGGGTGTGTGGGTAGCAGAGGTGTTGGCCTCCTGGCAACCAGGCCGTGTACACTGACGGCATTCACACACTGACTGCTGCTGCTGCTGCTGCTGCCCCATCCCCCTAATTCTCTCTGTGTCTATCCACCGCTAGCTGTGCACGGCCCTGGAACAGCCAGGTGAAAGTGCCGCCCTTCCCCTGCCCGCCCCTGTCTCTGCCATCAGCTGAATAATTGACAGCGTTACTTCATCTTTCTTCTCTTCCCCTCTGCCACCTCTCCCCCCCTCCACCCCCCTCCCCTCCCCCCCCCCCCCCTCAAACACACACTCACACACACCCATTGTCTTGTTGCTCTCTTGAGTTTGGAGAGGCCATGTTTTGCCTAGCGACCTCCTCCTCGCCTACGATTGGAGGAAGGGGGTTGATGTAGATACTGTTGTGACTTGCTGGGTGGGTGCCTTTTGTGGAAAGATCATAGTTCGCTGTGTTGTTTACCTACCTGCAAAAATGAGAAAAGTGCAAGTACGTGTACCTTCCAATGTTTGGAGAGTCTAAAAACAAAAAAAGTAAAACTAGTTGATGTGTCGTTCTTCTTCATGGCTCAGATTTGGACTAACAAACACGGTCACGAATCTGTAAGTTGACACCAGACTCCGTTCCATCATCAGTCCTTCCTCATTACCGCGATTAACCCGCTGATACACAAGTGTAACAAATCTAACCCCCCGTGTCTCCTGTAAACTTGGGGGTCGTGCTATCTGACCGGGTCTGTGCAACTCACCCAGCGTGAACTGAAGACGAGGATGTAAAATGGCGTCGGAGCGAAACGGTCGTGTGGGTGTGGGAGCAGACGACAGCCAGAGGAAGCCGGAGAATGTGGAGGCGGCGGGTAGCACCAGGTCCAGGTTGCCCGTGGCGGCAGACACCAGATCCTCCAGAGCCGCCGTGTCCAGGAAGGGGAGGTCACCGCGCTCTGTGGCTCAGCCCTCCAGAACCTTCACCCTAGAGGAGCAGCAGAAAGCCGCTGCCGCTAAAGTAAGAGAGGGGGAGAGGGGGGGGAGAGAGAGAGAGGGGGGGGAGAGAGAGGGGGGGGGGGAGGGAGGGAGAGGGGGGAGAGAGAGGGGAGAAAGAGAGGGAGAGGGGGAGAAAGAGAAAGAGAGAGAGATAGGGAGAGAGAGAGGGAGGGAAGGGGAGAGAGACAGACAGACAGACACAGAGAGAGAGAAGGGGAGAGAGAGAGAGAGAAAGAGAGAGGGAGGGAGAGGGGGAGAGAGAAAGAGGGAGAGAGAGAGAGATGGAGAGAGAGAGAGATCGAAGAAGAGCTAAAGAGAGAGGGGGGAGGGAAAGAGAGAGAGGGAGAGGGGGAAGAGAGGAGAGGGGGAGATAGAGAAGAGAAGGGGGAGAAAGAGGAAGGGACAGAGAAAGGGAGAGAGAGGGGGATAAAGAGAGGGAGAGGAGAGAGAAAGATGGAGAGGGTGAGAGAGAGAGAGAGACAGACAGAGGGAGAAAGAGAGAGAGAGAGTGGGAGAGAGAGGGGGGGAGAGAAAGGGAGAGGCTGAAGGAGGGAGAGAGAGGGGGGGAGAGAGGGGAAGAGAAGGGGAAGAGAGAGAGAAAGAGAGTGGGGAGAGAGCGGGTGGAGAGAGAAAGAGAGGGAGAGAAAGAGAGGGAGAGAGAGAAAAGAGAAGGAGAGGGTGGAGAGAGAGAGAGAGAGAGAGAGAGAGAAGAGAGAGAGAGAGAGAGAGAGAGAGAAGAGAGAGAGAGAGAGAGAGAGAGTGGGGGGGGGGGGGGTATCCATATTTATTTCGTCAACTGTCTGAAGGAGAATTGGCTGCATTATTGATAGTTTTAAAAGAAACTACCAGATCATTTGATGTCAGCAGTAAGACAATCAAACTATTTTGGGCAGCTGTTGTTTCTGTTTCTTAGATACAGGTTGTATTTATCTTTTTTTTTTCCCCAGTCTCTGAATGTGTAGTTATCTTTCTCTGACCTGTCCGCTGGGAGTAATCTCCCTGATCAAAATACTACATCCACAGTTTCAAATTAGGTGTTAAGACTCTTTTTGCATGCTGCAACATCTCAACCACTATTCTCCTCATCTTCTTAATTCTTTTTATTGGTTTGCTGATAAGTCTTAACTATTATGGCGTCCTCTTGTTTTTTGTTTGGGTTTGGTTTTTGGGGTGGGGTGGGGGTGGGGGGGTTCCGTCTGTACCTTCGTCATCTTGTCTGAGTGTAGGCAACAATGCATTTAAACAGTTTGTGGGGTTTATTACTGTTATTTTCATCATCATCATCATCACCATCATCATCATTATCATCATCATCATCATCATCATCATTATCATCAATCACCATGATCGCCATCATCATCATCATCATCATCATCATTATTATTATTATTATTATTATTATTATTATTATTATTATTATTATTATTATTATTAATACTCCTCTCTATGTCAGTCCACTGGCTCACAAAATTACTTAAGAGTCATTGTAGATCTAGCCTGTACATGCCGAGTGTTTAGATTCACTGCATACCTTTTTTCATCAACGCACTGAGTTGGTGCATGACGCACTTTATGTTATGACGTATGCATGTCTTGACTTCACTTTCACAGCAGCGTCATCGGCGCCTGCGCGCGAGGCGGAATTTCATAAATGCAGTGCGAGCAGCTGCCCGGATGTCCAATAACAGGAGGCGAGGAATACAAAGGAGCAAAGGACGAAAGGTACCGCTGTCAGTGTTGTCAGCACTGCTGTTGTATTTTCTCTTGAAAAAAGGGAAAAAAAAAGAAAGCAAAAGCAAACAAAAAATCCCAACAAAAATCTACACCCGCCGTTGTTGTTAATAGTCCTTTTAATTCACCAAGAAAGTATACCTGTCACCATTTCTTGAAACTGCTGTATGTTGTGTTTTACCATATAACCTGTCACCCATTACGAGCACTTTCTTTGTTTGTGTTTTACCAATATACATGTCACCATTACGAGTATTTTTTGTTGTGTTTTATCGATATACTTGCCACTTTTATAGGTACTTTTTTTTTCCTTCGCCGACTGCCTACTTGTCACTATCGTTAAAGCACGATTGTTTTATTTTCACACAAAAATACACCTATCACCATTCAGAGCACCAGCCGTTTATTTTATGTCATCTGCACAGGGATACCTGTCACCATGTATGTGTTAATGCCTCTGGTAAAGATTTCGTTGTCACTTGTATCAAACCTATTGTATTTTCTGTCACCAAGACAGATGCATCAGTTACCATTGTCAGCACTTGTATGGGAGTTTTTTTTTCTGTCAGTCAAGGTAGCCAATCATACTTGCTCGTTTTATTTCATCACTAAAGACCTTTCAGTGTTACTAATATATCGTGTTATTACACTTTTTCAAAAAGGCATACTTTTCTTTTTATTGGCACCTGGCGTATAGTTTGTTAATAAAGACAAACCTAACACTGTCATTGAAGCACGTTAGTTCCTATTTTATCAATTAAAATTCACGTGTATCTGTGGTCAAATTTGTCATGTATTTCTTTTTCCTCACGACGGTACACTTGTCACTATCATGAATACTTTCATGTACTGTAGTCCTCACATAAGGACAGGCAGTAAGCTACCTGTGCATGCACTAACATCTGCTTCCTTTACTTCATCAGCACAGGTACCCAGACCTCGCTAGCAATGCCTCTTGCCTGTTTGCTTGCATCAATAAAGGTGCAAACTGTCAGGGTTTTTTTCAGAGTTTAAGGGTTTTTTCACCTTCTTTATTTACTTCCTTTCTGGGTACTAGTTGCATCCAGAGAAGGGATGTTGGGGAGGGAGTGGTGGTGGGTGGTGTCTACTTCCATATTCTCTGTCCCCTTACCATAGCGGAGAGGCTGTGTTTCAATCCTCCTGTTGTCAGGCTAGGTGTGAAGTCACTGCCAACATTTACTCTCACTTTTTTAATGGAAAACTGAGTATACTTTTCCTTTCCTCTAAAACAGCATGATGTATGAACTGTACTTTTTTCGGTTTTGTTGTTGTTGTTTTTTACCTGGGCAGTGGTCACCTTTTACAGTGGACCTGGGGGGAGGGGGGGGAAGAAATGGTAAAAAGTGTATACGTCGGTGACGTCACACCAACCAGATTTTAAAAAGGGATGGAACATACGGCAAGCAGGGAACGGTAACTTTTTTGTCATGTGTTTTTTCTTGTCCCTAGATTTTTAGGCTCTACAATTTTTTTTCATGGTGTATCAGCCTGGCCTGGTATTTGCTCGAGCAATGACTACAATGGCGAAGACATGTTATTTTTTCGCGTTACTTTCTTTTTCCCCTTTATAACCCTTTTTTCTAAAGGAAAAGATGACAAATGTGACGGTTCACTGAAAGCCTTTACTGTACACCCTTTTAGCTGTCCGTTAAAAGGCTAAGCAAGTTTTAAAACCTTAAAATTTTGGTTTTAAGTTAGGGGGGGTAGAATCTCTCCTGCGCCTTTTTTTTTTAGTGTTTCATTTTTTAGGTTTTTTTTTTTTTTTTTAGAGCTCGGCTAAAACGTCCCCCCCCCCCCCCCCCCCCCCCCCCCCCCCCTTTCCTAGTCTCTTTAGCGGGGTAAGTTATCTTTTCTGAAAAAATTTTTCCTGGAAAAAATACATTTTTTTGTTTCCAAAATAGCCCCTTTTTGGGGCCCGGGGTGAGGATTTTTCCCCTTTTTTACCAAAAACCCTGGCTTTTTTTGCCTAGCTCAGTGGTCAGAGCTCTTGCTCCCCCAAAAAATTAAAAATTTTTGGTGACCCTTCCCCTGTGGCGTTGGGGTTCAGTACAAAACCCTTCACCCCTGTAAATGGACCGTCCTTTTGGGGGTCGGGAAGGTTTTAAAGCGCGTGGGAAAAGGAATAGGGATCGCCCTCAAATGCGGCCCCCCTTTTTTAGAAGCTGAGGTCTCTGACGCCTCTCTCCCCAAAGCCGCATAGGAAGGGAACCCCCCCACCTTTTTATGCAGCCGAGCTTGATCTCTCGGCCCCCCTTCGTCCAGGAGGAGCACCCCATCAGCAGAAATAACCTTACTGGCTCGGTAAAAACCCCTCTGGGACTCCGGGGGCATTTTTTTTGGTCTGGCAGGCCCCCGCCAGCCAGTCCGGGGGGTTTTCCATAGCATGTAACAACAGTACTTGGTTCCCCCGGCTGATGTTTTTGGCTAGCTCACTGGGGGGTTTTTCCCCCCAAATCTGTGGTTTTTTCCCCTGATATCTTTACCCCCAAAAGGGGGTACTCTCTCTGTACTTTAGGGAGGGGGGGGGCCCGGGACCCCCCGGGGTGGTTAGAGCTTTGGGTTTTTCAAGACTGGGGGGCCCTTTTTGGGGCCTTTTTAACCCCCACCCCACCTTACCACCAAGCCCCCCCCGAAAAAGGGGTTTTTTTTCCCCCATTTTTTACCTCATGCCGACCCCCCCCCCCCTAAAACCCCCTTTTCGGTAAGACAAAAAAAAACCAAAGTCCCGCGAGCGAACACACGCGGGAAAAATTTTGGGCCAAACATTAAAACCCATTCTGTTTTTTCAAAAAAAGGGGGCCCCCATTTTTGCCCAAGGGGGAACGGATGACAAAATTCACAAAACTGGGGGGCACACAGGGACGGGACAAAAAAGGGGAAAAACACATGTTTTTTTTAAAATTTTCATTTTAAACGAAAAAGAAAATGTACATCAATAAAAGAAAGGCATTCTTTCCCCCCCAAAAACCTGAACTGGCCCTCCAGTGAAAAAGTCCAGACAGGTGAGGGAAAGGGGGGGGATGAGGTCAAATTACATGCACCGTGTTTTTAAAAAAAACAAAATAAGGGGTCCCATCCTTTAGAAAATGGGGGGGGGGGGGGGTAAAGCAAACATGGGGGGAAAATACCAATAGAAAATTTTTCCCCTTTAAAAATTTTCCCCCTTTTGTGGTCCCCTTTTTTTTAAATTTGGGGGCACACTGACAGCCCACGCCCTCCTTCTGTAATTTTTAAATTTTTTGACTACACCTACCTCAAGCGTTTTTTTGGGGGTTTACGGCATAAAAAGTAAAGGGCAGATAAAAAGAGTGGGGGGGGGGCCCTGATGTTTCTAAAGATGTCTACATTGCCAACCCTTTTTTGGGGAAAATTTTTTTTCAAGTCAACTTCCAGTTTTTTTCCCCGCCCGCGCCCGCGAAAAACCCACACACACACACAAAAACACACACACAAAAAACACACAGGAACACCCCCTACACCCCCCCCCCCCCCCCCCCCCCCCCCCCCCACACAAACACACACACCCCCTTTAAAAATACGCCCCGTGCGGGGCGTACACAACACCACAAAAACACAAAAACACACAACACACACAAACCCCCCCCAACCACACAAAACACACCCACACACACACCCCACTCACACACAAAACACACACCCCACACCACACACCCCCACACACACACACACACACACAAAAAAACCCACCACACACACGAGAGAGAGAGAGACAGACCCCCCAGCCAAACAACAGACAAAAAACAAAAGAGACAGAGACAAGACAAAACGAGAGACAGACAGAAAAGAGACAGGACAAAAAACTGTAAGAGACATAAGAGGGGTGCAAAAATTTTTTTTGGGGGTAGCTGTGTTTTTGTGTTTTTTTTCCCAAAAAAATTTTAAATTTTGCTTTTCTCCTTTCACTGGGCACCTTTCATCACGGGGGCCCCCCAGCGTCATGGTTTCCCCCAAAAGCGGTGTTGCAGGCACTCGAAAGTTAACAAAAAGGGGGGCAAAAAAAGGGCCCCCCCCCCATGGCCCGGGCCCCCCCTTTGGGTTCATAATTTATAGTATCTAACACCTGGTTTTTCTGCTCCAACCCCAAAAAAATAGATTATTCAACTTCTTTTCCCGGGGGGGGGGTGGGGGTTTTTTTTTGTGTGCGTGTGTGTTTTTTGGGTTTTCGACAAAGCCTTTTTTTATTATTTTTAAAAAAATTTTAAAGGGAAAATTTTTAATTTGAACTTTTTCCCTATTTCACCCCCCGAAACCCCCGGTGAGTTTTCTCTCTTTTCTCCTCCCATCTCTCTCATCTCTCCCCTCCTCCCCTCTCTCCTCTCCTCTCTCTCTCCCCTTCCTCTCTCCCCTCATCTTCTCCCCCTCCCCTTATATAAAAATATTTATATATTATAAAATATATATAATAAAATAATATAAATATATAAAATATAAAAAATAAATATTTTAACCCCAAAAAAAAAAACAGCTACCTCAAGCTAGGGTGGAATACTGAAAAACTGGTTTTGATCGATCTGTACTTGGGTATGCTTTATTTCCACAAAAATTTTTTATAAACGTCACTTTTTTTTGATTTTTTATTTTTGGGGTTTTTAAGGGGTCAAGATCTAGAATTAGAATAGTCTGTGTTTTTTCTACTTTTTTTTAGTCATTTTAAAAAATTTTGTTTTTGTGCATTTTTCCTTTTTAGTGATCCGAACAATGGGGGTTTTCCAAATTTTTTTAATCCCAAAAATGCAAAATTTTGGGGGGAAAGGGGCCCCAATTTTTACAAAAAAACCTTTTAAAAATTTCCCCAATTTTTCTCTCTCTCTCCTACCCCTTCTCCTCTTTTCCCCCCCTCTCTCTCCCCCCTTTTCCCCAAAAATAAATTTATATATAAATATAAATATATATATATATATATATAAATATTTATAATATAATATATAAAATATAAAGGAGAAAAAAAAGTCATAAATATGTATACAGAGAGAGACCAAAACCCGCCCGGTTTTTTTTCAAAAAAAGGGCCCAAACCCCCCTTAAAAGGGGGGGTAAACAAATGAGAACCAAAAAACAAGAATGCATAAGTACAAAAAATTTGGGGTGATCCCCCTTTTTTTAAAACCCCCGTACTTTTTAAAAAGCAAATGCTTTTTGTAAATAAAAAAGCAAAATTCCTTTTTTGTTGTTTGGGGTTTTTTGCAGTCAAATTTTAAAATCAGTTTAAAAAAAAGCAAGGGGCGAAAAAAAATTTTTTAAAAAGGAAAAAAACTTTTTAAATGAATCATTTTAAACCAGGACATGAAAGAAAAAAAAAACACTTAAATTTTCTTTTGACCCAAGGCAAAAGGGAAACCCAAATAAAAAATTTTTAAACAGAAAATTTTCATAACGAAAATGGGGAACAAAAATGTCAGAAAAAAAATTTTTAAATTTGAAAACCCCTTTTTTAAAAAATCTGCCCCCTTTAAAAATCGAAAAAATTTTCTAAAAAGCAAATTTAAAGGGAAATTTTTTAAAAATTATTTTAATACTTGAAAAAATTTTACTCCCCGTTTTTAAAATTTTAGAAAAATCCATCTCTGCCAACCAAAATCAAAAAAATCGTTTCAAAATACACCAAAAAAAAACCCTTTAAAACACCTACCCTTTTTCTTCCCCCCCCCCACAAACCCCCAAACCAAAATTAAAAAAATGTCATTGTACAGGGAAAAAAAACCCATTTTTTTTTTCCTCGGGGATCTAAATCGCTAACTTTTTTGAAAAACCTTATGTGGCAGTCGTGGGGGTTCCCATCTAGTTTTTTTTTAAAACCCCGTAACTAAAAAACAAATTACCTTAGACCGTAGCAATACAGGGTGTCTGTCTCCCCCCAAACTAGATCATTGGGTGTTTTTTTAAAAGGGAAAAAACCCCCAAAAACCTTTTCAGTGCTACAGGTGAGCCCTTTTTTTGGGGGGCATAGCAACTGGGGCCAGGGCCCCCCCAGTTCCCCCCCCTGCCCTGAAAACCCCCGGTTTTAATTTGACAAAACAAATAACTTTAAAAGCAACGGGGGAAAGAATCATTTTTTTAAAACCAAACCCACTTCCTCATAAAAAAACAGGGTAAAAAAAAAAGTTTTTTTTTTCTCCTTTTCAGGGGGGAGAGAGAAGAGAGAGAGAGAGAGAGAGAAAGGGAGAGAGAGAGAGAGAGAGAGAGAAAAGAGAGATTTTTTTTTTTTTTAAAATTTTTTTTTAAAATTTTTTTTTTAAATTTTTTTTAAAAAAAAGGGGGAAAGGAATAAGAAACCCCTTTTCCGTGCTTTTTTTACATCCAGGGCCCCCCCCTTTTGGGGCAGTTTTTTTTAAAAGTCATCTGTTTTCCCAACCCCCGGCCAAAAAAGAGGCCTAAAAATTACGAAAAAAAAGGGAAAAGGGTATAACGTGTGGGGGGAAATGTTCCCCCCAAAGGTTTTAAAAAAAAAACAAAGGGCCCCTTTGGTTTTTTAAATTTTCATTTTCCCCCCGGATGAAGGGATAAGGAAAAAGAGAGAGAGAGAGAGAGAAGAGAGAGAGAGAGAGAGAGAGAGGGGAAAAGAGAGAGAGGAGAGAAGAGAGAGAGTAAAATTTTTTTTCCCCCTTTTTTTTTTAACAAAAAAAGGGGTTTTTTTGTACATAAAATCCTAAACCCCTTTTTTTCGCCGATTTTAAAATTTTTTGGGGGGAAAAAAAAAATAATGTGTGTAAATAAAAAAACTCAATGTTTTGGGGGTTGTGTGTGTGTGTGTGTGTGTGTTGTTTGGGGTGTGTGTGTGTGTTTTGTGGTGTGTGTGTTTTAATGGTGTGGGGTTTTTTTAAAAAAGGGGGTAATGGAATAAGCACTCATTTTGCTTTTTTTTTGTCCGTTTTCCCCCCCCGTATGCAGTTTTTTTTAAATTTTGTTTACTGGTTTCCCCCCCCGGGACACAATGGCCCCACTCTTTTTTAAAAAAAAGGGAAAAGGGGGTTTTGTGTGGGGGGCATTTTTTGTGTGTGTGTGTATGTTGTGTGTGTAAAAGTTTCATTTTTTCCGGGGTTTTTTTGTGTTTTGTGGGAGTGTGGGGGGTGTGTGTGTTAGTGTGGGGTGTGTGTGTTTTGTTTGTGTGTGGTGTGTGTGTGGTGTTTTGTGTGTGTGTGTGTGTGTGTATTTTTCAAAGTCCCGTCCTGTTGTGTCCCCTTTTTTCCCTTATTTTGCTGTTTTCTGAAGTACAAGAAAAAATGGGCCCCCCCGCCCACGGGGGGGTGAACACTTTTTTTTTCCTGTATTCCCCCTTTTTTTTTTTTCCCCCCCCAAAACTGTTTTATTCATGCAGGACTCCTAAACCTCTAAAGCTTGTTCTTTTGTTTTTTTTCCTGGGGTTTACTTTTTTTGTAAAACCAAACATCCATTTGGAAAGTTCTTTTTCGTGTCCTCGTCTCCATGGTTGAAATAATAAACACAATCTGAAAAAATGTTGGGGGGTTTTTTGTGTGTGTGTGTGGGGGGTGTGGGGTGTGTGTGTGTGTGTTGTGTGTGGGGTGTTTGTCATTTAGTCATTTAAATTTTTTTTTTCTGGATGGTACGTTGAATAAGGTTTTTTTCCCCCCTTTTTTTTTTTACCTTTTTAAAAATTTAAAAAAACAAAAAGCATTTGCTTTTTTTTTCCCATGTGTGTGTGTGTTCCCCCCTCTTTTTGTCTTTCTGTCTGTCCCCTTTTTTTCGAAAACCCCCGTTTTTTTTTATGTCTTTCCCCTTTTTTCCCGAAATGTCCCGTTGATTTTTTGGGGGGTCTTTCTGGGCTGACCTGTTGAATTTTTTGTCCCCTTTTTTTCCCACTCTCCCCTTTTTTTTTAAGTCCCCCCTTTCTTTTATTACTCTCCCCCTTTTTTTTTATGTGGTTTTTTCTGTCTGACTCTCTGTTGATCTATGCCCGTCTTTCACCCCCGAAAAATCTGTTGAAAAAATGTCCCGTCTTTCCCCCCCCGACCTCTTTTTGATCTAATGTCTGTCTTTCCTGGGGGGACCTCTGGGAGATCTATCTGCCTGTGTTTTTTCTTTCATCGCTAACGAAGGGGGGGTTTTAAAAAAAAACACTTGTTCTGATTTTAGCCCGATCGCTTTCTTTTCACGCTGAAAGCTGTCAGAATAAAATCCCTGTCCCCGGGAAAAGCAAAAAAATTTCCCTAAATCCCATAACTTCTGCAAAAGAAAAAATTTTTAAAAAAAAAAAAAACTGACAAAAGGCACAGACCACTTTTTTTTTAAAAAAAACACTTCAAAAAATTATTTGCATTTTAAAAAATCTTTTTTCGGAGTAGGGGTGCCTATGTGGCGACTACTTGAAAACAATTTAAAAAAGGCAACTTGTCACCCGTGTACTTTCCAAGGCACTGTGTATTCGCAGATGGCGGGTTAGTCGAAAGTGCCCATTGGGAAAGCCCCCAAAGGGTTTTTAAAACTTTTGGTTGAACTGTAAGACGGTTGAATTTTCATGACAAAAGACAATCGTAACATAACATTTAAAAAGTAAAAAAATCTGAATGCAGGCCCCGCCCTTTTAGCTTTCCCCTAGATTAAAATTTCCCTTTTTGGGGCCCGGGTTTTAAATGAAACATGAAAGGTTTTTTACTGTGTTAATCATTGAAGGAAACTAAAGGGGGAAGTTTGGGTATGCTTCAAGGTAGACTGCAAGACGGGGCTGTCACTTTGAGGCCCCGTCCTTTTGCCCGTCTACGTCAACAAGCCCAGATAAACTGGAAGACAGTTTTCAGTGTTCTGGGGTCTTTTTTTGAAAAAAAACCCATCAAAACCCCCAAAAGCTTTTTAAGGGGTATACACCGGCGCGCGCACCCACCACCACAAACACCCCACAAAAACAACACACACACACACACACACACACACACAGGGGGGGGGGGGGGGGGGGGGGGGGGAAGGGGGGGGAAGGGGGTTTTTTGGACTTGTTTTTTTTAAACCCTTTTTCCCGAAAAAATGTTGGCCTGCCACGACTATTATCTGTTTTAAAGGGGGGAGGGCGCGAAAGTTGTAGGAGAATAATTTGTCTTGCAAAATTAATCATCTTTAAATGTTCACCGATAATACATCATTTGAATGGTGTAAGTTTTGAAACAGCAAGAGAGGGGAAAAACCATTTTCGTCTTGGGAAAACCTTCAGCGAGGGGACCCCCTCTTTTTAAACGGGGAACCCTTTTGGGGTTGTTTGGTTTTTTCCCAAAGACCTTTTAAAAACCGTATCTTGGTTCGGGGGGGAAGGGGGTTGTTAGGGGCCCTAAAGGGGAGCAGCACATTTCCTGCGACAGAAAAAAAAAGGAGGGGGGGTTTTTTTAAAAGTCTGTTTTGGCAATGGTTTCAGGCCCCGAAAACATTGACCAACCCAAACCATAGCAACCAAAGCGCCGGTGGGAAAATTAGTTCTGTTTTCTTTTAAAATTTGTGATTTTTTTTCCCCCCGGGAGTTGGTCCCCAAAAAAAATTTTTACAACTCCGGACAAACGACTTTCGTGGGTCACAACATCATAAAGGGCAGGGTGTCCCCATTGTTTGAAACCCCTCAAACATCCAAAATTTTCCCCAAAGCCAGGGCTCCCCACAGCCCAATCTTCGCGGGGAATATGAACTTTTCGGGTTGGGGTGAGTGGAAATTTTTTTTGTTTTTTAAAAGATAAGTTTCAGGAAGGGACAAACGATTTAATTAACCTTTTATTGTTACATACTTTTCCCCGTCATTTTTTCTCTTTTTTCCCCCTTGGGGAGTTTTTGTTGTTTTAATAAAATCTTTTGTCCTGTCGGGGTTCTGCCGTCTGCCCGTCCCCCCTGTCCTGTCTCCTCTCGTCTCTTTTCTCTCTCCCGCTCCTGTTTTCTGTCCCCTCTGTCTGCGTCTGTCGTCTTCCGTCTTCTCTCTCTCTCTCCCCTTCCCCCTCTCTCCTTTTCTCTCTCTTTTCTCCCCTCCCCTTTTCTTCTCTTGTTTTTAAAAAAGCTATTCAAAAAATTTTTTTCATTCTAAAAATGAAATTATGAATAAAATTTTAATAAACGCTTTTTTTGTTTTGAAATATCTGGAACGTTTTCAGTTGAAAAGCATGCCCCCTCTAACATCTAGGTTAAATACTTTTTTTTTAAAAATTATAACCCCAGTAATTACTGTATGCAATAAAATAGAAAAAAAATTTTAGGGTTATCATCATAAACACACAAAGCGGCGCGTGGAAAAAGTACAAACTACATCCCTACATGTATACATACCACACAAACATACATACATACATACATACATACATACATACATACATACATACATAAAATACATACATACAATGAGAGGTTTCAATGGTTTTTTGGTTGCCTGCACTTGTTTTCCTCCACACCTTTTCCTCAATAAGGTTATATATAATACTACATGGGGAAGAAATGGACACACAAACGGTAGGGTTTGCGAGACAGTTTTCCTTAACTTTTCGTTAACCACGTGCTGCGGACTGTGAAGGCGTGGAATTGTGGCTCTCTTTAGCACCGAAAGAGAAATTTTTTTCGTTACTGCTTAAAGATAAAATACCTGCGAAGAAAAAAAATTTTTTTAAAAAATATTTTTTTAATGCCTGCGTAAAAACGAGCGGGCGGTCTCAGGTTCAAATCCTTTGGAACTCTGTTTTTTTTTTCTCCCACAAAAACCTGAACCATGCCGGATCTTTTAAGACCAGTCCCGTTTATTGTTAATTCGCGTAAGAAGTATATTTTGAAATATATGTTAATTAAACAACCATGCTGAACAATCTTTTTTTGCGCACATAAGTAAAAAATCCGAAAAAAATAATTTTAGGAAAAATTTTCATGTATTTTGTTTTTTTTGTTTAATTTTATTTATTTATTCAAGGTGTGTATTTTATTTATTCTTTGATATCGAGGATAATGGAGTGAGCACCCCTGTGCTTTTTTTAAAACCAGTCCCCGTGTGTATCAGTGTTTGTAAATCTTATCATCTGTTCCCACTGGCACGCGATGGCCTACTCTTACGAAAAGCGGAAAAAGAATTTAATGTGTGCGCAAGTTGTTCTGCGTGCGTTCGCACAAGGGGCCCGGTTTACAGACTCATCCGAAGGACTTTTGGGGAGAGTGGAGTCAGCAGTGAATTTTTTAACTCCAGGGGAAAAATCCCCTCCTACGGGGATCGAACCCTGGTCGCATATGCGAGCGCAATTTTTCTGATCACTAGCATCCCGTCCCCCAGCCACCACCATGCCACTTCTGCTTCTACTTCTGCTTGCTGTTAGCCTTTCTGTTGGTGCTACGCTATGCTGTTTTTTAAAAACTTCGCTGCGATACTGTTTTGCTTCTAATCTACTCCCACTGCTGCTGTTGCAGCTCTGCTCCCTGCTACTCACTACTACTACTACTACAACACTACTACTACACAACTCTACACTACTACTACTACTACTACTACCACCTCCCACTACAACTATTTCTACTACTTCTACACCAAATTTACAATTTTTTATGATTATTTTCTGCGCTGCTGCTGCTGCTGCTGCTGTCTGCTCGCTGGCTGCGGGCTGCTGCTGCTGCGGGCTGCTGCTATTACTACTCCTACTACTCCCGCTGCTGCTGCTGCTGCTGTACTACCCCTACTAATACTACTACAAAACTACTACACTACTACTACTAAACTACTACACTACACTACCACCACCACCCCCACTACTACCACTACTACTACTACTACTACTACTATACTACTACTACAACTACTACTACTACTACAACAAACTACTACTACTACTTACTACTACCCACTACCCCCCTACTACTAACAACTATTTTCTACGAAAAAGATCCACTATTTTCTGTTGTCACTACCAAAAACTACAGATGAAGATAAAGTATGCCCCGTACCAGCTCGACTTTTCCCCCTGCCACCCCAGCCCAGGACTTTTTTGCTGCAGCAGCAGCCAGGGAGCAGATAAAAAAAGGAAGAGAGAGTCGCTGTGGCTTGGGCCCGGCTAATTAATTTAATCCACCTAACGCTGGTCCTTCTCTCCATGTCCGGGTTTTTTTTTGGGGGGGGGGGGGTGAAAAGGTTAAAAAAAAAGACATTGTGGATAGTTTTTTTAGAAATTGTAGAGTGTAAAAAATATATATATATTCGTGTATATATATAATTATATTATATATATAATAAGATATATAAATATATAATATTTAATATTAAATAATGTGTTGGGTGGTGTGTGTTGTGTGTGTGTGGTGTATATATATATATAAATATAATATATATAATATATATATATATATAAATATATAATATAATATAAAATATTATATGCGTGTGTCTGGTCTGGGTGTCTGTGTCTCGTGTGTGGCGTGTTTTCGTGCGTGTGTGTGTTGTGTGTGTGTTTTGTGTGTGGTGTGTGTGTGTGTGTGTTGAAATTAATAATAATCATCTATATTGTAAAAATATCCCACAAGTATTTTTTTTGAATTTTGGGGTCCTTGCTCCCTTTGTTTGTTTCTGTGCTTCTTCTTTTGGTCAGCTTTTAATGTATTCCCCGGTCTAAAAACCAAAATTTTTACGATTTCTATTGTCATCATTTTTATCCCTCCCTCGCGTCACCATAGTCCCTTAGTGCAGCAGGGTAGAAATAGCAGTAGAAGTGGTTTGTGATGATGAGGAGGAGGAGGAGGAGGGGGGAAAGAGGGTGACGACGACGACGAGACGATGACGACGATGAGGAGGAAGAGGAGAGGAGGAGAACAATTATAATGATTATGATTTTATTGTTAGGCAAATATAACCTGTGTCATGGCTTGGCTTCGCGAACGAAGATTAAGGGCACTGTCCACGTCCGGGTGCAGGCTCGCTGGGGGCCCTGTTCAGCCCCCATGCGGACAAACAAAACCCGGCCGCAGCGGCTGCAGGGGGAAAAGTCGATTCTGGGTTGATGTAGGGGGGACGCGGTTTTTCCTCATTACGCCTCTCCTAAAGGGGGCCGCTCTGGATTGTCCCTCAAAGGAGGAGACCGACTGATGCCCAGTGTGTCCCAGGCCGCCGGCAGAAAGCAAGGACTGGACCACTGGTTATGGTCTATGAGGCAGGCTGACAAGATTTCTTCAGAGAGTCTTTAAATCTCTTCTTTTGTGCGCCTCTGTAACGGTGTCCGGGAAAAGTTCAACCGTAGAGAACCATCTTCGGTGGGCAAAGGTCCTCCAAATTCTAGAGACATGGCCCTGCCCGGGGCGTAGCTGGTTTTCAGCAACATGGGCCTCAATGCTAGTGATCCCTGCTTGCTCCAGCACCTCAGCATTCGGGTGAAGTTCGCTCCAGTGGATGTCGAGGATGGAGCGGAACAGCTTTGGTGGAACTTCCAAAATTTCCCGCAGGTGGTGTCTGTTGGTGACCCATAACCTGTGTATATCTAGACATAGAGAGGGGTCAGTTTTTTTTATGCCATTGGCATATTTTTTACAGTTGTCACAGTGATCAAGTCACACAAAAAAGAGAGATGTGAAAACCGTGACAAAAACTTTAGCAACTGTTGTAGTTTACCAGTGTTGAATAATTTAACAGCCATTCATCATGAAGTTCTTTAAAAGGACAAGAAAAATGAAAAGTAAAAGGAGACTGTAAGAAAGCCTTTTCTCCCCTCCTCCAGGACAACTGAAATAATCAGAATGCAAACACTTACCGCGCAGACATACATGTACAAAAACACAGTCTCTTAAATTCGCAATTTTGAAACCTTGCAAGGTTTTTCACAACACCTAAAAGATGTTTTTGATAAGTTGAGAAAAAATGCCTCTCTAAAGTCAAGTAAAGGCAAAAAAGTTTAGGCAAACAATTGCCTACTCCTCGGAAAGGCACAACGGTTTTTAACTGTGGAAAGACGCTCTGTGTGCATTCGCACACGGGGGCCTCGATTTACAGTCTCATATAAATAATTGCCCCTTAGAAATCCACTTTTTTTATGAGCCAAGCCAACCCCATAACTACTACGGGTTTGTGAAGCTTCGAGCGTATGACCCAATACTTTCGTATTTCTGCAACAAACGAAACACTAAAGAATCAAAATAAAACAGAGCATTTAAGAATTTTATCATCTTGGACGAACATACTTAATTGTTTTTTTTTTATAGAATATACAAAAGAGAGAATGACACGTGCAAGACGTCAGAATATCCTGGGGGATTGCGAAAATCACTACCCTAAAAACCACCAAGCACCACTGGATTCAAACTCCACCCACCCGTGACTTCAGGATCAGTGGGGTTTGGAACCCGTCGGCTTTTTCCACTGGCCGTGGCCCTCGTCATAAAGGGTGCCTAAACACGCAGCCCGTTTGAAAGAAAAGATACCTGAGGTGGGGGGGAGGGGGGGGGGGGGTAGCAAACAAAAAACCCCCAATTCCATTATTTTTTCACTGCACTCACATCCCATTTCCCAGTTTTGTTTTCAGTGTGATTTCCCTGCCACTAATGGTGCTCCCCTCCTCCCCTCTCCCTCTCTCTCTCCCTTTCCCCCCTCTGCTCTCTTCCTCTCCTCTCCGCTCTCTCTCTCTCTCTCTCCTCTCTCTCTCTCTCTCTCCTTTTTTAGGGCGTAAATGCGTGCGTGTGTGTGTGTGGTGTGTGTGTGTGTTGTGTGTATTTTGTTGTGTGTGTGTGGGGTTTTGTGTGTGTGTGTGGTGTGTGTGTGTGTGTGTGTGGGGTGTGGTGTGGGGTGGTGTGTGTGAAATGATAACATCTCAAGAGTAAAGATGTTTTGTTCCATTGTCTTGAATCATTGATAGGCCTATGTACGCGCCGGGATTTCAAACTCGGCCTATTCTAACTTTAAATTTTCTCCCCAAATCTTTTAAAAAAATTTATAAAAAAAAAAAGATACGAAATCCAGTTGAAAAATTATATCATCTCTTGTATTTTACAAGTAAAACTACTTTTTTGCTTGCTTCATTGATGAAACGGCATTTGTCAGCATTGCATGCTAATAATATACTTTCTTCTAACGATTTTTCTTAACAAACTGCAAAACTATATTTCTGGAAAAAAGGTATAATTTCTTGTAACACACACAGTTGAATGCCTGCTAGATCTAACAATTTACAGACCTTAGATTGCTAATTTATTAATGCCATTATTGTAATAGCAGGAAGGACGGTGGCAGGATGGTTAAGACTTCGCCTGCCAATATGTAAATCGTGAGTTTCTGGGTTCGTACCCAGCCTCGCCCTTTCTTCCCATTTTGACGAAAAAAATCGAACTGAATGTCAAAGTCATTCGGATGAGACTCGAAACCGAGGCCCCGTGTGCGAATGCACGCAGAACATCTTGCGCACACGTTAAAAACCCCCTTCCACCTTTCGGAAGAGTAGGCATCGTGTGCCGGTAGGAGCGGATGACAAAAAATTTTAACAAACCACATGCACCCCAAAGGGTTTGTGTTTAGACACCATCCCTGAGGAAAAATCGGGGGGTTGGAGTCCCAGAGCGGGCTCGGGGCTGTAGGTAATGGCAACTTTTTGGTGGGGTCCTGCACGTACTGGAAAACCATTGGTATCGGTCAATGCCCTTCCA
The DNA here is from genome assembly GCA_030674155.1 of Stramonita haemastoma. Lineage (NCBI taxonomy): Eukaryota > Metazoa > Mollusca > Gastropoda > Neogastropoda > Muricidae > Stramonita > Stramonita haemastoma. The sequence continues at coordinate 41,012,597 of CM060331.1, forward strand.
ATGGATCATTTCCAGTGCCGTGGAGAGGGGGGGGCTGCTGCATG
>CM060331.1:41012740-41035240 GCA_030674155.1 Stramonita haemastoma
ATTTATTTCGAGACGTGAAGCAGCAGCAGTAGAGACGTCAAGCAGCAGTAGAGACGTGAAGCAGCAGTAGAGACGTGAAGCAGCAGTAGAGACGTGAAGCAGCAGTAGAGACGTCAAGCACAATAGAGACGTGAAGCAGCAGTTGAGACATGAAGCAGCAGCAGTAGAGACGTGAAACAGCAGTAGAGACGTGAAGCAGCAGCAATAGAGAGGTGAAGCAGCAGTAGAGACGTGAAGCAGCAGCAATAGAGAGGTGAAGTAGCAGCAGTATAGACGTGAAGCAGCAGTAGAGACGTCAAGCAGGAGTAGAGACGTGAAGCAGCAGTAGAGACGTCAAGCAGCAGTAGAGACGTGATGCAGCAGTAGAGACGTGACAGCAGCAGTAGAGACGTGAAGCAGCAGTAGAGACGTGAAGCAGCAGCAGTAGAGACGTGAAACAGCAGCAGTAGAGACGTAGTAGCTATATGTACACTGCCTCCACAGAGGCGGAAATGGGCGGCTCTGCTAGTGTGACTTATGAAGAGCCCATCGATTTTTTGGAATCGTTTGAACTTCATACCCTGCTGTGAGATGGTGTGTCACCACCAGTCTGTAATTCAATTCCCCATGGTTCTCTCTCTCTCTCTGCCTCTGCCTCGGTCTCTGTCTGTCTGTCTGTCTGTCTGTCTGTCTGTCTGTCTGTCTGTTCTCTCTTCTCCTCTCTCTCTCTCTCTCTCTCTCTCTCTCTCCTCTCTCTCTCTCTCTCTCTCTCTCCTCTCTCTCTCTCTCTCAATTTAGGCTACTTGAAGTTATTAGTTAAGATTAATAATGATAGTCCCTATTCAGGACAAAGACCGATGAAAAAAGTAGCTCAATGTTTATCTGTAGCCCTTGGAAATAAAGATATTTGTCAATCAATAAATCTCTCTCTAAATGTTATTTTTATTCATTTATTCTTTTATATCGAGGATAATGGAATAAGCACTCATGTGTTTTTTTACAAACAGTCTCCGTGTGTATGCAGTTTTGGAAATCTTGTCATCTGTTCCCAACGGCACACAATAGCCTACTCTTACGAAAAGCGGAACAGGATTTAACGTGTGCGCAAGATGTTCTGCGTGTTTTCGCACACGGGGCCTCGGTTTAAAGTCTCATCCGAAGAACTTTTGGGGAGTGTGGAGACAGCACTGATGTTAACTCCATGGGAAAAATCTCCTCGACCGGGAATCGAACCCGGGTCGTTATACTGCAAGCGCAACGTTCGGACCACTAGGCTATCCCGTCCCCTTATGTTATGATTTATGCTTGTCATGTTGATTAACAGTGGTGGGATGGTGTTTTCAGTGGCCTGAATCGTTTTGTTTTCTTCTTCGATATTTGGTTATTTGCTTGGTTTTTATCATTATAATCATTTTCTCTCTCTCTCTCTCTCTCTCTCTCTCCTCTCTCTCTCTCTCTCTCTCTCTCTCTCTCTCTCTCTCCAAATCCAATAACCTCAACACATTAAGACAATACTGCCAAGACAAGCATATTCCCTCAAAACTTCACATACCATTCATTTCAGTTTTTGAGGTCTACAATTACTTAATTCACCTCAAACAATCAAGGACACGAGGTCTCGATGGAATAGACAGCAGAATTCTGAAATTGTCAGCTCCAGTTATCACAGACACCCTAACATATATATATAACCAATGTCTTGAAAATAACTATTTCCCCAATGCCTTCAAAACTGCTAAAGTAATCCCCATCCACAAATCTGGTGACACTTCAGATCCATCAAATTATAGGCCAATCTCTATTATATCCCTCCTTTCAAAACCCCTGGAAAAACATATAAATAAACACTTAGTCCATCACATAGATACTAACAACCTACTTCACCCTAATCAATCAGGATTCAGACAAAATCACTCATGTCATACTGCACTGACTAGTCTCATAGACAATTGGCTATCACACATCAATGAAAACAAATTTTGTGGAGTATTATTTGTAGATTTCAAAAAAGCATTTGATACAATTGACCACACACTTCTCATCAGAAAGCTAGAACTGTACAATCTATCATCAAATAGTCTAGAACTACTCTCTTCTTATCTTAAAAACAGACAACAATGTGTCTCAACAACTACATCCACATCCAATCTAAAACCCATTCATTATGGAGTACCACAGGGATCTATACTAGGACCTATTCTCTTTTCCTTATACATAAATGACCTTCCTCTACTTATCAAATCTAAATGTGAACTATTTGCAGATGATACAACCATACATACAAGCCATAACGACATTGACTCTCTTGCAACCATATTACAACAAAGCTGTAATGATCTTGTCAAATGGACAGAACTGAACCATATGTCTATTCACCCCAAAAAAACAAAATGCATGCTTATCACCACCAGACAAAAGCGACAAAATTTACCTCATAAACAGTTTCCAATCCAAATAAGAAAGGAAGCAATTGAACAAACCTCTCATCACAAAGTTCTAGGAGTAACAATCGATGAAAATCTCAGCTGGTTCTACCACATATCTCATCTATGCAAATATCTGTCCCAAAGAGTATACCAATTGACTAAAATTAAACATTTCCTTGACTACAATTCAAGGAAATTATTCTTCCAAGCTTACATACAATCCTCAATAGACTATGCCTCAACCCTATGGGATTCTGCCAGTGCAAACACTATGAAACCGTTATCAAGTCTGTATAAACGTGCTCTCAAACTTATCCTTCTGAAAAAAACAACCTTACTTGAAGCGGATTATACTCAGTTAAATATTCTCCCCCTACAACAAAGACTAAAATATAACAAAGACATACTGATGTTTAAGATAATGGCAGGAGCTGTCCCCACGTCCTTAAGAGATAAGTTCCCAATGAATCATTCCAGAAATACTGAAAAGCCAAGTGTCCCAATCCCAAGAATAGACTTGTTTAAATCTAGTTTACTATACTCAGGCCCTGTGCTGTGGAACTCCCTTCCCGATTCAATTAAAGAGCACCAATCATTGACTACCTTCAAAAATCACCTCCTAATCCACTTGATGCACCAAAAATAATAAACCAATTATATTCCCTCTCCTTCTCCCCCTTCTCTTTCTCCCTCCCTCTGTGTGTGTGTGTGTATGTATGTGTGTGTGTGTGTGTGTGTGTGTGTGTGTGTGTGTGTGTGTGTGTGTGTGTGTGTGTGTGTGTGTGTGTGTGTGTGTGTGTGAGTGTGTGTGTGTGTGTGAGTTGGGTTTTTTGTTGTTGTTGCTGTTTCTTTCTCCCCTTTTATCAAAACTTATGTTTTATGGAACTATTTTGATGATAGATGGTGGTGGATTGATGTTTTCAGTCATTCAACCTCATCCTATTCTCATGTTGCTCCTTAATTATTGCGCCCTCTTTTCTTTTCTTTTGTTTTGTTTTTGATTTTGTTTGTTTGTTTGTTTGTTTGTTTGTTTGTTTGCTTGGTTTTTTTGTTTGTTTGCTTGCTTGTTTTTTGTTTTGTTGCTGTGTTTTCCTTTTGTTTGTTTATTTGTTTGTTTGTTTGTTTGTTTTTTCTTCTTCAAATCAAAATCATCATTGATTCCTACTTCATATTTTTGTTTCTGAATGAGTGCATTTTTATAACATTACCTTAATATTGTATTTCTGTCTTATTCCTTACCTGCTTTGTTGTGCTTCTCCCCTTTTATCAAAACTTATGTTTTATGGGACTATCTTGATGATAGATGGTGGTGATTTCAGTCATTTAACCTCATGGTATTCCCATGTTTGCTCCTTAATTATTGCGCCCCCCCCCCCCCCCTTTTTTTTTTTGTTTGTTTGTTTGTTTGTTTGTTTGTTTGTTTGTTTGTTTGTTTTTTTTTTTTTGTTGCTTTGTTTTGTTTGCTTATTTGTTTTTGTGTGTGTGTGTGTGTTGTGTGTGTGTATGTGTGTGTGTGTGTGTGTGCGTGCGTGCGTGCGTGCGTGCGTGCGTGCGTGCGTGCGTGCGTGCGTGCGTGCGTGCGTGGTGTGTGTGTGTGTGTGTGTGTGTGTGTTTTCCAAATCGAAATCATTGATTCTTACTTCATATTCTTGTTCCAGAATGAGTGCCTTTTTGTAACATTACCTCAATATTGTATCTCTGTCCTATTCCTTACCTGTTGTTGTTTTTTCTCCCCTTTTATCAAAATCTTATGTTTTATGGGACTTATTTTGAGATAGATGGTGGTGGATTGATGTCTTCAGTCATTTAACCTCATCATATTCTGATGTTTGCTCCTTAATTATTGCGCTTTTTTTGTTGTTTTGTTTTGTTTTGTTTTTTGTTTGTTTTGTTTTTGTTTATTTTCCTTTATTCAAATCAAAATTATCATTGATTCTTACTTCTTTTTCGTTTTCTGAATGAGTGACTTTTTATAACATTACCTTAATATTGTATCTCTGTGTTATTTCTTGCCTGTTTGATACTTGGTATGGTTCCTTACTTTTGGTATTTGGATCATTATAATTGTTGTTGTGTAGTTGTGGCTATTATCTTTATTTTTTTTCTATCTTAATGTTATCCCTGAAAAGGGCGGGGACTGGATGTAAAAAAGCACACGAGTGCTTATCTATTATCCTCGAATAAAAGAATTTTGCCTTGCCTTGCCTTGCCTTGCCTTGCCTCTCTCTCTCTCTCTCTCTCTCTCTCTCTCTCTCTCTCTCTTCTCTCTCTCTCTCTCTCTCTCTCTCTCTCTCTCTCTCTCTCTCTCTCTCAAATCTTTCAGAAAACAACACAAACATCGTGGCCACAATGATAGATACGTAACTGAAACTAGAATTATCGGTGACAGTTGATACACTATTGTTATGATATGCCTTTTATGATATTGCCGCGATTGCACCTCCATTCGCGAAGATCTTGTGAACGAGAATTCCTCGGTTTTGTTGAGTGATTATCCAAGCTTTCCATCTTCTCTGCACGCCCACCACCCTCCCCCTCCCCCTGCCCTCAGTTTGAATGGTGCAAAGCCTAACACATTAAGTTCTCTCTCTGTCTCTGTCTCTGTCTCTGTCTCTGTCTCTCTCTCTCTCTCTCTCTCTCTCTCTCTCTCTCTCTCTCTCTCCCTGTGTGTGTGTGTGTGTGTGTGTGTGTGTGTGTGTGTGTGTGTGTGTGTGTGTGTGTGTGTGTGTGTCTCTCTCTCTCTCTCTCTCTTTCTCTCTCTCTCTCTCTCTCTCTCTCTCTCTCTCTCTCTCTCTCTCTCTCTCTCTCTCTCTCTCTCTCGGATGAAAAAAAAGGCAGGATGAAAAAAAGTATATGTTTACTCTGTAACCCTTGAAAAATAAAGATCATTCATTCATTCATTCATTATTCTCTCTCTCTCTCTCTCTCTCTCTCTCTCTCTCTCTCTCTCTCTCTCTCTCTCTCTCTCTCTCTCTCTCTCTCTCTCTCTCTCTCTCTCTCTCTCTCTCTCTCTCTCGTGCCTGCCTGTCAAAGCACGAATCCAGGTGTAAGGGCTCCCCTGCCGTGGTTGCCTGTGCAGCATTGCAGTGTGATTGATGGGGAAACACCTGACCCTCTGGCTCTCTCTCTAGTTAGTTCTGCACAGTTCGGTGCTATACATAGACCTGCCACTTCATTCGCAACGCGGGAACTAGCCTTGCATGGATAGCCCTTTGACAGTTTCAGAGTTTTATGAACCGAACAGGGTTTTACTTCAGCCTTTTTGTTTTTAATGTAATGTGGTCTTTGTTTTACCGCCTCTTCACCAAAAAGTTGTACTAAACGCATTTTTTAAAAAAATGATTTTCTACCAAATTAATGTGCGCCTCTGTGTGTGTGTGTGTGTGTGTGTGTGTGTGTGTGTGTGTGTGTGTGTGTGTGTGTGTGTGTGTGTGTGTGTGTGTGTGTGTGTGCGCGCGTGTTGGGGTGGGGTGGGATGGGGTGGGGTGGGGTGGGGTGTGTGTGCGTGCGTGCGTGCGTGCGTGTGTGTGTGTGTGTGTGTGTAGTGTGGTGTGTGTGTGTGTGTGTGTGTGTGTGTGTGTGTGTGTGGTGTGTGTGTGTGTGTGTGTGTGTGTGTGTGTGTGTTACGATGTGTTGTGTTGTGCATGTGTGTCTGTGTGGGTATATGTGTGTGTGTTCAAAATGCGTTGTGTGTTTTGCACAAATTGTACCATTTTTTGTGGAGATTACTGCCTGAAAAATTAAAAATCAGGCAAAGATGTATCTGCCCGTAACAATTTAGTCAACTACTGCTGCTACTGCTACTGCTGCTATTACTACTACTACTACTACTATTAATACTACTACTACTACTACTACTACTACTACTACTACTACTACTACTACTACTACTACTACTACTACTACTTCTACAACAAAAACGGTATTGAACAGTTTAGTATATATTTTAGAAACGAAAATGTTTTAGAGTAAAAGATCTTCTAAATCTTCGACTGTGGAGGGGGGGGGGGGGGGGGCAGAAGCACATTACATCATTTTTTCCACTGTAAATTTCTATTGAACTGACTGGGCATATAATTATTGTCTTTTCACCTTTCAAACGGTGCTAGAATAATGATAGTGGTTGAATTTCCCCAAGTGCAACGTTAAACAAGGGAAGGCAGGCATGTCTGACTTTTGGGAACGAAGCATTGCTGGATTTTCTCCCTTACCTTTTATTTTGGCTGCACTGACAAGGATTAGGCTGTGCAGAGATAATGCTGTTGACACAGAATAGTGCTCTAGCCATCAGCATATTAAAGGATGGTTACCTGCACTTGCTTTCCTCCACTTTATTGTCTGCATATATATATATATATATATAGAGAGAGAGAGAGAGAGAGAGAGAGAGGAGAGAGAGAGAGAGAGAGAGAGAGAGAGAGAGAGAGAGAGAGAGAGAGAGAGAGAGAGAGAGAGAGAGAGAGAGAGAGAGAGAATGGATGAAGGAATGAAAAAATGAATGAAAGAATGCTCTTTCATTTGCAAGGATGAAGACTTTAGGCTAAAGGTTTTCTTACAATCTGTCCTTGTAAGAAACACATCACAGCGTAGTTCGTCCTGTTCATATTGACAGGTCCAAACGAATAGGTTTGAACAGTCCGTCTCAACAGTAAGGTCGAAAAGGACAGTGTGTCAGCAACTTTAGAATCGGAATCTCAACTAGGCTGGGTCTTCAGCAGGGAACTAAGCAGGTGACTCAGAAGGTTGTGTTAGCCCTGTGTGTGTTGGCTCAGCACTGAACAGCACTGAAGGTATTCTTACTGGGCGTTCCCCTGCCCAATATTCTGGGGGGGGGGGGGGGGGTCACCCAGAATATGCTTTCTGCCTCACCTGGGAATCGCCGTGAGACCATTACGTGTACACAAGACAACTTTGGTACAAGTGTAGCATGAATGTTTGGCGTTCCTCACCATAATTATCTGAAGCCACATTCCGACTCCGGAGTATAGCAGTGGAGGGACGCACAGCAGTAGTGCGCAGGACCTTCTCTGGATGGTGGTTGCATGTGGAGTACGTTGCGCACACCTTAAAACCTGTTCCGCCTTACGAAAGAGTAGGCCAGTGTGTGCCGGTGGGAACGGATGGGAAAATTTACTCAACTGCATGCACGCTGGGACTAGGTGTAAAATTAAGATTTTTAAAAAGGCACATGATTGTTTCTTTGTTATCTTTAGATAAATAGGTAGATTCTTCTAAGAAAAAAAATGATGCCTTCATATTGACAACTCCCTGTGGCCTGGTCACTATCGGGGTGACAGAAGCAGCCAGGTGTGAAGACATGGGGGTGTGCAAAAAGGGGGTAACAGACCTAGAGCACAGCTACCAGCAATAGCAGCAAAAACACAAAGTAAGGGACGCAACAACAACACAAAAAAGACAGAAAGCTAGGTACAGCTACTGACATACTTTCACGTGGTAATAACTCACGCCTGTGAAAGTGTACAGGAATGAAGGAAGGTGACGGGTGGGTGATTCTGAGGATGAATGTTTGAACAGACCAACACCCTAGGCTTGTTCAGCCACCTGCTGTACAGAAACACGTTTCGTTACGTTCCTGTACAGGAAGTCAGTTTTGCTCACTTCCGCTCGCAGAGTGCGTAGGGGTTATTTGTTGTTGATAATGTTTGTTTTGTTTTGGGGGGGGGGTTGGATTTTTTTAAAGCTTTGAAATGGGAATTGGAACTGCAAGATCGCAGGTTATACTTTAGTTTGGTTTGTTTAGTTGTTTTTAAAAACTATTTTGTGCGTTTTTTGTTTGCTTGCTTTGTTTTGTAATGACAATTTTTTAGCAACATTTTTTTCTTAATCGTTTAGTGTTGAATGTTAGTCACTAAAGTGCTTCCATGTTTGAACACGTAATTGCTCCTGTTCTTTGTAATTGATGAAATTAGTGAATCACATAGAGAGACTTTTTATTTATTCAAAACCCCCGAGTGCTGTGCGTGCTTCACAGGCATTCGGATGAGACTTCAAAACCGAGGTTCCGTGTGCGAAAGCACGCAGAACATCTTGCGCACACGTTCCGCTTTTCGGAAGAGTAGGCCTTTGTGTGCCAGCGGGAAAGGATGACAAAACTGACAAAACTGTATACACACGGGGACTGGATGTGCAAAAAAATCGCATGAATGCGTATTCCATTATCCTCGAAATAAGAGAATAAAATGAGATAAATAAAACATTTTTAGTCTTTTTCCTGTGTGCTGCACAATGATTATACAAATGCAAGCAGCAAACTGTATCGATGCTAATTTGGGGCTGAAGGAAGGTAATCATGACTGACAGAAGGAGCACAACAAGGAGGCCTTCACTGGAGATCTCTATCCAGTAGCCTACACCCTACAGTTTCTGCTGGGTTTTTTTTCTCTCTCTCAATACAGCTGCAACTGTTAAACTGTATCAACCATGGTGTTCGCTGAACGAAGCTCTCTGTGACTGGTGAAGCGCCAAAGACAAGATGGGGGGGGGGGGGGGGGGGGGGGGGGGTAGAAGGAGTGGTTGATTGTTGCAGTGCAGAAGCGGAACAGGAAGGGAACTTGGCGGTTGTCAGGGATGTAGCCGCCACAGAAGGCCATTGATCAGTCATCGACGACATCTTTTGTTGGAATTTTTCTCCTTACATAATTGATGGCCGCTTTCTCCGCTTCTGAGCTTCTCGCCGTCTTTTGATTGTTTTTTTGGTATGTAGTTGTACTCTCTCTCTCTCTCTCTCTCTTCTCTCTCTCTCTCTCTCTCTCTCTCTCTCTCTCTCTCTCTCTCTCTTTTTTTTCTTTTCTTTCGAGGGCTGGATGTAAAAAAGCTTGTAACGCTTAATCTATTACCTCCTGAAAAATAAAATTTGTTCAATTTGTTCAATTTGTTCTCTCTTCTCTCTCTCTCTCTCTCTCTCTCTCTCTCTCTCTCTCTCTCTCTCTCCTCTCTCTTCTCTCTCTCTCTCTCTCTCCTCTCTTTTCTCCTGGAGTTAACATCAGTGCTGACTCCACTCTCCCCAAAAGTCCTTCGGATGAGACTTTAAACCGAGGCCTCGTGTGAGTACGCACGCAGAACATCTTGCGCACACGTTAAATCCTGTGCCGCTTTTCGTAAGAGTAGGCTATCGTATGCCGGTGGGAACAGATGACATTTACAAAACTGCATACACACGGGGACTGGATGTAAAAAAGCACAAGAGTGCTTATTTCATTATCCTCGATATAAAAGAATAAATCAAATCATCTCTCTCTCTCTACCTACTCTACTCTACTCTACCCTACCCTACCCTACCCTACTCTACTCTACTCTACTCTACTCTACCTCCTACCTACTCTACCCTACTTACTCTACTCTACCCTACCCTACCCTACTCTACTCTACTCTACTCTACCCTACCCTACCCTAACCCATACTCTACTCTACCTACCCTACCTCTACTCTACCCTACCCTACTCCTACTCTACTCTACTCTACTCTACTCTACCCTACCCTACCCTACTCTACCCTACTCTACTCTACTCTACTCTACTCTACTCTACTCTACTCTACCTCCTACCTACTCCTACTCCTACTCTACCTACCCTACCCTACTCTACTCTACTCTACCTACCCTACCTACCTACCTACCTACCTACCCTACCCTACCTACCTACCTACCCTACTCCTACTCTACTCTACTCTACTCTACTCTACTTACCCTACCCTACCCTCCTACTCTACTCTACCCTACTCTACTCTACTCTACTCTACTCTACTCTACTCTACTCTACTCTACCCTACCCTACCCTACTCTACTCTACCCCACCCTACTCTACCCTATCCTACCCTACCCTACCCTACCCTGAAGATGACTGTACGTTTGTAGCTCAGTCTGTCTGTGTCTTGGGGGTCTGTGTTGCCTGTAAACAAAGCATGCAGGCGTGAGAGTGTATATAGATGAATGCGGGTGTGTGGGTAGCAGAGGTGTTGGCCTCCTGGCAACCAGGCCGTGTGCACTGACGGCATTCACACTGACTGCTGCTGCTGCTCCCCCATCCCCCCTAATTCTCTCTGTGTCTATCCACCGCTAGCTGTGCACGGCCCTGGAACAGCCAGGTGAAAGTGCCGCCCTTCCCCTGCACGCCCCTGTCTCTGCCATCAGCTGAATAATTGACAGCGTTACTTCATCTTTCTTCTCTCCCCCTTGTACCACTCCCCCCCCCCCTACACACACACACACACACACACACACACAGAGTCACACCCATTGTCTTGCTCTCTTGAGTTTGGAGAGGCCATGTTTTGCCTAGCGACCTCCCCCTCGCCTACGATTGGAGGAAGGGGGTTGATGTAGATACTGTTGTGACTTGCTGGGTGGGTGCCTTTTGTGGAAAGATCATAGTTCGCTGTGTTGTTTACCTACCTGCAAAAATGAGAAAAGTGCAAGTGCGTGTACCTTCCAATGTTTGGAGAGTCTAAAAACAAAAAAAGTAAAACTAGTTGATGTGTGTCGTCGTTCTTCATGGCTCAGATATTGGACTAACAAACACGGTTACGAATCTGTAAGTTGACACCAGACTTCGTTCCATCATCAGTCCTCCCTCTTTACCGCGATTAACCCGCTGACACACAAGTGTAACAAATCTAACCCCTCGTGTCTCCTGTAAACTTGGGGGGTCGCGCTATCTAACCTGGTCTGTGCAACTCACCCAGTGTGAACTGAAGACGAGGATGTAAAATGGCGTCGGAGCGAAACGGTCGTGTGGGTGTGGGAGCAGACGACAGCCAGAGGAAGCCGGAGAATGTGGAGGCGGCGGGTAGCACCAGGTCCAGGTTGCCCGTGGCGGCAGACACTAGATCCTCCAGAGCCGCCCTGTCCAGGAAGGGGAGGTCACCGCGCTCTGTGGCTCAGCCCTCCAGAACCTTCACCCTAGAGGAGCAGCAGAAAGCCGCTGCCGCTAAAGTAAGAGAGGGAGAGAGAGAGGGGGGGAGGAGAGAGAGGGGGGGGAGAGAGAGAGGGGGGGAGAGAGAGGGAGGGAGAGGGGGAGAGAAGGGAGGGAGAGAGAGAGAGGGGGAAGAAAAGAGGGAGAGAGAGAGAGACAGAGAGAGAGACAGGGATAGAGAGAGGGAGGGAAGGGGAGAGAGAGGGAGAGAGAGACAGACACAGAGAGAGAGAAGGGGAGAGAGGAGAAAGAGAAAGAGAGAGGGAGGGAGAGGGGGAGAGAGAAAGAGGGAGAGAGAGAGAGAGAGATGGAGAGAGAGAGAGATCGAAGAAGAGCTAAAGAGAGAGGGGGGGAGGGAAAGAGAGAGAGGGAGAGGGGGAAGAGAGAGAGGGGGAGATAGAGGAAGAGAAGGGGGAGAAAGAGGAAGGGACAGAGAAAGGGAGAGAGAGGGGGATAAAGAGAGGGAGAGGAGAGAGAAAGATGGAGAGGGTGAGAGAGAGAGAGACAGACAGACAGAGGGAGAAAGAGAGAGAGAGAGTGGGAGAGAGAGGGGGGGGAGAGAAAGGGAGAGGCTGAAGAGGGAGAGAGAGGGGGGGAGAGAGGGGAAGAGAAGGGGAAGAGAGAGAGAAAGAGAGTGGGGAGAGAGGGGGTGGAGAGAGAAAGAGAGGGAGAGAAAGAGAGGGAGAGAGAGAAAGAGAAGGAGAGGGTGGAGAGAGAGAGAGAGAGAGAGAGAGAGTGGGGGGGGGGGGGTATCCATATTTATTTCGTCAACTGTCTGAAGGAGAATTGGCTGCATTATTGATAGTTTTAAAAGAAACTACCAGATCATTTGATGTCAGCAGTAAGACAATCAAACTATTTTGGGCAGCTGTTGTTTCTGTTTCTTAGATACAGGTTGTATTTATCTTTTTTTTTTCCCCAGTCTCTGAATGTGTAGTTATCTTTCTCTGACCTGCTGTCTACTGGGAGTAATCTCCCTTATCAAAATACTAATCTCCACAGTTTCCAATTAGGTGTTAAGACTCTTTTTGCATGCTGCAACATCTCAACCACTATTCTCCTCATCTTCTTCATTCTTTTTATTGGTTTGCTGATAAGTCTTAACTATTATGGCGTCATCTTGTTTTTGTTTGGGTTTGGTTTTGGGGTGGGGTGGGGGTGGGGGGTTCCGTCTGTACCTTCGTCATCTTGTCTGAGTGTAGGCAACAATGCATTTAAACAGTTTGTGGGGTTTATTACTGTTATTTTCATCATCATCATCATCATCATCATCATCATCATCATCATCATCATTATTATCATTATTATCATCATCACCATTATCGCCATCATCATCATCATCATCATCATCATTATTATTATTATTATTATTATTATTATTATTATCATTATTATTATTATCTCCTCTCTATGTCAGTCACTGGCTCACAAAATTACTTAGAGTCATTGTAGATCTAGCCTGTACATGCCGAGTGTTTAGATTCACTGCATACCTTTTTTTTCATCAAAGACACTGAGTTGGTGCATGACGCACTTTATGTTATGACGTATGCATGCCTTGACGTCACTTTCACTGCAGCGTCATCGGCGCCTGCGTGCGAGGCGGAATTTCATAAATGCAGTGCGAGCAGCTGCCGGATGTCCAATAACAGGAGGCGAGGAATACAGAGGAGCAAAGGACGAAAGGTACCGCTGTCAGTGTTGTCAGCACCTGCTGTTGTATTTTCTCTTGAAAAAAGGGAAGAAAAAAGAAAGCAAAAGCAAACAAAAAATCCCAACAAAAATCTACACCCGCCGTTGTTGTTAATAGTCCTTTTAATTCACCAGAAAGTATACCTGTCACCATTTCTTGAAACTGCTGTATGTTGTGTCTTACCAATATACCTGTCACCATTACGAGCACTTTCTTTGTTGTGTTTTACCAATATACATGTCACCATTACAAGTATTTTTTGTTGTGTTTTATCAATATACTTGCCACTTTTATAGGTACTTGTTTTTTCCTTCGCCGACTGTCTACTTGTCACAATCGTTAAAGCACGATTGTTTTATTTCACACAAAAATACACCTATCACCATTCAGAGCACCAGCCGTTTATTTTATGTCATCTGCACAGGGATACCTGTCGCCATGTATGTGTTAATGCCTCTGGTAAAGATTTCGTTGTCACTTGCATCAACACCTATTGTATTTTCTGTCACCAAGACAGATGCATCAGTTACCATTGTCAGCACTTGTCTGGGGGGTTTCTGTCAGTCAAGGTAGCTAATCATACTTGCTCATTTTATTTCATCAATAAAGGGATACCTTTCACTGTTATCAATATATTATGTTGTTACACTTTTTCAAGAAAGGCATACTTTTCTTTTTATTGGCACCTGGCATATAGTTTGTTAATAAAGACAAACCTAACACTGTCATTGAAGCACGTTAGTTCCTATTTTATCAATTAAAATTCACGTGTATCTGTGGTCAATATTTGTCATGTATTTCTTTTTCTCACGAGGGTACACTTGTCACTATCATGAATACTTTCTTTTACTGTAGTCCTCACTAAGGACAGGGCAGTAAGCTACCTGTGCATGCATTAACATCTGCTTCCTTTGCTTCATCAGCACAGGTACACAGACCTCGCTAGCAATGCCTCTTGCCTGTTTGCTTGCATCCATAAAGGTGCAACTGTCATGGGTTTTTTTCAGAGTTTAAGGGGTTTTTCACCTTCTTTATTTACTTCCTTTCTGTGTACTAGTTGTGCCCAGAGAAGGAATGTTGGGGAGGGAGTGGAGGTGGGGGTGTCTACTTCCATATTCTCTGTCCCCTTACCATAGCGAAGCGGCTGTGTGTTCAATCCTCCTGAGGTCAGGCTAGGTGTCACGTCACTGCCAACATTTACTCTTCTTTTTTTTTTAATGGGAAACTGAGTATATTTTTCCTTTCCTCTAAAACAGCATGATGTCTGAACTGTACTTTTTTCGGTTTTGTTGTTGTTGTTTTTTACCTGGGCAGTGGTCAGCTTTTACAGTGGACCTGGGGGGAGGGGGGGGAGAGAAATAGGTGAAAAAGTGTATACTGTCGGTGACGTCACACCAACCAGATTTTAGAAGGATGAAACATACGGCAAGCAGGGAACAGTACGTTTGTGTCATGTGTTTTCTTGTCCTAGATGTTTTAAGCTCTACAATTTTTTTTCATGTGTGTAATCAGCCTGGCCTGGTATTTGCTCGCTGCAATGACTACAATGGCGAAGTACATGTTATTTATTCGCTGTTATCTGTTACATGTTTCTTGATAACCTTTTTTTCTTAAATAGAGAAGATCGACAAAAGTGACGGTATAGTGAAAGCCTTGACTGTACAGCCTCAGCTGTCCGTTGAGGTCTAAGCAAACTTGACCTTATTTGGCTAAGTTGTGTGGAGTAGAATCTCTCCTGCAGTCCTTTTTTTTGAGTGGTTTCAGTTTGAGGCTCTTTTTTTTTCCTTAGAGTCTCTGGCTAAAACGCCCCCCCCCCCCTCCTCCTAGTCTCTTTAGCAGGGGTAGAGTTATCTTTTCTGGAGAACATTTTCTTGGGCGAACGTACAGTCGTTTCGTTTCCTAAGGTAGTCTTCTTGGCCAGAGGCTGAGGATTCTTCCCCTTTCTTACCAGTATCCGCTGGGCTTTCTTTTGCCTAGCTCAGTGGTCAGAGCACTTGCTCTCCCCAAGCTAGGATTTAACATGGTAGGTGACCCTTGACCCTGTGCGCGCCTTGGCTTCAGTGCAATAGCCCACTTCACCCAGCTGTAAATGGGTACCTGTCCTCTTTGGAGTCAGGGAAGGTAAAGCAGCGTGGGAGAGGAGATAGGCATCGCCCTCAATATGCTGGCCTCTTGAGAAGCTGAGGTCTCTGACGCCTCTCTCCCCAAAGACCGCATAGGTAATGGAGACACCGCTACCTGTTTTATGCAGCCGAGCTGTGATCTCTCTGGCCCCCTTACTTCTCAGCCGATGGAGCAGCGATCAGCAGAAATAGCACTTACTGGCTCGGTGAAAGCCATCATGGGACTCCAGGGACATCTTTTTGGTCTGGCAGGTCCAGCCAGCCAGTCCTCTGGGTCCATGGCATGTAACAACAGGACTGTGTTACACGGCTGATGATTAGTGGCTGGCTCACTAGTGGTGTATGGCCCCCATATCTGTGGTCACTGTCTGATATCATTATCACCGGGTGCTCTCTCTGTACTTTAGGGAGAGGGACGGGATAGCCCGGTGGTTAGAGCATTGGGCTCAGGATCTGGCGGCCCGAGTTTGACCTTAAGTCCCAGCCACCGTTACCACCAAGACGCCCGTTCAAGGACTTTTTTCATCAGGAGTTACCATCAGTGCCGACCCCACTCCCCTGAAAGTCCTTCGGGTAAGACTACAAACCAAAGTCCCGCGAGCGAACACACGCAGGACATCTTGCTCAAACATTAAAACCCATTCTGCTTTTTCGAAAGAGTAGGCCATTTTGTGCCGATGGGAACGGATGACAAAATTCACAAAACTGCATGCACACAGGGACTGGACATAGAAGAAAAACACATGTATGCTTATTTCATTTTCCTCGAATATGAAAATGTAAATCAATAAAAGAAAGGCATTCATTCGCCCCGTACCTGAACGTGGACTACAGTGACAGTCCAGACGAGGTGATGGATGCAGGGATGAGGTCTATCACATGCACCGTGTTTTTGAACAACAAAATATTGTCCCATCCTTTAGACATGTCGGGCTGAGGGTAAAGCAGTACACGCTCGGAAATACCAAGAGCAAATCTGTCATTCAAATTTTCCCTTTTGTGGTCACCTTGGCTTAAGTTGGGCACACTGACAGCCCACGCCCTCCTTCTGTAATTATTGATTCTTGACTACACGCTTCCTCAGAGCGGATCATTAGGATACTACATGGTATGTAAAGGGCAGATGAGGAGAGTGGAGTCTGCACTGATGATTCTAAAGATGTCTACAGTGCCAAGTCATGTTTGGAAAATTTTTCAAGTTAACTTCCAGATCGTGCGCGCCCGCGCGCACGCACACACACACACACACACACACACACACACACACACACACACACACACACACACAACACACACACACTTTGATATACGCGCGTGCGCGCGTACACACACACACACACACCACACACACACACACACACACACCACTCACTCACACACTCACACACACACACACACCACACACACACACACACACACACACACACACACACACACACACACACACACACACACACACACACACACGAGAAGAGAGAGAGAGAGACAGACAGACAGACAGACAGACAGACAGAAACAGAGAGAGACAGAGACAAGACAGAAACAGAGAGACAGACAGACAAGAGACAGGAGCAAAGACTGTAAGAGACAGTAAGAGAGTGCAATAATATTGTTCTGGTAGCTGTGTTTTGTGTGTTCTATCAATTATTTTGCATTCTCCTTTCACTGGGCACCTTTCAGTCACAGTGCAGTCAGCTGTCATGGATTGACAAAAGCGGTGTTGCAGGCACTCGACATGTTAACGGTAGGGGGTCAACAAGGCCCACTGTCTGATGGTCCGACCCACTTGGCTTCATAATTTATAGTATCTATCACCTGTGTTCTGCTTCACAACACGATGAGATTATGTCAACTTCTTTCCGGGCTGGTGTGTGTGTGTGTGTGTGGTGTGTGTGTGTGTGTGTGTGTGTGTGTGTGTGTGTGTGTGTGTGTGTTGTCAGACAAAGCCTTTTGTGATTATTTTATCATTTAAGAATTCACAATTTGAACTTGACCAGTATTTCACTCCTGAACCCCGTGTGAGTCTCTTTCTTCTCTCTCTCTCTCTCTCTCTCTCTCTCTCTCTCTCTCTCTCTCTCTCTCTCTCTCTCTCTCTCTCTCTCTTCTCTCTCTCTCTCTCTCTCTCTTTATAATATATATATATATATATATATATATATATATATATATATATATATATATATATAATATATATATATATATATATATATTAACAAAAGGAAGACACAGCTACCTCAAGCTAGCTGTATACTGAAAAACTGTTATGATTCGATCTGTACATGATATGCTTGATTTCCACAATTTTCCATAAACGTCATCTTTTTTGTGATTTGGTTATGCTTGTTATAGGGGTCATGATCTAGAATTAGAATAGTCTGTGTTTTTCTACTTTTAGCAGTCATAAATCTTTAGTTTTTGTGCATTTGCTTTGTCAGTGATCCGAACAATGGGTTCCATTGTTCAATCCCAAAAAATGCATTGTGGCGCAGGGCCAATGTACAATAAATCCTTTTAGAATTCAGAGTTCTCTCTCTCTCTCTCCTCTCTCTCTCTCTCTCTCTCTCTCTCTCTCTCTCTATATATATATATATATATATATATATATATATATATATATATATATATATATATATATATATATATATATATATATATATATATAAAATGTCATATATATGTATACAGAGAGAGACGCGGACGCAGACGTTTATTCATAAAGGCCAAACCCTCTTAGAAGGGGGATAAACATAATGAGAACATCATGACATAGAATGCATAAGTACAATAAATGCTGATCACTTTAACACTGTACTTCTTAATGCAAATGCTTTCAGTAGATACAATGCTAAATTCCTTATAGTTGTATTGTTTGTTGCAGTCAGAAGTAATATCAGTTTAAACAAGCAAGGTTGCGAATAGTATTTAAATGGAATAAACTGTTAACTGAGATCACTTAATCCAGGACATGAAAGAACAAAATGCACTTCATTCTCTTGTGACTCAAGGCATAATGGACAAGTCAAATTTTAATCAGCTACTTTTCTATAACGAAAATGGTGAACAAAAATGTCAGAAATGCCAAATCTAAATTTTGTATAGCCTGTTTCAAATATCTGTCCATTTACATCGATAGATATTCTGAAATGCAATGCAAGGAATTTAACAATTTATACTTGTAAAATCTACTGCTGTCTTCAATGTGAGCACTCCATCTCTGCCAACCACAATCAATAACTCGTTGTCGAAATACACCAAAAAAACCATTCAAATCACCTACGCCTTGATTCATCCACACAAATCCAAAACCATATTCAAACAATGTCATTGTACACGAGAAACCCAGTTACTTTTACCTCTGGCATCTAACTCTGCTAACATGTTGTAAGCCTTATGTGGCAGTCTATGTGGTTCCATCTGAGTTACTTTATCCCAGTAACTAATACAAATTACCTTAGACCGTTGCAATACAGGGTGTCTGTCTCTCCATAAACTAGATCATTGGGTGTTTGCAAGGAAACTCCAAGAAACCTTTTCAGTGCATACAGGTGAGCTCTTTCGGTGTGCATAGCAGCTGGGTCCCGACCCCACAGTTCTGCACCGTACTGAACCATCGGTTGAATTTGACAATCAAATATCTTTAAAAGCAACGTCAATGAATCATTTTTTAACCAAGCCCACTTCCTCATAATGCAGAGTAATGCATGTTTTTCTCTGCTTGCAGAGAGAGAGAAAAGAGAGAGAGGAGAGAGAGAGAGAGAGAGAGAGAGAGAGAGAGAGAGAGAAGGAGAGAGAGAGAGAGAGAGAGAGAGAGAGAGAGATTTGATTTGATTTGATTTGATTTGATTTGATTTATTCTTTTATATCGAGGATAATGGAATAAGCACTTCTGTGCTTTTTTACATCCAGTCCCCGTGTGTGTGCAGTTTTGTAAATGTCATCTGTTCCCACCGGCACACGATGGCCTACTCTTACGAAAAGCGGAACAGGATTTAACGTGTGCGCAAGATGTTCTGCATGTGTTCGCACACAGGATGAGAGGATGAGAGAGAGAGAGAGAGAGAGAGAGAGAGAGAGAGAGAGAGAGGAGAGAGAGAGAGAGAGAGAGAGAGAGAGAGAGAAATTTACTCCCTTTATTTGTTTATCAAAGAAGTTTCGTTGTACATAGATCCTAAACCTTCTTTCGCCGATTGAATTGTTAGGGAAATAAAAACTACTGTGTGTACTAATCGACTCAATGTGGTGTGTGTGTGTGTGTGTGTGTGTGTGTGTGTGTGTGTGTGTGTGTGTGTGTGTGTGTGTGTGTGTGTGTGTTTCAATGTGTGGGGTTTTTTAATCGAGGATAATGGAATAAGCACTCATGTGCTTTTTTATGTCCGGTCCCCGTGCGTATGCAGTTTTGTAAGTGTTGTCATCTGTTCCCACCAGCACACAATGGCCTACTCTTACGAAAAGCGGAACAGGATTATGTGTGCAGTGTTCAGTGTGTAGTGTGTGTGTGTGTGTGTGTGTGGTGTGTGTGTGTGTGTGTGTGTTGTGTGGTGTGTGTGTTTCAGTGTGTCAATGTGTGTGTGTGTGTGTGTGTGTGTGTGTGTGTGTGTGTGTGTGTGTGTTTCAGTGTGTCATGTGTGTGTGTGTGTGTGTGTGTGTGTGTGTGTGTGTGTGTGTGTGTGTGTTTAGTGTGTCAGTGTGTGTGTGTGTGTGTGTGTGTGTGTGTGTGTGTGTGTGTGTGTGTCTGTGTGTGTGTGGTGTGTGGTTTTTCAAAGTCCTGTCCTGTTGTGTCCCCTTCTCCATTAGTTCGCTGTTTTCTAAAGTACAAGAGATAATGGCGCTCTCTGCCTCACTGCAGCTGAACACTTTGCTGCCTGTATTCCTTTGAGTTTTTCATGCTCAGGCACTGTTTTATTCATGCAGGAGCTCCCAAACATCTATGTTTGTTCATTTGTTTGTTCCTGGGTTCACTTGCCTTGTATACCAAACATCCATTTGTGAAAGTTCTTTTTTCGTGTCCTCGTCTCCATGGTTGAAACAATAACACAATCTGTAAGTGTGTGTGTGTGTGTGTGTGTGTGTGTGTGTGTGTGTGTGTGTGTGTGTGTGTGTGTGTTTTGTGTCAGTCAGTCAGTCAGTCAGTCAGTCAATTTTTTTATCTCTGGATGGTACATTGAATAAGGTTATGAGACACCTTTACATTTTTACCTTTTTACATTGAATAAGTAATGCATTTGCTTTTTTCCTATGTGTGTGGTGTGTGTGTCTGTCTGTCTGTCTGTCTTTCTGTCTGACTGTCTGTTGATCTATGTCTGTCTTTCTGTCTGACTCTCTGTTGATCTATGTCTGTCTTTCTGTATGACTGTAGATTTATGTCTGTCTTTCTGTCTGACTCTCTGTCACTTGCATCGCTAACTGAAGGGGATTTTAAATCATCACTTGTTCTGATTTTGGCCTGATCGCTACTTTTCATCGCTGAAAGCTGTCAGAATAAAATCCCTGTCGACGCAAACTTTCCATGTATCACATAACTTCTGCTTCCTGAAATTGATAAACAGATAAACTGACAAAGGCGACAAATGCGCTTTTAAAAAAAAATCACTTCAACAATATCATTTGCACTAAATCCTCTTAAGTCGGAGTATGGCTGCCTATGTGGCGACGTACTTGAAAACAATTAGACACGCAAGCTTGTCATCCCGTGTATTTGCTATGGCACTGTGTATTCGCAGATGGACTGGGTGAGTCGAAAGTGCGTACTTGAAAACAATTAGACAGGCAAGCTTGTCATCCCGTGTATTTGCAATAGCACTGTGTATTCCTAGGTGGACTGGGTGAGTCGAAAGTGCGCATTGTGGGTGACCCCAAAGCTTATGACATTGGATTGAGACTGTAAGACAGGGTTAGAGTTTGTCATGACTAAAGACAATCGTAACATAACATTTGACAACGTAACAAAATCTGAATGCAGACCTCAACTCTTAGCTTTCCTCTATGATTAATAATTATACCTTTTGGCCTGGGTCAGAATGAAACACTGAGGCGGTTGTTTACTGTGTGATAATCATTGATAGGAAAGCTGACAAAGATGATGCTGTGTATGCTTCATGATGATTGAGACTGTAAGACATGGCTGTGCACTTTGCAGCGTCCTCTCACATAACCCTGTCTAGCGTCAACAAGGCCTCAAGTAAACTGGAAGACAACTTGCAGTGTTGGTCTGGGGTCATTTTAGCAAAAGCCCTGTCAAAATCCAATGCTTCTTATATGGCTATACACACACCCGCGCGCACTCACACACACACACACACACACACACACACACACACACACACACACACACACACGGGTGGGGGGGGCAGGGGAGGAAGGGGGTTGGTTGGGAGCTGTGTTGCTTTTAAACCCATTTTCCTGCAAAGTGTTGGCCTGCCCATCTCTATTATCTGTTTATGAAAGGGGAGAGGGCTGCGAAGAGTTGTAGGATGAATAATTTGTCTTGCAAAATTAATCATCTTTAAAGTGTTCACGCGATAATACATGCATAGTGAATGAGTGTAAGCCTTTTTGAAACAGCAAGAGATGGCTAGAAACCATTATCGTCATTGGATCTCTCAGCGATTGGCACCACTCTTTGTAAACACGGCAACCTTTTGTCTGCTTGGTTCTCGCATGACCAATCAGAAAAGCCGTACGTCATGAGTTCGGGTGGGAATGGTTGTTACGTCAATGAAAGGCGAGCAGACGACACTGCCTGCGACAGAAACAAAAGGTGGGGGTGTTTTATGATGCGCTGTTTTGGCAAGTGGTTGTCATGGCCACAGAAGAAGCATTGACCATCACACCTGATAGCAACCTAGATGCGCCAGGTGGGAATCTTAGTTCTGTTTGTCTTTGAATTCTGTGATATTTTTCACCCTGGTAAGTTGGTCAACCGAAACTTTGTAGAACGTCCAAGGAGCATCGACTCTACAGTGGGTCAACAGACATGCTAGAAAAGGGACAGGGGTGTCATCATTGTTAGAAACCACTCAAACATCCAAAGATGTTCAAAGCCAGGGCTCCCGACAGCCCGAATCTTCGCGACAGTACTGAACTGTATCGGGTGAGTGAGTGAGAAATTTTATGTGAGAGAAAAGTTTCAGTGAAGGGACAAACGACTTTAACCTGCTTTGTTGCATACCTTCCCTGTCATTCTCTTCTCTTCTTTCCTTGGGCATTGTGTTTTGTTGCTTTTATATAAAATCTCTCTGTCGCTGTCTGTCTGTCTGTCTGTCTGTCTGTCTGTCTGTCTCTCTCTCTCTCTCTCTCTCTCCTCTCTCTCTCTCTCTCTCTCTCTCTCTCTCTCTCTCTCTCTCTCTCTC